>OZ010577.1:98768227-98960727 GCA_963932145.1 Acanthosepion lycidas | reverse complement strand
TGTATGTGCTTGTTTATATATGTATGCGCTTGTATATGTACCTATGTGTGTGTGTGTGTGTATGTATATCTATATATATATATATATATATATATATATATATATATATATATATATATATATATATATATGTGTGTGTGTATATATCTTAGTGTTTTTGTATGAATTATCTATGGTAACAATAATCTACTTTTGTTTGATAGTGATTTTAAAATTGTGGACTTAATCAAAAGCTGTGTTTTGTTACATTTTAATCTTATATGAACTCTGAATCCTTTATAGTCATTTGGATAAAATATATAATTTTTTTTGTTACTGTGTAGATTTTTATTTATTTCTATGTGTATGCATACGTGTATATGTATATTTATGTATGTATCTATTTGTAGTGATGAATGTGTGTACAGATACATATGTATTTTTATATATATTGTTATATATTTGTACTTGTGTATGTGTACTCGTGTGTATATAATTTTCATATGAGATATTTGTATATATTTGTGTGTATGTGTTTTCTTTTTTATATATTACCTGTTTTATTTTAAGTGCTGCATTTGGCTGGAAATTTGAATTTAGTGGGTTTTTTTTTTTATGTGTGTATGTGTAACATTTATTTTTTTGTTCATTTCTATATATTTTATTGTCTTTTTCTTTGATTTGTTCATTGATGAATATTTGTCTTTCTATTCTACCCCTCTTGAATTTCATCCATTGAACCCTTGTTTTATCTATATATCTTTGCCCGTGTAACATTTTAATAGTCTGTTTGAATTCGTTTACTAACACTTTCAAACTTGTAGGTGTGTATATGTGTGTGTCTTTATTAATGTATGCGTGCATAATCACTTATATGTGCCTTTCATTGTATGTATATGTTGTCTTTTTTTTGGTGGGGGGGGGTCATAGACATTTATTTCCTGTTTTGTTTGTGTTTTTATATATCTAAATATGTCTACGGGTTTGTGTATTATAATCTGATTGTGCCTATATTGTCTTTTGCAAGATTTCATCCTCTCCTGCCCATATCACCACTTTAAATGTAAGTTGTAACAAAGTTTTACAGCCCATTAGATTAACGTTTATTCTGAGATTTTGGCCTTTCAATTAGAACAAAATAAATAATAAAATATATGTATTTTTTCCTCAGTTTCTTCTTTAAATAATTTTATATTTTCAACTTAATACAGACTAAATTTAAAAATAGTAATTTTTAATTTTATAGTAAAATTTAATATTAATTAATTAGAATGATTTCTATTTTAGTCTAACCCTAACATTAAGGCATTAATAATTATAACCAAGGTTCATTATCAAGTTTATTTGAATTCTCATACACTTGTATTTTGATTGGTCATTGCAGCTCATGTAACAGCGTTTCCCCTGTCGAGGGGTGTTTGGTCGATTTGAACCTTTTAACTCTTTATTCTACATTCAATACCATCACTTGATAAGATACCAGAAGTGTTGAAACAAAATTGTTATTTTTGTCGGGATTTTATAACATATTTATGTTATAAATTTCGAATAAATTATATTTGCTCTACTCTGTAATGAGCACTCTATTAAGAATAATATTTCTTGGTTATTGGAATTTAATCTGTATATACCAATACTATACTTGTGCGTGCGTATATATATATATATATATATATAAAAATTCTGTACATATTTTTTATATATGCGGTGCTTATTGGAAAGCACTCAATATCAGTGATAGAGCTAACATATTTAGTCGAACGGATTATGACGGTCACAAACTCATAACCATCCACTAAATTAGATATATATATATATATATATATATATATATATATATGAGAGAGATACATAAAGAAGGTGGATATAGAAATCATCAGCATTGCATTGTTAGTTTCACATTATAAACAATCATCAGACCATGTTCACAATTAGAAAAAAAAAAATTAAATGGTGAGAAGAAAAATGTACATTACTTACTCTATCAATGGCTTTTCCTACACGTGACACTGTGCTGTGAAGATCTTTGTGTTCTGTACTGAGTCTGGAAACTGTATCACGCACTCTACGCAGGCACTGAGATAGGACCAAGGACTGTGTAGCTGTCAGCTCTCTGTCCTCAGGCACTACAACATATATAAGAGCACTTATCAGTAACAGAGAGAAAGAGAATGAATTACCATACTTTACATCATGAAAATATAAATTAAAGTAAAAATACACAAAAAATCTTAAGAGCAACGAATTACAGAAAATGTTAAGGAAAAATAAAAATTATGATAATTATATCTCAAAATAACATTCACAGACAGTTTTGTAATACATCTGGTGGAAGCTGACATTTATAAATTACTATATCCTGGACATACTATCGCTGCAAGCCTTTGTCTACAATTTGTCTATGTCAGTGATATGACACATCAGAAATTTACAGCTTTGCTTGACAGAATGAGTGTTGTTCTTCATGCTAAGAAGAAAATAAATTCATTAGTTAAGAAGTTTAATCTTATCCTTCACTCATCAAATCAAGTGCTTTCAGATGATCTTTATAGTATTTTTGTAGTGTCAGAATATTCAAAGGAAAAGAAGATGTTAATTCAGGTCTTTCAGTTTGTTTTTGTTTTATTTTCATAAAAAATCCCAGATTTTTTGTGAACCCAGAATATAAAAATTAATTTTACATTGTGCTTCTGTAATTGCTAATGATGGTGATATTTTTTTTTAAAAATTGACTTACATTGGCACCCACTTTTATTTTCTTGAAGATGCAATTTTAACTGAACAACCTAATAAAAGTTACAAAATGACAGTTGAAGTAAAGAATAGACATTGGAAGATCTAAAATATTTTCCATCTATATGAATAAAAGGAATAATTGAGACAACTCTGAGTAGAGAACTTTGGACCTTAAACCTGACCTGCCTACTGATGAGTGCTGCTACTACTACTACTTGTCACATTTAACTGCACTCACCGAAGCTTCCTGCTGCTGCTGTTGAAGCCATGCTGTCACAACCCTTTCTTTATCTATATGAATAATTGCGAAATTGGAGCTCAATTCTCCCATGAAGTCTGAGGTTAAAAGACCCCAACTGTACTTTATAATAGGTATTTACTTGACCCCTCCACAGAGTCAGGTTGTGACACAAGGTCAGTTTAATGTGAGGAACCCAACTGTGTACACTCGGGCTAAGGACAAAATTCCCAGAGCCCCTGCGACCATCAGTTGCTAAGGCCTCGGTGTGAGCACTGATACTTCTCTCTGGCACAATGAGAGAGTGCAGCCTTGGGCATCTGCTCCCCAGGTCTGGGTACCTCACAGTCTGATTCTCCTCAGTTGCACCTTTGTTCTCTGAAGGAGCTGCAAATGAGAGATGATAAATAAACGCGTGAACTCTACTTTATGGTATTTACTCAACCCCCCCACAATGATGCGTTGTGGCACAAGGTCAGTTTAATGTGGGGAGCCCGAGCACATACACCTGGGCTAGGAACAAAAATTGCCTGAACCCCCACAAATGTTGGTTGCACTGGCCTCGGTGTGAGCACCAATCCCTCTCTCTCGTGCAATGAGAGAGCGTAGCCTCAGGCAACTGCTCCCTAGGGCCAGGCCCCTCTCGTATAACTTTCCTCAGTTGTAACTCAGTCCTTTGACGGAGCCACCCCTGAATGCACTGTGCCCAAAGACAGAGAAACAACTGAGAAATGATAAATAGGGTGTTACAAACTATTCGAGAGAGTAATTTACAAACTAAAAGCTCAATATCTGAGTTATATATTATCTACTTCTAAGTGATATCACGTTTTGGATTTAACTAATTTGCATACTGATTTAAAAAAAGTATATTTCATTAATTGTCCTTCATTACTGTTCTTCATTTGAGTATTGTTTTGATTTTCATATCAAAAATAGTTTGGTTTAGGAATATTGTCTTATATGATGCATAAAAGTGTTTGAAATTTGCATTTTACTTGGCCTTCAACAAGTTGGCATCTATTTGTAAAACCTTCCTTAACTATAACAAGCCTGCCCCCACAACCAAACAATTAATTTCTTCTGTCTTTACAGTCATATTCTTTGAACACATATACTGAACATTCACAACCCTTCAACATTTCATAAATAGTGAACATTAATCCCATAGAAAACCAACTAATTTTTCCTAGAAAAATTACCAGGTTATTTTTCTAAGGTAAGCATTTATCATTTTATATATCTAGCATCCATAATTAGCTGCTTTTTTACAGAAGTTACAGTGTGGAAATTCAACAAAATACATTCTACTAAAATGGACTTTTCTGAGTAAGTAGAACAAGTAAAAAAAGCAAACGATATTTCATACAAAAATGTATCCGCCCCCATAGTAAGAACATATAAAAATACTTCCTTTTTAATTTATTTATTTTTAAAAAGTCTTTTAACACAAATAAGCTAATAACTAATTTGCATACACTGCTTAAAATATCTATGAAATGATTGTCCTCTTTAATTTTTCTATTGTTATATCTGAAAATACTTTTCAAGAGCTGTAATTCAAATGACAATTTTGGTTTAAAAATATTCTAAGTCTGCCAAAGTTTTTGCAAATCTGTCGTAAAAAGAGAACATGCATTTATTTATTTACTTCTTTTCTTTTTGACAAATACCTGTAGGTTTTTTGGTAGAAAATGTAACTAAAATATTCAAAGGTTTTAAATAATTACTGCAATATTTTACAATATCAAATTAATGTTTACTTTTTTAACAGGATACTCGCAATTTTGGACATATTAAAATTTTTTTGACTTTTTAAACAAAAATTATAAACAAATTTATTTTTATTTTATATATAAATTTTGTAAATTTTCCATATGAAACAAACTATCTGTAAAAATTTATTTTATCTGTGAGATCATATTGAAAGATGCTTTTTGACCACTAATATGAGAGTGGAACTCAATGGAGATGGGACAGCAAAAGAATTTAGTGACCTCCTTTTAAAAATTGAAAATGGAGAAATTTCATATGATCAAGATGGACAAATCAGCTTTCCTGAAGGTTTTGGCACTCTGGTTGAGATCACTGAGGAATTAATTTTTAAAGTATATTCCAATATAGCAGGTAACTTCCAGAATACAGATTGGTTGTTTGAAAGAGAAATTTTGGCTCCCAGAAATGAAACTGTACAGATCATCAATCAGAAGATTCTGCAAGATGTCCCAACATAAGAAAGGATATACCTATCCAATGATACAACTGTAGATCCAGACGAAGCAGTTAGCTTCCCTATTGAATTTTTTGATTCTTTGGATCTTCCAGGTATGCTATCACACAAGTTGGTATTAAAACAATGAGTACCAACAATGCTGATAAGAAATCTTGATCCTTCAAAGTTATGTAATGGTACATGTCTTATTGTGAAGAAAATGTTACCTCATTTATTGGAAGCTCTTATTATAACTGGTCACGGGAAAGAAGAGACTCTACTGATTCCAAGAATTTCATTGATTCCAACAAGTTTTGTAATGACTATTAATAAATCACAAGGTCAATGAATGAAAGTTACTGGACTTCACCATATGCAACCCTGCTTTTCTCATGGTCAGTTATATGTTGCCTTTTCAAGAGTTGAAAATGGGAGGAATTAATTTATACTTGCTCCAAATAAAAAAAAATGTAGTTTATCCTGCTGCATTACAGTAAGAATTATTTAAGAAAAAAAACTTCATTTTGATTTCAATTTTTTCACCATTATGTTTTTCATCCATGCAAATACATGTATTTTATTTCTGTCAACACCTGTTAAATGTTATTCAGTTTCACCATGTTTCATTTGTTTAAAAATGGCTAAAATTGTAATGTTTAGTTATCTGAGTAAATACAAATGTTTTCTTTCATGTTTACAATCAAAATATGAATGAAATGTTCATTTAAAATTTTTGTTTCAGAGATTTCAAGTAGTGAATATATCTTACTTTGTGAAGTGATAGCGAGCAGGCAAAGCCTGCTAGTTAGAAATAAATACAATATGGGAACCTAGTGGATTAAAGTGCTTGTTTGTGAATTTAGTGAGACAATAATCTCAAATTCAATCTTTGGGTCAGGCAGTATGTAGTTGGACTCAATGGAAACAGGTGAACAATAACTGAGCAGTACTAAATTAGAACTAGGAGATATCCCTGGACATGGACAGTGGAACAAGAACACTCTACCCCCATAGATTAAATAAAGGGTTTAGTTTGAAATTCCCTGAAGGTTACTTGAATCTGATGAAGGCTAGAGGGCACAACATCCAAAGCATTGTTATAGCAGCAACAAAACAGGGACAATAGTCCATGAGTAAATAATGATAACTCCTCATCCCCGAAATTGAAACTGCAATAAAGGTTTCTTAAATTATTATTTAATTTTTTGCTACAAACCACAAAACACAACTAGTATTAATTACATGAACAGAGATCAGTATCTAAAAGATTTCAAGCAGAAAATTATACTTATTCTAGGATTGAAATTTATGAGATTTAATGCAGTTTGTAGGCAAGTAAGGAATTTATGACAGATGAAACTGAAAATTGGTATATCCCTTGACTAAAAATATTTGATTGGCCAGAAAGGCAAGAGAGACACTACAAGCAAAACATAATCAACTTACCTTTGCTAACTTTATATCTGTTATGTTAATGTATAATATACATTTCCGAGATGCATTTTTTCATTATATTTCAAAGGAAATTATAAATATATGGAAGCAAGAATCAGATACCTACCTCTATCCTAGTCACCATGTGCAATAAGTATCCTTTAATTCTGACCCATACCGGAATTAAATTATTTCTATGTATATCTTATGTTTCCTTCCTATGAACAGTCATTAAAATAGAAGACATGGTATAGAGTAGTGGAAAGATTCTGATTTTTCCAGAAATGCTACTTTGTATCATACTTAACCTTAGGCAAAATTAAGTAATAGTTAAAAAAAAAAAAAAATATGTTTACTTAAATGTTTAAGTGATTTCATACAATACAAAAGCCAAGTTGAACCTGGATATTACGATCTGACAACAACTCTAATTCCATTGATAAGTATCATTTGGCATTTAGTTTCATAATAAAGAGGGCAACAGGTAATTGAGAACAATATAAAGAAAAAATGTTATCTAATAAATCTACCCTCAGCCATGAAGACAACCTTGGAAGGGATTGCATATTTGGATCAGATGGTTCTCATTCATGTCAGTCACTATATTCCCAATGACATCCTTCAACAAGTCCAAGACATTATGTAGACAATAGTTGGTCTACCCAACTTAACGATGCTCCAAATGTAGTAGTCTAAAAGATTCAAATCAGGAAAGCTAAGAGGCCATATTTTGAGGGTGACATGATCATGAAAATTCTTAGCCAACCTCTAAGCTATATGGCCCATACAGGAGGGAACAATATCCTGCTGGAACACATGTGACCAATGCCTTGGCCTTTGCATCCAGCCCCTTGATGTAGGCTGTGGTATTGATCCCAAGGCCCTGTGGGAAGAAGCAGAGTACATGACATGATCCTTGTGGTTCACTCCCAACCATCACAGACAATGCAAACTTTGTGTGCATCACTGTGGGTATCTTGTTGGAACCATGCAGAACCATCTGTCATCTTCCTGGCTACTTTCAAGAAGCTTGCTATCTCAAGTCACTGTGGTTGGTAGCTAGTGCCATGAGCACAGCATGCCTTTTCATTTCCTGTGTCAGACTGGAAGTTGCCATGCTCTTGATACGTCTGAAAGAGAAATGAGAATGTTAAAATTTGGCACATGCTGTATAACATTACATTAGGTCATCTTCCATTTATAGCCCACTAAAAATGTGTTCTCAAATATCTGCTGCATCCTGGATAGTCATACATGTATATATTATGCATATTAATATAACTTGATCAAATTAAAAATGAGAATTAGATTTATTAAAATACAAGTTGCTTTATAGATTTTTTATAAACTAAATATATATAAATTTAAAAATTAAAACAGAAATATTTTGAATCAACAGTTAATTAGAGATTCTTAGGTCAAAGGTTAATGAGTGCCAGACAAGAGTAATTTACAAGTGTTGTTAGCTGTCTAAACATACTGAATGGCCTTGATGGCATTTTGGTTCAATTTACGAGAATGTTGGACTTAGTAAATATATTTTGTTTAAATGCTGATTTTGAAATTTAAAAGTTCAAAACAGGTACAAAGATAAAAAATTTTTAGTACTATTAAACCTGCTTTTCAGTCCCAAACTATACTTTAAAATGTCTAAAACTAAAAGGCAAAACAAGAGCATCATTTAAACTACTAACACCCACTGACACTGATAACTTTAGTAGACAATTCTGGTACATCATACTTGCTAAAAATAAGTTACTACTCCTAAAGTTGTTTTGTAAGAAAATATATTAATAAAATATAAAAATTACTTATATGAATAAGCTTCACTTTTACAAAAAGAAAATGTATTTTATATTATTGCAAAGACTGTTGACTGTTTTAAAAGTTACTATCAGAAATATAATTAGCTGAAGAGATTTATGAGTTAAAACAAATTAACATAAAAATGACTATATAAGGAGATACTGAAAAGGTTTCGGTTTATCCAAGGAGGGATACCAAAACATTTGCTGTTTGATTTTTTGGTCAAATTTTGGGAAGTGGGGAAAACTTTTTAGCATGTCTCCATATAATTGCTTGCACATATTTGAGAGAAAATAAAGTTCAATTTATAATTCAAACAATGTGTCCAAGAGAAAATTTAACTGAGATTTAGTTTTAATCAAGCAACATTAAAATAGGTTATTAATATTAAATGCTGATTCAAAAAGTTTATAAAATAAGTCTATAATTAGATTAAGGATCTCTCAGAATGTTCCTAAATGTATGTTTGAAATAAATATTATTAAAGTCTAGTGATTAGTCTAAATTCCAATGTTCAAATAATTCTGAGCAACAAAGATTTTGTTACTTGGCTAAAAGTATGTGCATATTATTTTGATTCACACCCAGAGATACCAGATGGTCTGAATCAAATTTAATATCCATCAGGGACCTTGATATAAGACCTGATCTGCGGTGACTACAATATATCTAAGTCAACCCATGGGCCTCCTAAATGCTTTGAATTTCTGTGATGATACCAAGTACAAAATTTAGTAGTTTGATTTAGGAGACATCAAAAGCATCAAGTGTAGAATTGGGCCTCAAAGGATGACAGTGGGTGCATCAACAAGGATGTGAACCCAGTTGAACTTAGGATACACACACACACACAACAACTAGGTAACTTGAAGTTGTATAAATGCTCAACCTACGAGGAAAACGGGGGGGGGGGGCAGAATTCCTTATACACACAATAAGAAAGACCCAAAACTACATGCCCTTAATTCAGCTGACATTAATTTGATAGAGTCCAGAAGTGAATAAAGGATTTATGTACAGAAAACTTACTCTTTATCAGACATTACTATTAGGTTGGTGCAAAAATAATGACGTAATAATGTCGTTTTTTTGACGTTAAAAAATATGTCAAAAAACGACATTATTATGTCATTATTTTTGCACCAACCTAATAATAGAACATCTGTTTTAGAAAAATATTTTGCAAAGTTTAAGTAATCAATATCTAATTGAGAAACTGATATGTAGAAGGTTTTTGTTAGCATTTTGATGTTTGCTCACAAAAATATCGAACAATACCGATTAAATAAATTTAAAAAAAATTTTATTTCGATACTCAAATTATCCTCTTTAAGTAAATATGTTAGGTTAGGTGTCTGAAGGAAAAGTCAGTACATTAGAAAGGATATCCAAAAATAATCATTATTTATATGCTAAGAATAATTTTGAAAAGCAGAAAATATATCAAATATCATTTGTTTATTATCAAATTATCACTAATTTTTATAGAATAGTCACCTTTTTATTTCTTATGGATTGTTTGTATACTTTCAAGGAAGCTGTAGAATGGATTGACCAAAATATTGTAACAACAACACAAAGAATAAAGTCCATACTCCAATCAACTTTAGAAGCTTTTATTTTTAAAATATTTGTTATTGTTTTTTTTAAGCAAAAGATAAATATAATTATAAATATTGGGATAAACTAGAAAAATGAAAAACAAGAAAGAGACTAACAACTTGCTTACTCATTAAGAAATTCCTTCATTGCTAAATTAGAATCAAACAATTCATTTTGAAAAAAAACAAAAAAACAAAAAACAAAAAAGTATGGAAAATGACAAAAACTAAGTTATAATCCAAAATTTATGTATAGATCTCACTTTTTTTTATTAAAAAAAATTAAATTTGATACATAATTTTTCTTACAATTAAAATAAAGTCAACTTTTTTTGTAGTCACTTTAGTTTGAATATTTAAGAATTTTTTTACCACATTAATCTTTTTAAAAAAAAAAAAAAAAACTAAATTTCACCCATCACAAAACTTGAGAGCTCTTCACGGTGATAGGAAGTTGAGATTATGAAGATAAGGAGGATAACAATTAACCCTTGAAAGTCAAGATTAAAATGTTCAGGGAAGGACCTACACAGCAATCTGTTCCACAAAGTGACAGTTTTGTGGGGAAAAGGCTGTCTTGATGAAACTTCCTTCTGACATTTAGAACACAGTGGAAATAAGGGTGATTTCACTCCATGGAAATAGCATGATGTCTCCTAGCAGCAAAGGTTTGAACTGAGGGAATGGCACTCATCTGAACAATAATAATGTTTTGTGCTTGTGAGACATAAATTGTAGAGTGGAAAAGACTGCATCAATGATTTTGAAATATCAAGGCTGGAAAGTGAAGATTGAGCAGCTCCAGCCCAGATATAGCAGTAATACTCCATTTTAAAGATAGACCACAGCAGAAGGAGTCAGATATTTCCTGGAATAATGCAATAAGCTGATCATTTTTCCAGATCCTTTAGCAACGGATTGTATAGGAGTTCCACTTGAGGTCTGAAATGAACTTGAAACCCAATAGACATTCAAAATATAGAGGCCCATTGAGAGTGCAACATTCATCATCACTGGAGAACAGTGGTGATGAAACAGTACAAGCTTGGTTTCTGAGGTATTGAAAGTAACAAGCCAGTTATATAGCCATTGAGCTAGGGCTAGTTAAGAGAGATTAACTGAAAGGCTCTGATCATCTTGGCTTTTAGAAGTATGTCTGTAAACAGTGATATATTCTACAGAGATGTTTTCTAGTCATTTGGGAATGTTCCTTGGTAAATAGCTAATAAAAAAAGCAAAAAGAAAGTAGGACCAAGGACACCTGCATTGATATCATGAGCTTTGGAAGAATGGTCATTCATAACCTTCAAGGAACTACCTGAGAGAAAGGATTTGATGTTTGCATAAACTCTTCCAGAGTGTTTGTGCAGCAGCCTCTTATGCTACACCTTGTCAAAAGCCTTTAAGATGTCAAAGGCAATCACTGTGATAACAAAGCTTCTATCAAGTGACTCACTGATTTTTGTAGGTGATGATAAAAACTCTGCAGTAGACCTAAAAAGAGTGAATTCCATACTGGTTGGCAATCTGGGGATTATTTTTGGTGATGTGATTAACTACTCCCTTGTTGATAACAGATTCGAAGAGTTTACTAATGAAACTTAAGGAGGCTAATGGCATGATAATGTGATGGAGATGAATGCTCAACAACATTCTCAAAAACAGTGCAAACAGCTGACAACTTCCACAGACTAGGGAAACATTTTTTTTTCAGGAAGCTGTTAAACAACTTTGATAGGATTGGAAATTTTTATATAAGGTTTTTAAGTACTACAACAGGGATTTTATTTAAATCAGTAGCTTTTTAAAAAAATCCTTGATTTCATAAGTCTGGAAACTTCTGGGGCCAAAATAATTATTTCACCAAAGATACAATAATATTGAATATTTGTTGACTAACATCAACACCAAACTATAGCCATATTTTGAATCCAACAAAAACATTTACACTCAAAAAGACTAGTAGTTGTAATTAAAAGTAAAACTAAACCTTAAGGAAAAAAAAAAAAAATTATTGAAAACTGATATATCAAGGAATATTATTTTAGACACAGATTACATTACAAAATAGTTTATTTTACAGTTAGTTTTTTACACAGTTATCTTGCTGCGTTATTAATAAGTTTACGTTTAAATTTAAAAAAGAAAAGAATTTTTTATAAACCCGCTTTTGCTTTATTTTTTTAAGTTAAAGAAAAGGAAAAAATCGCTGCTAAAATTTTTTTTTAATTCCAAATAATTATGTAGTTACATTTTGTTTTTTTGTTTTTTTAAGAAAAAACGAACGAAATCATTACTACTGCCTAGTTGCAAAATAAAGTCAGGATCAAAGTCATTTTTGTTAGTTTTTAATTTTATTATTTTAAGTTTAATTATTAATCCCAGTGTTCTGATGCATAAAGATTTTTTTCACGGCGACCTAAATCAAAAAAAAAGTATTAATTAAAACAAGTGCATTTATGTTCATGTGCTTAGTAAGAAAAATAAAATAATAAAAATAAGTAGTAATAACAAATAGCGGTCAAGATTCGGGAATGGGGGGAAAAAAAAAACTATCAAAAAAGTTTTTTTCCTATGCCTTTTCTTTGAATTTTTAACCGGTTTCTTCCGAAAATATTCAGTTTTTGAGAAAGAAAGTAACTTTTAGTAAAAAGTAAAAACGAATAATTTTGGCGATAAATTTTTACATTTTATTTTACAATAGCTGATATTTAAATTTTTTTTTACTGAACATGGGGTATCAAAGACAAAAAAAGAAAAGGGAGATACAGTGAGTATCAGTTTAAAAAAAATAAATAAATAAAAATACGTACACCCACGTGTATATTGTTTTTAAAATCTAAATCTCGATAAAAAATATTTAACGATTAAAAACAAATAATGAGGGTGGTGGATTAAAGCCTATGAATTTATAATCATTTTCACTGGGAGAATACAGTAAAAAAAAAAAATAAATAAATAAATAATTAGCAAATCAGGAGAACAGCATAAAATTTATTTACATTCACAAGGTATTTTCTTGATTGACAGTTCTCCAAGTTCTACGTCTAATCGGTAAATAAAGATTAGAGAGAGAGAGAGTAAAAAAAAAAAAGAAAAAAAGTCTAATAGTGCCAATTACCTTTTTTAGTGGTTTGGTAGATGTCTTTTTTTTCTTTTACTTTATATTTTGTTATCAAGTTAAAAAAAAACTTTTTGCGAACTAAAGGCAAATCAGTTGATATATTATTTTTATTTATCAAATTAAAATTAGCAGTAGTAAAAAAAAGAACATTAAACAATTGTGACACATGAAAAAAATAGTTATTTGGAAAAAAAAAATTGATTTTAAAATAAATAATGCTAAGAAGAATAAAATTGGCATTTATGTTTTACAATCCCATTTTAAAATTGTAGTTGAAAAGGAAAGAAAAAAATGAGAAAATAAGATATTTTAATTTAAATAATTCTAAATTTGCATAAACAATTGAACTTTCAATTTTCCTTCAACAAAAAGACAGCAAAAGGCAAACTAAAATTCAATTAATTTTTTTCTAAATCCAGTGCAATTTGTTTTAAAATGTAATGTGGGTGTTTTGACTTCTTGTTCATTACTGCCTACGTACAAAAAAAAAAAATGAATGCAGTTTGGGCACAAATTAAAAAATTTACAACTATTCTAACCACACAAAGTTAATTTTTTTGCACTTCACTATTTTCCTTGCGATATTTTTTCTAATTGAAATTTTTTTCACTCTTTTCACAATGAAAAGAAGAGTGAAAAAAATTTCTGAGTGGAAGAGTTTTTTTTTTTTTTTTTTGTCTTAACTACCATATATTTTATTTTTATTGCTTAAACTAAAAGTTAATAACTTAATAATAATATCAGCAAAAGTACACTAGTAAACAGAGTAAGACTTAAAATAATTAATAAGTACATAACTTGAATTTTTTATTTTTTTGTCATCATACGCAATAGGGAGTGGGACTGAGATGTAATTATTTTATAATAATAATACCCTTTTTAGGATTTCCTAACCTTTTTTGGGTGGAAGTTTGTTAATTGGGATTGTAAATTTAAGTGATTTTCTAAATGTTTGCATGAGAACAGCTGACATTTTCGCATACTGTTAAAAAATCCGACTCAATTTTCCTTCATTGTTAATGTTGAGTATTTTAGTTACACTAGATAAACATTAAATTAACTAGATTTAATAAAGAAAAATCAAAAAAAAAATTTGAGCTCACAAAAACAGGAAATAGAAAACCAACAAGGTGTTACTATTTAAAAAAAAAAAAAAAAAAAAAAAAAAAGGTTATCCATACTTTTTATTCGAAAAGTCTTTTTTGTTGATTGTAGTCTGTGTACTGTACATAGAATAAAAAAAGAGAAAGAAGCTTGACGGTAGCTTACTAACATTGAAAATTATACAATTTATATACACAATGTTCTAAAATAGCTTAAACATACGAAAATGCATACATTATGAACTAAAAGTATTTTAGAAAAATAAAGTGCTGATTATAAAAACAAACATATCTCCAAAATTTACAAAATCAGAAGACCCAACCAAACAGTAAACAAATCATTTTTAAATTTAGTAATTTTCTTAATTTTGTTGATGTAATTTATTAATTTTTTTTTAAGGTAAAAAAGTTAGATGCGAAGTAAAAATATGAATTAATTAAATTCAGCAAATATACAAGTTTTTAAATGCCTTTCAGAAAGATGAACGACAATTTCATTGAAGAGAGAAAATAAATAAGATATACTGTTGACTTTAAAATACGAAACAAAACCAGGTTGAAATTTGTTTTCTTTAGAAATAAATCTCAGTGAGAATTGATTAATAATTATCATTTTTTATGATATACAAGTTGGAGGGTGGTACAAACATTTGGTTTTATTACCTTCACTGATCTCTTTTTTAATGTTGTCTACTGAAGTAGTAATGTCTCCTAAGGCTCTTTGCGTATGTTCACGGAGAGCAGTGAATTTTGATAAAACTTTCTCCAGTTCTTTCTCAACTAGTTGACAAACATCCATTTTGTTGATAAAATTGAAGAAGACAGGGGAAGGGGATTTTCTTTTTTTATCTGTTGCTGTGAATCCTGAGTCGGACAGACAACGGCATAACAAAAATAAACAGAGCAGTAGCAGTTTTAAGTAATCTAAGGTTTTCGTCGTCGTCGTCGTTGTTGTCTTCTTCTTTTGTTAAACTTGACACGCGATTAGTTGCGCCTTTTGGTCTCACGTGACCGGGTCTTCCGTTTAGCCGAACCGGGTGATGTAAATAAACATTTTATTTAAACTCCAAAATGTAATAAAAAATGATTTATTTAATTGTGGTGAGTGTAATATATTTTTATCATTCATCACATGTTTAAGATTTTTTTGGTTCTTGTCAATTGTGGTTGAAAAATCAGTCATTGCACGTTTGGCAAATAGAAATAAATTAAGAAATGATAAATCACTTCACACTGAAATTTTATTACAAAATAAAATTTTTCAAAATTAAGAAAAACGACATTAAGAAAGATATAATTTTTGTGCTATTGCGTAGATAAAACAAGCCAATGCAGGAGTTTAAATCTCTAACTTTTAACGTTCACAATTATATTGTAGGGCTTTTTTTACACAAGACGTATATGATGATGGAAGATGAGTCATTTTTTGAGAACCAAATTTTGATTATGAATTTTCATAGGAGCCCATTTTAAAGTAAATATTGCAAAGAATTATTTTTCAATTGTCATGAATATATTTAAATGAATGACATATTTTGATTGATATATTACTAATGTATACAATACATTGAGAATAAAGTTTGAAGTAATAATAGAGAGCTCAGAGAGTAAAAGTTTTTTTTACTTTTTACACTTTCAGCTATTTTTTTTCCAGAAAAAAAAAAAAAATCATTAAATGAGAGTGAGAAAGAGAGATTAAATTGTAAAAAAATAGAATATTGTAGGCTTTTTGTACTAACAGAACTACTTATAGCTTGAAGATGAAACCATCTGTCATGAGTATAAGACTGCATTTTAATTATCTTTTAAATGTTTCAATTTTAAACATTTTTCGCTTTTATTATTTTTTCATTGATGGAGATTTATTTTTATTGCCCAGTCTTGCAAAAAAAAAAAAAAAAAAAAAAAAAAAAAAAAATCAACCACCAAAAAACTGTCAAAAATATTTTGATAAAATAGGAATTACAAATGATGCAATCTACTACCATATTCGAAAATTATATAACATAAAAATGTGATTTTATAACATATTTATGTTATACTTTTCGAATAAATAATTATATTTGCTCTACTATGTATTGAGCACTCTTTTAGGAATAGTATTTTTTGGTTATTGGAATTTATTCCTTATACTACAGTACACCAACCCTATACTTTTATTATTTTAATTGAATTACATTTCAGAGTTATGGGTCTTGAAAGAAATTTTTAATTTGGTATTTTTAAGTTTTGAAATTTGTATTTTATAGAGCTAAAAAGAAATGACACTTAAGAGAGAATTTTGGTCACTAATAGTAATACCCATAAATAGGTCTTTCCTAACTTTTTGTTCCAAATGTACATTTTTAAGATAGTTGCATTTATAACTCTTTTGCTGTTGCTCAACTTAATTTTGGATTGTATAAATAAAAAAATAAAAATAAATTAATAATTAATAGTAATACAAATGAATTTCTATTATGCACTGCTTGATAACAATAAAAAATGTACAGTTACCAAAATAGAAAAGAGATACTTATTTTGTAGTTTTTCCTATTTTAACCTAGAATAAATTTTTTTTTTTTTTATAATTTGGCGAAGTTTATTAGAAAAATAAAAACTGAAATAACTGGATTTGAGTTTTAAAATAAATCTTTAAAGAAAATAAAGAATGTATCAGTTTCTTGATATTTTTCCTATTTATCATTGATTTCCAATACCACACAACTTAATTTTATGTACATAATACATTATTTGGAGTAAATAGCAGAAGAGTTATTAAAAGTAATAATTAAGAACATTTTATTTAAAAGGGAAACAATTTAAATAAAAAACAATTAAAATTACAGCAGATGGCTAGAAACGGATTTATGAGCAAATGAGACATAACTAAGCGAACAAATATTACTCATTGCGAACAAAGAACTGAATTTTATTCTTATTACCTGCAGAATCAAATAAATTATAGTTAGAAAAGTAAAAAAAATTATTTGTTTTTTTTACTGATTTTATATTATTTTAGCTAGAGTATTAATTTAGTCATATATTTTTTTAAAACGGTGTAAAAATACAGCGCTCGCCACTAGAATCATGGCTGACGCCATATGCGTTAAGAAGACTAAGAGAAAAACAACCACAACAAAAACGTTTACAATACACTCCTCGGTAACAATGAATGCGTTTTTCAGGATGGAAAAAGTTAATTATCTCTCCAATAAAATATTTTATATGATAAATAGACCTACACGTTACGTATAATAATTATTATCATTGAAAAAAAATGTAATTAAGTTGTAAGAAAACTAAAAGGTGGTCGCTTTGTAAAAATACATTATTTTTTGTCCCTTCTCCCCTTAATAAATTGAAGTTTTATTGAAGGAAATTGTTTATTTTGGTTCAAAAATTAAAAAAAAAAAGAAAAGAAAAATCTTAAGATGAAAGCAGACGTTGAGAAAAAGATGGTGATAGTATGCTAAAGAAAGGGAGATCATTTGTACCAGTTATTTTTATGTGATTGCCTGTTTTAGGATAATAAGCAGTAATAAGATTTTTAAATAAATGATTAAATGCTTCAATGGATCTACAGTTTGACCTTGGTGGAAAAGTAGTGTAAATTAGACTGTCAAAGAAACAAATATGAATTGTAAAAATAAAAAAAAAATGGTCTCTTATTTAATATTTGCTCTGGTGTTATTGAGCTCTCTGGATTACATCCTCTTTGGAATTATCCACACAGATTACCAAACCCTTCATTATATATATATATATATATATATATATATATATATATATATATATATATATATATATACACACACACACACAATTTAAGAAATAAGAATTATATTTAATCATTTGTATTTTGATGACATGTCCACAACTGCATAAACAAAAACAAACTTTCAATTGTAGAACTGATATAAACTTTCCTATCTAGTTTGCAGTCACTTTTGTAATACTTTATTGTATATAAAGGATAACACAAGAACAATTTTAAATGTTAAAATAAATTTTTCAAATATTAATATTATAAAGAATGGAATAAGCCTTCTATAAAGTTAATGCTTTACAAATGCCTTTCAGTCACTATTATATGGAAGTTAAAAAGCCAAAAACAAAAAGTGAATGGATTAAAATTTTCTATGAATTCAGATTAGAACTTGTTTCATAATTTATTTTACATGTGATTTTAGATGGTAATAAAGTTCTACTTTACAAATTTTAGTCATGTGATTTGTGGCTTATTGTATTAAAATCTGAATACTGATATTTAACATTTTTAGAAAGCAAATATCAAATAACTACACAAAGAATGGAAACTGACTGACAGTGAGAGAAGACGACAAACTACCCTGTGCCATATGAAAATTTTAAAATAACAAACAAGACAAATGTTTTTTGTTTTTTTTTATTATTCATCATGACATTTTATAACATTAGTTGACTTTCTTCTTTTTACCACTGTAGGAATGAAATGTAAAATCTTTCAGGGGATCAGATTTCCGTTTCTGTAAGAAAATAAAAGTAAACAGATTAAATGTATTTAGATAATTTCAGATATTAGTAGTGAGCATGTTTCAAGTAAAATAAATTTTCAAAGTACTTTTCCAAAAGCGAATTTTGTTTGCAGAATTTGGCATTATTTTCAAAAAGACATCTGTAGATGTATGATTATGCTATCACTAGAGCTGTTGACAAGAAATTTGTTGTTTTATAGATGCATTAAAGATAATTCCATTTAATATAGAAAAATATTTCCTCATCTGTGTTTTTTTGCTTACTCAAATAGAAAATCATTTTTTGTTTTAGACTGTATTTAAATGTTTGTTGTGTAGTCACTTGACAAAGTAATCATTTTTTACATGAAGATAATTCAGATAGTAGAATAACCTATAAAGTACTATGTTAGTTATAGGATATAAACATCAAAATAAACCCCCCTCATCTAACAAAATACATTGCAATAAATGTAACCACTGAGTAATGTCTTAAAAGTAGATACCTCCATAGATTCACTTAAAAAAAAAAAAAAAAAAAAAAAAAAAAAACAAAACATACCAAGGTGGGAAATTGACCCAAATTTAAATTTTCATTATTATTATTATTATTAAGAGAAAAGACCAAGGAAATTTTTGATTATTAAATTATATCAGCAGGAGGACAAAGATGTAGTATAGGAAATTTTAGCATTTTTCTTTTTTGCAATGAAAAATGCAGTGATTGGGAAATGCTTGCAAAAAAAAAAAAAAAAAAAAAAAAAAAAATCAAATAATTGTCAAATTTCAATGAAACTTAGGACTTATTCACAAATGAATGAAATTATTTTTGAAATTTTTTATTTTTATTTTTTTAGAAAATTTGTGTAAAATCATCTTTTTCACATGTTATCCCTCCCCGCTTATTTAAATACACAGAACTCCATGGAGAATTTAAATGATCAATTTTAATGAAAATCTACTCTGAATTGTAAAATAAAAATTTTTTTTTAAAAATGCAATAAAACTAAAACATTTAATTAGAAAAGCATTTAATTGCTTTTATAAATAAGATATATTACAGATACTATTGTCTTGAGAAAAAAGAATTTTTGATGAATAATGAATTTTTACAAGAATTTTTTTTTTTTTTACATTTTAATTGGAATTTATTAAGTTTTAAATTTCTGTGTTAATTTGTATCAGTTAGGTGATAGTATCAAGTAAAAACTATATTTACAAACCATAAAATGGAATAGCTTACAATTCAGCAACCCAATATTTCAAAAATAATTTTTTGTGCATATAAATGCACTAATTTTTATAAATACAGACATTCATACACAACATTGTCAGAAAATAAGAGCAATAACTATAGTAAATCTAAAGCCAAAGTACCTAAAATACAATAAAACATTAGAGAATATTTTCTTAAATTTTTAAGATTACTGAATAGTTAATCATCTAACAAAAAGCACTCATATTATGTTCACCTTGAGTAATTTTTACAGATAGGTTCATTGCAGAAAAAAACTAGACTTCCATCTGTCAGTCGAGCTGTCAACACCTTAAAGAAACGCCTACTTCATGTAAAAAAATGCATTTCTGTGATATTTTAAATTAAAAATAATATTTGTTTCAAATCAGATTAATTAAACTTTAAATTGGCTAATATTCCTCAAAGTTTCAGAAAAGTATTTTATTTTTGAAAGATTTTTTTTTTTTAAAAAGAGAATTACATTGTGATGACAGATGGCTAAAAATGGTGCTAAAATCAGCAATTTCAAAACAACAACTAGTCAATTTAAATTAGTTTTGAAATACAGCAAAGTATTTTGTTTATTGGGAAAAAAATTACAAGAGGAATAGGCTAAAATTACAGTTGAATGTCAAAATTTAGTGAAATCCTGTGGACGCTGATGTGCAACAGAGATTCAAAACAAGGGTTTTAGTAGTAAATATTGATAAGACTTTTTGCATTTTGTTGTCCAATTATTTTTTTATTAAAAACATTTTTTCCTTAATTTTGGACACTTGATAGTTGAGTAAAGAATTAAATGAATCATAGCTTTCTCTGTATCATTACAAATAACCTACAAAGCACAATTGAACTACAATTTATCTATATTTAGTGAAAATTTCAGAAAAATTGGACTCATATTTTTTGAAATATCAAAGATTTAATTTTTGTTCCTTAATTTTGGAAGCTACTACACACACACACACATATATATATATATATATATATATATATATAATTATTTATTTAAAAAAAAAAATGTTATAAAATCACTACAAAAATAGCCATTTTGTTTCAACATTTTTTATTATTTTTTTTTTTTTAAAAATACTACCCATATTTTAAACATCTGAATAGATATTATAACATGACTTCGTTGTCAAGCTTTTTGAATTTTCCTATACTTGTGTTTTGATTGGTCCATCTAGCCTTTGTAACAACGTTTTCCCCCTTGCGAAGGATTGTTAATTAATTTGAAACTTTTAAAACCATTTATTTTACATTCAACGTCGTCACTTGATAAGACACCAAGGGTGTTGAAACAAAATGGCTATTTTTGTAGTGATATAACATATTTATGTTATAAATTTCTTTCTTTTTTTTTTTTTAAATAAAAAATTATATCTGCTCTACTTTGTATTGAGCACTCTTTTAAGAACAGTAATTGTTGGTTATTGGAATTCATTCCATATACACCAATCATATATATATATATATATATATATATATATATAAAAGAGAGAGGGGAGGGAGGTAACTATTGTTTTCCCAATCATGTTACCAGACAAGAGTGAACACACACACAGTTCAATTGTCTTTTTTTTGCCTTTCTTCCATAGTACCATTCTTAGAAGTGTTTTGGCTAAGACAAACAAGTACTGTATTTTTCAGAATATGGAATATACTAGTGTATAATGCACACTTATTTTGAAGACAATTTTATTAAAAGAAAAGAACAGTCATATTTGAAAGATTTAAATTGAACAAAAATTCAATCTGATACTTTCAAAATGAGTATATATTGTTCTAAACACAAATGATCTCAGTATCAAAATAAAATACTGTAAATCAAAAAAGGTTAACTGTTATTTAGCTTGGTTCAAAACCTTAAAAAAAAAAAAAAAAAAAAAAAAAAAAAAATAAATAAATAAACAAATAAAAACACAAACCCTCATTGTTTTCACTATCATTTAGAAAGGAATCAGCCATTTCATCATTGGATCTAATATTATCAAAGATCATCCTCTGTCCCATTTATTGCATTACTGGTACCAGGAGTTCTTCACATCTGAACAAGCATCAATTTTTTTTTCCTTCATCTGATTGGTTATGCACATTGCACATATGAAATCCATACTATTGTTATAAATAACAAATTCAAATCGACTAAACTATATATGCCTATTTAACTAGATTTACACATGACTTGTGTATATTCATACCTTTTTGAAGAAAAAAAAAAAAAAAAAAAAAAAAAGGTATCTTATATATGGAAAATATAGTACTGAGTATTTAAATCTATTTAAATTTGTAGTTTATCGAAAAGATGAATAAATATAGCACCATCATTTTATGTCAAACTCCAGGAAATTAATACTAATTGCATGATACCAAGTTAGCTTGGTCCATCAGGACATCATTCAAGTTAAAATGACCAATAGTGGAAATAGTGTCCCATTTGTTGTCACTTCAACTGTGATTTTTAACTCTGCAGTGTCACATTTGTTGTGCTTCAGCCAGGAGACAGTCTTAATGGGGAAAATATCACAGCTTGTTGTAAAAATGGTTGTAGAACAGGTTGAACAATGAACATTCCCATCAAATATCAGAGGAAAGTGAAAGTTGTAACATAGTATGCACCCAATATCATGATGCCAAGGATTGGGTCTGTGTATCATGGGTGAATATATTCTGGAAAGCTGCCACTCTTCAATATTACACATGACCATTACTTGCACATACTCCTATCCTTAAACATTACAGAGCACCATTTGATTTCCCCACCCCACAAGTGATCTTATGACACTACAGGAGATGTGCACAACAGTGTGGTTAAAGACATACATGCCCATTGTACTGATTCAAGTAAATATTTCCCCAACAGTATATGTTGTCACTTTTGTGATAATTGCTTTGAGCTGTGGATGTTGCTTGAGTTTGCTACTGATGCCTTTACACAATGGCCTTGCAAATGGAAATTTGGTATTTTTATAACATTTTCCCAAATAATGTACTATCTAGTCCAAAAGTAGTCAGATTTCAGAACTGATCTAACTTTGTCTTAGTATTTATCAAGTTATGATCCTGTGAAGTTAATCAAAATTTGCACATATTTAACTATTTTTGCCAAAGACAAATGTTTTTCTTTTTAGTGCAAGTTCCCAAATATTAAAACAATTTAATTCTGCAAAATATAAGGAAATTGTTCCCAGGAAGATATTTTGATGCACTTTCATGTTAAATTGATCATTACCCACCTTTCTTTTTCTTTTTTCATCATATGCCAGGTACCAAATATCAATTTCCAACATAATTTCCCTTGTATTTATCAGAAAAATCAGGATCTACACCTCTATTCCCATGTTTTTTTTTGTTTTTGAGTGATTAATCCACTTTTGACACAGATACCCTTCAACCCAGAAGTCTAAATGGGTTAAATGTAAAATTTAAGCTCTTTTCAGGAGTTTTAGCAAAGCAGATTTCTAGACCTAAACACCTATTTCTTAATTAGAAATGTGAAAGTTTTGTTTTAACCTTCCTTTAAAGTACAAATAACATTAATACAATTCTATAATTGAGCTGAAAATCATTCTGGGGCTCAAAAACCACAAGTGTCAATTTGGTTCTATTGTGTAATTTAAACATTATTTTAGTACAGTTGAACTTGTTTTTTTATAACTTACCAAATTATGGTCAAACTTTCTCCTACTGAAATGGTGTGACTGTTCACTTGTGTCTTTTTGATTCTTACTTTCTCTTGAATCAAAAGAACGTTTGGAATTATTTTGTGGCACAGCATTCTTCAAACCTTTGGGTACTATAAATAAATAAAAATTTATTTAATTCTCAAAAAATGAAGTAAAAATAATCTAATGAATAATTTCTAGGGTCATACAAAATCAATTATCTGAATAAAATACTTTTATATATTTCAGTTATCTTGCCTGATATTTGAAAGCATATATAAATTTGTGAATAACTAAATACCTTTAAAAATTGCATTATTACAATCTATACATTAATTTTAAAGTCTCACATCAATAGATACAGTTTAGCAAGAGAGTAGATATTCTTCAGCAAGTTTTTAATTTTTCAATGAGGAGAAAAATTTAATTCCAGACTTGTTCTGATACAGATAGAGAAGATACACTAAGTGCATCATACATTGATATAAGAATCAGAATTGTCAGTCAAATTTTCAAAAGAATTCCCTACTTGAAAAGAATAAAATTAAATAATTTATTTCATCTGAAATAAGAGTATGAAAGCCTATAAAAAACGAAAAAAATATTTACACTATTTACATCATTCAGGCTGTGATCCTGATATAATGAAATATGCGTACACCTGTTCCCCCTCACTGGAATATGATTGGCTGGTGTCTGTCATAAATACCAATGGACATGTAGGAGAGTCTGAGAGCTAAGTCTATAACGACGCCCATTGGACTACGCCATTGATCTACAATTCTTACCTGCGACTAAAACACGTACCAGTCGATTACTGCTACCGTATTCTACTTGGTTATAGTAGCCAAAACCACTTAGCTACTTTGTTCAAATATATCCCTTTCTGGGACATATCAGATGCTCATCTTTATTGTCATATTCATGACTTTTCAACCATTGCACGCTCCAACCTTTTTCTGGTGATATATGTTGGGATTTCGAACCAAACCCTTTATTTAGTCCATGGGGGATAGATTGTTCTAATTCCATATGCTATGCTTTTTTTGGATATCTCAGTTTTAGTTAATTACCTTTAGTAATTCAACTCTCCAAGTTTTTGTTCACCCTACTGTGGCCAGGTATTGAACTCACAACTCTTTGAGTAAAGTCACTTTTTGGATTATACAACCAATGCTTTTATCCATTGAGCCCAGTGTAAATAATTACAATACCTCATCTCAGAAAAATAGTGTAACTGAAAAGGTTCATGCTTCATACTGATGTTATCTCTTTATTTAGGAAATACACAGTGAAAACTTCGAAACTAGAAACACATAACAAATGTGGAAATGGATAAACAAAATACCTTTCAAAGAAATACACTTTTCAAATAGAAACAGTAATAATTTGAAACAAACTCAAAATAAAAGGGACACATGATAGTTTCCCTTACTCATAAAGGGTCATGTGGTAGCAGACTTGCAGAAATTTCAGCTAATTATGCGTATATATGTGATGCTTATTTTTATAGAAAATTAAAAATCATTCTCATAATTTTAACCCTATTATTACCTCTTAGTAGCAAAGTCACTAAGTCTGTGAATGCATATACTGGTCCCTTCAGTGACTGTTACAAGCAGAAAGCTAAAATTAGTTTATCTTTTCAAAGTACATAGTTGAATGCATCCCCTTGAAAACTTACCAATATAATCAGGTACATGGTCAAGTTTCAGCTGTTTGTAGCTTGTTTTTAATTTTTTGTCATGACGCAAAACTTGTCTGTCCCGACTATAGTCTTGAAAATAAGTCTGAAAAAGGAAAAAAGATTGTAGTTCAAAATGTTGGATAATTAAAACTAAATTTAACCTGTTAAAATTTACTTAAAAAATTTGTTAAAATTATCTAAAGATTATAGCAGGACTTATGGCTATATAGTGTTGAAACACGGGTTCCTGCAATATCACCAATGTTGAGAGCCTGACCAGTAGCTAGATAGGTGACCAATTAAGATTATCAGGTGTTGTAATCTTGGATGTGCAGGTGGTGTAATGGATACTAGCTTGGAATCATTATTCAGAGAGCTGAGTTCCAATTTCAGTTGGGTTAGTCATTCACTTACACACAAATAACCTTGGGAAAGATATGAAATTAAAAACAATTAAACTATGGTTTAATTAGTAAGTCTTATATCACTAAATAATTATCTTACAACAACAAAAAAAAAAAAAAAAAAAAAATTATATTATATATATATATATATATATATATATATATATTCGTGTCTGAAAATTCAGAACTAAAAACCTTTCCCTCCATGCTTTATTTCTGTCATATACTTAATAATATTTAATAAATTATTATCATACTGATTATACTGGTAGGTTTGTCCTTGTTTTATTAACTAACCTATATATTTTACATATAAGAAGCACACACAGACCCTTTTTTCTAATATATATATGTGTGTGTGTGTAGCCCGGATATAAGACAGTTGTCGGGACCGGAGACGAAGTCTCTTATATCCGGGTTTGGTCTATTTTGTTTAGGTAAGTATGGCTCTAATTTGGAATCAGAGAAAATCTCTCTTATATCCAGGTTACACTATATATATATATATATATATATATATATATTAGAATCTAAAAATACTTTTGCCTTTAAATAACCTGCAAAAAGTTGATAAGCTGTAGAAAACAAATCAAAAGATCACAATAATAATAGAGTATAGACATTTTTATATAAAATTTTAGCCATACCTTCAATTTTTCAGAATTGAGAAGCTCCTGGCGAATCTCTTTTAACCTAGCTTCCTTAATGGCTTTTCGAGTGCACATCCTCAAAGCGTCCTTAATAATAAAAAGAAGAAAAAAGGAGTTTAGTCAATCTAGTGGATCCACCAGTTTCATCATTTTCTAATGTATTATTTTTTTTCCATAGTAAGGGAAACATCAAACAGATAAAACAAAATACAAATTTTTTTTCAGACAAGTTTTTTTTGTCTCTTTTGTAGATCTAATAGTATTCATTTTATTTTAGTAACTTTATTTTGGTAGGGATATCTAGTTAATAAAAAACAATGTTTAAATACTTAATACTTTTGAGTACTTTTTGTTTTTTAATAATGCTATAAAATTGCTTCTCAAATTATCCTCCATCAAAATGTCTTAGATAGCTGGCAGAAGTACCCAGTATTGTTTGGATTTCTAAATATCTGAAATGAATACAATTACACGAGTTCACTATAAATTGCATCAATTGCTTTAAAAATATACTGACAATTTTTGGTTAGCTCAGGAATGTTAATTCCTGCATGAATTTTAACCTCCTCCCCACCAAAAAAAATCTGCCTGAATTTAGTGCAACCAGCCACCGAAAATGCAAGATTTTTAACCTCAAAAAACATTACCTGTGTATATTTTTTCCCCAAAAGTATTGTAATTTACATAATTACTGTATGTAAATTGTATTTTTTTTTCAATATCAATTACATTATATATTCAGAGATATCAACTAATACATACTTTCACCATTTTTGGTGAGTACTATGCTAGTTTGGAATAAAAGTAAAACTAGTGACTTACTTTGCTTCTGTATCTGAACCCTTCAATTTCTTGCATCTGGAAGTTATATGGTTTAAAAGCACTTTCTTCTTCTGCAAAGAAAGACAAACATTTAAAATGGATACAAATATTGTATAGCTGAAAATCTAATAGGAATTATGCAATCATATTTGCTTAATATATTCATCAAAACAAATGTTACACATAATTCCAATATTTGTAATTGTATATGAATTAAAAAATACCTTGAAAGAAGAAAGAAAGAAAGAAAGAAAGAAGAAAGAAAGAAAGAAAGAAAGAAAGAAAGAAAGAAAGAAGAAAGAAAGAAAGAAAGAAGAAAGAAAGAAGAAGAAAAAAGAAAGAAAGAAAGAAAGAAAGAAAGAAGAAGAAGAAAGAAAGAAGAAGAAGAAAGAAAGAAGAAGAAGAAAGAAGAAAGAAGAAGAAGAAGAAGAAAGAAGAAGAAGAAAGAAAAAGAAGAAGAAGAAAGAAGAAGAAGAAGAAAGAAAGAAGAAGAAGAAAGAAAGAAAGAAGAAGAAGAAGAAAGAAAGAAGAAGAAGAAAGAAAGAAGAAGAAGAAGAAAGAAAGAAGAAGAAGAAAGAAAGAAGAAGAAGAAAGAAAGAAGAAGAAGAAAGAAAGAAAAGAAGAAAGAAAGAAGAAGAAGAAAGAAAGAAGAAGAAGAAAGAAAGAAGAAGAAAGAAAGAAGAAGAAGAAGAAAGAAAGAAGAAGAAAGAAAGAAGAAGAAGAAAGAAAGAAGAAGAAAGAAAGAAAGAAGAAGAAAGAAAGAAGAAGAAGAAAGAAAGAAGAAGAAGAAAGAAAGAAGAAGAAGAAAGAAAGAAGAAGAAGAAAGAAAGAAGAAGAAAGAAAGAAGAAGAAGAAAGAAAGAAGAAGAAGAAAGAAAGAAGAAGAAGAAAGAAAGAAGAAGAAAGAAAGAAGAAGAAAGAAAGAAGAAGAAGAAAGAAAGAAGAAGAAGAAGAAGAAAGAAGAAGAAGAAGAAAGAAAGAAGAAGAAAGAAAGAAGAAGAAAGAAAGAAGAAGAAAGAAGAAGAAGAAAGAAAGAAGAAGAAGAAAGAAAGAAAGAAAGAAAGAAGAAGAAGAAAGAAAGAAGAAGAAGAAAGAAAGAAGAAGAAGAAAGAAAGAAGAAGAAGAAAGAAAGAAGAAGAAGAAAGAAAGAAGAAGAAGAAAGAAAGAAGAAGAAGAAAGAAAGAAGAAGAAGAAAGAAAGAAGAAGAAGAAAGAAAGAAGAAGAAGAAAGAAAGAAGAAGAAAGAAAGAAGAAGAAGAAAGAAAGAAGAAGAAGAAAGAAAGAAGAAGAAGAAAGAATGAAGAAGAAAGAAAGAAGAAGAAGAAAGAAAGAAGAAGAAGAAAGAAAGAAGAAGAAGAAAGAAAGAAGAAGAAAGAAAGAAGAAGAAGAAAGAAAGAAGAAGAAGAAAGAAAGAAGAAGAAAGAAAGAAAGAAGAAGAAGAAAGAAAGAAGAAGAAAGAAAGAAGAAGAAGAAAGAAAGAAGAAGAAAGAAAGAAGAAGAAGAAAGAAAGAAAGAAGAAAGAAAGAAGAAGAAGAAAGAAAGAAGAAGAAGAAAGAAAGAAAGAAGAAGAAGAAAGAAAGAAGAAGAAAGAAAGAAGAAGAAGAAAGAAAGAAGAAGAAGGAAAGAAAGAAGAAGAAAGAAAGAAGGAAGAAGAAGAAGAAGAAGAAGAAAGAAAGAAGAAGAAGAAAGAAAGAAGAAGAAGAAAGAAAAGAAGAAGAAGAAAGAAAGAAGAAGAAGAAAGAAAGAGAAGAAGAAGAAAGAAAGAAGAAGAAGGAAAGAAGAAGAAGAAGAAAGAAAGAAGAAGAAGAAAGAAGAAAGAAGAAGAAAGAAAGAAGAAGAAGAAGAAAGAAAAGAAGAAGAAAGAAAGAAGAAGAAGAAAGAAAGAAGAAGAAGAAAGAAAGAAGAAGAAGGAAAGAAAGAAGAAGAAGAAAGAAAGAAGAAGAAGAAGGAAAAGAAAAGAAGAAGAAGAAAGAAAAGAAGAAGAAAGAAGAAGAAGGAAGAAAGAAAGAAGAAGAAGAAGAAGAAGAAGAAGAAAGAAAGAAGAAGAAGAAGAAAGAAAGAAGAAGAAGAAGAAAGAAAGAAGAAGAAGAAAGAAAGAAGAAGAGAAAGAAAGAAAGAAGAAGAAAGAAGAAGAAGAAGAAGAAAGAAAGAAGAAGAAGAAAGAAAGAAGAAGAAGAAAGAAAGAAGAAGAAGAAAGAAGAAGAAGAAAGAAAAGAAGAAAGAAGAAAGAAAGAAGAAGAAGAAAGAAAGAAGAAGAAGAAAGAAAGAAGAAGAAGAAAGAAAGAAGAAGAAAGAAAGAAGAAGAAAGAAAGAAGAAGAAAGAAAGAAGAAGAAAGAAAGAAGAAGAAAGAAAGAAGAAGAAAGAAGAAAGAAAGAAGAAGAAAGAAAGAAGAAGAAAGAAAGAAGAAGAAAGAAAGAAGAAGAAAGAAAGAAGAAGAAAGAAAGAAAGAAGAAAGAAGAAGAAAGAAAGAAAGAAGAAGAAAGAAAGAAGAAGAAAGAAAGGAGAAAGAAAGAAGGAGAAAGAAAGAAGGAGAAAGAAAGAAGGAGAAAGAAAGAAGGAGAAAGAAAGAAGGAGAAAGAAAGAAGGAGAAAGAAAGAAGGAGAAAGAAAGAAGGAGAAAGGAGAAGAAAGAAAGAAGGAGAAAGGAGAAGAAGAAAGAAGGAGAAAGAAGGAGAAGGAGAAAGAAGGAGAAGAAGAAAGAAGGAGAAAGAAGGAGAAGAAGAAAGAAGGAGAAAGAAGGAGAAGAAGAAAGAAGGAGAAAGAAGGAGAAGAAGAAAGAAGGAGAAAGAAGGAGAAGGAGAAAGAAGGAGAAAGAAGGAGAAGGAGAAAGAAGGAGAAGGAGAAAGAAGGAGAAGGAGAAAGAAGGAGAAGGAGAAAGAAGGAGAAGAAAGAAAGAAGAAAGAAAGAAGAAAGAAAGAAGAAAGAAAGAAGAAAGAAAGAAGAAAGAAAGAAGAAAGAAAGAAAGAAAAAAAAAAAGAAAAAAAAAAAAGAAAAAAAAAAAAGAAAAAAAGCCACCATCATAGTTTAGAGGTTTAACAAGGTTGGATGTTCTACCTGACACCCAACTCAGACACTCACAGTAGCCCAAGTACAGAGTGTTTTTATTATTTCATCTCTAGAAAAGTTGTCATTCAAGCCATCCTAGTCTTATACATGTTGGTCACTGGCTCATCTACTCTGACATATCTTGTTTTTCATCCTGTAGAGTGACATACCACCCTTCTCACCAGCAGAAAAACCAGTCAGTAAGTTGGTTTAGATGTCAACCACTCATCCATGTGGCAGGTTGTACTGGGTTACATGTTATTAGTTGCAGGCCTAAGTCTGTTCTGATCTGATCATATAAAATAATTAACAGTGTGACCTTTTGTGCGTTTCTTTGTTTCTGTCTATATTAAGTTGTTATAAAGTAAGTAAATATTAAGTGTAATACCCAACCTGAAAATAAACAGGCAAGTGAGTTATCCATTATGCCAGCATTCTGTGGATTTGAACAGACAAAATTAACTTGCAAATGCTAAACAAGGTAAAGTACACAGATACTACACTCATCGTTAAAGGGTCAATACTATAAACTTAAGCAGAGCCCGAATATGTTGATCCATAGTAGGAATATCAGGCCATAGATAAATAATCCCATAATTTTTGATAGGTATTATTCTATTAACATGTATAAAAATTTACAAAGGCTTCATTGCAATTTACACTGCTTTTACATCTCTTGCATGAATGCATTTTATATATTTGTATTCATTAAACAATTGTTTAATCAATAAAGATATAAAAAATATAAGTGGTTTAATGTAGCAACTTTGTTAAAGTTTGAATTTTTAACTTTATATTTGTAGCAATGTGCATAATTTTAGCACAAGTTTTATTAGATATATGCAATGTTTAAAGTCTTTTACCTAATCATCTTTTAAAGGAGAAAGTAGATAGTAAAATTTATTTTTTTCATAAAAAGAATGAAAAGGAAGCATTTTCTCACTAGAAGTGTTATAAAACATTTGATACATGAACTAAACTAAAATTTTATTATAAGCCATTCTGAAGATTTTTCATTCCCCCGTATAAATGTTATCAAATTTGGTATAGCATAAATGTGAAAGAATTATGTAGTAACAGTATAAAAACATTTGAGGGAGTCATTTTATATTCCCACACTTAACATGATATAAGATTGAAGTTATTTTTTCCCCATTAATTCAAATGTTAAAAATTAAAAATTAAGAGAAAAAAAAAAAGTAAAATGAAATAAAGTCATTTACAAATATCAAATACTGACAGACTACTATACAACTTACTTTTCGATTTTAGCATAAATTCTTTTACATCCTCAAAATCTTTTCTATCTGTAATTTCCACAAAGGACAAAGCTGTTCCTTTTCGGTTTCCACGAGCTGTCCTGTATAAATCAAAAGGGAAAAAAGTAAAATTAAATTCTCCCATTACATAGTTCAACAATTTAACAACTGATTTTTGTTATATACATCAGTAAGCATTCTGCCTAACATTTGCTGAAGTTTTGTAGAATGATTTATGAAACCTAAATTCTACTCCAAAATATCTATATATGGAAAAAAGCATTTTCATTTGTAACCTTCTTACATATCAGAACTGATTCGGATATCAGTAAAGCAAGCATATTCAACTACCTAAATTATCAGAAATTCTCTAGAAATCCTTTTGTAGCCTCTTCAGACTTTCACATTAGGCATAGATCTTGATCTGGGCAGTAAGAGAGATCTATGTACAAACATTTTTTAAAAAATTTATTTTATGTAGACAGTGAGATAATTAAACATTAATTGGATGGATGTCACCCAGGACTGAACTTGCAACATTGAATTTCAGTTTTGATGTATCACAAAATAAGCAAGTCTTTGTTTAAATTCAAAGATGCTTAGTTTAGTTGCTTCTGTATTGGTGTGGGGCAAAAGAGGGCAATCAATAATATTGCACAATACAGAAAGACTCACCGATTCATGTATACAGATTTAATAAAAAAAGGTCAATATTTTTTAATCACTACCAAGACTAAATGCTTATTTTCTTGAAATTTATTTTTAAATATGGCTGACTGGATGATTATGTGTAGGATGGCTAAATATTTTGTTAACTTTGACAAATGTGGCACCCTGCATTTTTAGAAAGACTAAAAAGAGATATTCATAGAAATATGATTTAATTTTTATTCGGTTTATTAACCAGTTGTTAGTTATTTAGAAACGAAGAATAATTGAGTTTTGAGAATAATTCTCGAACTGTATTTAGGCGATCCAAAGAGAAGAAAAAAAAAAAAAATAATAGAAAGAAAGAGAAAGAGGAATAGATAAAACAAAACCCGGTCATAAGTAAAACTAAGACAAGACAGGTGTCAAAATATATCAGGTCAAATTACCTGACCGAAATCCAGGGAAATAGAAATTGTTATATTTGGTTGAAGAAATTGAGTTTTGGAGATAATAAAATAAAACAAAAAGAAGAGGAAAGACAGAAAGATAAAACAAAACCCGGTCATAAGCGAAAACACACACATGCGACCAGCACCTAACAAGTGTCAAAATTATCAGGTCAAGCACTTGAACTAATTCCGTGTCCGCGTAGGATGGAAGTTTTGTTAAGGTTGGCTGAAACAATAAAGATTTTTTTGAACAATGAAAACGAAATTTTAATCGGAGGAAAGGTGTTTTTTGTGTTGAGGTGGTGACCGGTGGAACTGTATACAGATTCTGACCTGTTAAAAATTGGAACCCCACGATGATGAAGTGGAGACATTTTCAATTCAGATAATTAAGATTTTTGACTATCAGGTCTGACCAAAAACAAAGAAGGAAAGAAAACGATTGTCTCGGCTCACAGATAGCGCCAATATTCTTTCCTGAAGTCACATCTAATTAGCGGCAGGCTGTTTTGACAGAACCCAGGTGAGAAAAAGCCAAGATTATCATTTTTCGTACGTGTGAAAAAGGCCAAATTAGATTTTGTTTTTTTTTAGAACAAGAACGATGTAAGCCACGCCCGATTGGAGACGAGAGGCGTCCCACCACAGTCTCATTGGCCGAAAGCGGTCACGTGATATGCGGAAAGAGGGAGAATGCTCGATCAAGAACCATTGGTCGAAAACGGTCACCTGACATACGAGAGACCGGGAGTGATGGGTATGCGTCTTCCCCCCAGAGGCACTGTGAGGAAGTAGGGGTGAAAATAATAGCGATAATGGGAAATCAGAACTAATGCGACTTTTGGGATTATCGAGAGAGCCCTGACGCCGACAGACCCACCCCGGTTTGCTGCGGCGTCAATAAAAGCAGGACCCCAATCGACAAAAAAATGAGTTCAGCCCCGGACGGCAGCGAGAAGAGATCACCTCGGACGGCGGGGGGGTTGCGGCTGGGTTGCGGCGGGGGGTCCTTCCAGCCCAAGTCGAAAACAAGAAATCCTTCCGGCCCAAGTCAAAGACAAGAGAAGTTCTATCTAAGTCGACGAAGAAGAAGATTACTCGAAAGCCGCGGAGAAGTTGCAGCCAAGTCGAAGACAAGGCCAAAGAGTTACTGGACGGAAGAAGAAGAAGAAGTTAAAATCAAGCCCAGCCGAGAACAGAATTCGACCCAACCAGATCGAAGTGAAGAAATACAACTCAAGTCGAAGAGAAGAATCAACTGCGAATGATTGATAGAAATTAGCCCCAGTGTCGAACTAAACCACACTCCGACATACACAATTCTAGAGAGTAGACTATTCGAAATCGTTAAGTTGTATGATAGAAGCTTGGTGCCATAGTCCACAGAGCGGGTCGGGAATGAGAACAATTTTTCTTTATGTAACGGACATTAGATATAAAAGGTTGTCACCTTTTTTTTTTATCAGTAATTTTTTTGTCTCGTGAGTTTTTTTTTTCTTCTTTTACTTGTGTTTTGCCACCCCCGTCGGACTCAACTTGCATACGGCCCAATCCCTGCTGGTCCCGTCTGTCTAAGATCTAAACACAGCGTGGGTAGACAGACCGGAGATCAGTACAGTTGCTTTAGCAACCAGGTATTGGAAGCGGGTTGGGAAAGGCGAGGCTGGTGATCATCTAACCAAGAGGTTGGAGCGGCACGCTTGGAACCAGGAGGAGCGACGTCACAGTTGGCGCCGTAACCAAAGGATTCGACCCTGGGCCAGGTGTGTACCCGTCACACAAATAATTAGGGTTATTATTATTATTATTTTTTTTTTTTTTTTTTTTTTTAAAATAAAAACTGTTTACTTCTAGAACATTATTGTTATTAACTACACTATTATTGTTGTTCTACTCTGTAAGATTTTATTAATACATCAACATTTATAATGGTCAAGTGATATCAAGTATCTCTATGTTTTTGTTTATAAAATAAGACATGAATTACATAAACATAATAATCTTTATTTATAATTCTATAAAATGATATCTTGCAGTCTTTCTAGACAATACAGACATTTAAAAAAATGATTTACCTTCCAATTCGGTGTATGTAGGCATTCACAGAGCTTGGGAATTCAAAATTGATGACATTAGCCACATTGTGGAAATCAATTCCTCGTGAAACGCCAGATTCTTCATTTTGTGACTTCCTGAAAAATAATTTTATTTGATTGAAAAACATTTTGAACATTTGAGTTGTTAGGCCAGCAATGGTCTAAAATGTTTAATTAATGATTAAACGAGGTGTGAAATATGAATTTTTATTTTAAACACACAAATAAGCAAATAGCATTTAATTCTTTCACATTTGGTGATGAAAGATATTCAAAAGCAATATAAAATCTTAAAAAAATTCCAATTTATATTTCCTAAACATGCACTTAGAAATTATAGGCAGACACACACACACACACACAAAAATAAAATCAAACAACATCAGCACCACCTTCAGCAGTACCTCTCTGGGAAGAAAACTACGGTTAATCCACACTGCCTGATGTCCCCACACACACACACACACACACAAAAAAAAAAAGTGTTGAGCGAGCTTTTACAATTTTTGTCACTTGTACACATGGGACTCCCACTTTGAACTCAGCCTTGTGTCACATCACACTTGATGGGACATTTGGTTAAATACCTATCTGATGATCACTTCGGGTGTGGAACTGACAGTGCTGATTTCTATGTTCACATTTTATATCCCAAAATGCTTTATCCCTGATATTGAGCATTCCACTCACCATCAATATAGTAAATTTTGGACAATATATATTGCACACAAACACATAATTGTCTGTACAGAAAGTAAGGACCTACTTATATCAAATTCTCTTTAAATTAAGTGGCAGCAGAAGAATTATCATTGAACTTTTAAAAGGTAAGCTTAAGTATTAATGCAATACTTAAATGCAGCGATCAATTTTGAGTTCTTCTGAAGTTTGTTGCCTGTATACCTCGCAAAAAGAAATCTGCCAAAAGAGGACCAGATTTGCTATTAAATGAGCCAAGGTTGAAGTAAGGAAAAGAAAGTCCTGTGCAAATGAAAACCCAGATCAAACAGCAGCTAGAAGAGCTTCCGATGCTTAGAATATGCAAAGACTTAGAGACTCTCAAACTTGTGAACAAGCCAAACACCCAATCAAGAGCCTTCCGCAGAAGCTAGTTTAAATGCCACTGAATAGGATGGTTTTTATACTATTAGGTACCTCCACAAGAGCGCTAAACAAAGAGCATAGCATGATGAAAAAGATGTCAAACTTGACGAAAACAAAATTTTATCGTCTAAATGTTTATGTTATTATTAAGAGGAAAGATCAAAGTATTTTGGGGGTATTTTTTTTTTTTACATTTTTAATTGTTCCTAGCACATCCAAAATTTTTGTTAAAAATCTTTTTTTTTTTTGAGTCAGCAAAATGACAGATTTCAACCATTTTTTCCATTTTATAAAAAAAAAAAAAAAAATCTCACTTTGAAATTCTTTTAAATATCAATTATCATTTTTTCAAAACTTATTTTAAGAAAATCAGAAATTATGTTTATTTAATATATTTTGAACCAAGCTTAACTTAGCTTCTGTGCCAAAAAGATGTAATTTGAAAATAAAACAAAGCAGGTCATAAACTTTTGCGTCACTTGACAAGTGATGAATGACATATTGATGGATTCCATGATGATAATTTGTTCTACAGAAGGAGAAAAGTGAAATTATTTACATTTAAGTTAACAAATTATTTACCTCGTTATTTTTAAGGAAAACTTTCAGCACTAATTGTTTTTTTGTACTTAGCTTACACCTTTACGATGCTTTATGGAAGATAAAGAAATTAAAATAAGACTTAAGAGTGAGATTAAATTTCATAAGAAAGGTATCTAATTAATTTAAAGGTACCTTTCGTATGAAATTTTATCAGAAGTGTACATAAAATACTACAATTTTATGTACATTTATTACATTTTACTGTGTTATTTGTATTTCCATTCATTTTATTATTAATTTTGATATTTCATTTATGGAAAAATGTCATAACTGAGATTAATATAAAAAGAAGATCATATAAATTTAATAAGATGATAGGTACCCTTCTCAGATGAAATTGAAAAAAAAATCAAATTAACTTCTCCACATGCGTTTTGCAAAAGTAAAGGCCTTAACAGCACAGAACAATGCTTAACTCAAATAAAGCAACTTAATTGTATTCTGGTTGATCTTCCGTACTTAATTACATCTGGATTATAAACACAAAAAATTACATTTTTTAATTACTGCGGATCTTCTGATCCGTCAAAATGATACAATTTACAATGCGCTAAACAAAACAAAAAAAAAAAAACAAAAAAAACAACAACAACAAAACAAACAACAACAAAAAGAGAGAAGATCTATCCCGTAAGGACACTTAGGAAACCCAATGTGCTTTTTAACTAATTTTATAATATTTTAAGAACTTAAATGTAAAAATCTATTATAATTAAAAAATAACAAATAATTGTATTAAAAATTCATTTTTAGAAAATTTTTTTGCTTTCAGAAAATATTGTCCATATTCATAAAAAACAACTAAAAGCAAATAAAAAACATTTGAAATTAAATAATATATTTGTTTTGAGTTTTCTATGTTACAATTCAGAGCTGATTTTCAGGTAGGGGGGGTCCAATTAAAAAAAAACATGATTTGCATTCCTCAAAGCCTTGTGCTTTTAACTATTGTAATCACTAAACCTGACGAGATCAAATTTCTAGTGTTTTCATAAAATTAGTTATGGTGGGGGGTAATAAATTAAAATATTTCTGGCATGACTTTAATAAAAAAAAAAAAAAAAACATTTATAATAATTTCCATCATCTGTGAATAGTTTCTGAAAGTTTCATTAACATCTGATAATTATTTTTATTTTTGCAAGATTTTTCAAATTAATGTGTGTCATACCAAAAAAATGTGCTAAAAATTGTATATGCTAATTTACTAGTTCTGGTGATACAAAGAGAAACAATGTTTTTTGTTTTTTTTTTTAAAAAAAAAAAAAAAAAAAAAAAAAAAAAAAAAATCAAAATTTAGAATGTTCTAAAAAAGAAGGAAAAATTTTTTAAAATAATTAAAATAAACTTTGATCTTTCCTCTTAATAATAACATAAGCATTTAGACGATAAAATTTTGTTTTCGTCAAATTTGGCGTCTTTTTCATCATGCTATGCTTTTTTAGCGATCTCATGGAGGTACCTATAATAATAGTCAGTTTTTGAAATTTGTAGTCATGATATATGTCCTCTGATGATCGTTATTTACATAAGGAAAGAAACATGTCTTTCAGAAAATTCTACTCTTCTTTTTTTAACATTCCACTGATGGAGATGAGACGTCTATTGACTTCCTTCAAAAACTGACAATTATTATTGACTATTTTGTGCACTGCAGATACTATTTTCCTAAAATACGAGCTGATTTTAGCTTACAACATACTTGCTTCCAGGCACTTACTAGTGTTGATGAAATACCAGCTTGCTTATATTGTAATTTTAAACAAAGAGCTATAAATCTTTATTTTCTATCCTTAATTTACTCAGCCTATTTTGGAGTGAGAGTTTTTTTTTTTTTTTTTTTTTACAGACATCAAGTATTATTCAAAATCAGATCAGACATTTTCCTTTGGCACAGGAATGTCTTTGAGCATTTTTATTTTCAATTTCACAAATTCAATCCTAATTATAGATATTAGTCAAATTTCCTTATTTGGGCATCTGTCTACAATCATTCCTTCCTCCACTATGGACATTTTTTTTGATTGGGTCTCTGTGGTTTTATTAATTTCTTGAACAGTCATCTTGCTGGTCAGCGTATTTATCTTTTGCATGTCAACTAAACTAATCCCCCAATATTTGAGATCACTGGAATGTAGGGAAATACCAGTTAATGACTTAACCACACAGTCACTAACTTGTAAAATCCTATGCTTAAAAGAGAATAGAGTTTTACATCACAGTAAAAAACACATATTCAATTAATTCACCTCTCATTAAAATTTCAATAGAAAAAGACATTAACAAATCTTTTATACTTAATGCCCATCCTAATCAGCTATATATGCACTAGTGAAATCCACAATAGTTTGTGATAATTGAATTATATTTCTGTACATTTTAGAGGCCAAAATAAGTAGTCTTTTCTCTTTGATTTTTTTTTTCTTTCTATTTTTCATTTTGTGCAAAGATTTAAAAGAAAACTGCAAGGAAAATATATCCTAAAACATAAGCTGACAAGTATTTAAAAAAACAAAACAAAACCCAACTCACTTTTTCATCTTTTTGCTGTCTTTGTTTTCTGGCACATCCTTAAAGACTTGCTCATCAGAAGCAATTATGATGTTATAAATGGCTCTATTAAATTCTTCAACAATATGACACCTGAAAAAATAATAACTAAATGACATTTATCAAGTACAGAAAAATTACTAGAATTTAATATATTTTAAAGGACCACAGAATTTTTGTCAAAAAAGTGCCTAACAGATAACTAGAGTGTTGTTACACAAACTTTGGAGTTGGTTAATGAGACAAGTCGTTTGTACATTTTCTAATTAAATTTATTAACTAGATAGAGAAATAGACCCAATTCAACAGGATAATAAAATAAAAGCTGAAATAAAATATCAGAAATTTTAACTTTTTTTTCTGTCCCTTTAAATTTAAATTCTACTCAAACTATCTGAATTACAGACTCGCTATTTTAAGAAAACACCACACTTTGCTACATTTTTTTTTTTTTTTTTTTTTTTTTTTTTTACAGCCAGGTGGTATTCTTAATGCTGATAGGTGACTTGATATCTGCTCAGTTAAGAAACTGAGTAAAATTTCTTTATTAATGAAACCACATCCTGTAGCAGATTAAATAATCCAGAAGATAAACAAATTCATTAAGGTATGAAATATTCATAATATACAGAATGTACTTATAACTATTATTTTGTATTTTGAATGAGTTTTAAAAATTAATCAATTCCAAGTCACAAAAAAATGAATGGAAACAAATATTTTACAACGGTAAAAAAAAAAAAAAAAAAAAAAAAAAAAAAATAAAAATAGATATTAGTCATATGTGTAATTTTATATTTTTAACAGCAGGCATTTTTAGGAATAAATTTTCAGTCTATTTGATGAAAAAAAAAAAAAAAAAAAAAAAAAAGCGTATAGTTAGCATATCTAATACTGCCTTAAATAATGCAAAGAAGTTTACATCTTAGATGCCCTTGTAACCAAATTGCAAATTTATTATTCATAAGAGGCTAGTAAATAATCTAGTCATCAATTATAACAGATTGACATCTTAATGAGTGTTTTTGAAAATGCCTTAAAATTTGCTGCATTTAAGTCTGTTAGCACCTTAATCCAACTGAATCTGATATGGCTATTTCGAAACACAGCATACTGTCACATGACCAACTAGATGTGCCACATTGTGGAGATGGGATGTAATTTGAACCTGACCATGATATATGGATTATATCAAAAAATTGAATTATTTTTATATTGGTATTAAAGATCAACTAAATTTTAAATTTTTCATCATAATTCTCCTTTTTTTTGTTTTAAATATGAACAGGATATACAAACTTTTAAAGAAGCAGATTTCCACTTCCATAATTTCTTAACAGTAACAGCTGGACATAATTTTGGTCATATAAAATAAATTTATTTTACTGATAAAAACACAACACTTGTAATACTTGAATCTTGATAATTTTTTAAATATTTGACTTTTGCATATACACCATTTAATCATAATTTTCAATGGTTGAGGTTAATACATTGGGCATTAAAATTGATATCTTTTTACAGCTGAAATAAGGGAGAAAAAAAAAAAAAAAAAAAAAAAACATAGGCTTCCTAAAATTGCATTGTATTCAACTGCACATATACTCAACAAGGAATGTTTTAAACAGTTATTGAAAATCCAAATGATGAAATATAAAAATCATTACACATTGTAACTAAGAAGTTACAAAGTGAAAAGAACATACCTTGAAGAAACAGGCAATTCTGAATTGAGCACACAAGATTTTATACCAAACTGCTGTAGGAACATTTTCAGTCTAAATGAAAACAAGAATCTATTGATTATTAGAGACCCAAATGTAAAGCAAAAATAGATTTACTAATTAAAAACAGAGGTACAGGTGGCTTAATGCTTAACAGTGTGGAAAATGGAATCAGCAAGCCAACTACAACATCCAGCTGAAAGCGTTGGCATTCACTTCACTCTAAAGATCTTTCAAAGAGCATGAATCAAATCCTTCTTCCTCCCACTTCAGTTATAGGTTAAATAACAAAGCAGATTAGTCTTAGTTGGCAATCAGATTAGGGGTAAAATGATACAAGGAATTCAAAACTATGTAAAAGGCAACAGAGGCAACCACTCTACTATCTTTCTCAAAAACAATCATGGCAATGCATATATGAAAGGTAGCAGCTGTGTAAAGCCATAATCACTTGAAGGAATACAGCACTTAAAAAAAGAGAGAGAGAAGAAATGGAGAGAAAAATTTGAATATTTTAATTTCAAGTGAAAATTTGGAAATTTTTCAACATATTTCAATTGAATTTCATAAGTTTCACTTTCTAAAATTATATTTATTTGATATAATCTTAAAATTATCAAACTAGAGTGAATGGATCCCCTGAAAATTTTCTGCAAACTCACATGTTCTTTATGCTCCATGTCTTTTTTTTCTTGAACATTCTTTAAATTCATTAATTTTCTATTTTTTGTAATCATTTAAGCTACTAAGATGAAAGGAGATTACTGAGTATGAAAGAACATGAGAAAAAAGGAAAACATTGAGAAAGAACAATAAAAAAAAAAAAAAAAAAATAAAGTAATTGACATTACATTTAAATTTTTGAAGATCGAACTTGACTGGAAAGCAAGAAGCCAGTAGAGAGTTCCACAAACAAGTAGTGCAAGAAAAACCTGTCAGCATAGGACTCAGGGTTGCATAGAGCCATTCCAACTGTAAAATGATGAGACCTTGCTGCCAATCTACAAGGTAACCAAAAAAGTTCTGTCCGTTTTTAAAGGATAAAAGAAAACGCTTCACAGTATGTGTAACTTATATTTAGTCTTCGAAGTAATCGCCATCAGCATCCAGCACCTTCTGTCAACGCGTCTCCAGCTGTTCAATGCCCTTGCGGTAGAACTCTGGGGGTTTTGATGCAAAGAAGTCTGTGAGGGATTTGCACAAGTCTGCTTCATCAGTGAAGGATTTCCCACGAAGATGATTATCCAGGAAGTGGAAGAGGTGGTAATCGGATGGCGCAAGGTCAGGTGAATAAGGTGGATGGCACAAAGTCTCCCACCCAAGTTGCTGTATGGTATCCCTGACCACTCACGCGACATGGCGTTGTCATGGAGTAAAAAGCACACCTTTGCGATTCACTAGTGCTGGCTCCTTCTGGCAAAATGCCTGTTGCACATGTTTCAATTGCTGCGAGTATAGGTCTCCAGTGACCGTTTGGCCCATTGGTAGCAGTTCATAATGAACCACTTGATGACCTGTCCACCAGATACAAATCATAATCTTGCGTGGGTGCATAGGTGGTCTTGTGGTGTGAGGGACAGCATCCTGAGGAGACGACCAATGTCTGGAACGCTTGGGAGTTTCGTACAGAACTCACTTTTCATCACTGGTACGGTGGCAAGAAAGCAGCGATACACAGGCTGCCACTCGTTGTCCCTTGTGGACCTCCAACAGCGTTTGCGGAACCCATTTGCTCAGTTTGTACATCTTACCTAGGCGGTGCAGGTGAAGTCTGTTTCACCGGAAACGTTGAACTCTCTTGCAAGTTCACCACACGTTAGACTACTGTCCTCTTCAATAGCCGCCTTCAGGACTCCGTTATTCAAGACCTGTGGTCGTCCACTGCGAGGGTCATCATGGAGAGACAAATCTCCCAACTTGAATTTTCGAAACCAACGCCTTGCAATACGTTCATCCACAGCACTATCCCCAAACGCTTGACATATGCGGTGACTTGATGCAGCTGCTGATAAGCCCACTTTGAAGTCATAAAGCAAAGGGCCTCAAACAAGATCTCTAGACAGTTCCATCCTTCTCACAGCTGTCCGGCTTATAACTGATGGCCGGGCATGGTGCACGTGTTTTTTATAATATCTGATGCTCCTACTTCCGGCTGTCCGAATTTGAAGACAATTGCTACACGCATTTCATATATATTTCAACTTCAGTCAATGACTAATTAAAAAACAGACAGAACTTTTTTGGTTACCTTGTAGTTAAATTTAAATTAATTTAAATTCTTAAAGTGTTCTTTGTTCTTGAGCTTAACATCTTAAAACCATTTCTGACATATTTTCACTTAATGCATCATTACAAAAATCTTCAGGAATCCATTTGTTTGGTTCATACTTAACTTCCCACACACACATATATATATATATATATATATATATATATATATATATATTATATATAGGATAAAATGCTCAATATCAGCAATAGATCATATGCAAATACAAGAGTGAACATTTAAGTCAACACTCAGAGGCAACAGGCTGCTTCATACTAAACACAATCATCTGTTAGCATAGGACCTAGGACAATTGCATCTAGCATTAAACAGCCTGTTGACTTCAATGTTCACTATATATATATATATATATATATATATATATATGCAAAGCAATATAGTTGAATAAACTGATACTGAGAACATTTTTATCAACTTAATATTTTTCACTTTTTTATCAAACATTTTTAAATATTTAAACTGCACCTTTAGCTTGTCAGATATTATGATCTATTTCAAATGAATTATAGGTAGTACCCTTCATGAAACAAAAACTAATTCAAAGTGATCCTGGTGAAAATGCTGAACATATAGTTAGATCAAATTATTGGTCAATGATTGTAGAAGGGGAGAAAAGAAAAAGAAAAGGAGAATAAAAGTAAAAGAAACTTCACCACTCACCTGTAACATTGATTAACAGAATTAACAAAGATTAAACTCCTTCCTCGTATCAAACCAAGTTTAAAAAGAGCACAAAGCAAGGCAAATTTGTCTTCTTTTTCAACCCTTTGAGAGAGAAAAAAAAAAAAAAAAAAAGTTAAATTTCATTTCATATTAATATTAGTTTTATATTATTTAGACAGTAATATCACTTTTTTGGGAGGTGATATACAAAATCTAATCAATTTTTAAAATTTTTTCTCATACTAAAGTTCAGCCAATACAAGGCTCTAGAATCACTTATGGTAAAGGATTACTGAATGCAGTGTGTGATATCAATGTAAGAGGAGGCAGAAGGAAGTGGGATATAAGGATGAGGAGGATAGACAGTGATTGCTTTATGGTATGAAGATGTTAAGATTCTAGTGTTCAGGGAAGCATCTATGTGGGAGCTTGCGTCACGAAGTAGTAGTTTTGGGGAAAAAGCTGTCCGAGTGGAACTTTGTCCTTAAAAATGGAATATGTGGGTGATTCAACTTCAAGGACATAGCATGCCAAGTCCTAACGGTAAAGGTTTGAACTGGTGGAACTAAAGAGTGGAGTTCATCTGAACATTTGCAATGGAAATAGGAATAGTGACATTAGGCTCGCAATGTTGTATCTATAGGAAAGACACTGTAGAGTGGAAAATAGGTCTTTCCCTATTAGACCACATAAATGATTTTGAACTATCAAAGCAGGAAAAGGAAGATTGAGCACCTCCAGGGTCTAATCTGAGATAAAGCATAGCATAAAGAGTACTTTATGGAATGGTATAAGGAGCTGGCCATTTCCCTAGTATTTTTAGTGATGGGTTGTATGTTCCACTTGAGGTCTAAAGTGAGCTGGAGTCCCAATAAACACTCAAAACATGGAGCCAAATTGAGAGAGCAAATGACAAGGAAAAGCTCAGAGTCCAATCAGTAATGATGAAATACTAGTCAGTTTTTTTATCCATTGAGCTGTTAGAGCTAAGTCAGTAGCATCCAGCTGTAAGGCTCTAAACATCTCAATTCTTGGAGTTGCTTCTATAAATCATTGTATCATTAATATATGTTTACTAGGGATCTGATAATGTTTCTAGATAGATCATTAATAAAAAGTAGGAAGAGGCTATGACTGAAGATAGAGCCTCAAGAAACTCCAGCATCAATTGTATTGGCTTCAAAAGACTAACGATTTACAATTTTCATGGACTTACATTCAAATGTCAAATTTATAGTGTCTGCTGTGAAATTTAATTTTTTGTTGAAAGAATCAGAGATTTTGAAGAAAAACAAATCTGTGCTGAATTAATCTTTCCTGGTATTAAAGCTTTCAAAGAAAGAAAGTATTCAAGTCATCTGATTAAGTATAAATCATAAGTGCTAAATCTGTTGAGTTAAAAGAATGTGATAAAATATGCCATGCTAATGAACTGATCTATCCTGTATTTTACTAAGTGTGTTAATTCTGCATTGTTAAGGAGTCAAGAACAACCTTCTTTCCATTGACAAAAGCTGGAGATTTGGAAATATTGTTTTCACTTCATTTGTTTAAATAAAAAAAATCTAATTGTCTTGCTTTATTCTAAGAGCTTGTAACAAGTGAAACCTGCCTACCAATTAAAACCATACAGAAATGAAGTTTTATCTTAGATATTGAGATATTATTTTTCATCCACAATGTCAGATGAAAAAAAGTTTTATGGTTATATTTTGTCATTAACAACCATGTTCTTAACAAAAAAGAAAATAAATGAATAATTTTTACTACAATGGAATTTAATCTCTAAAAATACCTGTTGTACTTTCAAAATATTTAAAAAATAAACTATTTTTTTCACATTAGTGACAAAATAAAATTTAAGATCAACAAAAACACTCACATTATATGGTATTGCATCAACTGCTCAGGAACATGACTTTCTTCAAGTTTTAATGTTACCTGAAAAGAAAAAAATGATTGGTTAAAAGAAAAATTAACTATATTCTATAAAATCACTTTTGTGTAGAGAAACCATCCAAGTATTTTACACATTTCTATTCCAAATATTTCAATATCTTTCTTCACAACAATAAAAAGCACACCTAGACAAAACGGTTTCCAGAGAGAGAGAGAGAGAAAAAAGTAATAATGAGAATGAAGGTTCAATTCTTGCCAAGAGTTATATTTTCTTTTCTAAAACTTGATGGTATAGGCTTGTAGACATAATTACACTGTAAGTAAACAGGGAAGTCTACTCAAACACACATACACACAAAAATAACATTTATAGTAATAAGAAATAATGAGAAATATATATTCCTTAAAAGAGAGTAATTGAGTTTCACCTTGCCGTACGGACACCTCCATGATCAGAACAATAAAGCCATGCAGAGATAACTCCTCCTATAATTATATACGCATATACTTGAATATTGGTCACACCAGTAGATAGGTTGCATCCTTAGTTTGCAGTTGTCAAAGTGGGTATTTGCAAAGAAGTTGCACTATAATCTGGGGAGTTACATGGCTCTTTTTTAATGCAAATATAACTAATATTTGTTAAATATTTTCAACTATTCACCTTTATTTCAGATCTTTGCTTATATATAGTAAAACAAAAGTGATTGGTTGTAATTGCGTGGTATTTACTTATCGGGTGTGGGGCTGCTCTGTTTAGATGAAAATGTGGATACCAGTAATCACTTCAAAATGATAGTCTTTTGCCATAAATAAGATAAATAATAAATATAGCACTGCAGATCAAACACTTTATTCAATGTGTGATGAGGTACTGTTGGAAGAGGTGATTGCCTAAAATCAAAACATTGGGAAAAATTAATTTTCTCCCTTGTTCTTGCTTATGCTCGAGCCCAGGGTACTGATATGCCACAGTCCTTCAGATTCTCTATGATGTTGGGCGGATAAGTTACACCCCTGATTTTTATTGAAATATTGGTTAAAAAAAAAAAAAAAAAAAAAAAGTGCAACCTACCCTCGAGCATATATAATAACTTTTTCTTTTAAATTTGTTCAATAATTTTCTCTTTTGTAAGAAAATAGTTAACTATTTTAATGCTCAGCGTGAAATATTTGTCCCAGATAAAGATGGGTTTTTGACTGATTTCTAGGCCCATAATTTGTAAAAACAAATTATTTTGTATTTTAGTCATTGATGTATTCAAATCCTATAATAATGTCAAAGAAGAAAAATGTAAGAAACTGAAAATGAGGAAGAAATAAAAGTATACTTACAGGATTGTGAAGAACCATTCTTTTCAGTGTGTAGACATCATCACTCATTGTAGCTGACATTAAAAAGGATTGATAGATACGAGGAAAATGTCTATCGGAAAAAAAGAAAAAGAGATTTGAAATAAGCAGGAGCCCTTTTTTATGTAAGTTTTATTGAAGATGACTAACAAAGCATTATGATTAGGTTTTTATTAAATTTTTCTTGTATTCATACAAGTATTTTCTTTTCTGGGCATAGTATGTAAAAACTGTTCAAATGTTCTAGGGATCCAAGTACATTTACCTAATCTATTCAGGATGTTTTTTTAACTGCCAAACAAAATATATATATTATAAATTGATAGATTTAAAATATGGTTTTTCTGTTGCACAGTTCTAATCATGTTTCAAAATTGGAAGGTCCAAATTTAATTTTGTAATTAAATTAAAGACATTAGTTCCATTTCATCCTCAAGCAAATTTTGGAGTAACTTTTAAAATTACTGGGTTTTAAAGACACAGCTAAAATCATAATTCACGTTTCTAAGGTTACAGATTAATTCACTTCTACTAGACAGGGGCGTTTGCATGTTCTTCGTCTATATTTTGATGTATCCGTTATTAGCTATGTTTTGGTAGGGGGTAGGGATGTATTAATTACAAAATTAAATTCGGACCTTCCATTTTTGAAACATTGTTAGAACTGTGTAGCGGAAAAACCATAGTTTAAATCAATCAATTTATAATATTAATGCTCTGTAAATTTACATTGAGTACTATTTTGTAAAAATAAAAATATCTATAAGAATACCAGAGTATATATCTTACTGTTCTTTCTATATATATATATATATATATATATATATATATATATATATATATATATATATAAAAGGATTGGAAAGTTTTCTTTTTTTAATTTACAAACACTGTTAGCATATTGTGGCCACGTTCAGAGTTGATATTATCGAGAGTTAGCTGCTTGTTTTTTTGTTTTTTATTAATGCTTCCATTATTTTTAACTGTTTTATTACAGTCATATTTTCCACAAGTATATTGTGGACAGAGGGTAGTAGGTTTCCATGTGTTTAAATGAGTTCTAATGGAGCTATGATCAAGTGAGTCTTCTTGATAAGCATGTAGTGGCATGTCCAATGTAATTATTATTCATCAATTTACATGCCCCTTAAGGAACTGCATTAAAATTAATAGTATTTGTTAGGCTTTCAAAATATCCTATTAAAAGATTTAACATTGCTTATTTCCATTTACTCCCAAGCTGTGATCGAAATACTGAGGTAGTCATTGGTTTTCTTTTTCAAACATGAATATGCAAATTATCTCCAAGTAAGAACTGCTTGGTTGGGCAAGGTAGCATACAAATGCAGGTAGATATTATCAAAGTAGTATTTTTATGCAGGTTTAATTATTACTATGCTCAGACGGATGGTGAGGGTTAATCTCTGAGGCATGAAACATCCCCAAAAGGAGAAAAGCTAAGAAAGGTTGAGGAATGTTTGCTTATAGTCCCACATATCTGTAGGAATCCTACTTAATAAAACTTCATTTATTTGATGCCACAATTTTATATGATAATTATGCCTACATACAACCAACTTTATATATTTGATTACTTTTCAGGGTTCCAAGTAGACAAACACACACAAATCTTGAGCTTTATATATTAGATAATGATGCTATCAAGGAAAATCAATAGTAAAAATCTCTGAATACACATTGATTAAAGATTCTTAATTGTGATAATTAACACAGCATCAATCATTTTGAATATTTTGATATTAGACATGCATATGTAAAATATTTAATATTCACCTATATAAGTATATTACCTAAAAAAAAAAAAAATTTCAGTGCACAACTTATAAATCATTCTTAAAGTCTTATAAGTTAATAATATTGAAGAACATGATATAGAGAAAGGTATAATAAAAAGGATGAATTACTTCATTAAAGCCTTCATATCAGATTCATAACCAAATGAAAGCAGAAGATCAGCTTCATCAATCACCAACATCTCCATTGAATCTGCTATAGATAAATTGCCCACATTAATGTGGGCTAAGATTCGTGTTGGGGTCCCAATTACAATATCTGGCCTTTCAATCAGAAGAGGTCTGAAGAAAAAAAAAAAAAAGTTAAAAAAAAAAAAACAAAACAAAACTGAACAGATCTGAAATGAAGAATGAAATAAAAAGGTAAGAAAAAGAACATCGAGAAAATCTCCATTATCAATAATCACATCAGTAGACAACAAAACTTTTTAATCCACAGTATGTTCATATTTTTTGCCCTCATGCAAATACTATAAAAAATTAAGATTATGATATTATACTAAAAGGGAGGTAGTTTTAGTCATAACCAGACATATAGTTATCAGTTGAGTTTTGATGTGATGTTTTTCATTGTATAATGTTAAATGTATGTGATTAATATTCAACATATAATTTTACAATTTTGATTCTAGTCAGTTTTATAATGAATGAATTTTTAACCTTTGAATTAATTCTATACTAAAACAGAAAAGAAGAATTAAGAAACAAAAGCTATTTCATGGCTCAAAAAATTAAGAAATTATTTGAAATAAAAATTATTTTCTCACTTTTGGACTGGAAGAGGAACTTTTGGGCTGACATCAACACATTGTACTTCAGTGGAACAACAAATACTGAGTTTCTGAAGCAGAGAAAAGAAAAGAATTTTAAAAACATCAAATTTTAAAGTTATCAAAGCACAGGAAAAAATTAATTATTTTTATCTTTTATTGAAAGTAAATTACTGCAAAAATTCTTTTTCTCTCAAGTGTCATCACTAACAGTAGTAATACCTGCTACTATAATACAAAATTGTCAACTTTTGGGAATGTTTCAGGTACCAGAGATTAACTCTCACCATCACTTGATTTGGGTTTCTCAATATATTTTTTTTTCTACATTATGACTTTGTAATATCATGAGGACTCAAATATTTACAAAGACATCTCAGAAACAAGCAACCAACAAGCAGAAAGAACATCTACTGATCAACTTTCTTGTTAAGATTATTTTGTAATTAAGAGAAAAAAGCTGAAAAATATTTTGTACAAAATGATTTAGTACAAAATTTATTTTTCCAAGGGATTTTTTTCTCCTTGTCAGATATTGACATACACTAAACACTTATCAATAAATATTTTCTAAAACTAAATTTTCTGAGTTCTCAGGCAAAATCCCTCAGTAAATACTGAGGTTTTTATACGCTGTGAGGTTTTCCAATAAAGTAAATTTTCTATTGGAGGAGTGCAATCACGATGATTATTCCCTTACATTCCTATCAATCAATACTGTACTTGCCAACAGAGATTTATTAGTCATAGAGTTAATGAAATATAGAAATTAATTATAGAATTATGTTGTGTTAGGAACTTATATATAATGTACAGTGTATGTATCCAAGCAACTCCACGGCTCCCACTGGTCCAATTTCAATGATTCATAGCTCATTCAACAGCCCAAGGAAAGTTAGGTACAGTGAACAATTTTTGTTGCGCTCAGATTCAGGGTCGCCAGATTATGTGAGGTTAAAAATATATATTAATATATTCTACTAGCCATTATCGTTGCTTTCATGGTCCAAGGGGAGTAATTCTTATTTTCCTTTTGTATCCAAAATTGCGGCTAGCTTAAAAGCTCCACTATTAGGCAACATTTAAACTAGCTCCTGTGAAGCACTCTTGGTTTGGCCATCATTACAATAGCTAGGGAGGAGGAGATATGATAGGCATCAATAAACTACAGAAGAACTCAAAATTAATTGCATTTAAGTATCGAATTAAAGTTTAAGCTTAACTTTTAAAAGTTAAACAATAATTCTTCTGCTGCGACTTAATTTAAAGACAATTTGATGTACATAGATCCTTATTTTCCATACAAACAATTATTTTTATTTCATGGGTGACAGAACAAGGGACAATTTATAAGATAAAATTAAGATGGGAAAATAGAATTAGTTATACATTCGACATTTGAAGAGTTGGAGAAAATTAAGTAAAACCCATATTATGGAATCTATATGAATAAATGCAAAATTGGAGCTCAATTCTCCCATGAATTCTGAGATTAAAAGCTCTACTTTATAGTAATTTGGTATTTACTTGACACCCCCACCGCCATGGAGTTGGGTTGTGACACAAGGTCGGTTTAACATGAGGAGCCCAAGCACTTACACTCGGGCTAGGAACAAATATTACCCAAACACCCACAACCGTCAGTTGCAAAACCTCGGTGTGAGAACCGATACCTCTCTCTGGTGAAATGAGAGGGTGCAGCCTCGGGCAGATGTTCCACCAGGGCTGGGCACCTCTCAGTATAATTTTCTTCAGTTGCGACTATCCTTTGACAGAGCTGCCTCTGAGCGAACTCTGCCCAAAGACAGAGACTCAACTGAGAGATGATAAATAAACATGTTACAAATTACTTTATAGTAATTTGTACTTACTCAACCCCGCACAAGGTCAGGTTGTGATACAAGGTCAGTTTAATGTGGGAAGCCCAAGCATGTACACCTGGGCTAAGAATAAAAATTCCTCAAACCCTTGCAACTATCCTTCTCTCTAGTGCAATGAGAGGGCATGGCCTCAGCAGCTGTTTCCCAGAGCCAGCACCTCTCAGTATAATTTTCCTTAGTTGTAACTGTCTTTTGGTGGAGTCGCCCCTGAGTGCAGTCTGCCCAAAGACAGAGACACAACAGATGATAAATAAACGCGTTACAAATTACTTTATAGTAGTTTACACATGGTATTTACTATCTCCCCACTGGGATGAGATGTGCCACAAGGTCTTTTTTAAGGTGGGGACCCAAGTGTGAACACCTGGGCAAGGAACAAAAATTGTCCACAGCCCCCACAACTGTTGGTTGTGCTGGCCTTGGTTTGAGCACCGATCCCTCTCTCTGGTACCATGAAGTCATGGCCTCGGACAGCTGTTCCCCAGGGCTTTTTCCTCAGTTGCCACTGTCCTTTGATAGAGTAGCCCCTGAGCATACTCTGTCCAAAGACTGAGACACAACTGAGAGAGGATAAGTAGATGTGAGATTATTCCAAAAAGAGTAATTTACATGCTAAAAGCTCAATATATGTATTATATATTATCAACTTCTAGGCAATATCACTCTTCAGGTTTAACTAATTTGTATATTCATTTTAAAAATGTTTATTTCATTAATTAAATGTCTTTCATTACTGTTCTTTTATTTGAGGAATTTTTGGTTTTCATATCAAAAATAGTTCTCTTTAGGAATATCATCTCATATAGTGCAGAAAAGTGTTTGAAATTTGCACTTTACTTGGCCTTCAACAAGTTGGCATTTATTTGTAAAACCTTCCTTAACTATAACAAGCCAATTTATGAATGAAATGTTCATTAAAAAATTTTTGTTTCAAAGATTTCAAGTAGTGAATATATCTTATTTTGCAAAGCAATAGCGAGCGGGCAAAGGTTGCTTGTGTGTGTATGTGTGAAAGGGCAAAAAGCAAAACTATCTCTGAAGGAGTACAGAAAAGAATTCAGATCAACCAAGAAAGGATCTTTGGTAAGATTTTGGGAAAAATTATTCAGCACTCCACTTTGTACAGTATTAGTTACATTTCCTTGAGGAAACAAAGAAAAATTAAAAAAGAAAATTTAATTAAAATCTTTCAAATACCATTTCTTTTATTCTGTTTTAGTCAATTTACAATACACACAGAAAGACCTGACTGAAGCATCTTTATGTCACTCACACTAATGATTTCAGTATATACAAGCTTGAAATGAATCCATAAGACAGTAAGCTTTTGACTTCCATAGAGTAACAAGATTGCTCACAAAAAATAAATGGACAGTTGTTGATTAATAACAGTTCATGTCAATGGGTTAATTCATGTTGGTCAATAGTTTGCATTATGAAGACCATGGTCCATACTGGTAGGCTGTTTTGATGCAACTTTACAGCTGTTACTAACAGATTTTACCTAATAAGTTAATGGCTATCAAGTAAAAAAGAATAAATTAATTATTTAGATAAATTTAACAATCAATGCTTTAATAATCATCTTAATTTTGCCAAAGAGATCATCCATAAGGAAATATTAATGAAAAAAATTTATATAAAGTAAAATGAATTCTTACAATAAAAGCATTGAATATACAAACCTGAATGTTTTGGCAAGCCTGATTGCAAAGTTCAGTGGATGGAGTCAGAATTATGGCTTTTACGGTTTGCTCTACAGCTGTCTACAAAGAGAAATATCAAAATTCTTAAAAGGTAAGATAAAGCCCATCTTTAAATTATGTTAAACACACACACACATATATATATATATATATATATATATATATATATAAGCCATGTCCTTTAGAACAGAGGTGAGCATGACTCTTCACGGATCCCTTTTACTTTATTATTGATGGTTTCCCATTGCCTTCTCCAGAGTTTTGAATAGTAGAGTTTTTATGATTAGATTTTTTTATTGAAAAAAAAAAAAAAAAAAAAAAAAAAGTAGGGGCTCACACTATACTGAAGTCATTTTTTTGAAGAGGTTAAAAATTATGTATCTTCCTGTTCTAGCAAAATTTTGGCAATACCTGCATAAGTTGTCATGAATTTGCAGAAAATAAAATATTTTTGAAAAATCAAAAGAAAACAGTCTGATTTTATTTCAAAAAGATACCAAATCTAGGAATTTATTTAGGCTAACTAAATAAGGAAATACTTCCACATTTCAAAATTGTTCAAGATTGAAAACTGTCTAAAATTGTCTTTTATGAACTAATACAACCAAATGATTAAAGCTTTTATTTTTAATTACGAGATGAAATGTTTAGAAAAATGCAAGTTGTTAAGTGTTTTTATGTTGTTGTATACATGCAACAGAATATGGAAAAAAAAGAAAAAAAAAAAAAATCACTGTAAAACTATTATTAGTAGCCATTGAACTCAATGCCCAGTCATTTTGTATTATAAAATTTATATTTTGTAAATAAGGGACATTATAAAAAGCAGTTAATATACCTCTAACTTGAAGTTATCTCCCTTGAAAAATTTGATCACTATTATCAGAGTGCAAATGATGCCCCTACACTATTAAGTTGCAAACTGGACTGGAAATTGCTTTATTCTCCATGCTAAAATTTTTTAATGGTATTGTCCCAAGAAAAATTGGAACATAATGTCCTAAACAAAAACAGATCATTATTTCATGTAACAACTGGTAATGTCTTTTTTTCATATCTTCCCACTTTCAATGTTGAGATGATTTTTTTTGTTTTTGGAAATATTGGAATGGAAATTTATTAAGTTAGAAATTTTAATGGGGCTGTGCTAACAAAAATCTCACTACAAGGTGCCATTTTTGCTGTGCTACAGATAACAAATTCTCAGAATTCTGATTATTTTATTGAATCTACTATCTAAACAACTTACCTGTTTTTCTAAAAGGACCTTCTGGATAAGAGGAATTGCAAATACAGCTGTTTTGCCAGATCCAGTTTTTGCTCTGACCAAAATGTCTTTTCCTTCAAGAGCTAATGGAATCGCCTGTTCTTGTATCGGCATTGGTTGGCCCCATCCAAGTTTGGCAATGGCCTGCAAGAAATTGTGACAATTTTTATCATTTAATCAGGAGAGTAAAAAAATCTAATATACTAGCTCCCATAAAAATATGAAATTCTTTTCATGCTAAGAAAAATCCTGTTTTTGACAGAAAATGTAAATCAAGCACAACCTTTTATATCTTCAAAATGATTGATTACAAAGAGCCAGGGATGATCTAAGAATATCATTTCATTGAAACAAAATGTAATGTGCACTGAAGTTTGGTAAATTGAAGAGATCAGTTTTTGAAAAATAAACTGTATAAGAGCTAATTCAATAGAATAGTCTGAATGATGAAGGGAAGACAATTAATCAGTTTTCAGGTCAGCAGAGTGCATTCTAGTGCCTCTCCAGAGAAAAGAAGAAAACTTGAACTCCACAACATCATGTGTCCTTCATGAGAGAATATAAATATTTTGCAACAAAGTCACCCTTTCTCTCTTTTGTTTTTAATTATATAAGAAATACATTTGACAACTCATATAAGCCAAAGCAGAAATGAGTATCAAATTTTAATATACATTATACAATTTTTTTTTTTTTTTTTTTTTTTTTTTTTAAATAAAGTGAAAAGGGATACATTTGGCTACTCATATTGGTGTGGGGAGTAGACAACAGAAAATGTGGGTTTTTTTCATGAGCAGAGAAGTAGATCTGATCTTATATTTGAGTGGGGGGATACATGAGATAAAACAAAAAGAATCATGTTAGAAAGAGGCTTGAAAGAAAAAGTGAAATTTCAAGGAAGAAATGTTTTTGAACAATTACATAATTGAAAACAAACAAAACAATGTCAAAGAAAAGGAAAATTGCAATGTAGAACTGAACTTTTCAAGAAAAGTGGAAATCTTTTAAATTTGTTTCATGACAAGTAAATAGGGTTGTCAATTGTCCCACATGTAAAATTGTGTCTTTTTTTCTTAAAAGTTGTACTTAATAAAACACAAATGGTTAGAATACATACACTCCTGTTTCTCTTTTGCAATCCCTATTACTCAAAATTACCAAATGATTTAATTCTGTTTGGAGGGGTCGTGGATCCCTGGTTAAGAACTGATCACTAAAGGAGTCTGTAGCTCCCATGGTTAGAAATCCCAACCACAGGGTCTGTGGTCCCCTACTTCACCCAACCCTTAGCACGTACTGGCCTTTTTGTGGTCAGGAGTTTGAGACCCATGCTTTATAGCCTAATTAGTAAGACAGCTGTTCTAAACAGAGACTTTCAGAGGAAAAGGGAGATCATTTGGTCTTCATTTTCAATTCACACTGTTTACTAACAACCATAGAATGATAGTCTGAGAGCCACAATAAAAAAAAACAAAAAAAAGTAAGATGCAAGAAATATGACTAAAAGACCAATCTATTCAAACAACAATCCTCATCTTAGTGTTATAACCACAGCACCATCTGTTATGTTCAGTAAAACTTTCATAATATTACACAGAACTCATTATTTAGATTTTATTGTTCATGTCAGAGAGCATCTTGTATTAGGTAATTCATCCTTGTCATGTCATTTTTGCTTTTTCCACTGAACCAGATTTTGATGATTTTCATTGACTCACAGCCACAACTAGACACTTCATTAACACTTATCCATTAATCTTTAAACTCACTACAGATTTTAGGTAAGTAAATTATTTTTCTGGTGTGGCCCTGTTGCTGCATGATTCACTGAATGCCATTCTTACTTTGGTCCCTTTCTGTTGGTCTGTCTTTGGCAATCTTGCTCTGCACCAATCCTGCATCCCCATGTTGTGTGTATTTCAGTATCTACCAGAATATTGTTGAAGAATGGTTGAAGACCAGACTTGACTCCTCCCTGTCCATGCTTGTGAATGACTAAAGTTTATGATGCTATGATTAATATCATAAATAAAAGGGATTTGAAGAAGTCTCCCTGTATAAGGAATTCTTAAGCTGGGAGAAAAAGATTGACTGGCAGTTGCAGTTATGGCTAAACAGCCCAGAGTTGTTCAACTTTTTAAATGAAGGCAGTTGATAGAGGGAATTCAAAAAAGGAAAGTAGCATAGAGAACAGGTCTTTAGCTGATCAAGGCACCATGATCATCCAGCAAGGAGAGTGTTGGTCTATCAATGGGGAGACTAGTTTGATCATTTTTTTATGCTCTTTTGGCAACTACTTTTATGGTGGTGCAAACCCCAATTGCACTATTCTGATTGGCTAGCCAATAATAATGCTTGACTAATGGTAGTAGCTAGCTGATAATGAAGCTTGACCAATGGTCTTGCGTCATACACCTTGAAATGGGAGGAAGGAAAGCCCCCAAGAACCCAATGAGTGGTGGTCCAATCAAAATAATGTCCCTGTGTTGTATCAAAGATGAAGGCAAGAAGCTCCATCCCCGCTCTTCTCCCACTAGCAAGCCAATCAAATTGTGGTCTCACATTGCTTATATCCACCTTCAGTGAGACATTTACCATGTTCCAGAATCTCACCCTCATTTGACCTGATTATCACAGGTGTCATTGTCACCTCTATCTGATCAAAACAAACATGACCTGTAAAAGATTTGCTTTGTTTCACTCATTTCAACAAACAATTCCCTTATCAAATGAAAACAACACTTAAGTTACAGACTGAAGATCTAAGACTATCTAACAACCAATCTCACCTCTCACACTATACTCAATAAGTGACACAAACCAGAAAATTCATGGTATCACATTGTTTTAACATGAAAAATATTTTTCTTTCTTTAGAAATATAAATTAGATCACCAGTGAACCTTCGACACAGTCATGGTGTCTTTTATGGTAGGATTTTTCTAAGGTTTATAGTAAGCTATTTTTGAAGCATTTGAAGGAGATTGAATTAGATATTTGTTGAATAAAGTCAGTCCTGGCTCAAAGCTAGATTTTTAAAGAACCTGTGAGAATGAAACTCACAAACAATGACTTGTGAGATTAGCATGTTAACTATTACTGTGGTAACTGAAAATTGAAATGCCAATAGATTTTTTAGAACTATGAATGTTTAAGAAAGGCTTTTATTTTTCTGTAGACAAATAATTTTAAAAGATTTAGTATAGAGTAAAGTTAGTATTGTGCTTCATTTTAATTTTTGTAACTTTATTTTTATTATTAAAACTGCACTAAAAATTGGACATTAACTTGATAGTGATTGACAGGAGTCAAAGATATGCAACTTATTTTTTTTTTAACTAATTTAACATGTATTAAATGATTACTACTATTTTTTAGCAGTTAATTTAGCCAAATTAGTTACATTTTAAAATATATTAATGAAACATTTTTATCACAAGTTTAATTTAAATCTAAATGATCCTTTCCATGAGAAAAAAAAAAAAATGAACACATTTAATCAAGATTATAAAAGTGTACTCCAGAAGAATAAATTGTTGTGAACCATTATGTTGACTATTGGTTTTCCTTCGAGAAATCACATCAGCGGTCACCATTATGTAATGGACTATGGGGTTGAAGATGTAAAGAAAACATGTTCATTTATATTTCCTGCTAGAAGGTCCAGCTACAATAGAATGTTGGACTTTGATTAAATCCAACTGAAGCTAAGGAAGACAAACAAACAAGACCGATATATATATAAACAAATATATGTATTAAACAAAACATTTACAAAGCACATAGAGAGTTAACATTGTGTTTGTGTGTGAATGTTTGTATTGTGCTGAATGTTCATATGTATGTGTATGTTGGTAATGTTCTTTAACATCTGACCACAAGGCCAAGACGATAATTCTCTGGGACTACATTTTGCAGCAAGAATAGAGAAGAAAGAGAGAGAGGCAAACTCGTGTGTTTTTATAGATAATGTAATCACGTGACAGGATCAGAGCACCTTGGCGGGAAACTTGACTTAGTCATGTGCTGGAAAAATATATTGTGCGTGGGTGGATTGCAATGCCCACTTGTGTGTATTGATCAATTAGAAGCTGATATTTCCTGAAAAATATTTACTAAGCTAAGAAGGCTCTTGGGATCCGATTCTCCCAAAAAAGCACAAAATCTACTACATGAAAATATAGCTATTTCAAAATTGTCGCATACAATAGCAGCGTTGATTTTCTATCCAATGAATGATTATGGAAATTTGAATTTGTGTAGGTATGTATGTATGCGTGTGATGATGATGATCATCACAAAATAAAATGAAAATATCTTGTGCTGCAACTGTTTTATGATTGCTAGTTAAGAACACAATTGTAACTATATTGGTTTTAAACAAAATAAATTTTGGTGGGTAATTTAAGAGGACTACAAACAGCTAGTTGGAGAGTGTTGTGACTGAAATGCTGCAGTTAACATTTGAATCAAATGTTAACTGTAGCATTTCACTGAAATGCTAGTTAACATTTGAAATGATTTCAGTCACAACACTCTCCAATCAAATAATTTGATAGCAAAATCTTCACACATTCAAAGTAAATAATCCTTCAGGATATTTCAAAATAATATAAACCACCATGTATCAAATTCTCCCATGGAGATATTCCATTGTTATGGTAACAGATAGCGTGATTTGATGCCCATATGCAAATGTCTAGGGCTGCCATAAAAATGGAATATATCTGAAAAATAAAATAGTGAAAAAAACAGGTTGCTAATAGCTTCTTTTTTGTTTTTCAGGTTAGCCTTCTTACATTTTTTATGACTAGCTTTTTTAATCCATGGAGTAATTTAAAGTGATATACAAAATAAATAAAAAGACACTAAAATTTGAACACATTGGTAGTAGTCAAACGTTGATGGCATATTTCTTTTTTATTTGTAATAATTTTCTTTTTTTTTTTTTGCTCGTTGTCATTTAGAGACGCGGGCTTTGGAAGGGGAAATCTGCGGAAAAATACCGACAATTGTTTTTTGCAGCAGTAAAATAATCTTCATTTCCATCATACAAAAAAGAAAAGCACAACTGACATTGCACATGTATTACAAGTAAAAAACTTAAAGGGTAATCACCGTAATCTACTGGAGTAAATTTGCGATTTCTGTTAGTGTTGGGACATTTTTAGTGGCTCTGTCAAGGAAAATGTTTCAGTTTTTACTTAGTGGTTGTTTTGAGGTGGCAGATCAGGACAAGCTTAGTTGTAAAAAAATACATTAAACATTTTTTTTTTTGTTTTTTATCATAAAAAATATTAACGAGGATATTATTACCAAAAGACACATTGAGTATGTGGTGGGATCGAACGTGAATCCAGTGTTTCATATTTGTTGTGCTAAACTCTAGAAACACCGGAGAATGAAAAATGAGACATATATAAAACATACTGCCAGTTTTTTTACAGTTATAAATGAATAGGACACAATTGAATTATTTAGTGATGTTATTTTATTCATGAAGTTAACTTTTTTGATATCGAAAAACCTTGAAAATATGTAGATGAGATTAAAATGAAAATTGCAGAGGCAGTTTTATTTTGTACATCGAGATCTCTATATATCCCAACATCATTTTTTATTTTTTGGAATTTCTGTAGGGGATAAAGTTTGTTGCTTTCATTTATCTTATAAATGATTTATTTTATATTCTTTGCAGGTAAATATATTGTAAAATATTTGTGTTGAAATGTTCAAACATATAGTTTTTCATGGTCAACAAAACAATTCATGTCTTTGCATTTAGGAGTTACATATCAGTACTGAATTTATGCTGAATTAGTGACCACGTGTTGACCAAGATGATGTAACTGTTTTTCTGACTAAATACTTGTTAATTCACCAAAAAATTCAAGTGATAGATAAAGTGACGTAAATTGAGGTAATAAGTTAGCATTAATTTACCTGGAGAATTCGATCATCGAGTCCCATTTCATGAAATTGTAAAACTTCGTCTTTATCCTCCATATCGAAGTCGCAAAAGACCGGAAACTAAATAAAGCGGTGTAAATCTTCTTAGAAATACTTTTCCGGTACGCGATTCATTTTGATTTAAAATTTTCTTCTTTTTTTTTTTTTAAATCATAACTAAATTTTAAAATAAATATGCAGTAAGTCATTTGTAAATCTGATTTAATTATAAATATTTTTGGAAATACAATATGATAAAATTATTTTGATAGAAAAAAATTAAGGAAGAAACGGTGTGAATTTTAATACAGCTTTTCTTTCTTTAAGCACCGAGTACTTCATCACGCCTTTTTCGCTTTTGTAATGTCTTCGAGTGATTCTAAATCTATTGAAGAAAGAATGGAACCGCCACAGTTTGCTTATCTTCCACCTCCAGGTGAATCTTTACAGATTTACAAACAAGAAGGATTAAAAGAGAAGCTTATTCGAAAAACTAAAGAAAATCCTGCAGTTCCATTTGGTAAGTCAAACACTAAAAACATGACATAAACTTACATAACTTTCAAAACTTGTCTCTAGTCTAAACATAAAACAAAAATAAAAATAACCAGTATCATTCCAATAATTAAAACTTTCTTTTTGTATTCATCACTTCGTGATCGATATTTTTTCCATCGTTACTTGTTCTAGTTTTCAATTTATTTTAACATGTTTTTGTGTGGGTGACCGTTTTTTGTTTTTGTTTTCTTTTTTTTCTTTGTTTTTTTCGGGCCAGGGTCATTGAATGAAAAGTGGAAAACCTTAGTTAACAATTTTTAAACAGATGGTAAGAAAAGTTTATTCAAAATATGCATTGAATTGAGCTGAGTATATTGATCGGTACCTGAGGTACCACAAAAAAAGAGTAAGTGCCGAGGGTCTTTAAGCAGTTTTTTTCCACGGTATTGCCGTTGAAAACCCATTTTTTGTTGACCTTATGTCACATTCGGTAGCGACGTAGGCACACTGAAAAATAATACATCACACATTGTTGAATTGGTTCGCGCATAACAGTTGCACGAAGGAAAAATAAAATAAGAATAACAAATGAAAAATGACGAATCTGACCTCTAGGTTTTTTTATCCATCGGTAGCAAATGTCATGAAATGTGCCTTTTAAAAACACATTGAAGCTCTCTAAAACGGATTTTTAATATTTAATATGTGAATCAGGCAGAGTGATGTTCAATCAGATTTATTAGACAAATCAGAAAATTAGGATAGAACATTGTTTTTTTTTTATTATATTTTTTTTTTACAATTAAACTTTGTTAGCATTATAAACCAACTCTACAGTACACAATGTTAAAATTTTAAAAAGTAAATTCCTTCATCAAATTCAGATTTTTTTTTCAGTCCATGTCTATGGTTAAAAAAAAAAAGATGTGATTTAAAATTAAAAAACAAATCTCGCTTTTATACCATGCTTAACTTACCATATCCCTTTCGGGGTGTGGGTGATCATAATTATTGTCCAGTCCACAGTTAAGACTTCACTGCGATAATTATTCTTGGAAATGAAGTGGTATGCTTTCCTGTTCCACACTCCATGGTTTTGAATTCAGGACTGTCCTTGTCTAAACCTGGTTACCACCTTAAGTAGACCATAGCCTGTCCTGTTACTTTTAATTTTTACCCATAGCCGTTAAGAGATGGATACATTACGTACCTTTTCAAGGGGCATTTTTAGTTGTTACTTAGTTTTTTGGTAAAAGGCCACAAGTATGTGGTACCAAGTGAGGACCGAATTCACTACTCTTTTTTAATTGTCGTGTCCATAAATAAATACATAAATTAATTACCGTCACTATGTTGTGTTCATAAAAATTAATCCTAGCGTCAAAAATAAGTAATTAACAATTATAATTATTATCATTAATTCTCTCTTTCTAAACCAGTGAGAAAAGACCCGACTTTTTTCCTCTACACACACAAACACGTGACTATCGGACAAGCAGTCAACACAGACAGGCCATCATCACATGTCAACAAAAAATTTTGGCTCCTTTTCTTTTTTTTCAGACCATAATAACATCTCTTAGCACTCAGTAAAAATTCAAGGTAAAAAAAAACGCCAGACACTTGTATTTTCCAACTATAAAAAAAAACACACAAGAAAGACTGTATACACTTATTCTTTATCTTATCATTCTGTCAGATTCCAATCCATATTTGATCTACATTTGACCCCAAACTCACAATGTTACTAAGTGTCTCCAACACAAAATTACAACCAGATAATAAATAATACTTGTTTTGGTGTTTCCACATCTTGCTGTTTATTTTTATGAGTATTTTTGTATATATAAATGTAAAGGGTTTATAATTATTTATGCAGTTATATCTCCCCTACATAATGATCAACTGGACTAGCTTCATTATTATGCCATACCAAAAGAAGTGTTAATACAAAAAAAGAAAACTTTTAGCCTAATTTTGAACTCTTTCTTTATCCATTTGATTTTTTGCACTGTCTTCACCTTTTGCAAGATTAAAGCTTAAAAAATATGGAAAACATAATCATGAAAACTGACTTTTTGCTAAATGAAATATCCTTGATTAATAACATTGGATTAGGGATATTTTAATTTTTCCTTTGATTTGTAAAAAAAAAAAAAATCCTTTTAGTGTGTTTGATTCTTACTAGGTGGTCCACACATTTAGTCTTTTGTTGTATTAAGCTCCTTTTACTAAAAACCTTATTCCATTTATAAGCTTACAGCGTTTCAGATTCTTTGGTTAAAAATGGCTTTGAGCAAATGGAGCCTGTAGGTCTTAACAAGGACCATCTTTGTCAAACCTTGTGGACAGGTGCTACAGAATCTCAAACAAAGTACCAGATAATAGAAACCACATTACGTGAAAATTCTCAAGTCATAACAACTAAAATATATAGCACATGTAACTCAAAGAAAAAATAATGGCATAATCAGTGTTCCATACTACTTCAAAAATTGGTTAGGAAGAACCACTCTGCTCCACCCCATCACTACTGGAAAGAACACTAACAATTAGTGGACTTAACAAACCTATTTTTCTAAAAAAAACGTTTTAATAGAAAGATTTTATAAATTTCAACTGAAAGTAGCACTGACTGCTTGCTCAATGAATGCCAAATATTTCTATATAAGAAAATGGCTAATATCACCAATACCATATCTATATATATATATATATATATATATATATATATATATATATATATGGTAGATAAAAGTATAATGGAGACACTAATTGATGTAGTGGAATAACCAGTCACCCCCATGAATGATTACACTATAGGTAGTAAGTACCTATAAAGTCAACCGTCTACGAGAGACTTGAGGAAGAGTGAGAAAAAGAAAACGCAAGCATGTCCGACTTTCCAATTCGTGGCACTCACTACTAGATTGATCTGTGTGTATAACTGTACCGTATTTCATATTATACTGGTTGTGTACAATAAACCTTTCTTCTATTATCCACCTGGTGTTAAGTATTTATTCCTTTAGCACGGAGTATAACACTAATCTAAAGTACTGTAGTTTTCAGCATATCAAATGCACTTTTTTTTAAATAATTTGACACTCAAAGTCATTGATTCTTTTTCTGGTGAAGGCCAAGCTTGGAACCAAAATTGTGATCTTTAAAAATCTATCCCATTTGAGGCAGAATCTAGAAAATTTCCATCAATTTTATTTTTTAAAATAGTTTAAATTTAGGGCGCATCCCATATGCTACAAAATATGGTATATAAAATTTAATAATTTTAACTTAAAATAGGCTATATTTGCATTTACAACTTGAATGAATTTTATTGGCTTTTTTTTTTTTTTTTTTTTTTTTTAAATCGCAGTGTTTTATTTTTATTTTACATTTACCGTTAATTACTTTGTTTATTTTATCCCAACAGTCAACAAATAACTGAGCTCAAGTTTTCTTCACTGTTTTAAAGACCATTTCTTTTTTCTGTATTTCTTTCATATTTTGTTTGTATTCCAATAGGAAATAGTTCTTTTTTGTACTATAATACATCAAATTTTGATGCCTACTGATCTAATCCCTTAATTTCTCCCACTATGAAAAATCTTTATTTCACTTCAAATATTATTCTTCTATCCTTAAATCATTAAAATTTCAGTCTCTTTTTAAAAGTTACAGCCATTATGGTCATTTGCAAATTCATTCATTGAATTTAAAAATTGTCTGTCCTTAGTTATAAATGTCATTAAGTTCTATTTTGTTTGTGTTTGTTTTTTTTGTTTTTTTTAATAAATCTAATTTTAATATTTTTGCAGGTATTGCTCTGACAACATTTGCTCTATCTTATGGAATGTGGCAGATGAAAACAGGAAACACCCAAAAATCTCAAAAAATGATGCGTCTTCGTATTTTTGGACAAGGATTTACCATTATTGCAATCCTGGGTGGTGTACTTTATGCTAGTCAGAAGAAAAGTGTAAAAAACTCATAAATAATATTAGTATATTATTATTATTGCTGTTGTGTTTGAGTATCCACTTGTTTATTATATCAAAATGTAGCCCTTTTCCAGTAAGCTCAAGACCTAGCCATTAACCATATGTAATTGGCTAATGTATATTTTATTTGCATCATATGCATGCTGTATTATTTTTTTAAAAATTTTTCAAGGAAGTATTATCAATGTTTTGACTAGTATTTCTTCAATCTTAAGTTGTTTCTTATTGAATTTTCTATGATTATCAGTAAGCAACATGGATCACAAATGAAAAGTAAATCTCAAACAAAACTCTTAATTCATGTTTTTTTTTTATTTTGTTTTAATCGGACAGTGTCCTCACTATTAGGCCACAGTTACTGCGGGTCATATCTAACCATATAGCTATTCCTTACCTGAATGCTTGTTAAATTTTGATCATTTTTTTTTTATTTACATGTGCCAGTGGTATTAGTTGTAATGTTATTTTTTTTTTATTTTTTAGAAGTTCTATCAATTGTTAATTTTCTGATACATATTTTTTTCATCTTAATTTCAGTTGCTTTAAATTGCAACTCTCATAATGTTTGTTAGTAATATTGGTCAGATATAAAAAGTAAGCCTCTGGCTTCAAATTAAAAAAAAAAATAAATGAACTATGTATATGAATAAATATGGCAATGTATTAAGTAGTTAAAGAATGTCTATATGATTATATTTTTAGTGACTGCAGCCAGTAAACTCTGCGGCCTAAGACAGCTTTCATGTTAAGACTGCCTTTCTGAGAAAAGGTGGGTGATTTAGCCATACCGGAGAGTCATTATTTATTTTTGATATGTAATGGAATTGCAGTTTGAGTGTTGCAATAAAATGTAATTGGAAGTAAGATCTAATAAGTCAAAAAATTAATAATAATATACCTGCCAGTACTGGCACTAGCTGAATTGAAACAGATTATTAAAAAACTGAATAACAAAAACAAGAAATAAAACTGAAATACATTTAACAAAGTGATAAAATACAAAGCTAAATCAATTGTTCCTTCTTTCTTTTGACATTGAAAAAAATCTTGTCTTGTCATATGTAATATTTTGAACTATCCAATAAGCATTTCATACTTAAAAATTCACCAATAACATCAACATTAAGTGGTTACACAGAATGTCATGGCTATGGTAAATTACTCATCAGAAAAAGATCTCTTTAATCATGTGTGTGACATGATTGGTTATGGTTTGAATTTGATAGAAGTTATCTAGTTTCAGGAACTCTATTCTATAATAACATATATTTTATATATTTACTGGTTATGCAACATCATCTCACTACATAATGAAATATCCCGTTATTATCATAACAGACACCACTCTCAATGCCTTGTGTTATTGCAACAAGGTAAAGCTTGCTAATACATTACTTTTCATTTTGTTTTTTGTTAGCTTTGAATTTTTGAAAAAATATTTTTAAAAGCTATCATAATTATATAGTATTTAGTTTCTTAGAAGAAAAAGTATAAATTAAAGTATATCCATGATTTTTTTTTTTTTTTTTAATAAGTAATAGCTATCATGATTATCTCTCCAGGGCTCATTTGACCACTTATAGAATTGATATCACATCAAATTCCTGCACTTTGCCAAGCTAGAGATCTTATTCAATATTAAGCACCTATCACATGACTTTTGGCACATCAGGGTATATATCTTATACAATTAGAATTATGTTTGTAAATAAAAACTCATAAAATATTGTTCATTATTTGATAATAATAATGAACAATATTTTATAAGTTTTTATTTACAAACTTAAACATTTGCAAGTTTGATGTTCTAAATGATTAAATGAAATATTTACCATACAATTAATAGCAATAATATATATATATATATATATATATATATATATATATATATTAACTCACACACACACACACTAGCTGAACTACCTATTATGGCCTGGATTCTTATTTAAAGAATTAAATGTATTTTTGAAATTATTCTACTATATTTTGCTGCTTATAAGATGCATTTTTTCCCTATACATAATATCTCAACAAATCACCTTGCATCCTATAAATTGGAGGTCGGTGATGGTGTGAACTTCTCTTCTAATTATTACATTCTAAATAGTTACCATAAATTTGGTACTTCTTGGTCTGTGATGAATTTGTTGTTAGTCAAGTTTTCATGCTGAAATATGCTATTCAATGTGTAAAATTAGGGATAGTGGAGAGTGTGACGCCATTTGTGGTGTAATTGTGACAACGTTTTTCAATCGTCTGTCAGTCAATGGACCTGTGATGACATCCAAGGTTGAGTGTATTTTATATACACCCAACAATTTCCCAAATTGAAAAATGGCCTTAAAAGACAAAAATCTGCTGACATCCACATTAATGAATGGTATTCCAAAAAACAAATTCCAAGAATGTTTCTATCAATGACACCATCCCAGGAGGTGCATAGCTTCACAAAGGGAGTATTTTTGCTTTTGTGGAGTCATTCCAGGAATTTACCATTGCCGGTAAAGTGTCACAAGTTGTGTGTGAACAGTGGAGTGTAGATTATCCAAACAAGACAGGCAGATAGTATTTAGATGATTGTTTAGTTAACTGAGGTGATTTAAAAAAAAAAAAAAAAGACATACTTAATATGTAAAAAAAAAGTGGGTTTAAAGTATTTGCTTTCATTCAATAAAGTGAGTAGAAACACATGACTTTCAAGAGGTGTTTTACAAATAAAATCATGTTATTGTCATGCAAATAATAAAATTATGTAGCTGAAAGGAAACTCAAGGAATTATGACAAAAAAAGTACATATACATACCTACACAGGAAGTGTAGATATGTAAATGGTGGCATAATGGATAGTGGCTCAGATTGAGGAATCAGAGAGCTGAGTTCAAATTCCAGTTATTTACATGCAAATGCCCTTGGGAAAGGTATAAATCATTCTCTCCCCAGTTATGGATAAAAGAGCATGACGGACTGGTCCTATAGCTTTGGGTAACCGGAGAAGGACACCTGAATTCAAAACCTCCAACTATGGGTTAGATAACCTCACAAATTAGTCAAGTATGGTTACACCCCTGAAGATATGGTCAATCAAAGTCAAAAGACCTTGGATTTGGACAGGAAGTGAAATGAGTTCATTAAAGATGCTAAGTTCATATAAATAAATTTCATTGATATGGTGATCGATCATTTTTGTGAGGAAAATAACTAGTTGCTGTTGCTTCAGATTCTTGTTTATTTTTTTGGTTTTGGCATCAATAGCATTTGACAAAGATGAACCAAACTACTGGCATTGAGCTCATCTTGTGTGTCATCCAATTCAGTAAGTCTGAAACCTTCATTAATGCAGATTATAAAAAGTGTCAGTATCTGACTTTCCTGATCTGTGATGTCAACACTTTCCTGCAGTATTTTTGTGACTATCAACCTCAAACTTTATGAAGTATCCTCGTTACATATGTCTGCAATTCTCAGTAGTGTCTCCTTCATTGTCATGGCTAACAATATGTAAACTGTTGTACCAACATTTTGTGACTGTCAATGACTTGATACTGTTCCAAAAATCAATGATCACGAACAAAGCCTCCTTCATTATTGTAAAATAACCATGATGACAATAGTAGTAATAATTCTCAATTACTTTATTTTCATATAGATACAAATACAAAAAATGTCTGGCCCTAGCCACTCAGCTGTTTATATAACAGTGGACATGGTAATTTATGTCTTCCTGTGGAAGTCCCCCATTATCTAATGAGACCTTCCATTTCTACTCTACAACTAGACTTGATAATTTGTGAAAATATTTTGTCTGCATTGTCTTCATCAATAACAACATACAACATATGATAGCAATTTTTTATGAGTGAGTGTTGTGATGATCCACTTTTAAAAAAAAAAAAAAAAAAAGGTAAAAAAGGCACTTCATAGTCCTGTTTGGCAATTCTAATTACCTGTCTTATGTAGTGTGCCAATCTGTGTTGTCAACAAGCAATAGAGAATATGGAGATCAGCATTTGCAAAATATGATCAAATTCTCTCAGAAACCAGAATAAAAAAAAAAAGTCGATATATCATCCTTGCCTTTTTTTTTATTTGTCCTTAACAGAAAAATCTTCTTGAAATAATATAATTAGCATTATATGAACGCAGACAAGGAATAATTTAAGAGTGCCAGTGGTGTTGAAAAAAATATGTAATGCAAACTTTCTGTGCTTTATTCCAATGATTGCTTCTTTTTTTTTTTTTTTTTTTTTTTTTTGTTGGATGCAAATGTTTTCTTGAGTAATGCACAACAAAACAATCTACTTTAGTCAGCATTGTGCAATTTATTTCATAATTTTCTTTGAGGATTATAATTTCTGTTTGAATTCTTTCATGATGCTGTTATTCTCTCCAAGAATTTAACACAAAGTTGCTCAATACAATGACAATTATTGGAATACTTTAACCAGCCCAATATAAAATTATGATTAAACTATTTTTTGTACTTCATTAGAGAAGATTTGTTCATGAAAACTGGAAGTGTTTTCTTGCAATACTTGGCCAGAAATGGAAATGTCTTTTTCATGCTGTTGTGGAAAAACCACAAAAAATATGGCTTCATTGAGTTATTCAGTTCTACTGGTTTCATGGTTTTTAATTTTAGTGGATGCACTTGAAGTGTCAAGTTTTGTTGATAAATTTCTCAATTGCAGTTTTTTATGTCAAACACTGTTTCAGTGTTATAACACTCTCAGAGGCAAGACTTACAAAGCAACAGATGATTTGAATTCAGTTCTCCTAGAATGGTTGCCAACCAAGGCTATAGGACCCAGTCTGTCCTGCTATTTGCCTATAAGGAAGTGATGGATTCATACTTTTCCCAAGGGTATTAGCATGTAAGAGAATGCAATGAACTCAAATGGAATTCAAACTTGGCTCTCCAATTCCTCAATCTGAGCCACTATCCATTACTCCATACCAAGAACAGTGGCAACTTTATCATCTTTAGAGTATTCCTCTTCAAACTTTATATACATATTCTAATGACTGTTTCAACATTTCAAAAAAGTCCTTTCATTATAACCATCAATTGCCACATCAAATTTTCCTTAATCTTATCCATAGTTTGAAATCTATTTTAATAGTAAATTTAGCTTTGGGAAAAATCAGAAATCACAGTGAGTTAATCTGGATTGTAATAGGAGAGCTGAGAGAACTGAATGATGTGAGGTTTTACAAAGGAATCCTAACAAGAATATGATAGCTGGTACATAAGCTCACACAGTTTTGCATCACTGCCTACTGAGTATCCTCATCAGAGAGTAGGTGTTCACATATATCAAGTAAGGTCGCCAAGTTTCCTCAGGACTGCACAATCAGTTCTTAAGATATTCAAAACGACTGGATGATAACTGAAAAGAACTTGTGTATAAAGCATATTTAACAAAATTATTAAAGAGAATTAGTAAATAGAAAATAATTTGCTTCATTTCATTCCATAATGTAAATATATCACAACTAACTGGAAATGCTTTGGGAAAGAAAAAACAAAACTATGTAAAGAAATATATTTTATTGCTTTATATACATAAATCTAAATGGCGTTAATGGAAACAAAATTAAATTAAAACAAGTAAATAAACTAAAAAGTCTTCAGAAATTTTTTAAAAAGATAAAGGCAATTTTTTTTAAACAAGAGTCAAACTAGAAATATATATTTTTTTAAATAATCTCTATTTTTTTTTTTTCAATAACTGATTTTTTAAAGAAAATATGAAAATGTAAATGGAGTATTCATTAACCAAAAATAAAATATCCTTTTAAAAAAAAAAAGTTAGATAAAAGACTTTAGATCAACCATGCTTTTCATTAACTACAATCAATTTTTTTGAACAATTTACCAAGATTTAGGTTTTTAGGTAATGTTAGGTGTGTGCAAAAGTTTCCAGCATTATTATTATTATTTTTTATTTATTTATTTATTTATTTTTTTTAACTATGTGTCTGGTCACGTTTTCCAAAACAAAAAGAGTGCTAGGAACTTTTAGATACATCTAAATTAATTCATATGAAACCAAAAAAAAAAAAAATCTTATAAAATTTATGGGCTTGAATAAAGTTAATTTTAATTCAGTCTTAACTTGATCAATATTTCATAAAAAAATGCATTAAATACTATCAGCTCTTTGAAGCATCAATTTCGAAGTAGTGGTATCTGAGTGGTATGTCATTTTTTTTTTTTTTGATACCATTTTTTTTACCTTCATACTTCTAGGACACTTCTCCAACTGGGGCTTGTTTGAGAAATTCAGGGGATACATGATCTAGTCTTTTGCATTCTTATCACTTCACCACTTTATATGAAGTTCACAACCCTTTTTTTTTTTTCCCCCCTGATAGAAAAAGGTGATTTTCTTTTTGCATTCCTTGAATTGCTTCATTCATCATGTGGACAGCATGAAATGGAATGTCAAACCTGTGGTACAAGTCATGACAAAAAATGCAACCTCTTGTGAACTAAACATTGCCCTCATGTAAAATAATCTCAGATTCAAAGCCTAAAGTGGCATTTCTCACTCATCAGCATTTAAACTCTCAGATGTGTGAATTATGCCTGCCTTTTCTTGGTCTGAAACAAGCCTTTGTCCAGTCTACTGTACTCTAAGTAAACAAGCATGTAATTACAATAATTTACATGCATAAGTTCAATTTACCAATTTTGATCTTTCTTTGCAAATGTTATGCCAACACAGTTGAGCAGGATGATAGAGTATATAGAAGGAAGTTGGAGAACTCTTCACCTAGGAGAACTTTTGTCTAGTATCTAGGCTGATCAACAGGTGGCAGAATTTTTCAAAGAGAAAGAAAAAGAAATGTGCCTCAAAGAGTTAAAATGGTATGTGTGTGGGGTGATTTGGTGACTAAAGTGTTAACAAAAAAAAAAAAAAAAAAAATTTAATAATTATTGTATACCAAAAATAGTTTTGTTCTTCAAATAAAATAATTTTGTCAGGATTAAACCAAATCATATGATATAGCTTCTTTTGGCAATTAACTTTTGTGCCTGTAATAAAACAGTGTGTCTAAAGAACAGTTTTTCCTTTGACACCACTATTATTTTAACTACCTTCACTTCATCAACAATGTTTATTGTTTTATAAGGCAATGATTAGAATTTTAATAAAACCTGAACATGAAAGTAACTTATTAAATAGAATTTTTAAAAAATTAAAATATTAAGCACTATTTATTTATTAGATTGTTCATTTACAAGAATAATTTTATATTTACAAAATTTTAAAAATGTGAACCAATTAATATAATGCAATGTTTATCATTTATGAATTTATAAAGAAATAAATATAAAATTATTTTTTTTATTCATAAATTTATAAAAACTGTAAACAAGAAAATTCAAATAAACATAACAACACCAGCTGACTTTCTTCTTTTTTTTTTTTTTTTACCCAAATATTGTTGGGCAATGGGCACGTTTCTGGGCTATTTTTTCACGCTGAATCTGAAAATCAAGTCCATTTTGCACCATAACATCATGTTTTCTCAGGATGGATAATTTCTATCTTACTTAAAATAGGCCAAATGATAAGTTATTCTACCCTAAAAAGGTTTAAGATTGGTTTTACTTGGCCATGGCATATTGTTAAATGGATATTTTGGCCTATTTTAAGAAAAATAGAAATTATTTATACTGAGAAAACATGATGTGATGGGAAAAATGGACTTGATTTTCAGATTCAGCATGAAAATATAGCCCAGAATCATGTGCCTATTACCCAACAACATTTCGGTCGAAAGAAATGTCAATCAGTGTAATGAGTAACTGTAATTATAAACTTTGAAAAAAAAAAAAAAAAAAAAAAAAATGTATTTTCTGGGCATTTCTTTCATTGATATTTTTATAAAATTATGAATAAAAAAATTTATTTTCATAGTTATTTAAAATGGTAAATAATGAAATAAAATATTGCATTGTAGATGATTTACATATTTTGATAATTTTGTAATTTAAAAAAAAATTGAAATAAAGATTTCTTTTCATATTTATTTCTTTATAAAATGGTAAATAATAAATCTTTATAAAAAGTAAATAATTAATATCACATTATACTTGGTCCACATATTTTTATAACAATCTTGTAAATAAATATTGCCGAGAGAGTGATGGTAGTATAAATTAATAATGGTGTCAAGGAAGAAATAGTCCTTTTACACACACACCTGTTTTTTTTGTGAGCACAAAAGTTATCTTCTTTTTTTTTTTTTTTGTTTATCTCACATAGAATTGAGGTTTTACACTTTAAATATTATGCAAACTCTTATCAATTATTTCTACAGATGTCAAATATCTGAAATAGAAAGTTTTATGGTTTTAATTCTACACTGTAGCTTGTATATAATTGTTCTTTTTCTAATGTTGAAAAAAGACTTATAAATTTATTTGGTTTTCCTATCTACATTTGTTTTGCTTGCTTCCACAGAAAATTAACTATACAGCACACAAGGTTTAGATGCAGAACACACACACACAAATTTCACATAAAATTCATTTGTATTTGTTACTAGCCAAATGACCCACACCTTGTGTGCCACATTTTTTTGTAAGAAAATGATGATTGATTTTAAATCATTGTTATAATTTGTGGGAAAAAAAATGTGATGCATTTCAATATTACTTAATGATCTTGTCAAAGTGACTGCCATCTTTTGGTTTTCTCCTTCTATATTTTGCATAGGAGTCATTCTACTGTTCAAATTTAAATTTAATTTAAATCAAAGAGAAAATAATTTTCAGTGGGAAGTTTGTGCCCCTTCCCCCTGGAGGACACCCTTTGATAAAATATACTTATAGTTTCAGAATATATATATTTATGATGTCTATTTCTAAAACCCTAGGAGGTGTTTGATAACAGACAGACAGGTTACAACTTATATATATATATATATATATATATATATATATATATATATATATAATTTAGACAATTTTTCCAACATTAAAGCTAAATAAGAAGTCTCCATATGTTTTTTGTTTACATACACAACCATGATTAATTTTTCTGTTTTATACAACAGCATCATAAGTCATGTCAAAGTTTTCCTAATAATAATTTTAATGATCATTGGGAAAAACTTTATTTTTTTAATGTACATTTTAATTGGTAAGTATTTTATTTACTTTCTTTATCTATTTTATGCCTTATATGCCACAAAGATATTTAATAAACTGAATTATTTAACGAGCAAAAAAATTCAATAAATGAAAGCTTAAGCAACATTCTGAGATGAGACATAATTATAATTCAATAGCTAATGCAAAACTATTTTTATTTTATGAGTTTGCATTTACCATTTTTTTGTACTTCACCAGAGGGGATTTGTTCATGCAAACTGAAAGCATTTCCTTGCAATATTTGGCCAGAGATGGGAATTTCTTTTTCATGTTGCAGAAAATCAATGTATATAGTATTTATTAGCATTAAAGATTGTAGTCTAAGTAATAAGGCATTATTCAAAATGACAAACTCTACCTGACAAATGGAATGTTAAAATATATTGGTTTCTTATACAACACAGACTTCACCCTCAAAGCAGAATTCTTGGGTAATTGGCAGAAGTAGATTATTGTACTTCAGAAAGAGATTAACAGTAATAACAACAACAGACTAAACAGATAATACAGCATAAAATTAAATATGGAGAGATTTACTTGATCCTTTACAAAAACAAGAATTTTGTGAGAACTCCACACATAAAGCAAAACAAAAAAAATATATTTTTGGGATTCTTTGTCAATTAACATGATTCTCACAATTCCTACAAAAATAATTACACAATGGAAAAATTGAGATCCAAAGTAAAAATCAACAAAAACAATCTTATTTTCAGTTAGCATAGAATTGAATAAAGAGTACTTTTAATATATTTACATTTTTTATTTCTAAAATACTTAGATATGTTTTTTTGGACAAATATTTTGGTTAACTAGCAGGGAGAACAATCCATAAATTAAAAAAGAGGTGGTTACAAAATAATTTTGAAGATTGTACCATCTAATTCTGAAATTTTACTTTACTTTTTCTAGTGTTTTCTCACACACACACACACATATAATAAACAATTAAAATAAAAAACCTGTAAAAATTATCTTCCTAAATTCATGATAAAGTAGAAATACCTTGCCTTGCTACTCATAATGCACTATTGACCAGTATATATAAATACAGGATGCTCCACAAAAAAAAAAAAAACAGGAAATTTTAGATTTACTATACGATGAAAAAAAAAAAAAACTTAACTAAAATATTAAAAAATTAGCTATTTTAGTTTGAACACCACATGTAACATTTGTGTTTTTGTTCTGTTTAAGCTACAAAATTTCTATCCTTTGCTTTTGTTTCAAATAACTGTAACAAAAATTCCAACAATAAATTGTACCAAATTTCCTGTTTTTTTTTTGTTTTTTTTTTTTGTGGGGTACCCTGTAGTTGAGCTACCACGTAACAAACAAGGCCTGAAGGTTGTGTTCAAGAATGAAACAGACTGTTACCACTTGGTGTTGACTTCAGTGTTTATGTATATATAATTTCACTATCACTTAATAAGACACTAGAAGTGTTGAAACAAAATGGCTATTTTTGTAGTGATGTTATAATATGATTATGTTATAATTATTGAATAAAATATATATATATATATATATATATATATATATATATATGTGTGTGTGTGTGTAGGACGTGTATTACATAACAATATATTTTTGCTAAAGCACATTCAAAGTATTCAAAATTCTTTTTGAGATATCCTTCATTATAGTTTCATTTTCAAGCAGGTCTTTTTAACAACCTCATCCATTAAACACTCCCTTAGATTCTTTACTTCAAAACAATGATACAATAAATTATAGTGATCTTCTATTTATTTATTTGTACATTTGCTATGATTTTTAACAATGTTGTTTCTAAATATCTAATAAAAAATGTCTGGATTCCTTGTGAACACTTTTGTACCTAATATGCATACACCAGCAAAAATAGTTTAATGAATTTTTTTGTTTTATTTCTTAGTGATACTTTTGCATCAATATTTCCCAGTAAAATGTAAAATCTCTTCAAGTTGCTTGTACTCTCAACTGTTTTCTCTTTGCACCTCTTTTTATATAGATTTACATCTAAAATAGAACTTGCTGATGATATCACTTACTTGAGTAGTTTAATTAACAACCTGAAGAAATGAGCCAAGAAATAAACTGTTGAACTGGCAAAGTATTAGGTTGGTGCAAAAATAATGACGTAATAATGTCGTTTTTTGACGTTAAAAATTATGTCAAAAAACGACATTATTACGTCATTATTTTTGCACCAACCTAATATCAACAGCTTTTGGTGGGCTGATCATCTGGAAAAGCAAGATGTTCTCTTTAAAAAAATGAAAATCTAATTTTACATTTCCAGTCTGCTCTCCACCTTATTCTATGGCAGTAAAACACTGATCCTGAAATCCAACCAGAAGAAACCGGATATGTTTGACATGAAATATGTAAAGAAAATACTATTGTAGAGTTAGAATGACTTTGTAATTAACAAGAAACCAATCTCTGGAAACTGGAGCTGAACTAGCTTGGCTACGTGGCATGGCCCGCCTCTACTAGACTTGCATTTCAAGTACTATATTGGATTTCCTTATGGTAAATAAACGTGAGGTCAGCTGAAAAATCAACTGACAATGAACCATCTGAGAAGAGCATAGACAAATGAACAAGAGCTGGAGTGATATTATTTTGTTGACTGCTAATCAAAGTAGTGAGCCTTAACATTCATTAAGCATCAGATGACATTCAAGTGCTGATTAATTACGCTACTTGTCTGCTTTCCATGTTATTGCATCATTCATATCTGATTAGATGTTTGCTTTTTAAGTTGAAGTTATTTTTTAATAAATTCTTTATAAGTTTGGGTGTAAAATAAGAAAGCATATATACGTATACATAAAATTATATCACAATTTGATTAAAACCCAAATGTGCATGTATTTAAATTAAAATGATCGTTTCTTAAATTAGAAAAAAAAATTCCAGCAATAAACACAGTTTTTACTAAAAATTTCATATATAAAATTTAATAAAATATCAATATATAATAATTTTGTAGATAGGACAAGGCGATACCTATAAGGTTATATGTATTGCCTTGAGATAGGTTTAAAAAAAATTCATTACAAAAATAGAAAACGATTTAAAGCATTTATAAAAGTGATAATAAAGTTAAAAATCTTAATACTGAAATTATCAAATACAAATCTGAAAATTCTCAAAACTTGGTTGTGTTTTTTTTATTATCAATATTATAACTAGTATTTACTTTGAATTTAATTTTTAGTCATTTTTATCCCCACCAAAAAACATTGAGATGAAAGTAAACTCTATAATAATAATAATGGTTAACAATGCTTCATCTAATAAAAAATATAGAATCACTGGCAACAATTATGGAATTGGCACACTTAAAGGATGTTCACTTTAGTTTTTATTTTTTAGTTTAGCATTAAATAAACTAATAATAGATAGGAGATAAAACATTTTTTATAAATACGAAATTCTGCAAAACATTAGAATTAATACATAGTTGTCACTCCTCAAGCTTTTATGACTGCCTTAATTCTTTCTGGTATGTATTTCAATAATTTAAAGCAATGTTCTTTATCAAAATAGTTCCAACTTTCATGAATGGCAATTAATAAATAATTTTTGCTGAATGGAACCTTTTCATTGACCATTTGTTAAATTTCCACTATAAATTTTCAATTGGATTTATGTCCGGACTGTTTTCTGACTGTGTTATTTATTTTATATCTGTTTCGTGAAGAAAGCTTTAATTCCATTTGCTTTGTAACAAAATGCATTATTGTCCTGAAAAATAACACCAAGTTAATTTACTGCTAATGGAATAAGAAAACTATCCAGGGTTTCAGTGTACACATGTGCATTGATTGCTATCTTCCTTGGTCCTTTAAATGATATGCAACTCCATATCCTGAATTATTAGGTTGGTGCAAAAATAATGTCGTTTTCTCACATAGTAACATATGTGAGAAAACGACATTATTTTTGCACCAACCTAATATTTGAGAACTTTATTTTCTTCAGGCTATTATTTTTTTCTGTTTGTATGTTGGTTTTCATTTGGTTTTTCTGTATGTAAATCTCATTTTATTCAGCCAATTTCTTACAATTATGTCATAAACACGGACTCCTGTTCTCTTTTATTTATTTTTCATTTGTTTTATTATATATTTTCTATTTTCAATGCATATTGCTTCTGATGCTATCCTGATGCTTTGATATCTTTTCTGGTTGACCAGTACAATTTTCTTATTTTTTTTTTTTTTAACCATTCTATTTCTTTAAAATTTACAGCAAATTTTAAACACAGCTGACTGGGAACAACCAATGTCTTTTGCTACACTCCACTATGGATTACCACCTTGAATTAGATTTACCTTCCTTTCCATTATTTCAATTGACAATCCTTTTGTTGATTTTATGTTAACTTTCAATTTGGTATGCCCAACTGCTTGTTGAGGTCTGCAAGAACTCTCTTAACAGTAGGCCGATTTGCATATCTAGACTTCTGCTGGTTTTTGTTTTAAGAACACAAATCACAAGATTTTTCTGTAACTTTTTCCTAAATATCAAGTTATTCCATAATATTTTCTTTTTTGCATACCATTAATTTAATTTAATCAAGTTTGTTTAAGGTATATTTTATGAAGCCAGAATGTTCAACTATTAAATAAAAAACGTTTTGCATTTTATCTGTGACTAGTTTATTTATTGCTAAATAGAAAAACCAAAGTGAACATTCTGTATGTATGGTAATTCTATAATTTTTGCCAGGGGTTAAAATAATGATAGTACTGCTAGGTTTAAGGAATTTTAATGCAATAACGCTAAGGATGAAAAAATTATATTTCATTGTTGCCATTAACTTTTCTTTTCCTACCCTCATTAAAAAAAATCTCTCAAAATAAATGTGTGCATTAAATATGTTAAAATAAGAACATTTTTTTTTTTACTATTCATATATAAGGAAAAAAAAAAAAGGATAATATACTAGTCAATGTAAATTTTTTCAAGACTTTTCTAAAAGGCTCCTCAATATCTATTTACAAAAAAGTGCTAAAGAATCTTTATCTCTTTGGGAAGAAAAAGAGTAAATAAGCTGGATGTGGTTATCAAATTAAACCGTATCACTGGAACCATAATTTGGTGCTGGCACATAGAAAGAAGTCTGTCGACGGTGATTCTTAGCAACAACTCCAAAGCCTATAGCTAAGAAGATGAAGATCACAAATAAAATCCCCAATAAAACATAAGTAGTAACAGATAATATATCTTTAGCTGTTTCTGATGCAATTGAGTTGCTGGTGTAGATCATGAAACCCAGGGCCCAGCCAAGGTCACTTCCAGATACCTGTAATAACAAAAAAAAATCATTGAAACTTTTTTGAAAATACATAATCTCTCTAGTTAATAGAAAAATATAAGTTCAAAGGATTTATCTTCCAATCTCAAGTTTTGCAGATACAACATTCCATTTGTCAGGGTAATAAATCCTTCATTAACTGATATCAAATTAATTTATTATTATTTTAAGTATGAGTAATTGTTGATAGAGAAAAAGGATCCTGTTTTAAATTGTTCCTTGTTTTATAAGCTCTCGACATTGATGCTGCACACTCATGAATCATGAAAGTGCCACAGCATACCTCAAGTTATGGATAGTCTGTCAATAATTTGATCAAATGTACAACCTCTGTTATACAACAAAATGGAGGAACAATTGAAAATTTGTTGTAATTTCATAAACCCCATTTCATAACCATATGTTGCTTTCGCAATTGTCTACTTTGCATCATAACGGTTTAAAAACTTGCGTTCATTTATTTTCACCCTATATATATATATATATATATATATATATATATATATATAGGTATGTGTGTGTGTTCATTTATGTTGTAAAGTATATATATGTGTATTTGCGTGTTATTTTATTTTTTACATATACAGGGTGAAAATAAATCCCATCATTGCTGCTGCACTTTCATGATTCATGAGTGTGCAGCATCAATGTCGAGAGCTTATAAAACAAGGAACAATTTAAAACAGGATCTTTTTTCTCTATCAACAATTACTCATCTGATAAAAAAGTTTGAAACCACAAAGACACTGCATGATATACCATCAAGTAAGAGACATTCCTTAGAAGTTTCAAAATATATGTTGTTGTTTACACAATTGCTTACTTTGCATTATCATGCTTTTAAAACTTGCATTCATGTATTTTCACCCTGTATTTAATAAACTGTATAATTGTTGATAACATCTGCTGGGTTTAATTTCCTAAAACTTTTACAAATATCTTTTACAATGGTGAAATTTTAAAAAAATGTGGCCAACAAGTGCTCATTGAGCATTTTAATAAGTAGAGTGTCCAATTTTCTTATAGCAACGTCGAAGTCTGTACATTCTTTGATATACTCGAATACACTAGGACTTATACAACTTAAAAGAGCTCGATATTCATTTGGTATTCCTTCCTGTAATCATCTATATAGTTTAGTAGGATAGTTTGCCATTGACAGCAGTCTCTGGAAGCTGTTGGTGAACAAGGTTCGACATCCAAGCATTTTTGTTTCCATGCTGTTTCCATGCTGTTTCCATGCTAGATTTTATCTACATGTTTAGTTGAATAAATTGTAGTAATTGTAAGAGTAAACAGGGCTCAGGACAACAGTAAAAGTGCTAAGTTTTATTCAACTAAACAAAACTCAGCTACAAAAAGGAAAATAGGAATTACAAGTTAAATAGCCAACTGAGGCAAGTCCATTGTTTGTACATAGGGAACATAGGATACTATTAGGTTGGTGCAAAAATAATGACGTAATAATGTCGTTTTTTGACGTCAAAAAGCGACATTATTCCGTCATTATTTTTGCACCAACCTAATACTACCATATCTGTGTTCATTTATTTTCACCCGGTATTAGACACATTTAAATTATCATAATATCCAAAATTACTGATTATTTGTCTATACAAAAAAAACAATATAAATTTATCTATTTGTTGAAACCAAGGAATTAAAAAAGGTAAACAAATTGTTAATGATATGAAAATATTTCTATCATTTTCTGCCTATGATATTTCCATATGAAGTGAGTAAGCATTTGAAGTATTTCTATACAATTTTCAAATCCAATAAAAAACAGAGATGGAGGCCAAAAAAAGGACTAAAATATAACATCATTTTTTTTTTTTTTTATTGCTGATACAAAACTAACAACTCTCTCTTTATAATCCTTATATTCTATTCACCAAATATATTTTTCTTTCTCTATTTTTCTCAAATGCCCAATTCCACACTACCTTTAATGTTTCAATAAATTGGGAACTATAGTTTTGACAAGAGGTCATCTAATAATTCACTCAAACTTTTCTTTTTTTTTTTTTATTACAATTTATCCTTTTTTCAATTATTTTATCCCTATTTTTCTTAGTCTATATTTCTGTAGCAATACCTTCTTTCTGTAATAAAAAAATAAGTTTGAGAGATTTCACATTTTACTTACTGAATTATTAAAATGTAATAAGTTCCACTTATCAGAAGTAAACTGAAGACCTTGTGATAGAAGAGTCTTTACGTAAATGGCTTCAGCACATAAACGTTTCTTAATGGTGTTGTTTAAATCAGGAACCAAGAGAGCCTAGTGAAGAGAACAAGAAAATTGAGGAAACAAAACAGATCATTACAAAATGTGAGACTTGTTCAATTCTTTTGATAGTCAAAGTTTAGTGTCCCAAATTATTTTGGTTATAGTGAAGGTACTCAGGCAGTTACAATAAAATACTAAGCAGATATCAAATCTAATAAAAACAAAGTTTAAATAAATCCAAAAGTAAAATAAACCTGAACATATTTTAATTTTAATTCATGGTCCATTTATTTTATCATACAGTTTTTTTTTTGTTTTTTTTTTTGTTGCATGAATAAAAATAAAAATAGCTGAAATGTTAATACTGGGAAAAAATTGAAAGCTTTTTTTAATTAGATTTGATAGTATTTTGCTGTAACTGATCAAATGCCCTTACAGCAACTGTGATAATAAGATATGCTAAACTACAAGATAACTATTGTTTTTGCCTTAAAAGTGAAAACGTTTTACTGTTTTCCAATGCCCAAAAGATTAATTTTTACAAATTAACTGATCAATGAAGATTAATTTGTGATAAAACTGTAAGAATGATAGACATTAATATTTCAGATTTTACAAGAAAACTGTAGTTCAAGGAACAAAGATATTTTGTTTGGGTCTTAAATGAGTTTAATTAAATCTGTGATAAATGCAATTTTTCATGGAACTTCAAATATCTGAATAAAATGAAAACATATATTATGATTTATAATTTTCTTACATTTATGGAAATAGATCAATCAATTTGTACATAGCCCATCACAATTATTAATAAAATTTTGATCTATGTGATAAACATAGTTGTGCTAGAAGATTAAGGGTAGTGACAATGAAGGCAATGCTGTTGAAAAATAAGTATTTGTTGTACAAAATGTTTTTTCATCAATAGACATTTATTGATATACTTATGTATTTAGGGGAAATGAAATGGTTAAATGAAACATCTTCATTTTAATCACAAGAAATTCAAAAGTATAGTAAAACACAGACCTCTTCCCAAGTTTTATTGCACCAAGAATCAGCAACTGATGTGAAATTTTCGAGAGTGAAAGTATCTGTTGTTTGAGTCAGGTTAAGAGATTTCATAGTCCAATAGTAAGCAGAAAATGCCTGTAAAAAAAAAAACTCAAATTAATCTCCCAAATATTCTTTTTTTAGCTGTAATTAATGATTTTTCTAAATATAGCTTTCAAAAAAAGAATAATTTAAAATAATTTTTTTAATAATATATACAATCTTAAGTTTTATCATAGTTTTAGAAAATAAAAGCATAGAAATACTGGTTTATTAAAATTTATTTAAAGAAATTTACCCTAAAAATTAGAGTATAAATCCACTACTGGCCAGATTTACATGTGGGCTAAATGGGCTGCAAGCCAAGGGCCCATAATCTGGAGAGGAGGGGGACAGTATTAGCATTGAAACAAGTGAACAAATATATACATAAATAACTAAATGACTGTAAAAACATAAAATAATTGTTTTGCCATTTCATATTCCATTCTTAATTTATTTGGTTTAAGATATTTACACTATTTACTTCTGAAGTATTGTCCTCATCTTTGTTGTTGTTATCACAATGTATCAGCACAACAGCTGAGGATGAGGAGAAAAATCTGCATGTAAATAAATTAATGATAATTCCTCACCCCAGAAATTCAGACAGAAGCTAAGATAATATAAAACATTACAATTAATGTAAACATACTTAGAATGAATTAAATGCCAGTTCAGTATTTCTTTTATTAGTTTTCTGTTTGAAGTTTATATTTCAACTTTGGATTTATTAATTTTGGCTGAGTGTTTTTTGGGGTTTGTTTTTTAAGTATTGCTCACCTGAGACAAGGCCTAAGAGCCACTCAAGTTAGAGGGCTACTGAATGAGATTGTTTTAAGGGGATAGGGAAGACGGTGCATATTATGAGGATAAGTATGATAGATATCAATTGACTCTAGATATGATAAAATGAAAATTGTAGTGGTTAGGGAAGCATTCTTTCAGAAATTTGCTCCACAGGGTGACGATTCTGGGGAAGAAGCTGAAAGAAACTTCCTCTTTACCAATGGAATACAAAAGAATAAGGATGTTTCGACCCTGTATATATGGCATGGCAGGTCCTAACTGTAAATGTGTGAACTGGTGGAACTAAGGAATGTAGCTTGTTTGAACATGCTTGGAATATATGAAGGAGATTATTATTTGATTAAATTTACTATACATTTTCCTTTCATATATATTCCAAGTGAAACTTAGTGTAATTATCTTATAATAGACATTTGCTATAACAAATATTTAAAAGTTTTAGAAAAAAAATGTTTAATAAACCTAAGTGCAAAAAAAAGTGGGGGGGAGAGAGAGAGAGAGACCTCCAAACCACAAAAGAAATATTGAAGCATTTAAATTACATAAGATGGTTCTGTCACAGCTCCATGGAGCCATCCCTGATCTTTCTACAATATTACACAAAAGCAGAATGAACTTTGCAGGATACTGATGGTGAGAAAAACAAGTATTCGTGAGTGATCTACTGCACTCTGGACACGTAGTTCAACAGCCACCTACACTGACTAACTATGTTATGACACAGAATGCCTCCCTAATGACCTTAATGCAGGACCATGATGGTTAGTGTGATAGACACATGAATGTTTGAGCTAGTTCAACTGAACAATAATAAATAATGATTCAGAATTTTTAATTTTACAAATGATCAAGTATACCATACTGAACAGAGTAGAGAATAATTAGTTTTTATACAAAGCACAACCTTGCAAGAACCTCAAGGGAAACAATTGTCATTAATCATCACAACAAATATAAAAACATCTGAGGCAAATGACAATGAACTGACATTGATAGAAAGAGATCAAAGAGGGTCTTGAAGGAAAAAAATCAATTGAGAATCATTATTGTCTCAATGAAGACACAGAAATATCACCTGCTTATGTTAATTGTGATCTTACAGAAACTGATGTAGGTTTATGAATCACACTGAATAATGAACAGTTATCATTCTGGGTTGAGAAAGTCCGAAATGTTAGCAGTGAGATTCACCTTTCAGCAATTCAAGGCACATCTACAAAAATCAAGTCTGAAAATGCTTAAATAATCTATTTTATTCTACTAGAGAAACATCACTGCAAACTGTTAGAAAGAAAAATCTATTATTTTGTGTATAAATTTTTCTCATACAAAACAACTACTACTACTGGATTTGATGACCGGTATCATGATCAACTTGTTAAAAGCCACAAAATTTCAATCATATGAACTCAATGTTAACAGAGCTAACAAAAGAATGTGGTCAAATACTTTTTATTTTCTTTTACATACTAAATGTTCACTCAATACAAAGCCCAAAATCAACTCAAAGTAGAGCATTACTGAATATAAGAGGAGGTAGGTGGAGGTAAAAGGAAGGAAATAAAATTTATGAAGATAAGGGGGATAGATAGCAATTCTCTCTCAACTAAAATAGTTAAGATTTTAGTGTTCAGAGAATTATCCAGATGGAATTTTTTTTTTTTTTTTTTACAGCAAGGTTTACCCTTTACAAGGCCTGTGGACCACTCAAAGTAGAGGGTTACATTTTGAAGCCAATTTGCATGTATAGGAGTGGAAGATAAAGGTTACCCCTAGCCTTGAACAGTTTAAGATTGTAGTAACTGGGGAAACATCCTGTTGGGAGTTGGTTCCACAAGGCAGTGGTTCATGGGAAGAAGCTGTTCAAGTGGAACTTACATTCTCTCCATATACCATCAAAAAGAAGTGGGTTGCTACTATGTAAGTGGCATGGTGTGTTCTTGCTGTGAAGGTTTGCTTTGGCAGAATCAAGGAATGTAGTTTGACTGAGCACTTTCTGTGGAACTAGTGGTAGAGCAGGGAGAGGCTTGCCACAATCCACCTGTGGAAGAGAGGTTTAGGGATGAAGTATAATTCATCACCCACAAGGGCTTGGAAAGGCTTTTAGAGAGTGAGGTCTGGGCAGCTCCCACCCAAATATAACAACAGTACTCCATTTTTGGGCTGTTCCACAAAGTAACAGTTCTTAAGAGAAAGTTGTCTGAATGGAACTTCCTTCTTACAAATGGAATACAGAGGAAATGTTAGCAATTAGACTTTGTGAATATAGAATGATGAGCCCTAGCTATATAGTCTGAACTGGTGAAATTAAACTGGAACTCATTTGAACATTCACCATGGAAATAGTGATAGAGAAACAAAAAGCTTTCAATATTGCATCTGTGGGGAAAGACATAAAACCTTGATGGATTGGTTTGGTTCGGTTTTTATTTTACGGCATATCAAACACAATGGGTTATTTAATGCCGACAAAATTTTTATTGTTGGTAATATGTTTTTCTTCAAAAATCTATTTCTGAGAATATTTTTCCTTGAAGAAATCTATAGCTGGTTATATTTTTTTTCAAAGAATGTATAACTGTTTGTATTGCTGGTATTTTTTTTTTTTTTAAGTATTACTGATAATTATTTTTCCTTCAAAAATTATTGCTGGTAATAATTTTTTTTATTACAAAGTATTTCTGGTATGAAAACCTATTTTTACACAAATTTGGGTGTTAACTATTTGCCCATAGCTGGGACACTAACAGGTGCTACCACCCCAGGTCAGAGTGGACCTGGGAACACCAGCAATTCAGAGGTGGTTCCACTCTCCTCAAAACCTCCTGATCAGAGGCCTTACTGTTGGATGTAATTTATCATCATACACAGGATGATAAAATCTTGATGGGCAAATAAAAACAGGGCAAGATTACTGGCAACATGTACTTCCATGATTTATTTCTGTTATTTCTTTTGACAGACTGTAGCTCAGTTTTATTCACACTTGCATAAATCAGGACGAGAATAAAGGAACTGGTCAACAATCTTACTTGCCCACAACTATTTGTAAAGAGGTTATACATCTAATGGCTAATAAAGTTTAAGGTGCAATAATGACCAGCCTCAAATGAAGATATTTTAATCTGTTGATTCAACTTCTGATATTTCCAATGTTGATCAACTTACTCATATAGCAGAATATGTTTCCCACTAATGATGGATTTCTGAGATTTTTTTGAACTAGAAGACAACAATGGTAATAGCTGAGCTTATCCTGATTGAGTTTGCTGAACTGAAAATGAATTTCAATAGGTGTACAGGGTAACTGTACAATAATGCATTGAATAATGCACAGAAATGTAAGAATATCCAGTAAAAGATTTTGAAAAGAAGCCAAATTTGTGTGTGTTAAACATTCTCTCAATTTAGTTGGGCAACTATAGAAGTCAAGGGAATTAAGGCAGTCAAGATTTAAAAGAAAAAGTATGACTTACTAAAAATGTTACATTTTTGAGTAATGGCTGGAAAACATTATTGAAAGAACAATGTTGGTAAGAACATTTGGTATAGCTAAAGAGTGATTCTATATTTTTTTGACATTCTTGGAGATTCCCTGTACCAACAAACTGATATTCTTTCTGGGTCTGCAAAAGAATAATGATTATATTTAAAGAATTTATTAAAAAAAAAAAAAACAAAAAAAAAAAAATGACCAAATGGTCATTATAACAATTTTTTTTTAAAAAGTCATTAAACAAACCAAACAAATAAAATTTATATTCATAAAAAGGTAAAGTTAAAGTTTACCTGTCAAAAAATGCCAAGAAAAAGTTATTTTTTAAATTTATCTATATTTTCGACATACATGAATTTCAAATTAAACATTAATTGTAAATTTCAGAGAATCTAGAAAATACTGAAAGCATACCTCTGCCAACAACATTGTTACTAAAAATCCAAATGTATTAGGTTGGTGCAAAAATAATGTCGTTTTCTAACATAGTAACATATGTGAGAAAACGACATTATTTTTGCACCAACCTAATAAATCATTTCATTAGATACAATGCAAGGGAAGTAAACGTGTAAGTTTTCAATTTTCCTTTTATTTTGGATGATCGTATTAACATATGAAATATCGCCCAAAATAAAATTAAAAAACAAAAATGTGGATCAGCTCCAACATTTAATCAATTTTTCTTAGCCTGTAGACTATCCTGTCACAAGTTTTCATCGAAATTAATAAGAACATTTTGAAATAATTTGGTAGCTAAACAGACAAACACAGGTGAATAAAAGAAATTCTGTTCTCAGCCTAAAGAAGCATTTAAAAAACAAAAAAACTGATGTTTGGTTATTTGGTCCGATTTAGGCAAATCGTTCAGACTGACAATTAGTAGGTAACTTCTAACTTTGTTGGCAGAGGTAACAATGTTAATGATTTCAGCAATGTTATTTGTCAGATATAAGTCACTGTATAATTATAAACAAAATTCTCAGTTGCATTTGCAACTCTCATGTAAAATTAAAATTAAAAGAAAAAAAGAAGCAGCTCTGTATAGTTATTCAATATTTGCTTACATGAGAATGCTATAAACAATAATAACTACTTAACCTGTGAAAATTTCAGTTTTCTTATTTTAATTTTCTGATGAATCTTAATTTTTAAGTTAACGATTGAGTAAGCTTATGGCAAGTTCTATGACAATAAAATATCTGTAGATATTCCCCTATCATATCATTAAATATTTGAGTTTAACAACTTTAACAAAATATTGTAATAACAATCACAAATATGAATGCTGGTCACTATTTTAAGAAGTGGTTACATAAGAAAAGATTTGAAATTGACAATTTTTCCCATTTCACCGAAACAGATGTTAAACACTTTTATCTTCTTTCTTTTTCTGATTCTAAGTGTTTTTTCTGTTGTCATTTTCTTTAAGACTTCGTTGTTCTGTGTAACAAATGAATGAGTGAACGTTTGACGAGGCAAATGTCATGGAGGCAGACACAAAAATGGCAGTGCGCGTGTGCAACCAGACTGGGAGCAAAGCCCGTATTCATTTGCATAAACGTATGCCTCACCTGCATAAAAGCTGAGAGTTTGCGAGGGTAAAGGGGAAGGTGTCCAGTTGTGCGAAAGTCACACGTGTTGTTCGTTTCGGTGTCAATTGCGATGTAAGACTGAGCAGAAGAAGAAGACGGAGAAGACAAAGACTTCAGTAATTTCATTACAGACTATTTACATTCTGTCCATGGAATTTTCAGTATCCTTCTGTAGAATAACATTTATGCTACCTCCAGTTTTCTCCTCATCTGTGGGAGATTGTCCAACATCCATTACCATATAAGAGAATGAATATCACAGAGCAATCCAACACTTTTTTTGTTTCTAATCAAATTTTTTCAGTTTCTCAGCACCTTGCTTAGCTTTTGGAATACTTAATTTTGCAACTTCTTTTTTTTTTTTTTTTTTTTTTTTTTTTTAAGAATGTGTGATTTTTTTTAAAAACGGAAATAATGTTGTGGAATTGCTTTGTCGGAATGATAGGAAAGATAAACTAATAGAAAATGATATCAAATAAAATAGGAAGATTAACTAACATTTACTGAATAGATTTGTCAACAAAATGATAATTGAACCAAGGATCTCTTCACTGCTTACATTGTTATATCAATGGTAAATTTTTGAAAGAGACTAAAAGAAAGCTGCTTATTTTTCATAAAGAGTAAACACACTGAAAAAGAAAAATAACACTTACAAGATATCTTGTATCTTTAGTACAAGGAGACAAGAATAGGTCTGAAGCAGAGTCATTATGAACACTATCTTTCAACCAACAGGGGCTATTAATAATGCTAGAATTTCCAAGATGGTTCTGTAATGGAAAGAATTTAAAAAATGAAAAAGATCAGCAGACTGATTCAATATTTAAACAAATTCAAAATAAGAAACACTTTTTGAAAGCTGAAGTACTATTCATTTTTAACAAATGTAGAATAAATAACAAAAAATGAATGTAGTAAAATAGTTTCTATTTTGAGTTTTAGTCTACTTTATACTCATATTCTCAATAAACATTAAGCTCCCAGTCCCTCTACCAGTTGTCTTACGACCAAAGTAAAATAGGCTACACGAAAAGAGATTGAGGATGACTCTGTGCACATTTTATAATGATCCAATTCTATCTATACATTGTGGGTGTATTTGCAAATGAAAGTCAAGAAAGAAGTTGAAATTGGTGCCAGGGTTCCTTTAAAATGTCATGAATCTAACCTTCCCTGATTTTAAGTCAAGTTGTCAATAGCTTACTAAGATGGTAGATAAATAGCGGATATGAGTGGATAGCATAAGAAATCTACTGTATTCATAATTATCTTTGTAGATAAAATAGAAGAAGCCCTAAAATGCAATATGCAAGAATTCACACTTGGATTTGAATAACCATATTTTTGTGTAAATTATCATATTTCTCAGTTGGAGGATGCTCCAGCCTCAAATGTTGGATCCCATTTTAGACATGCAGCATTTTAAAAAAGAGAAATAACAAAATCCGTTAGGATAGGCCTTTATGAAAAGTAATTTTTGTTCTATAGGATGCAGGCTAAAAAATAGCATCTTTAATGTTGGGAAATACAGTAATCAATTTGGAAGAATCTCTTTTGATAAACTATTCATTGACTTTTTGTGAAATGAAAATATATTTGTGGTTGTTATAACTGACATTTTATGTTTATTTAAAGATATAGTAGCTGCAACATTACTGTTTGTGTCCTTTGCTTATAAAAATGTGAATATATCACAGTCCCTGCAGCAGATGCAAAGTAGAAAAATCAGACGTGGCTGACCACATATACAGAGAGAAGTGAGATCACTGTCCCTGTGGGATCATGTTGAGATCATAGACAGGGAACACCATTGGAAAATTCGTAAACTTAAGGAATCAGCACATATGCTAGGCCACAAAAATCTCCTGAGCCGACCAAGCATAGAAATGAATACAATATGGGAACCAGTAATAAGGAGTGCCAGAGAAAAGCAATGATAACAAAGTTGCAATATGAGCTCTGGTAAAAACATGCAATGATAACAGCAAAATTGCAATATGAGCACTGGTAAAAATGGTTGCTGAAAACATTAGGTTTATAATACCCAGAAATTCATACCCAGTCCTCAATTACACATGGCACAGTGGATAAAGGCGTTGGTTAGATCCAGTGACAGACCTGTGTTTCTCTATGAATAGTCATTGGATTTTCTTGAGTTTTGCACTTGAATTCTTGTCATTGGTCTGGGAGAAATCTCGTGTGTTGTACTAGATCTCAATTTGTTCTCAACAGTTTTCACCTTTTTATACTTAGCAATAATAGAACTACTAGTAGTAAATGGTATATTCAGGATATCTGCTATTTTTCTATAGCTTTTGCCTTCCTTCCAATGTTTGATGATCAATTCTTTTTGTGAATTTGATAGTTCCTTGCCTTTCCACATGATGATAACTATCATGTATGATTTGTGTGTGGAGATAACATTATATAAGAAATGAATTGTATAATGTTCTAGATTGGTCTGGTAAAGATAATTGGAAGAATCTAGCAAAATCTTACAAAGAATTATGTAAATAAAGGTAATTGAAGCCTTTTGATATTAAAGACATTTTGTATGAATACTTTTTTTGCCTTCAAATTTTATAAATAACACATAATTTCATTTATAATAGTTTTCTAATTATTTTTTGCATATTGCAGCATTATGCAATGGTGTAGAAATATTGTATGGATTTTAAGTTTTCATAAGTTAATTGTTAATTAAAAATTTAATGGTGTACGAATATTTATTTCCCGCCACTGTATTAGAAAGAATACAGATGAAGAAAAAAAAAATCACTGAACAAAGATCGAAAGTGCAAATATTGCATTTAGAGTCATAAAAAAGTAGTGTAGGGACTTGAAAGAATTATATAAAACAAAAAAAAAAATTATCTTTATAGAAAGGTATTTTTGATTTGAATGAAAATCTAAAATGCAAATTAACTCATTGAGGAAAATTAAACTCACTTAAATGTCATTCATAAGCATTTCAATCAATTATGGTTTCAGTCCTTTACACTAAATTGAAATCATTCTACTACATTTAGCAGATTCTTTTCATTACTCACCTTCACAAGATTTGCTTTGTATCTTCGAATTATTTCATTGACACCATAACATGAGAAGCTGTGAGTATAAACTTTAATGTTGTGGCCATACAAAGGAAAACTCAAGGAAAAGTTGGATGGAATCTTGGTGTCCGTTTCAGGTACAAAGGTAATTTGAGTAGATGCTCCACCGAGGTCCAAGGCACCTATTGTCAAGTCATTTATGACATGAAACATTTGAGAATCATGTTTCTAAAAAGAAATTAAAACAATTCTTATTATATAATACACCAAATGTTTTTTTTCATCTGTAACATTTTGCTGTAGCAAAGTTATCTTCCTTGCATTGGCAATTTATTTAAATATAAAGTTATTTCCATAGTGCTGACTATTTATATATACAAGGTGTCACAAAAAATGTATACACTTTTATAGTGTATAGCTCAAGTCAACTTGTTTTCTTTTCCGATTTATTTATTTAATTATTACTAACGTCCTCCAGGCTTAGGTTTGAACAAAGAAAGTTCATCCTGAAATGATACTAGAAGTACAAAAATGCAGTTGAAGTTTAAAGGTGGTATCAAAGAGAGTTTCATTCAGATCCACCCACTTATAATGCTATGAATTAGAAAATAATTTTGAAGCTGACGGTACTGTACACAATGTACACGAGAACCATTTCAGAAGACTATGGATATCTACAAGCCCTGTGAAACAAGAAAAGGTAATGGAAATTTTCACAGAAGTCAAAGAAACCTATTGAAATGTTGATTGCCGCTTGTGATTCCATTACGTTATGTTGTCTGCAATGTATGTATAATAATGGACATCAATTTGAAAACCTGTGATGACAAAATCTTAAGAGCATGCATTTATAAATATTATGGGTAATTTAAATTAGATATAGTTGATTCTAGTGGCTTTAATTATTTCTTGAGGAAGCTTCAAAATGTGTATACATTTTTTGAGACACTCTGACTGTAATGGCTGACTGCTCATTTCTCAGTATGCCCACTTGCTAGGGTGGCTAGTTAATTCCTGTTTCAGACACCTAAAGAGCATTCATGTTTTTTCAACATCCACAGAGCTCACCTGTGGTTTATACTGCAACTATGTTGAGTAGACCTTAGTTGCAGTTTCTAGGAGTGTGTGTATAACCTGGAATGATCACTGGTTGAACAAGGCTAGTACACTCAAACCCTTACTCATGAGGACTTGTGACACCATACTAGCACAACCATTGACAGCTTCTGAACAGTTTTGTCTACCCAATTTCACTAACAAGGTTTGGGTTAATCCATGATGAGGTTTTTAAGAACTTCCCAATGCTACCACATGGTGGGATTGATATCATCAAGAAGTCACCTCCTTGAGGAATCAATCATGGTAAGATTTGAACCTGGGTCTTGTGGTTGGAATGCTAACATTTTAACCATTTGGCCATGATCTCATGGCAATTTATTTATATATTTAAAGGGCTCAAATGTAGAAATCTTTTATTAAAGGTCAGACAGTTAAGTGCCGTATGCAATACATGCTTGGGCAATCACGTCTCTCTTGATTCATGACTGACTAGGCAGAAGATTTTCCTGTAGTAGGCTGTCATTTCTTTCTGCAGTAGACTGGTTGCCAATCAATGCTATAGAACCCAGTCTGTCCTGCTATTTAACCCCTAGCTGGGAGATAAAAGATAGATTCATACCTTTCCCAAGGGTATTTGCATATGTGCATGTAATGAACCTGACTGGAATTTGAAACTGGTTCTCCAATTCTCATTCCAAACCATTATCCATTACACCACATTGTACATGCTGACCATCTTTTTTATGGTATTAGTAAATTAGTACTTTTTAAAAAAAATATAGTTCTACAGTTTTGAAATTATCCCATAAACTTGCAATATAAAAAAGTTCAATTAATGCAATATTACTATATGCCTATAAGAACCTTTCAGAGTTTATCAAGTAACAAATCTATAAGAAAATAAAGCAATCAATAAAAGTCAATAAAAAATTTATAATAAAAATTATTTTCTTCTTTTTTTTTTTAATAAATTACATATCTGAGTTTCTTTGCCTATAAAGATCATATATTATTAATTATTACAGTTATTTTTTAACGAATAAGTGTACTTGACTTTTACTTAAAAAACAAACCAAAGAAATATTTATAATAAAACACAGGATTATAATTAAAATTAATCAAACCATATTAGGATTGTAATATTGTTTGATGAATGAAGCAAAAAACAAGAAAATCAAATTCTAAAAAGGAAAAATCAATGTCTGCTATTATAAAATGTTTACAAAACTCAAAAACAAATTTGAATACTAACATTCATCTTTTGTACCATTAATTGGTGAAAAGAATTTGCTTAAAAATGTTATGCTGTACTGAAAATATGAAACCATTGTTCACATGTTTGGTAAACACACAAATATGTTTTAATGATGTACACTATAGGTCAAAGGTTTGAGACCGCCCTAGGGATTTTGAAAAATCACCTAAAAATTGAAGGTTGTATGTCTTTTCAAAACTAATTTATGTGCTTACTTTGCAGCAGAGGAATTTTCTCTTCCTGAAGGGTTTCAACACATATTTGATAATAATAATAATAATAATAATAATAATAATAATAACAACAACTTAATTAACCCAATACTGCATCAAGTTTCCTTAAAGTTTTAGCTCTTGTTGCCTAATCTACTGTCATATAGGAAGAAAATGAGTAACTACTGACACCGAGGTTCAAGCGTTACACTCTGGATTTATTTTTTATTGTTTTCTGCCAGATTTATTATTAGTGGTATCACGCTAATGACTGGAGTGATTATTGAGTGAAACTATCTAGTTGAATTAGTGTGAATTACTGTGCATCGATGATTTGGGTTATGATTTAGAATTTACTGGACATTAAACCAAGCATTGCTACTAACAAGGTATTCACTGAAATGATTATCTTTGGTTGACTTTTACTCCTTTGTTCTTGTTAAGTATTTATTTGTGGTTGTAATTAAATACTGTTTTATTTAACATTGAAGTCTTGAGTTATACTTAATTATACCATACGTCACAAAATCTACCTTGATGGCTAATGGTCATCTTAGGTCTGCTGGATTTTAAATTTCATGTAACCTCCATTCTAATAAAATTTGGACACCACGCACTAATGGGTTAAATAGTTTCAGCATCCTAGCTTAGTAGGAGTTAATTAAACCAGGGAAGGTATGAAACTTACTAATTATTAAATCCAAAAGGTGCCTCCCATATTTTGACGTATAATGTATGCAAAGAGTGCTGGTTATGGTGTTCATTGATTATATATAAGTTATTCATTTTTTTTTTCTATCATTTACTTAATGATAATACTTTGCTGTTAAAAACAACCAGGTGTAACTTTGGCCAGGATGGTAAAAATTATATGTAATTATTTCTTGACTCAATTTAATAAATGTTGTAGTCATGTGCTGACATGATAGATTAACTGCAGTAATATTTTTCCCATGCATCATTCCCTATTTATTAACTCATTATCTATTTTTCACACTTTATAAATATTTGGGCACAACACATATGCATAAAACTTTGATTATTTTATAAAAAATGAGTTTGAATTAACATAATATATCCCAATTTTAATTCTTCTATTTTCAGATGAATGAATCTACTTAGCTTTTACAAAAACTTTCTTGTATTGCAAATATTTTCATAAACAAATGATTCCTGTCAATTGATGAAAGAAAATTGCTTTTTTCTAGGTTCCAGTTTTGGCACAAGTTAAATAGATTGATCCACTTGTAAAAAAAATAGAGAGAAATTTTCCAGTTACTAATTGTTATTCTTTAAACTTTCACCAAGCAAAGGTGTGGTGTCCTGTATATAATAGAAAAATGGTGAAAAATCGATTCCAATCTCTTACAGAGTTATCAGCACTTAGATTTTTATTTACAAATGTTATGCTTTGAAAATGTGCTTATGTCATTGATATCTGCATGTTTTATTCTTTTGTTAATTAATATAAATATTGGTTCTTTAATTAAAAATGTGTCACTATATTAAAAATCTGTTCTTTAATGACAAAAAATTTTTTTATAAAAAAAAAATGAAAAAAAAAAATTTGATAACCAATTGCTCGTTTTAAAATATTTTCTTACAGAAACACACATAAAAAATGTATATTTCTTCTGTTTTTATACGCAGATATCAACGATGTAGCAAAGTTTCAAACTTGACATACATAAACAAACTGCTATACTGCAATAACTCTGTAAAAGTCAGGGACTGATTTTACATTGTATCAATATTATAAAGAGGACCCCTAAAACAAAAAAAAAAAAAAAAAAAAAGATCAATGTTTTTGATTCTGACAAGTGTCTTGGCATAGGAAAGATCTAAAGAAAGCAAATCTCCAAAATTATTTTCCAAAGATTTTTCCCTATTTTTTTACAAGTGGACCAATCTATTTAAGTTGTGCTCCTATTTTCTTCAGAAACGAAAAAGATTTTTTTTTCAAACAAATCTAATCCATAACTTTGTAAAAATGAACTGTGTGGCACCCTGCATTTTTAGAAAGACTAAAAAGAGATATTCATAGAAATATGATTTAATTTTTATTCGGTTTATTAACCAGTTGTTAGTTATTTAGAAACGAAGAATAATTGAGTTTTGAGAATAATTCTCTAACTGTATTTAGGCGATCCAAAGAGAAGAAGAAAAAAAAAAAATAATAAAAAGAAAGAGAGAGAGGAATAGATAAAACGAAACCAGGTCGTAAGCGAAAACACACACGTACGACCAGCACCTAACAAGTGTCAAAATTATCAGGTCAAGCACTTGAACTAATTCCATGTCCGCGTAGGATGGAAGTTTGTTAAAGGTTGGCTGAAACAATAAAGATTTTTTAGAACAATGGAAACAAAATTTTAATCGGAGGAAAGGTGTCTTTTGTGTTGAGGGGGTGGCCGGTGGAACTGTATACAGATTCTGACCTGTTAAAAAATTGGAACCCCACGATGATGAAGTGGAGACATTTTCAATTCAGATAATTAAGATTTTTGACTATCAGGTCTGACCAAAAACAAAGAAGGAAAGAAAACGATTGTCTCGGCTCACAGATAGCGCCAATATTCTTTCCTGAAGTCACATCTAATTAGCGGCAGGCTGTTTTGACAGAACCCAGGTGAGAAAAAGCCAAGATTATCATTTTTCGTACGTGTGAAAAAGGCCAAATTAGATTTTGTTTTTTTTAGAACAAGAACGATGTAAGCCACGCCCGATTGGAGACGGGAGGCGTCCCACCACAGTCTCATTAGCCGAAAGCGGTCACGTGATATGCGGAAAGAGGAGGGAGAATGCTCGATCAAGAACCATTGGTCGAAAACGGTCACCTGACATACGAGAGACCGGGAGAGATGGGTATGCGTCTTCCCCCCAGAGGCACTGTGAGGAAGTAGGGGTGAAAATAATAGCGATAATGGGAAATCAGAACTAATGCGACTTTTGGGATTATCGAGAGAGCCCTGACGCCGACAGACCCACCCCGGTTTGCTGCGGCGTCAATAAAAGCAGGACCCCAATCGACAAAGAAATGAGTTCAGCCCCGGACGGCAGCGAGAAGAGATCACCTCGGACGACGGAGGGTTGCGGCAAGAAATCCTTCCGGCCCAAGTCGAAAACAAGAAATCCTTCCAGCCCAAGTCGAAAACAAGAAATCCTTCCAGCCCAAGTCGAAAACAAGAAATCCTTCCAGCCCAAGTCGAAAACAAGAAATCCTTCCGGCCCAAGTCGAAAACAAGAAATCCTTCCGGCCCAAGTCAAAGACAAGAGAAGTTCTATCTAAGTCGATGAAGGAGAAGATTACTCGAAAGCCGCGGAGAAGTTGCAGCCAAGTCGAAGACAAGGCCAAAGAGTTACTGGACGGAAGAAGAAGAAGAAGTTAAAATCAAGCCCAGCCGAGAACAGAATTCGACCCAACCAGATCGAAGTGAAGAAATACAACTCAAGTCGAAGAGAAGAATCAACTGCGAATGATTGATAGAAATTAATCCCAGTGTCGAACTAAACCACACTCCGACATACACAATTCTAGAGAGTAGACAATTCGTAATCGTTAAGTTGTATGATAGAAGCTTGGTGCCATAGTCCACAGAGCGGGTCGGGAATGAGAACAATTTTTCTTTATGTAACGGACATTAGATATAAAAGGTTGTCACCCTTTTTTTTTCTTTTACTTGTGTTTTGCCACCCCCGTCGGACTCAACTTGCATACGGCCCAATCCCTGCTGGTCCCGTCTGTCTAAGATCTAAACACAGCGTGGGTAGACAGACCGGAGATCAGTACAGTTGCTTTAGCAACCAGGTATTGGAAGCGGGTTGGGAAGGGCCAGGCTGGTGATCATCTAACCAAGAGGTTGGAGCGGCACGCTTGGAACCAGGAGGAGCGACCAGGAGGAGCGACGTCACAGTTGGCGCCGTAACCAAAGGATTCGACCCTGGGCCAGGTGTGTACCCGTCACAATTGGTGCCGTGACCAGGATCAACCCTGAGACAGCCGCGTCACGTCACATCGATCGACCGCCGTTGCTGAAAATTCAAATAGAACTCAAAACGACCGGGACCGAAAGGAACAATAACAGAATCGTCTGCAAGGTAGGACACCTTATTTTATTTCCCAACCTCGATTGTTGCTGCATAGATTGTCTTTCTCTGTAGACATGTCGGACTGTGATTCGGATAGAGCAGTGGGGGGTGAAGAGGAAGTAAGGCGGGGGTTGTCAGTGGATTTAAGGAAGCTGTTAGGTGGACCGAGGGTCCCAGTATTTGATGGCAGCGGGAAGGAGTTTAAAAACTGGCTGGCAATCCTTGAGAAGAGCCGAATCATCTATGAGCTTTCGGACCAAGAAACCCTGTATTTGGCATACGATGCCACAAAGGGAAAAGCGTCTGAGTTCGTGAGGGGGCTCTTGGAAAATCAACCCTGCTTGTCTTGGGAAGAGATAAAAAGACTGCTAACCAAAGAGTTCGCCAACGAAGGTACGGCCATAGAGGCCATGAGGGCCCTTTTAAAACTGACACAGCTACGGGATGAAACCCCGGGAGAATTAGGGACCCGAGCAGGGAAGCTATCATCGTTGGCATTCCCCGAAGTGGTCAGGGATAATGCAGTTATGCAGGCCCAACTGGCGGACCTGTATATAGAGGCGCTGAGCGACGAGCGTGTTCGTCACGACGTACTGAAGGAAGGACCGCTCAGACTGTCGGCAGCGGTGGAGCTGGCCAGGGAGAGCCAGGGCGTGTGGGATAAAGTGAAGAGGTGTGGGAAGAAGCAGATGCCAAGTCAGGAGGCTGGAAAGAGGGGGGTAGGCGGAAGACCCCCCGCGTGGAATCAGAGGGTTAAGGATGAGGTGGATCGGGCAGAATTATAGGAGGAGCGACCAGGAGGAGCGACGTCACAGTTGGCGCCGTAACCAAAGGATTCGACCCTGGGCCAGGTGTGCACCCGTCACACTGATATGACTTTCTGAAGACCACTGTTTCTTCTGACGTAAAATTTAAAGAAAAACAATTAATAATTTTAAATGTACAGGGTGTCCCAAAAATCACCTAGGTATTTAAAAATGTAATAACATGCAAGATTTTTTATACTCTATTTTCTTTGATTTCAAAACTTCTGTTAACATAGGGAAATTACCCATGGAAAAAGTCACAATTGAACAAAGTACCGAAATCATGAAATTTTATTTTGGATCTAACCAATGTATCTAATTTTGTGAAATTACAAAATTTTATGGTGACCACATTCACCTGACCTGACACCTCCTGGTTATTTTTTTTGTGTGGGGTTATTTTAAGGAGTGTCTACTGATTAAAGACAATTCAGCAACTCAAGGATAACATCTGTGCAGAAATTTCAGGGCTGCAGCCAGAGTCATTAACCATTGTTATGGAGAATGTTATTGAAAAAAATGTGACTGTGTGAAGTCAAAAATGGTGGATATTTACGTTGTATATTTTTTCATAAATAAGTGGAAATATATTGCCAATGTTTGAATTTTCATTCTGTATAAAATTATTTTTGAATAATAAAGAAAATGTTGAAATTACCAGATTTTTAAATGCCTAGGTGACTTCTGGGACACCGCATAATTTGAAACAATGGTCTTTTTTACTTACAAATATATAGTGAATAAGACTGTCCTTTTATTACTTCTTACAAATCTTGGTACTATTTGCTGTAGTGGATGTGTTAATTATCAGTGCAGAAAATGGAATTGACAGAGTTCAAATTCCCATCAAGGTTGTTGTGTGCAATTTGGATGAATTCCCTTGTGAAAGGCATGAATACATTTTTTATTTTTATTTCCAGTCATAGGTTAAATAGCAATGCTGACTGAATTCTCTATCCTTGATTGATAACCAATCAAGGACAACTCTGAATTCAAAACTGGAAAAAGCAAGATGAAATCATTTCCCAAATATTCCCAAGAACAATCATGGCAATGGACAGTTTACAGATATTAAAGAAAAAGAAATTGTGGAGAACCATGATGTCTACATCCTCAATGCACATGACTTTAAAAAGACAAACTATTTGTTGTACTATTCTGTAATGACTACTGTCATGTAAAATGAAGGTTTTCACTCTAATTTTATAGTTTTCACATTTAAATGTTTTTTGTTTTCGTAAATTTACTAAAACAATAACATCATAATATTTTCATAACTGCAAAAAGCAATAAAAAGTAAAATTTAAAAAAATATTTTCATACCAGACCCAGCCTTTCTGATAAATAATTAGCAGTAATCCAAGCAAAAGTTCCTTCCTCTGATCCATTGATAATACGAACTTGCTGCTCTGGCTTTTGAATTTTGAAACTGGATTTCTGGAAAGTTTCTCTTATCACAGTTAGAATTTTTTCTGCAGTACTCTCATTTGATTGGCTGAAAATAAAAATCACATTTCATAGAACCAATCACATGACAAAAGTAAATAAACAGAATATAGGACATCTATAAAGAACACAAAACTTTAAATAGCTTTTTTTACATTTGATAAAAAGTTTATTTTAGTAACAGTCATATCTTTATTCTATTTTTTATTCAATGAAATATTGCTAACCATTATTATTAATTTTGACTGTTTTTTTTATCACATTATTATTATGACAACAACAGGTAAACAGCACAGATAGAAAATGAAAATTAAGCTTTCTCTGATATTTTGGCTAATTTACCTTTTGCCTTAGGGAAACCTGATTGAATGCACCAGGTGCTAAAGCACAAACTACAAGAACTACACAGCCTTGCAGGAGAAATCTAACCTATAAATATAACACTCCATTCCATGCCCTCTCTAATAATAATAACAGTAATATAGTATTTCTATCTTACATATCTATAAGTCTACCATCCATCCATGCTTAGAATATTGCTGCCACATATGGTATGGTACCCCTGCTATTTACCTTGAGCTTCTTGATAAAATCCAAAGAAGAATTGACAATATTATTGGTCCTAGTCTGGCAGCTCTGCTTCAGTCACTTTCCCATTGCCATAAGTTTGCCTGTGTCTTTTCTATAAATACTTTCATGGTAGTTGCTCAAATGAGCTCTTTGCTATGGTACCTAGACTTTTTGAATTTAAGCACAGTACTAGACTGGTGTCAAGATCTCATCAGTTTATAGTTGAGCTGGCTAGATGCTAACAGATTCTTTTTTTTTGCACTTCTCATTTGTGGATCTCCCTTCCAGCTCCATGCCTCCCAGCCAACATTAATTTGCAAAAATTTAAATGTAATGTCAATTACTATCTACTATCCTCCTGTTTACTCTTTTCTGTTCTTGTTGATTATTAATGTTTCTGTTACTAATCCTTCCACACCATGTAACCCCTTGTGTCTGAATGGCTTTACTGCCTTGTATGGGGTGATACTGATTTAAAAAAAAAATTACTGTGAGAGGATGTGGAGTGGAATAGATTGATTATTTATAATACAATAGTTTATTTTATTTGTGCTTCAGAATGGTTTATTCTTTGTTAAACTATCTCAGACCATAATCAAACTCAATGCTTTAAGATTAAACAAGCCTAATGCAAATTCACAGTCATCACAATAGACTAAAATAAATAAAAAAGAGGAAAAGAGCTGAGGAAAGGAGAAAGGTAACTATAATAAGAGAGAAATCAAGAGAGTTGATGAAAATGGGTATTTTACTACGTGGCCACTTGAGAAGAATATAACAAAAGGTTAAGTTTAGAGTAAGTTGATAGCCCAAACATACATGGACTGGAGGCAAAAGTTCTCAAGTCACCTTTGCACTTCCCCTTTTAGGGATGCCTCAGGCGCCAGATAATGACCTAAGCCTACTCCTGAGGATACTGCCTGGAGGTATTTAATCTTGTTCTTGGCCCACATATGGTGAAAGTAAGGAAAATGAAGAACCTGTTTTCTTTTGTACTTTATTAAAAAAAAAAAAAAAAAAAATAGCTTATTCCCTGCCATATAAACTTTTGTAAAACAGGAAGGATATTTTCTAATTACTCATGTAATTATTTAACTGTTTTCTTTTCATCGCGCAACATATATAAGTTGCTATCAAAAATATTTAGAGAATTTGAATACCTTATGCAAACTCTTTTTTACCAGTATCATTTATTAGCCAGTCTGCAAACAGCCGGCAAACAGACTACTTTGAAGGAGATGGTAGACACTATATGTTAAGATCAGTCATATTTTTTAAAATATTTTTTCTTGGGCTATTCACTGAAAATTTATGTAGCATTTTCTATCAAGCAGAACACTAAAAGCACCTAAAAGGTGAGGACCAAATCAGAGTTTAAAAAGGAAAGCCTAAATCAGATATTAACTTTTAAAGACCCCTGAATCTATATTTCTTATTTGATTCTCTTGTAAAATAAACTACCTTTTTTTTTTTTTTTTAAAAGATATGTTATCCTACAGAGTAAACATTTTTTGGATTAGATTTTAAATAAATATTTTTTTTGCTTTGCACTTGTACTTATTTGCTGGAATGAGACCTATAGATTTTTTTGGCATATAAGACTGATATAAAAGTTTTAGAAGCTAATATTAAAAAAAAAAAAATGAAAATTTCCAATTTATTTTGAAAATTAATAGCAGTAATAACTTTAGACAAATCATACAGTTCAGTTCAATAACATTGCCATAGAATAAAACCAAACTTTTGTTTAGTTTCCAATTGTGTGTGTGAACTGAAGAACCGGCCATCTCTATAGTGCCATGAATATGTACAAAAGAATACAGACATTGTTGGGAGGTCACTTCTCTTAGACACTTTTTAACAAGCAAAGATACAAAGGTGATTTAATATTTAAAAAAGGAGGAAGGCCAAAAAGTTGATAGTAATTAAACATCAGAAGAGTTATAAAGGTTGCCCAGAAGTGCAAACCAGTTTATTTCATATAAGAAATAAAAATCAGCTTATCAGATAAATGCATGGGAAATGTTGAATACTGTTAAGTGAAATCAAAGAATTATCAACTGAAGTACATACTGTAAAAGTCGCATGCCAGAAGTTGCTCCTAAATATATAGGAGTATCTCTGATTTTATCAGCTGGAATGTTAAGTTCTGCAAACCTCAGGTATGGCTGAAGCGCTTCAGTTAATTTGCTTGGATCATTACTGAACTGTTGAATACCATGATCTGAATAAAGAAAAGGAACAACAACAAAGCATATAAAATAACAAGAAAATAAAGAAATCATTTTCAACAAAGCATTACACACAATCTATAGACTACCTTGTTAGTGCAGAGGAGGACCCCAACCAAAGGGGCCACCTATAAAATATGGACTCAAATAGAAATGATTAATATTTACCTATTTCCAAGCTAAGTAAATGCTTATAGATGCAAATGTAGACTAATGTTAACATTAAATAACAAGAGTTGACATGTTATAAAATCAACCAACCCAACCCATAATTCATAGAAATTATTTAAGACATAACCTAGAAAATTCCAATTATGAAATATTGCATAAAAAGACAAAGTGAGTGTGTTGTACATTTTAGAATTTATCAGCAGACTTAAACTAAGATAAATTATCACTGTACAAAGAACAAAAGTTGAATTGGCCCACCTAAATTTTAATGACAATCCCCATTATCATCAGGAAACAAAATCTACTTGACATAATCTTTTAAATGTCCTGTGAAAAATGGGTTACAGCCTAAAATATTCTTTGAATTTTTTTTATGTAGATAAAATAGATACTATTTAATCTTCAATTCAAATTATGTTGTAAAAGAGACATTTTTAACTACTTTAATTGGATTATACTTATGATACTAATGTGTTGGCTGCTAGGGGTTAATGACACAATCCGACTTTAAACACCAACTTTATAATTGCCAATTTAGGCAATAAAACATTTTTATGACTTGATTTATAGATTCAACTGAAGTCTTAACATTATTGTCACACTAAAAGTATCACTGAGAATAAACTTGTTGGTGCACACAGATGAAAATGTATCAGAAAATGCCAAGCATGAGATCATTGTTAGCATGATAATAAAAGCTATCAACCACAAGTTATCTTATGGTTGGCAGTCAATGTGTTAAGTAATATATACAAGAGTTAATATATAAATATTTTAGAAATTTAAACACTTCTTTGTCATTAAAAGAACCAGGGATGAAAGCTCATCAGAACAGATCCAGATTCATGGCTTTTTCACTCTTTGGAGAAACCCCTTCCCGATTGACCATGTCTTCAAGGGTATAACTGTACTCACCACACTTGGCTAATTTCAGGTTGGTGAGGTTATTTAATCCATTGTTGGAAGTTTTGAATTCAGAGTTTTCCTTCTAGACAAGTTGCCATCCAAAGCTGTAGAACCAAGGCTGTCCTGTTATTTACTCCTAGATGACGGGAGAAATTGATTCATATCTTTTCCAAGGGTATTTGCACATAAGTGAATCTAACGAATACTGGAATTTGAACTCAGCTCTCCAATTCCTCAATTCTAGCCACTGTCCATTACTCCACCATGTCTTTTTGTCATTACCCTTTATGAAATCACTGCATACATGCTCAAGGAGAGAACTTTAAAGGAGAGAGTGAAAATTAGATGTAAGCTCAAATGCATCAAACTTTAGAGTACCACCGCATTTTATATATAGCTAAAAGAAGTTTCTCAGAAAAAGGGAATATGGGTTCAATCTCTACTGAAAGGTACATTTTCTTTAATAAGACTTTTGATGATCTACACAGACATTAATTTCACTAGTTACATTTGGACTATTATCAAAATGTTTTGGCCATTGTGTCCTCCAGCCTCCCTCAAGTATATAAAATCTAGGTATTATACAGGGAATTTTGAATTCAACCCTTTATTTAATCTTTTGAGAGTAGACTGTTCTCGTTCCACTACTCAGGTCTAGAGATATCATAATTCAGACAAACAATTTTTGGCAAGCATTTCCACAATCTCTTTCATCTGCATTCTTTTTTCTCCCCTTGATAATTAATTTGACACATGCAAACACTGTAGCAGAGTCAGTTTTAATTTTGGTGTCTTGCAGTCCCTCACTAAGAGTGAAAATGAGACTGTTACTGCTTTCAACTCAACTACATTGATATGGGTAGCATCACTCTTCTTTTTTTAATGAAATTGCATCCTTTGCTTCATTATCCCCTACTTACATCATACCACACTACATCCTTTTCCACTTTTAGCATGTACCACCTTCAAGTTTTCATTACACCCACGTGCTGAAAAATCTTTATCTTCAGTATACCTAGGTTGTCTTTGGATGGGAGGGGGCAATAGACCTTATGATGCATCATGAGAGCTCTGTGACTCTGAAGGAGTTTAAACACCTAAATTGGTACATGGGAATGGAAATATTGATAGTAAAGAATGAGGAGTTAAATGTGTGAAATACACATTTTAGCTATCCCTTTTACAAAAAGATTCCTTTGATACCACAGATTAACTGCAGCCTCAATTTAAATGCTGAGTATCTTGCATGGTTAAAGAGACTGGAAAGAGGACAATCTCCACACAAACACAACAATTTTTGGCTCCTTCCACCATCTCATACAATCTGATCTTTGATAACCTTCTTAATTTTGGCAATAGTCCTTACAAGCATGAAGACATTGTCAGTATAAGCAGAGTACCTAGCTTAGGCAATGGGTCACATAATTCTGTACAATACTGGGTTCGTTTTCAATGTGTGCAAGAAAGGCTCCAGTGTAAGGATGTACAGCATAGATGGACAACTTTGATGAATTATCTTGTGCATCATGAAAGGCTTCAATCTTACCTCATTTATTTCTATCACCACACTGCTGGATCATATACAAGAGGCTTATTAAGTAAAGAAAGTTCTGTTGAAGCCAGATACCAATAAGATTAGCCCCAAAAAGTGATGGTCAGACCTGTTGAATACTTTGGATTGATTATCAACTTACTTTATGATCATATGCAACAAATACAAGTTATCTTTGATAGTTCAACTCTTCATAGTGCAAATCTATTGGGAGGATTATCAGCAAATAAAACACAGCCAGTAAATGGTTTGCTAAGATCTTGCCAAAATCTGTACCTCTGTATTTAGTTCCTTGCTTCCAACAGTCATTGAAAATGAGTGCCAGCAAGGAAACAAACATGTGCAATAAGTTTATATACAATTTGTAAGGCCATCAATCGCCAGAGTTTTCTCAATCCTGATCTTCTTCAAAATTTCCTTAATCTCATACTCTGTGATAGGATCCCTGCTTCAGTTGCTTCAAGATGAAGAAAATCAGTTATATATCAAACTGAGTAGAGCTCAGATTGGTCTCCCTGGGGAAAAGTTTCTGGTAGTAATTCCAAAATTTTAATAGATGTCTTCACTTGTAGGCAAAGTCCTTCATTTGATGATGTGATACTGACTAGTTGCTAATAACTAGTGTTCTGCATTCTATTCTGTGGCCATATTTGTTACTTGGGACATATTCTTTTTAATCCAACTCTGATCTTTCTTGTTAAGCAAGGAAGCCAACTTTGCTTTAGCTATAACTAACAGACCTAGATCTGATTTAATGACCTTATCTATTCTAGATTCAATTGCCATCTGTGCTTCTAATCTGCTGAGTCAGCAACTATAATCAACAGCAAATAACCTAATTTACTTTTCAGGTTGTCTCATCACTTATTCCCAACCACACACCTTGTCAATTCCTGTTTTAGAGTTAGTATTAACTCTTGTTGGAAAGATTTCACATCTAACAAGAATATGTTGAATTCCTAGTAATCAGATTACGTTTAGTCTTATTTAAGTTTATTTAAATGCCTAAATACCTTTGTTTTGAATAAAATGCACTATTGAAATTTAGTCACTTGAAGAGTCCTAAGTCAACTCATCTAAATCCTGGTCTAAGTAATTAAACCTCTTATAGCTTCTGTTTCACCAGGTCTACTGTTGATATGTTAACAGCTAGCACTGAATTTGTCAAGCTTTAGATAAGAATGGTGAAGCTTGGGCTGTGGCTCTCAATATTTCAAAGGCATTCAATAGGGTTTGACATGCTGGCCTTCTCCACAGGATTAAGGACTATAGTGTTTCTGGATGAATACTTGGTGTAATCCAATCATTCCTAAAAAAAATTGTGTAATGAAGGCAATGTTGAATGGACATGCTTCTAGATCATTTCATAATAATGCAGGTGTCCCCCAGGGCTCTATCCTTGGACTTATGCTGTTTCTGATCTTCATCAATGTTGTGGTGTCGTTTCACAGTGGAGGCTTGTATTTCAATAAGTCGTCCTAAATTAGGTTCGATGTACAAAACGTTAGAACTTGGAAATAAGAGTAAGGACACAGCAATCTAGTTGTGATGGTTGATACTTCAATGTCCAATATCGTCTGACTTGCTCAATACCACCTGCTCCGAACTGGCGACCGCTACTGCTACTTATTGTCTCTGGAAGAGTCCATTACCATAGAATAGGTAGTATAACAATCAATGACCTTCCTGATGTCACTAGTTCTCAGCTAGGTATTTAGGCAGATGGTACAGTGCATTGCAAAAGTCTACACCCCTTGAAAACTGAATGTATTTTGTTTATTTTGATAGGAACAATTAATATTTTAAACTACAATAATTTGTTTTAATAACCAGATCTATCACACTTTTATTTAATACACAAAATACATTTGAAAAATTTTAAACTGATACTTAAACAAAGATAATTTTGAAAAATGTCTTTGCAAAAGTCTACACCTCCTTTGGAATGTCTTCAGGTAATACTTTGTGGATGATTCTGCTGCGTCAATTACAGCCTGCAGACGCCTTGGGTAGCCTTCCACAAGCGTGCTGCAGTGGTCTGCTGACAGTTTTTGCCATTCTTCATGGCAGAACTTCTCGAGCTGTGTCAGATTGGATGGGGAATGTCGGTGCACAGCCAGCTTTAGATCTTGCCATAGATTTTCCATAGGATTGAGGTCTGGAGACTGGCTAAGCCACTCCAAAACTGATTTTCTTGCTAGCAAAACAAGCTTTAGCACATTTTGACACATGCTTGGGGTTATTATCTTGTTGAAACTTGAAATTGTGACCCAAGTGCAGAGCTCTAGCATATTTCTTGGTACTTGACACTGCCCATGACACCTTGGATGGTTACCACCTCTCCAGGCCATGCAGCTGAAAAACAGCTCCAAAGCATGATTGAGCCACTGCCATTCTTTACAGTGGGGACAGTGTAATGAGGTTGGTGAGCAGTGCCTCTCCCACCCCAAACATAGCGTTTCATATTTTTTCCAAATAACTCGACTTTGATCTCATCTGACCACAAAATCTTTCGCCACATGGTCATGGAATCATTGATGTGACTCTTGGCAAAGTTTAGCCTAGCTTGCTTGTGCATAGGCTTCAGAAGGGGCTTTTTTCTAGCTACCCTCCCTTGCAGGCCAGACCGGTGCAATACTCTGGAAATTGTAGATGCATGGACATCTATCCCAGTACTGGAAACTGAAGCTTTCAAGTCTTCTAGTGTTGCACTAGGGTTGGAGGTTACCTCCTGAACCAGTTTTGATTTTGCTCTTTTGGTAAGTTTGCTCGGTCTCCCAGATCTTGGTAGGGTAGCAGTGGTTTTGTGCACTAACCACTTCTTAATTACAGTTTTAACAGTGCTTAGGGGCAATTCTAGAGTTTTTGCAATCTTTTTATAGCCATTATTTTAATTGTCCTTTTGAATAATAAGGTTTTTAAGTTCCTGAGACAGAGGCTTGCCCATTTTCTTTCCCGAGTTGGACACCTTGTGTTTACAGTCAGAGTCCAAAGACCAACATACCAAGAAACCATGTGGTGGATGGTTTTGTAGGCAGTTAAATCACCTTATATAGCAAATTAATAGACTGGCCAAGTTTGTTTGTTTATTTGTTATGGTAGAACACACATGTCGCTTTTGATTGTTCTGGATTGTATGCATCAATGATAAACTATGTGATAACACAGTATAATATCTGAGGGGTGTAAACTTTTGCAAAAACATTTTTATAAGTTATATGATTTTAAGAATCAGTGTGAAATTTTTAAAATGTAATTTTTATATCGAAGGAAAGTGTGATGGATCTGCTTATTATTTAACAATCATTGGAATTGAAAAAGGTGTTGTTCCCTGTTAAATTATACAAAATATATAAATTTTCAAAGAGGGTGTAGACTTTTGCAAGCCACTGTATCTATTTACTTCTGTCATTATATTATTAATAGTATCAAGGTTGACTGATCTGACAAAGTAAAACTGGCAACTGCTGACAAAAATCAATCAGTGGTTTATTGGGACAATGAATGGCTTGTAAATTTTAATGCCTCCAAAACAAAACTGCTTTCATCTAATCATCTCAAAGTCTGTAGAACTCCCTTCTGATTTCTTGCTTCCCTACCACTTATAATTTTCAAAAATGTAAATGTAATGTCAATCAACATATTCTGTTTCCCGAATCCTGTTCCTTTATTGTTCTTTTCCTCACTAAAGTATTCTTATTCTCTCCCTATAACCCCCTGCATCCTAGTGGCATCATCACCTTGCAGGAGGTGAAATGATTTAAAAATTTCTCTCAACTAACTAAATCTTAGTGTAAGTAATTAAACCTCTTAAGTTGACCAAGTTTCTATCATAGTCTATTAAAAACACAGGCTTATGTTTGAATAAACTTAGATAAGGCTGAGCCATCCCTACCTGTCCAAGTACATTCTACCTACATCATATGCTCATTTCAAAATCGTGACAAAATCAAGTTGTTGAGAAATTTCCAAAAAAAAAAAACGTTCACATTTAAAGGAATATAAGTACCCTTTCTCAGGTGAGGTCTATATCAGGATCAAGGACATCATTCCAATCATCTGCTAAAATGACTCTACCCTTGCTCACAAATGGCTCAATGTGATAAAAAAAATAAAACAGACTTCTCTCTACTGCCATTGGATGCATAAACCTGAATCAAATCGAACCCTTTCTCTTTTATCATAATAGTCCAGCATACATAGTACTGCCTGCCAGATCTGTCAAGAGAAGTGAACATGATCCACTCAATAAACAGTAGTTCACCAGCCAAAACATCTCTCAAATGGCTGTCAAGATATGCTGAGATAAGGTGAAATCTCTTCAACAAAATATCTTCATGGCCACTACAAATGAAGATAGGTCTCTTGTAAACAACATGTATCCATACTGATATGATGACAGTCACTAACAAGTCAAGACCATATCAACTTTGACCTAGATAACCAAAGAGCCATAATCAGCTTGTTGGTGTTACTTAAAAAAATTCCCTGGCACAAGGACACTGATAGACTGACCTATGGCACATCTCAGTCTTTTGATAGAGTTATCCTGTAACAAACCACCAATGTTTCACAGGAAAGTAAATTTTACAGTGTTACATAAGGAAGAATGTATATATACAGGATCCCTCCCTAAACAATGCTGTTTAAAACTTTTCAAATTATCATTGTTATGACATTTTAAAGGTTTTGTTTGTCTTGTTCAGCATACTCCATGTTTGCTGTTATCACTGGACCTTTTCTAACTACATTCTTTTGTGCTTGAAAAGTTTATGGAGTTCTCCACAATTTTTCCTTCCAAGTTTAACAGTTCTAAAATTGTGGATACAGTATTTCCAGGCCAACATGGTAAATGTGTGTAGTCAGTTCTGTTTTGAAAATAGTAGTGGTAGATAAAATGACTGTTATTAGAGAAATCAAGTTACTAGAATAGTCAGTCATATTTTGTGGACTTTCCTTTTGTCTATTGAAATATTTCAACATAGTCTTTCCTTTTTGTCTCTTCTCAGATTGTGACCAGCCACTGTAGTTTTTAAGTTTGTCAGCATGCAACCTTAGGGTCTCTCCTTTGGGAATGTACATGCCATTGAATCTGGATGCCAACTAAGGTCCCATTGCTTGGACCTTGTATTCAACATTTTATTATATCTTTCCAGTTTCTAAATTTGGTGTTGTACATTGGGATTGAAGTTATGAATAAATTGTCCAAAGTTCTTTTTTTTTCTTGTTATATTCATGTACTTTTGACTATCACACTTTTTTCAAGAACTGGGTGTTATCAGTATGATAAACAAGAGTTTTTGGTCTAAATTCTGGATATTTTAGGTTGTTGGAATTGGAATCAAAGTGATGTCATATGTAACAGTTAAACAGAAAAGCATGTATTGAATATCTACATTTTTAGATATCCCATTTTTTTTATACAATCTCCTGTGGAGAAAGATATTTAATGTGAGTTGCTTCTTTTGTATTACACTGGTTTCTGGAATTTTTAGTCCTTCTTAGAAAGTGAGTCCTGTATAATATATTAAAATTTCTCAATAGTATTTTGGTTGTTTGTGATGAGCTGATCAATATGTGTATGAACTGAACAGAACTGCGACAAGTTAACCAATGAGAGAGAGAGAGCGGTGCATGTGTGGCCAAAGTAAAAATTTAATGCTGTTTTTTTATTGTTTATATTGAAGATGCAGTTTCCCAAAGTACATGAGATTTCATAAACAGCATTATTTTTATACAGGGTGGATTTTTGAGGTGTTGAATTATTGGCAATAACAAGATTAGAAATTTTTAATTTAAAAATAAAAAAGGGTGCATGTATAGTTATTCAATACATGTTTTTACATTTAACTGTTGCATATGACGCAACTGATTCTAATCTAAAAATACTAGAATTAGTGAAACAAATCTTGCTTATCATACTGATAACACCCAGTTCTTGGCAAAGACTGAGATAGTCAAAAGTATGTGAATATAACAGAAAAAGAAGTTAATTTTGAACAATGCCTCATTTGAAAATTAGAAAGACATAATAAGACAAATAGGCAGATCTTGTCAGTAAAACTTGATAAAGTTGTTTGGAGATCATATATATATATATATATATATATATATATATATATGTATGTATGTGTGTATGTGTGTGTGTGGCAGAGAGCATTGGTCACCCTTGAAATATTAATAATTATAGTAATATTGAATTTTGTTTATAGATGAGAAAAATAATCAGTGGTGATGTTTGTGCTCAGAGAATTTGTGCTTCGTCAGAATTATTAATATAAAATGTCAAAACAATAGTGTTTATATGACCTATGGAATACCAGTTGAGAAGAAGAGACTGTTCATTTAATCATGAAGAGGGAGAGGTCAGTAATCAGGTTGTATTCTAAGTTTACCAACACCCCAGGGGTTTGTCGCTACCACCACGTTTATTTAAGACCATGTTTATGCGAAAACAGTCGAAGTTGAAGTTGGAATTGGAGTTGGGTGAAGTGAGTTGACAAAAAGTCAACCAGAGAGAGACAGGCAGTGGGAGTGAAAGCGTCCGCTTGCTGCTGTAATAAGGGAGGAAATGAACTCAAGTTATCTGCAATATTGGTGGAAGACTGCCAGTGAACCCCCTTATATCCTGGTAGTGAAATAATTACAGCAACTACTAAGAACAAAAAGAGTGAACCTGAAAACTACTTCTCTCCTTTCAGAATTATTTGCAATATTTGTTTTTTTTTTCTGGACTTCATTTCATATACACTACTTTTTTTTAAAAGAAGCATTATTCTTTTTGTACCAATTTCTTCCTTATATGCATATACATAAATTTTTCTTTGGACTTGAATCGACTTGTTCATATTTGATTTTTCTGCTTGACCCGATTCTCACCAATCCGAACTTGCCGGTAGACCAGCTGAATCTTCTGGGATCTATGATTTGTCAATTGCTCTCCAGGATCAAAAAAAAATCACATGGCAGGGAAGTAGAATCAAATCGACATTGTGAACTGGAGACTTTGATTGAACCTGTAATATTGGACTAGGGCAGAACCAATGGCTGGTCTTGTAGAGTACATCAATCCAGTGGGGGTCAGAATAGGTGTTATATATGTATGTATGTATGAAGGATTTAATGTTTTTGAATCCTTCACTATCCTAGTTATTTCATATACAATGCCAAATAAAAAGCAAACAAAATTAAAAAACAACAAAATCTTTGATGTATCTAGACAATAAATATTTACATTAAGCAGTAATGATTTTGTTGGGAGAATACTCACTAACCTGGTACTTAGTACCAATACCTAGGATGTAAACTTCTATTATCACACTTGTATCAACAAGAGAGCAAAATCAAAAATCATTTTATCAAAAATGACAAAAACTATATTTGTTTTATAGTAGCATTTGAAGAACATAGATTATTACTTCTAATTCCAATCTTAATGATTGCAAAATACTTTCCCCTTTCCAATTTATAGGTAGAAGCACACAAATGTATGCTGTGATTCTTCCTACCCAATAAGATAGGCTACTTGTCAATATCATCTCAGTCCCAGCCTGCCTTGAAGTCAGAACATCACATTTGTTCATCTGAATTTGCTCTTGTGTGTCAACCCCAATTCTTAGTTTGTGAATATTTTGTCATGTTACTGTTACCTTATTACTGTTAATTTGCCTTGCATATATTTTTTGCTTGCTTTATATTATTTTTGCCCTGTTCTTTTCTTGTTATTGTTTATTTTAAACTTTGTCAATTCTGTTTGTTGGGCAGTTCTGCCATTTATTTACATTTAACCATCGACACTCACTCTCCATAGATTAAACAAAAAAAATGTAGTTTTAGTAATAGATTATAATAGTACTTACCATTTGATCGGAATGCAGCTGTTTGTTTGACCACAGCAGTACCATTTACTTTAGAACTTTCCCATGAATATATGTAAAGTTGAGTATGTGAAGAACCAGCATCAAACACAACACTAAACTGGAAGAGATAAAAAAGGGGAAATTATTTTAGAATCAAGAAATAAATAAAATATCTGAAAAGGAAAATGTTTTAAAAGCTAGCTTATCTTAAACTTGCACAGTGAAACTCTTTAAAGATGTCTTGAAAATTATTAGATAGCAAATTTCTAGACATTGTGCAAAGTTTTAAACCAAGAAGATACTGTTACTTGATTTTCAAAAGGAACTATAAATTAATCAAGCTATTTCTTCACTTTCCTCTCCTTAGCATCTGTCACATCCTAAGAACATTTCTTAGCAGTAAAGCATTTTTAGAATAGGGTAGTTTATTCCATTTTTCAATACAATCTTAATTAACAGTTTTGTTGCTAAATTCTGCAAGATATTTATAATTTGTATGCAATACACTGACTATTCTATCATTGTGCCATGTTTTTATCGATGAATATTGATTTTACAGAGCATCTGTTATTACAATTAGAAGCATGCTTGTCCAATCAGAAATTATGGAATATACAAGATGATGCAAATATGCTGTGTAGTAAGTAACATGTTCTAATTAGACAATCTTTCAACAGGAAGGCACATAGAGCCTATATAAAGTAATTGTGTTGTTGGTCCAGCAACCATTGTGTATCCTCTTTTTACTATTTCCCAAATGTTGATTTGTTCAAAAAAGATATTTACTGTCATCAGCACATTTGCCTGATGACAATAAAACTGCAATAAAAGGTTTGAAATCACAATCTGTAATACAAGTCACTGCTCTGACACTAAAAAGAGAATGCATGTAGTTCTGTAGCCTGGCAATTTAATATTGAGTCATAACTACAAGAATAGTACAGCTGATCCAAATGGTCAATGTTTGAAATAGATAATATTCAATCATGAGTGAAAATCAAGGCTAAGGTATCTGGGCTGAAATAGGCAGGCATGAGAAGAAAATATTTCATTTTCAGCTGAAAAATTAAACAAAGACTCCATACTGTGACTTGGGTGGGGAAACCTCACCACCTAGAAAGTTACTGAATCACAATAAAGAATACAAGAAATTTTTGCAAACACCTTATAGGACTATATTTTTGTTACTGTAATATTTGAATATAAATTTATTTCCTTTAATATGTGAAAGAAATAATCTTAAAAAGTATTTGTGTGAATAGCTTTTTTTTTTATTTAAAAAAAAATTATAAATCGAAAAATAAGTCAGACATTTTAAAATCTGGATGCTTGTGACAAAAAAGAAAAAATAGAAATTGTGATTTTCATCTTTGCAGAGTATAAGGAGTGCATGATGTAACTGTTATTTTTAGTAAAGACTAATAAAAATGAGTCAATTTTTCATACATAAAATTATTGTTTATTCACTTCTGGACTTTAATATTTTTCTCGTCAATAAATGTTATGAGGATGCGTGGTTTTGGGGACTCTCTTCAAACATTGATCTTTTCATGGGGACATGAGATATTCTGGCTTTTAACACTCTCAGTGTAGTGCTTATATAACTACCTGTCATCCAGTTGTCCTATGTATGCATATCCTAATCTCGGTTGGGTCAACCACTTGTTTGTATGTTTGGGGATTAGGGCAGTTGAAGACATCCTCAGAAGCTTGATTCTGCACTTGGTGGTTATGGGATCACCTTTCAGGTTAAACTTCTGATGCACTGGACTTGGCTGATGTTCTGGCAGGACACAGAATGCAAAGCTTACTTTGATAACTTTATATATATGTATATACACACACAGGCACTGCCACAGGTCAACTCCTCTTAGATCAAAGGTTTCTAATAGTCATTAAATTCAATTCAGACGTGGTATTTCCTGGCATGAATCATACCACATGCTGATCAAGCCTTCTGAATAAAATTAGGCAGATGAAACTGTTCAGAACTCATCAATGTTAGTGCTAGCACAAAGTCACAAGTCATTGTGACTGAGGATTTGTTTGAACTGGTGATCACACCATTATGTGCTCTCTCTCAGAAATTGTAACATAGCTCTGCTCAGCATAGTTAGGGTATAAACCAGAAGTTGGTTATTTGGATGTTGAACAAACAAATATAACTGAGCAGGCATCTGCAACAGGGGTTAGCTAGCCACTCTAGCAGACTGGTATACTTGGAAACAAGTGGCCAGTTATACAAAGGCAAAATTATGGCAAGGAGATGGCCTACTTGAGAAAATGTAATAAAGACAATGTGACCTCAGGTTTTCTCACGTATGTTGGCTGGTATACAAAATATTGTTTAAAATAAACAGAGTGTTTACTCTAACATCTATTAATTTGTTATATACAAGGTGCAATGAGTAAATTGTTGCCATTTTATATTTTTAATTTCGCACAAGCATGTTGTTTGTATTTGTTGACTGCACAGTATAGAATCAATTGGGGACCATCTGTGACAAAAAAGCACTATGACACAATTCATTCACCAGAAATTTGGAAATAGCATGTACTGCTTAGCATTCATGCTGTAAGCTCCAATATGAACATTTCAGAGTGTTTGAGTGTCAATCTGAAGACAGTGCAGAGGATTCAGAAAGAGTTGGATGAGTCTAATAGTATTATGAAGCTCAGAAAACTCACTCTGATTGTTCTGATAAGAAAAGAACTACTGAATTTGTTGATGAGATCCAGGCCATGAGTGAAAATGATTCATCCAAGTCAATCAGGTCCATAGCAAGAGAGATAATGCTGCCCTAGGTCAAAAGGGTGGCTGCTGAAAGATCCTATGTCTAGCAGCAGGACTCTGCACCATGCCACACAAGTAGGAGAACCCAGTCATGGCTGTCAGAATTTCTGTGACCACATCATCCCTTACATCTGGCCACCTAACTGCCCAGACTGCAACCTCCTTGATTATTATGTGAGGGGCACAGTTGAGCGAGAGACCAACAAAAATCCTTCTAACATCAAAGATGAACTGAAGGCAAACATTATGGCAGAATTCACCAACTTAAACAAGGAGACTGTCCAAAAGAGTTGCAGGAGATTCCAAAGTTGTCTGGAGGCAGTGGTTGATTTTACTCCAAAGTATTTCAAGATATTTTTGTGTAATTTTGTTAAATATATCTGTTAAAATGAGTTAGTGTTATTTTTATTTTTGCACAATTTAGATGACGATTTATCCACTTTTTCATACAAAAATCTATTTGTTGTATAATAAAAATGTAAACAAAACCATAAATAAGGTTGTTTATTTCTCACCAAATTGGACAACATTTAATTACAAATAACACAAATTCTGTTGATTTTATGATCATAGTTCTTATGTGAATATTAATCAGCAATAAAAGAGCTTTCTAAAGATATACAATTTGAACATATTGGGAGATATGAAAATGTTAGCATATAGTGCAAATCTCAAAATCTGCTATTTTGAATTTGGCGCAACTCAGTAAAACTCTTGTAACTTGCGGTGTATTCACTCACACCATAGGGTTAGTGGTAGTGGAATTTTAGACTTGTTTTTACAAACAAAAAAACAAGAAAAATAAATATATACAATACAGAAAAAGCATGGTAAATTGTATATCAATTTCATACAATTTTATTTATGTATTTGTGTATTGACATGTGTATATTTAACTTTACAATTGTGTTAATGTACATGTTATAAAAGGGAGCAATTCACTCCATAATATTACAGGTCATATCACAGAGGAAAGTTACACACATATTGTCATCCTGATGATTCTTGAGCAAAGTAACTGAATATAATGTTTTTTGGTGGTAAAATTCATGACTTATAGCCTAACCTAATGTTTTCCCATATCCGACATGTAGTCACTAGCTTAATTTTGATCTGAAATTTTCATTGTATAATGTTCAATCTATGTGATTAAGATTCACTATTAAATTAAGAGCATAGGCAAGGAAAGAAATTATGTTGAGAAATAAATATTTGTTATGTAAAACAAGCATAACTGTCAGCCATAGCATTTAAACGCAAAAGAAAAAATCCAGTAATGGAGACGCTACACATAGATTTTTGCCTTAACATTTGCACCCCAAATGATGATCTCAGAAAAAAATTGAAAGTACTTGGGAATAAAAATGATTCTCACTGTTACTGTGCATTTCTTGCCTCAATTAATTGTAATATATGTTAAAAATATATTCGTGAATATGAAAAGATTATGATCAAAATAAGCAGACCTAATGTTTGTAATTTATTTAATCAGACATGTCTAAAAGAGAATTTATTGCCTAAATACAAAATATATATATATATTATATTATATATGCACATACACATATATCAAAATAAAAAGAATAGATTTATAATCCAGAGTTCTTTTGCATTTATTTTTAAAAACAAAGCTTGATACACAGTTGAGCATAATATTATAATTATTATTTAAAAATACATATTTTTAAATAATAATATATATATATATATATATATATATATATATATATATATATATATATATATATATATATATAGCTGGAGGGAGAAGAGTAATAATACCTTTCCCATGGGTATTATCATGCAATGGATTTGACTGGAATTCAAACTCGGCTCTCTGATTCCTCAATCCGAGCCACTATCCACTACTCCACTGTGCCTCCTATAATTGGGTAAATAGCAGGACAAACTGGGTTCTATAGCCTTGGAGATCTAGGGGAAGGACAACTCTGAGTTCAAAATCTGCGGAGGGTCGTTTAAGAACCTTGTGCACCAGGTCTCTATATTCGGCCCTTCAAAAAGTGTGGTTGGTTCTGCACAAAGCCTTCACAACTATAATCAAATCACATGTGCTGGTGTCTGGGCTGTCGGTCCCTAGGAACTGAGCTGCTTGACCCTCATACGTTGAATACAACAGGAGAGTCCACCATACACACACACATATATATATATATATATATATATATATATATATATATATATATATATATATATTGCTAATATCTCTAAAATTACTTATTTAAGTTTTGTTGTACATTCACTTATGAGAAATATTCTACCTAGTCAGTCATGAATTGAAAGAGACATGATCACCCAAGCGTGTATCATGTATGGCACTTGTATTTGCTATTGTCAATGCTAAAATCTAAAAAGCTAATATTTAGAATTTGTGTTATTGAACAGCTGTCTCACCTTTCCCATTAACAATAATTGTAATATAAAAACCTGTAGTTAGTAATTTAGTGTTTATCATACAGGGTTGCTAGATGGAGCTACTTTGAAAATAATCTGAGTTAACTCGGGTTACATTATTAAAAATACACCTTTAAGTGCCAAATCTAGTTGTGTCATCAGTGTTGTTGCTCCCATGTCACTAGAAGTTTCGGGTCTAAATAAACAACAGACTTCTTTGATGGGAGACCTGACTGAATATTAGTATTCGGCCCGCATCCAGAATAAAATTTGCTACTAGCTTTTGGATGTGCGTTATGTAAGTTCCCTCAGAAAACAGCAACTAATCAAGACTTCATTTGGGATATTCGATGTCATAGAACAGGTATGCTTGGTTGTACTGATCTTCCTACATGTGGCCAAGACAGGGTGTTTTTGTTGAAAGAAGAGAAAACAAACCAATAAATAAATAAATTTATATATATATATATATATATATATATATATATATTAATAAAATAAAATGATTTATTATATTGGCTTGTCTTATGACTTACTTTTCTTTCTCCCCTTTTAACTTCATTATTATACCTTATTTGTTTGGTCTTTCTCTTTTTATAACTTTCCTTTTTATTCTTATTTCTCTTAACTACACTTAACAAAATGTTTACAATAGTGATTAAAATGACAAAAAGAAAACTCCTAAAATGCGCTATGAATAATTTGGTTAATACTCTAATAAATTCTGTTTAAAAACTAAGAGAAATAACATTTAACTAAAATTGCTTAAAAATACATTAATCTAGATATTTACATGTTAAATACTAGTTAAAAAAAACAAAACATAATAACGTGTAAATTTTATTTAAATAGGTTACTCCCCAAAAAAGTAGTAGTTTGGGGCCACTCATTAGCTCTATTTATCCACAACCACCTGGTGGCCTTTTTAACGGACTCCAAGATAATTTGAATCGCCCACCTTCTTTTTTGTCCAGTTATCCCTAGGTTAGTAAGGGCTCGTATCATTGACTGTCCGGCAAACCCCCTACAGCCTATCTCGACCAGGAAACAATGAGTATGCCATCCTTTAGTTCTGCAATCGTCTAAGAGTCCTTGATATTTATTGTACTTTCTCTCAAATGCCTCTTGCATATGCTCCTCACATGTGAGGGTTAACTCCAGCAAAATAATCTGTTTCATGGCGTCCGAATAAACAATTATGTCTGGACAGAGTTTGGAGGACGATATATGTATAGGGAATTTCAATTGTTTCCCCCGAGATCAACTTGCATCTGGCAATCCAACACGGACGATAACAGTGAATGGGATCCTGCAACCTTCTTACTTAGATTTGAACCTGCTTTAACGAAGCGGATAGCTCTTCTTTCTGGAAGGAGTTTATTGTTCTGCAAAGCTTCAGAAATAACAAGCGCTGTTGCCTCTAAAACCTTGTCTTGACACCACCAATAGCGCCCGTCTGTCAGAGCAGTGCTGCACCCACTCAATATGTGTTGCAGTGATCCCCTCCCCGAGCACAAGGGGCATTTTAGTGAATCTATTTTTCCCCATAAGTGTAGGTTGGTCGCATTTGGTAATACGTCATACACCATTTGAGCCAGGAATCTAGATCGGCTGAAGTCAGTATTCCAAAGATCTGACGATGGCACTTTTCGCCAATCTACACCATCCCACCTGGTCCACGCAACATACAAATGAGAAGTCAATTCAAAACAAGCTTTCAAATGTAGACCACTCTGGCAACCCTGTTCCCAGTGGCAGACTGACCAACTTGACAATGGCAAGTGGGCCCCCTATATCAAATAAAAATGCAATAAAGAAACAAACACAGACAACTACTTTAATAATAAAAAGGAATAAAAACTTTATAAAGTCATTTGCACACTATTACTCAAGTCCAATCTGAGAAGACATTTTCCAAGCTAAAAATCATCAAGACAAGGTTAAGAAATTCACTGATGAGAATTTGGAATCATACATATTGCTATCCATTGAAAAGGAATTGTAAGACGAATTGGATGCAGAAGCAATTATCGACAGATTTGCATAATCATCTACAGCTTGTCTGAAGTTATTATGCAAATCAAATAAACCTCAATAACTCAAAAAGTTCAGAACCAATATTTGTCAAATTTAAACTTCTCTATTTTTACCCTTAGTAAAATATTCAATTAAATTTTCTGCCATTTTTAATGGTTAGTTTTTGATATATTTGGAATTTACAAAAATGGACTAACTGAAGTTAATATGCAGATTAAACTAATATTATCTTAAGACCTCTGAAATATAATAAACTATTTTTTTTTGTCCATATGTCGAAACATGGGTAAAAGGAAGGATATATGAAATTGCTGAAAAACAGAAAATAACAAAGTTATTAAGTGAGAGAATGTCCAAAGTGGAGATATCAAGAAGCTTTGCAGAGATCATTGAATTATAAAGAAGGCTATTGAAAATATAAGTTGAGAAATTGAAAAAAAGGAAAAGGCTTTAAGAATTTGCTTCCTTGGGATGAACGTAAAATAAAGTGACATAGCAAAACAACCACTTTCGACCAGCGCTTAGATCTTTGAAAAGGCTGGAATTGAGGAAATAACAAAGGAAAAAAGATGTAGAATACTTTGTGAATTGGGATCTGTCAAAACATCTCCTAGGCAACCTCCTCTCACTAAAGCAAATATTTTAAAGTGTCAAAATTGGGCTAACAAAACATGAAAATTTACTTTTCTATAGCAATTTTCATGGTGAATCTCAATTGACATTTGATAGACCTGATGGATGGGCCAAAGGATATATTTTGTCCAATTCAGACATGCCTGTGGCTAAAAGAAGGCAACAAGGAGACAGTTGTGTTATGATATGGGCTGGAATTGTCAACAAAGGTATTATTGGACCATTCAAGGTCAATGAAGCAGTTAAACTGAACAGTGCTGACTATTGTGATTTTATGAACAGGACTTCTTTTGCAGGGTACAAGTCCTAATCTTGCAGTTTCAAAGTTATGGATGACAATACTCTTTCTCATGTATCTAAAATTACCCAAGCATAAAAGATTTACAGGAGAGAAAATAATGGAATGGCCACTATCAAGTCCTGATCTGAATCTGATAGAAAATCTATGGTCAATTGTGGAGATAAAACTATATGAAGGTGGCAAACAATATAGCAACAAAGCAGGCCTATGGGAAGCAATTAAAACTACCATGACGGAAATTGAACCTGTTGAAGTAAAAAATTAACAAAATCAATGGATTATTGGCTGTTGAGAAGGGTCACTATATTAAAATGTAAAGGATTCAAAGACTTATCACATGTGTTTGTTATTTGTTCTATTATAGGTGTTGATCAATTTTTGATTTTAATATTTTTTATTGAAGTAAAATGTTATTATTTGACTTTGCTTAATAATTTCAGACAGCAGTTTTTAGAATACATCAAATAACTTCAATAAAACATACCGATACTACCTAAAATTTTAACTTGGGCTTTGTGTTGACATCTAAAATGATTGTTTAAAATTTGACAATTTTTTTAAAACCAATTTTGAATTATTGAAGTTTATATGATTTGCCTAACTTCAAAAAGGGTGTGGTGAACACAAATCATTGCTCTTAATTTAATGGACTGCATGCAATGTGCTAAAATGCTTTTGTATTATCTGTTAATGTGCAAATTGTGCAGTAAACTATTTAAAAATATCAATTAAGATTAAAAATAAATAATAATTTCAGTTATAAGATTCTGTATTTGCATTTTTCATCTACTGCTAGTAATATATACAGTACATGTAATTGCTAAGAAATAAACACTTTTCCAGAAAAAAATTTAATTGTACTTTTTTTTCCATATGTATTTTTTGAAAATTTTATTTTTTCATTATAAAAATGAAATGATAGTATTGTAGTTGTGAGTGGGCCCCCTTTGTCTCCTGGTAATCAATATTTTAAAACCCAGTTCACCACTGCCTGTTTTATACATGAGATACTGATTAGGTCTCTTTTTAGATTGAGAGTTATAACATTGCTACTGTATTTCAACTGGTGTGCCATGAGAGGACCGTAAGTGTGCTGCAAAATTTTTTTAATGGTCATTAATTAAATTATTTTCAAAAGTCCAAAGCACAATAAGTGTACATACCAAAATCAAAACCCCTTTAAATTGATTATATGTGGATATCATTGTTATAATAAATAAATAAATGCATATATAATATATAAAGACATCTCATTGAATGTTAATTATAATAAACAGAAAAATAAATATAATTTTTTAAGAATTTTAATTATCTTTTTATTACAAATTATAATATTAGGTTGGTGCAAAAATAATGACGTAACAATGTCGTTTTTTGACGTAACATCAAAAAACGACATTATTACGTCATTATTTTTGCACCAACCTAATAAATGTTTTTGTTTGTGTTAATAAATAAATGATAAAAAGTATACTTTTTTAAATTCTTTTTGATCATCATAATTTAAGAGTGGCATAGAAGCATAACAAAAATGGTTGAAAAACATTGGCCTAGACAGTAAAGTAGTTGTAGGTGGGCTTGTCTAAGTGCTCATTCATCTATACATTTCTGCATCAAAAATAAAAAATATTTTTTTTTTACTTAGTTACCTGGTAGAGAGCAGGGAGAATGGATTCATGCCCTTCCCAACAGCATTAATACACAGTGAACAGTTTCAACTGAATTTCTTATCTACTAATTCCATTTTCCATATAACACTTCACCCCCAAATATTATTAATAACAACATTATCAACAGCTGTGAAAATTTCATGGTTTCTGATTTGTATTTCCCGATGAACCATAATTCTTCAGTTGAGAGTTACACAAATATAAAATACCCATGAAAATTTCACTATTGCGTTGTTAAATATTTGAGCTTAAAAACTTCAACAAAATATTACAATAACAATCATAAATATGGATGTAGGTCATTATTTAAAGAAGAGGGAACAAATGAAAAGATTAAAAATTGACAAGGTTTCCATTTCACTGAAGCAGATATTAAACACGAGAGCATTATCACCTCCTCTATTTTCGCTTTCTTTTTTCTTTTTCCCCATTCTTTCCCTAAAACCAACTAACACCTTTGATATATCTTTTTTTTTCCTTTTATACTTGCGATCAAACAGGAATGACGCATTGTTTATCTGAAATTTGTTGACAAGGTACAGGAATGCTATTACAGGTTGTAGTTAGATAGACTGTAGTATAAGGGTAAGGTATATTCTAAGGAATAAGCAGAATAATAATATGATAATTAACACTAACATTCTAAGTATGCTGGTTCTTGTCAAGATTGACAATGGGTGCAACAACTTTATACAGTTTTTACTGTAGTTACCAAGTGAGAGATTAACGAAACATCCTAAATTAGATATCAGAGCGAAAACAGATGATACTATTTTGGTCAACTATTTATAATTTTGGCATTTATCATCTGAAAGATACTTCTGCTTACACTCAAATTATATAGATAAGGAAGAGAAATAAGTAATTCTAAAAGGAATTTACTTATGGTTTCACACCAAAAAGGGTAGAATGCTTTATGTCACAAATAGTGGCAGAGCTAAATTTTAAAAACTAAATTCCAGTAAAGCAGCAACCAACCACAACTGTCAGTTTCATGTGCAGCTCACAATCTACAGTTGGTTGGTGTCTGTGATTGAAAATAGGCACCTTTATCCACCCAGGCAAGTTCAAGATAGCAAGATTCATAGTTAGTACTAGCACCTAATATATATATATATATATATATATATATATATATATATATATATATATGCAAGTTTTGTTGAAAACGACTGACAAGGTGTTGGGGTTAAATTCTTTTATATAATTTCTCATGTGTCTGTATAATATTTTTCTTTTCAGGACATAAATTATATAAAAATTGCCCGATTATTCTCCAAGTGCCTTTTTATTTTTAACTGAATGTATGAATTGTTTAATGTATGTATCTAGTTGCATAAAAGAGGGATTCTTGCCCAAATACACAAAATATATATATATATATATATATATAGATATATATATATATACACACACACATTGTACGATGGATAAATTGTCATCTAAATTATGCAAAAATGAAAATAACATTGAAATCTCACTGTAACAAATATATTTACCAAAATTACAAAAAAATATCTTGAAATACTTTGAAGTAAATTTATTCAATAAAATCACCACTGGCATCAACCACAACCTCTAAACCACCTTGGAATCTCCTGAAACTCTTCTAGATGGTCTCCTTGTTTAAGTTAGTGAATGCTGCCATAATCCTTGCCTTCAGTTCATCTTTCGTGCTACAAGGAGTTTTATTGGTCTCTCGCTCATCTGCGTCCCATACATAATAATCAAAAGAGTTGCAATCTGGGGAGTTAGGTGGTCAGATGTGGTCTCAGAAATTGTTTGACAGCCATGACTGGGTTCTCCTACTTGTGTGGCAGGTGCATAGTTCTGTTGCCAGACATAGGGGTCTTCTAGCAGCTTCCCTCTTGACCCATGGCAGCACTAACTCCTCAAGGCACTTGATGTAGGCCTCTATGTTGAGTCTGAGGCCCTGTGGGAAAATGAAAGGAGACACATCATCGTCATCACTAGTGATCACTCCAAACACCATGATGTTTACTGGATATTTGGTTTTTAATCACTCTCTTTGGGGACACAGCAAGCTGCTTGTTCTGTGTGTTCACCATCTTATCCTGGCAGAAAAACCAAAGCATGTTTGGTTGGAAAGGATGTTTGAGTTTGTTTCTTCATAGTGCTGTCTTTCCTTTTGTCTTTCATGGCTTTGGATAAAAATTGACTCTTTCTCATCTTGTATGATAAATACCAAGTGTCTTCATGCACTACCTGCCTGATAAGAAACTCAGATATTCCTGTGTCACTGGCTATGGAACTGACTGACTGGTGGAGTAAATTGCATCATGGTATTCTTTTTCTCACAGACAGTGCCCAACTGACCCTACTATACGGTGTGGTTGACAAAATCAATAACAAACAATGCACATGCAAATTAAAAATATAAAATAGTGACAATATATCCATCGCACCATGTATATATGATAAAAATATAAGTATGCTGTATTTATTGGTAAGTGTTCAATATCAGAGATAGAGAAAGTGGGCACTGAGATCAACACCAAGCAGTGAAAGTCTGTTTCATGCTTGAACACAATCTTCAGGCCACTATATAAGTGGATAATGAAGTCAACATCCAGAGGCCACAGTCTGTTTCATGTTAAACATGGTACATGGCCTGATGATTACATTTAGCATGAAACAGACTGTCACCTCTGAGTGTTGATTTCAATGTTCACTCATATATTTTTTGGTATGATATATATTTTTTTTATATATCAAGAACAATATTGGGTAAATTGTATGACAAAGTGAAAAAAGTTTACTTGTGACATCCATCCTTCAGGAGTGCACTGGACAAAATTCGTTATGCTGGTACGACTACACAAGTGCACAAATGAGGGCTACTGGGAACTTTAGAATTTTAGGAAAAAAAAAAAAAAAAATTCTAAAATCCACAGCACCACTCATTTGTGCACATGTGTAGTCCTGCCAACATAACAAATTTAGTCTGATGATGTCCTGAAGGATGAAACGCATCACATGTAAAAAACGTTTTTCAATTAGCTGACTGATGTTACCTTCAGCATCCCAAATCCAGAGTTTCATATACAGACACTCCGGGAATCACTCTGTCCACTTCCCAGGAGTTATTAGCAATTGACTAAAACTTCTTGATTTTTCTTTCATATATGCACTTTTCATTGGTGCAAGGTTGATTTTTTTTTTTTTTTTTACCATAGTTAACTTTTTCATTGTAACACATCTGACTACAATTTCAACCTAACAAATGCCAGTCTGATTTTCGAAAATTCTCTTCAGTCAACCTCAAATCAGGTTTATATAAAATATCACTAAGCATTACAAAATCAATAGTAGCACACTGTGGCATATGAACTATTAGAGAAAAAACAGATTTACTCAGAGTGGGTTAATTTCAAATCCAGCAGATGTTAATAGTTAAGGTTATTTATTATCACTTCCTCAAGATTCCAGTTCATTTTCCTTACACACAGAAAAAGCATTTCTGAAAAAGCCAGGTATTATTTTACATACTACTAATACCTACATATACATACATATATATGTAAAACACAACACATGCAGATACACACTGCTAGATAGATCTTTTTGAAAATTCTAAGGAGAAATGCAATTATGTTCTCTCCTAAAATTCTTATCGCTGTTATTAGGTTAAAGTTGTCATTTGAAGTTGAGTTGTTGTGTGTTTATGAATCTAAACTAAAAGTGTCAAATTGGTTAAGAAAATAGACAAACAAGAGAGTGAAACAAATCAAGATAAAATTTTTTATTCTATTGGGAACATTTTTGTGTATAGAAAGAAAGTGCAAATTCATGTTCTTAAACGAGTCTCTGTAGAAAATAAAGAAAAAGTTAAACTTACTCTGTTGGTGAGTTAAAGAGTCAGGTGTGTTATCTATTACATGGAGAACTAATTTTAGCATTCTAGCTCAACCTCTGCACAAAGTGAAAAAAGAGAGCTAGCCTCTTGGAATTCAGACAATGAATGCTCCCAGTTTTATTTATGCATGCCAAAAATCTGAACAGGGGTCTGCTGCTGCTGACAGGGTTATCAAACACATTCGCATCCAGTGAAAGGTTTAACATTTGCTACACTATATATGACTAGAGGCAATATATGGTATCATATCAATGAAATATCTCATCAGATATTTTTGAATAATCATTACTTTCATTAATTTTATCAACATTTACAAAATATCTTGAATCACCATCACTTTCAGAATAAGAACTAGGTCAAAGTAATTTTTTTCTTACTCATCAGCCATGTTTAATTAACTAGCCTTCAGTTGTTTTTGTCATTATAACAAATCTTTATCATTCTTTTAATTAGAAGATCCAATAAAACATTTCTAGCCAAAATACAAAATAATTTCACTTTTCATTGTCAAGTAATATTTTAATGCAGTCAATATTTAACAAAAATAAAAAAAAAATATGTAAACACACTTATTTAATTTCAGGAAATAATAATAATAATTAGCTCAAAACAAACTTTAAATATTTTAAAGATAACTCCTATGAAAAATAATTATTTTTTGCTTTGTCTGAAAAATATCAATGAATAAACAGTTGTTTTCTACTTGATATTCAAAAACAGCTGAATTCAGTATAATTTTGCAATTATAGTTTGTTTTAAAATTATACTTTATCCTTATAATGTGTAAAAAGAAAACTTTCACATAATTGTTTATAAGTGTAATGGAATGATTTCACAGTGGAAGCTTGTATTTGTACTAAGTCGGTCTTAAAATAGGTTCGGCATACAAAACATTAGGAACTTGATATAATAGGTATAATGTAATGCAGAGTAATCTAGTTGTGGTCACTGATACTTTAGTATTCGACTAACGGTCATACGGCATCGACTGACTGACCGACTCACTAAGCGACTGACTCGTTACTCTTACTACTCCTACTTATTATAGGTGGGAGAGTCTATTAACTATAGAATAGGTGCGTTCCACTATAACACCCCCCTAAAACTTTACTCCGTAGGAATAAACAGTTTTCTTTATTTTTTATTTTTTACAGGAAATATGAAGAAAAAACAAACTAAAACTTTACTCTGTAGGAATAAACAGTTTTCTTTATTTTTTACAGGAAATATGAAGAAAAAACAAAAAAAAAAAACTTCATTTTTTTAGCAACATCGTAGCGTATCTCCTACATTTTTGATCCACTTTTAAATGATCAGTTGCCTTTCTTTTTTCTCCTGGATCGGCATACCTCAGGTAAAATTGTTGCAGGCGTTGTTAGATCAAACGTATTGACAATCACCTCCATCGGTGTTTCTTCCGCAGGACCGCTGTCACCCACGTCTGAAAAATGTTGTCCGATCTGGTTACTGCACATGAATTTTTCACCTTTCACCAAGTAAATCATATAGCCAATCTGCTTTTCTATTTTTTGGTACCTCCATAATGTTACCAGAAACAACCTTCCGCTTTGAGCTTCTTAAGGATGGTCTCACAGTTTCTGTAGGTTCTTGTGGTTCTATTTGTCCAGCCTCTAGCTTCCCTTTTGTTGATCTTGTGCTTCATAACGTTTTCTGTGGTGACTTCAGTTGACTTAAATCCTTTAATAATACTGCATGTCCCTGGCTGCAGGTAACTCGATCCCCAGTTTTTCTCGGTGTCGGCTTCATCTTTACTTTCTGGAGCTTTTTTTTCACGTATATCATCGGTGTTACCCACTCAACTTTTTTAGATACACTAGTTTTCTCTAATCTGTGCAATTCTTTATCTATCTGTTCAATTGAAGCAAACAACACATTCCTTTTCTTTTTGAATACCGCCTGAGCGTTTTCTTTTGGCTGGAATTTTGCCTCCATCTTGGTACATGTTCCCAAACCTGGAGAAAAAACAGTAGGAAATGTTTCCTTAAGTTTCTCTACTAATTTTTGGGCTTCTGAGTTTAAATTTTCAACCTTGTAACAGAAAGAATTTATCGGTAGATCCCATAATTGAAATTCTGTTATCCAATTTGTACCAAGTAAGTTTGTGGTATTTTCTATGACAAATAGTTTAGCTTTTTGCGTTTTTTTATTTAACGTGACGTTTGTAACAAATTCTCCAATAAATTGTATTTTTTCTACTGTCACTGACCTCGCGATTTTATTTGTCTTCATTAAAGTTGGTTTCCCCAACTTCTTCCACGTATGCAAATTTATGATAGATAGGTCGGAACCAGTGTCGAGTTGTATTTTTATTTTTTTAATACTTATTTCGACAGTAACGAATTTTCTGGTTATTCCATCATTCACCTCGTTGGACTTTGATTTTCTTATTTTATTGTCTTTATTTTTTGACCTGCAGTGCAAGCTTTTATGACCCACTCTTTTACAGTTGAAACATTTTTTATTCCTAAAATTGCAATATCTGTACCAGTGTAGTTCACCTCAAGCAAAACATGGCTTCGGGAGTTTTTGTTTATTTTTCTCTGGTATTTCACTTTTTGCTTGATAATCCGCAATTTTAGAATTCTTTTTGGTAGACTGACTTTCTTTTTTGTAGCGTATTTTCCTTAATTTCGAATCTTTCTTAACTTTATCTTGTGCAGTCTTCTGCCAACGTCTGTATCATAATCCTTGGTTCGTTTTCCAATTTTGCCAGTACTAATTTTCTCAACTCTGCATCTCTTTCTGATACTAGCCCTTAAACAAATACTAAGCACTTAAAATTGTCAGTGCTTAACTCTGCCGGCTTGAATTCTTCACAATGCTTGTTCACATTGGCTGCGTACATTATATAGTCTTGTTCATCATCTTTCATCAGATTCAAACATTTCCACCTCTTGTGAAACAAAGATGTTTTTATTAAATAATTCACTTAATATATTTACCACCTCGGCAAATGTCAACTCGCTAGTTTTTTTCGGTAAAATGTAGTTTACCAATTTGTTATGCTCAGCAGTTCCTAACTTGCTTAAAAGAAACCTAACCTTCTTTCCTTCAGACCACAAGTGGCAGTCCTTGTTATACACATTCGTATATTTTTTTATAATACTCTTCAAAAGTTATCTCTTCATCTGGACTGTACGTGAATATTTCAATTGAATTCCATATTGTATTCTCTGGGAAAGAATCATTTTGTAGATTTTTCTCTTTCCTCTTCTCAGTTATTTCCAGAATTTTGTTTTGAAACTCCCTATGCATCTGTTCCATTTTTCATTGAAATTGCATTTGTCTATTAAAAGTTTCCTCCTGTAGCTGCATCTGGAATGTTCTCTGTTGCTCTAATATTGTCATCTGTTGTTCCGACTGGAACTTAAAAAATTCCTGGAATATATTTTTGCATTCCTCCATCTTCGCAAAAATTTACACAATGCCTAAATACTGTAGAGGGGGGGGGTCCTACGAATTTGCAATTCGTGGCCTATTTGAGCAAACTGTCTTATCGAGAAAAAAAAAAAATTCTTTTCTCAGTTGAGAATACGACTGATTTTTTCGTCACTAAGTTAACGTCTTGTCTTTCGAAAAACTTTGCCAAGTTTTTTTTTTTTTTTTAAGTGTGAATCCGAGATGTTGTTGCCGAAATTATTGTGATGCGCAAGTTTTTTTTTTTTTCTCCATATAAGTACGAATTTTGTCACCAAATAATATTGTGGTGAGCAAACTTTTTTTTCTTCCACCGTATGAATCTGAATCCCTTCGCCAAATTATACTGTGGCAAACAAAATATTTTTTTTTCACTGTATGCATCCAAATCCCAAATTTTTTTTTCTTCCACCGAATGAATTCAAATCCCTCATTGCCAAATTTGTTATGTGGCGAACAAATTTTTTTTTTTCTCTCTTCCACCGTATGAATCAGAATACCTTGTCGCCAAATTTGTTATGTGGCGAACAAATTTGTTTGAGTTTGAATCCTTGTCGCCAAATTTGTTATGGAGTGATTTCACAGTGGAGGCTTGTATTAGTACTAAGTCGGTCCTAAAATCGGTTCGACGTACAAAACGTTAGAAACTTGATATAATAGGTATAACGCAGAATAATCTAGTTGTGGTCGCTGATACTTTAGTATTCAACTAACAGTTGTACTGACCAACTCATCAAGCAACTGAGTCTATTAACTATAGAATAGGTGCATTCCACTATAACAATAAGTTATCAAAAATATTATAAAATTAAATTCTTTTATAATGTCAAGAAAGGAAACTAAATAATAATATTAAATGACTTTTTGAATTTATATTCACCAGAATTAATTTCCATGAAACATTTTCTTTGAGTTTATTAATTTAATATTCATAGAGACCTATATGCTTCTACCTTAATGTTAAACTGTTGCATCTTTTCTCTGTAAGTATGTACTTAAATTGTTCACATTTGTTAATTGTTAGTAATGACAATAAACATTTTCAATCAATCAGAAAACTTGTCCACTCCATGATTAAGTACCTCGATGTGGCAGAGTGGAGAGTATTTGGAGAGTGATACTGGTGGGATACTGACAGGTCCAACTTAGTCAGACAGGTCAATGGGTAGACAAAACCTTAGAGATGTAGTGGTGCAAATCTCAATGACAAAAAAATAGAGTGGGCAGCAGCTCTCCAGTTGCATAAATAGGCAAACATCAATAGACATTGACTTGATATATGCAGTGATTGATAGCAGATGATAAATAACAATCAACCACAACATCATCGATCAACCAATTCTAGTTTGCTAAATACTGCAGTTGCTAGTAGGCTAGTGATGACTAGTACTGAATTGTATTTACAGTGTAAGAGTGAAAACAATTGAAAAACAGCACAAATAGTAAATCCAATTCCTCAGACCACATCACTCATTGCATGGGTTTTAAACAGAGAGGAATTTTTTTTTTTATTTCTGTTGTGGAATTATTTTGCAGTGGAGGCTTGTATTTGTACTAAATCAGTCCTAAATTGGTTCAACATACAAACGTTAGGAACTTGATATAATAAGTATTATGCAGAGTAATCTTGTCGACTACTGTCGTCCGACATTGACTGACCCTCATTTCTCTTACTACTCCTACTTATTTAAAGAGTCTATTAACTATAGAATAGGTGTGTTTCACCATAACAATTTCTTAAATGTCTACCCAATACAAGACAAAGAGCCATTCAAGGTAAATAGTTACTGAATGATTTGTTGATTCATTTTTTCAACTTATCGACTCTTTGCAGGTTATTTAAAGGCAGAAAATATTTTTAGATTGTAAGACTTTTTGTTTTTGAGATAATAATGATTTAGTGATTATGTCTTACTAATTAACTCATAACTAAGGGAAAAGAGGTGGATTCATACCTTTCCCAACAGTATTTGCATGTAAGTGAATATAATGAACCCAACTGAAATTGGAACTCAATTCTGAGCCATTATGCATTACACCACCCACACATCTAAGCTTACAGCACCTGATATTCCCAAACAGTCACTCATCTAGGTACTGACCAGGCTTGACACTGCTGACCTTCAGTGATCATACAGGAACTGGTGTTTCAACACTATATAGCTGTAAGCCTGTTCCACAGAGTAGTAATTCTTGGAAAGAAGTTGTCTGAATAGAACTTCTTTACCAATGGAATAAGGATGATTCAATCCTGTGAATGTGACATGCTGTAGATATTTGAAGTGGTGGAACGAAGGGATGTTGCTCTTCTGAACATTAGAAATGGAAGAAACTAGTTAATGATGTTTGAATTCACTCAAAATAAAGAAGAAAGAAGGGAAGTTGTAAAAATTGATTTTTACAGGTTTACTTGAATGACAGAAATTTTACATCCCTAAAAGACTATTTTTTACAATCATATTCTATAAAAATCTAATAGTATTAAACCCCAAAGGGGAACAGTAAAAATAAAAAGTAACTTAATATATTAACAAGTTAAGGAGCAAAGTGTTTCTAAAATCTAATCAATAATAAAAATGTCTCTGGTATATACCAGCCATAAAGTTATACTTACTTTCTGAATATCTTTATGTTGTGTCTCCCATAAGTAACTGATGATGATCAATCCAGCACTACCAATTAAAAAGCTGATGGCTACAAAATACCACCATTTGTTACAGTAGGAAGAAAATGACTTGTTCGGCATATCTACCAAAAGAAACAAAGTAAGAAAAATATAAAATGCAGGAATAATTATAGAAAAAGAAAAGAAACTGAAAATTATTATTTTATATTAAATGAATTTTCATACAATTTATCTCTCTTCCAACATCTACAAATTGCACTAAGAGGGCCATGTGCACACATTTAATGCCTGTGGCAATAGCCCAGATAAGCAAGATGACCCACCATAAATTGTGACAGAGTTGTGTAATATAAAAAGTGGGTATGTGAGGATTATTTTCATTCTTCCAAGATTGGGAGTCAAATAAGAAAAGCAGTTTTTAAAAATACACAGGACTGAAATCAGGACGTTGCAAGGGTCTTGTTCCCCACAATCTATGATATGCCCCCTCCTCCCACTCTTCTACATCTCAATTTTCATATAAAATACAAATTTTATTGTAACCTAATTATGTACAATAATGGATCATATGCAATATAGTTGAACAATTCAACTAGAAAATTTGAAACTAAATACAATGTATCGAAATACAAATTAAAGACATGTCATAATAGATCATTCCATCTTCAACAAGTCAACAATGTTTTGCTGCAATTTTTAACATCAACTTGAAATTTTTCTTGTTAAAAAGTTGAATAAATTAACACATTCAACATTATGGATAAAAAAAAATATTGAATTTTATAGTGTTTTTCAAAACTTAGCATGAGCAAAACAAATTCATGGATTTGGATGAAAAAAAAAAACATCCTAAAATAAAATTGAAATCTGTGAAAATTTTTAATCCTTTAATACTAGTCAGTTGCACTTAGTTTAATTTGAAATGTATATAAATGAAAGTAGAAAATAGCAAATGTTGATAAGATAGCAAGGGTCACAAAGTACTGCCCAAAGCCCCTAATCAGACCCCCCCACACCGTTTAGGACATAAATGCACCAGCCCTGACTGAGTTAATTAAAGAAAGAACACCATATTTTCTAATTAAAACACAGCAGAAAACCATTTACCAAAATCACCTAGAATCTCTCAAGACTCTTTCAGCTTTTAAATTCAGTATTCTCAATGTAGCATTTGTATCTTTATACAAATTAGTATTGAGAGTAGTGACCATGGTCTTTGATATCAATTTCCTTACAGCATAAGGTCTCACTTGAAAGCATCCAGCCATCTTGAATATCTTGAGAACAGATTGTGATATAACCTAGCAACCAATCAGAAAGAACCTTACAACATAAGTATGAACACTGAACATCCACTTTCCTGTGAGGTTACCAGTAATGCTGATAGGATTTTAATGTAGTGTATCCCCAGGACCCACATATTGTGATTTGTGTGGTTCCTCAGGAAATTCAGTGGATTGAAATAAAATTTCTTAATAAATTGTAGTGCTATTAAATGATGTTATTAGCCTGACAAGTTTCCACTTAATTAACTCTCATGACAACTGAAAACAATGCTACAAAATTAAGTATATATTATCTCAGCCAATTATAACAAATATGTCTCCATTTCTAAGTTAAAATGTTTGCGCCAATAATTTTAAAATGTATATTTAACAACAAAAATATAAAATATGTTTAAATAAAATATCTATAAATACAAAATATGTTTAAATAAAATATTTACCATTAATATCTATCATAGTTCATTTGCCAAATTATTCACATTCGGTTAGATATATTAGTTACATTTTAGATTAAATGTAGATGCATCATTAGACTTGTATCCTTTCTTACTGAAACAAATTCCCTTTACTACCTCATAATAGTTATGGGTTGTTTGTGTACAATGTATTGTTTTTCATGGAGAATCAATGTACATCTCTGGGACACACAGATAGGGAGTTTACAGTGTCCTTTTAGATTTTTATGAGTCAGGGACGCAGGACCTGTGCCTAGCAGCTTCTCTGGGTCACTTAGTTATCAGTGAGATGCCACTGAGTGAGCTTGTGTACTTTGTGGCTATCAGGTTCATAATGCAAACAGATTTCTGCCCTAAAATTGCATCTGTCAGATCTATTATCCCCTCTACAGTCCTGATTTTGCTCACTGAAACTTCTGATTATTCCCCAAAGTTAAAATTATTGCTGAAAGGGAGGTAATTTCAAACTATAATAACATTAAAGAAAATACAAGACAGCTGATGGCAATCCTGAAAGAGGATTTTACAGGCTGTTTTAAAAAAAATGGAAGAATACTGGAATAAATGTGTACGGTTCAAAGGAGGAATACAACGGAGGAGATTAAACTGCCATTGCCCAATTTTTTCATTAACATTAAATGGCTGGATACAGATCTCATGTACACACTCCCACATAAACATCTTGACTATTTACCAACTACTCTCTTACACAGTAGAGTGATGATACAAATATTTCTAACTCCATATAGTGAAACATTTAACTCAACAACTACCAACATCTATATGACTATAAATCAATGTTAACCCAACACTGACCCCTGAGTTACTGAACAATTTTAACCCTTCTGCCTCATCTCCAGGGTCAAAATTTGCAAATAATTGGTATGTAATGTTTCACGGTAGATATAAAAATAGTTACAAGTGTTTAACCACTGTTCTACTGGTAGCTGGACATTACGTCATTTTTCTCTACCACTGGTAAAGTGGTGGTCAGGGCTCAAAGGGTTAATGAAAACTGATCTATTCAATCATGAAATTATTCAATATAGTACTCTTCTTCACTTCAGTACACTGTACAACAAATAAGACTATATAACTGCTTGGTTTGTGTTTTCATTTATTTCTTCACAAGTGTTTTCAGCTTCCTTTTAACTTGTCTGACAACAAATTCCACCTCTATTTAGACACTACTATAGTGGATTGGTAAATAGGATTATACCTATTTGCATATGTTAAGTAGAAGAGAAAGTGTATAATAAAGTAAGTGACAGGCAGAAGTCATACTATTTGGTAAAGAGTGCACCATATTCCTTTAGTAAAATTAGTAACCAACAAAAACCTGATGACCTTAATCAAATCTGTCAAGTTGAATTTGATTTCAGTAGCCTAGTAAAAAAACAGCACTTACTCCACAGATACTGCAGTTTATTACTAACTTCACAAATGGTTACACCATTACAACAAGTAACTAACACACACAAGATGATCACGTGTAACATTTTGTCATGTTTTTACAGTTAGGTGGCATTAGAATCATTTAATTTAACCTCACTTCATATGAAAATTTCTCTTTTGTCTCATGACAGATGTTATATAACAATTCATTTTTTTTTTTAAATTGTCAAAATAAATGTATTTAATGCTTATTGATTCTAACATTGAAGATGGAAGAAAATAAGCAAAATTATGGTATTCATTTTTATTTTATTTTAAGAAAGGCAAAAATTTGAATTGGGCATGAAAAAAAAAGATTTGTCAGTTTATAGAGACAGCACTGTGAATGAGTAAATCTGTCAAGAGTGATTATAAAGTTTCACAATAATCCACAACTGGATTGACAAACATTACTTGAAAATAATGAATGTTATAAAATGCAGAAGATAACCAACTCACTGAAAATAGTGATTTTCCAAGCATAGCTTAGATGTGGCACAAGGCCGAAATTAGGGGGCACCCAGTGAGAATCGAACTCACTACTCAGCCATAATTGTTCTAGCGAGACAAGCTTGCTAACCATTACACCAACTCGAGGTGCCCACTCACTGAAAATAGTTTTGATATGTGGCTTACACATAAGTAAAAAAGAAAAAATACATTGTGCTTTTATATTAATGCAAATGTTTTAACTAATAAATGAATTATGATTGGCTGAGATAATATCTACTTAATTTTGTAGCATTGTTTCCAGTTCTCATAAGAGTCAAGTGAAAACTTGTTAGACTAATAACATCATATAACACTACAACTTACTAAATGTAAAGAAAGTATTTCATTTTTTAACACATTCATTTTCTATGCTTTATCAACCCATGACAAGTTATTTAAAGCCAGAAAATATTTTTATATTGTAAGAATTTTTTGGAGATAATGGTTGAGTGATACAAGTCTTACTAATTAACCCATAGCTAGGGGGAAGAAGAGGTGGATTTGTATCTTTCCCAAGGGTATTTGCACATAAGTAAATATAATGAACCCAACGGGAAATGGAACTTAGCTCTCCAATTAACAATTCCAAGCCATTATCCATTTGGGAAAAATTGAAATTAATTGCTAAATCTAGTGAAAAATCACCCATGAAATAAAAATAATTGTTTGTACGGAAAGTAAGGACCTACGTGCATCAAATTGTTTTTAAATTAAGTGGCGGCAAAAGAATTATCATTTTAAGGTAAGCTTAAATAATACAATAAATTAAATACAGCGATCAATTAGCTTAAAACTAAAAGCCAATAATATGGCTTTTTTTGCTAGTTTGAAATATTTCTATGGCTCTTCGTCTTCAATCTTCATTGTTATCCGTTTTTACTTTTTTTTTTTTTTTTTTTTTTACTTACAGTGGTCCATATCAAATTTATAAAATATGTCAAATATTGCTTAGAATAAAAATTCAAATGCTAAATAAATATTCTTAAAAAAAAAAAATACAAAAACTCAAGTCAAACATTACCAAAAAAATTATAAACAACGTTGCTGTTGCAACTGATATTTATAGATGATGTTGGTAAGAAAAATGTAACAGGAAGCAGCAGCTAACTTGACTTTTTTGTTTTTTTCTTTCTTGCTTCAGCTTATACTCAATCATAACCCATCAACCTTCTTTCAGTTAGTTCCTTTCTCTCTGTGCGTAAAACTGGAGTGTAAGCGTTAATGGGAGGTGGGGGCCTTCTTTTTAAAGCTAATGACTCTTGTTCACAATTTATCCTAAGAAATGAAAAATATTTAAAATAAATTATCACATGTGCAAGAGCAAGAAAGGTAAACGTTCAATCATTTTTCTATTTAAACCATTATTTATCCTGGAAAAAAATTTTAACTAGAAAATAGAAATAATTGTGTCAGTTGTGAAAAAAATCAATTTTTCTGATTATTAAAATAATTTTGTTGTAAAAATGTAGTTTGTAACTAGTTTTTCAAGAAAAACAATTGCCTCCGTCAATATTGCTATTATTATTATTATTATTATTATTATTAATTTTTTAACGGGAAAATATTCACATTTTGACTTGATCAATCAATATAACAATAACATATTGACTTCTGTAAGAATTTAACAAAACAATCTTTTCTACAATGAGGAGAGGTGATTTTTTTTTCCTCTGCCAAACGGTTAGTATCAACAACAAAACATTTTATTTTATTTTTATCAATCAGTTGCGCATGCACAACAAACAAAAAAAATATTTTTCTTTTTTACGAATTCTGTTTTTTTAAAGAACATTCTTCTTTTTCACCGTGAGATTTCAGCATAAAAAAAATATAAAACCATAGCGGAAACTCTTCTTTATCTTTAAGTTTAAACTTTTGGTTATTTTTTTAGTTTTTAAATTTAAAGGAATAATTTATGTTGTTCAGTGTGTAAAAAAACTCATCAGACTCTAGGTAAATCATTTGATGATTTTTCTAAAGAGTCTTTTGGCAATAATGTCATTATTGTTATTGTCATTTCTTTTTATTTATTCATTTTTGTCCTAACTGAACTTTGAAACAAGATTTCGTTACCAGCCGATCATTAAAAAAAATATCTGAGAACGGCACTTGACTTGAAGGTCCATTTTTTTTTTTATGGTTGAAACGACAGTTATAATTTTAATTTCATAATACACCTTCTTTTTTTCATTCTTTTCTTTTAGTAATGCTGATAATAATATTCCTTAACTTAAAAAAAAACCCCAAAAACAACAAAACCCCAAAAACAACAAAAAAAAACCCACTTTTCATAACTTCTGAGTTGGCCCGAAAAAGTTTTTTGGCAACTGGTAATCACTTAGGATTTTCTATTGTCACGTGAATTTTTCTTTAATAAACAATCTTCTTCGTAATTCTAGAAATTAGTTCTCGTGAATTTTATTGTTAGTCAGTTAGAGACACTGAAAGTTGAAGAAAGTGATTATTAAATCAAGAAACGAAAAACTAGAAAGGTAAAAAAAAGGGGGTTTACCGTTTGATAGTACTTAGTCTCAATGGTCATATAACCCTTTTTTTTTTTTTTTTTTTTTTAGACTAACAAACTTAACAAAAACACTAGCTAGAGAGTCTGCTTAAAAAAAAAAAAAAAAAAAAAGAGAGAAATTTTATTATTGCTCCCTTCTAATTTTTTGTCATTTAAATCAAACAAAGTAGTTCCAATCTTAAACAAAGTTTAATCCTGAAATTTAAATTATTTCTCTAGTGGTAATACGAGAATAAAACGAAATCTAAAAAAAATACCAACTGTTTGAGTCGTAATAAAAAACGTTTCTCGATGACAGTTATTAAATAACAGAATCAGGAGAGGTTTTCAAAAACAAAAGAAAACACTAGTTAGTTACCAAATTAAATACTTAATAAATTACCAACCTGTATCATTATTTGAGTGGCGAGCTGATCGTCTTCCTTCTTGATTTTTAGCCGAACCCACAATAATGGGTTGAGCATCGTCATTAAAATCACTTGACATAGTGGGAAAAAAAAAGAAATAAAATAAAACGAACTACAAGTCAGAAAATTAAATAACAGTTATTTTTAAGCAGAAAAACCTTTTTCGCCACGGTCGTGTTATTTTCCTAATCGTTAATCCTTTCGAAACGTAATCAGATGTGTTTTTTTCCTAATCAGATCATTTTTTTTTAGCAGAGAGTATGTTTCATAGATTTTTGTTGATATTAAAAAAAATTCACAACATTTGGTTTACTTGCTGATTGTGATATTGCGCTTTTTGTTTGCCAGTCTTTCTTTGTCAATAAAAGTAAAACAAAAACTATTAAATAAAAAAAGGTCAGGCAATTCTGCTGCACTACAAAACTAAAAAAAGTATGTGTGGATCAACAAACAGGAAACTAAACATTTAAAAAAAAACAAAACAAAAAAAACCGGCTATAACTTATCTAATAACTTACTTAGTAACAAAGTGTTTTGTTATGATGAATTTATGAAGATAGATGGAATTTAAACTCATTATATAACCCCACCCCACAACTTTTCTTGGAACTTGTCTGGTAAGTGGGCTTTTTGTTACAGATGAATGAAGTCAGAAGTAGTTTCTTTGTGACCATCTTTAAGATGACAAATGTAATCCAAAGTTTTTTTTCGACACAAATAGATAAAAAAATAAAATAAATGAAGTTGACATTATTTCAGTTTACTTTAACTACAATTACTGTGTGAATAGAACAAATTTTCTTCTCGTATTTTTGAGGTGACAAACAAATGGTCCCGTTCAAATGTTTACTGCACATTTTGAAATTAAGTTATTTCTTTAATTATAAAATGATTTTATAATTAATAACCCTTACCGGTACTGGATCCCCGAGAACCCAAAACAGATAAAAATTAAATTATTGGAAACTATTTTTGTATCACGTTGTACACGGTTTTTGGTCATTTTCCGGGTATTCCTCAAAATTCAAAAATTATCTATCCACTTTATTTTTCAAGTTACCGAAATTGATATTGGAATATTTGTAATTATTACAAATATTTCAATAACTTGAAAAATAAAGTGAATAGATAATTTTTGAGGAATTATGTCCACACCAGTGATGGGTCCCCACTCCCCAGGGAGCCGGTTTGGGCGCTTATGTTGCATCAATGCATTAGCTGACAAATTGTTTACTTTTTTTTTCCATGTACATAAGGATCTTAGTTTAGTGAGGTCACTGTTTTCTTTTTTTACCGAAAACAATTTTGACATCACTCTCACTTATTTCATTTTAATTTCTTTTTGAATATGGAAGCTACAATCCGTAGATATTCTGCACAGGAAGCAGCCAATCGTCTTATACAAATGCTCGAAGATTATAAAAATTTTATTTTGTTGTATATAAAAAAAAAAGTTAAATTTTGTGCACTTTTTATGGCCTTGTAGGTTCAAGCGGCAAAGCGCCAAGATCTTTTTTTTTTTTTTTGAATACTTGGAAGGGGATTTTACATATATTGACCAATGGGAATCAAGTTTTTCTAGCACCTAAAAATTTTGGTTGGAGCCGAATTTCATGACCCCCGTTGAGAATAAAAAGGAATGCTATCAGCAGATGGGATGGAGGAAGAGAGTTGAAAAGAAAATGGCAGAGCGCCAACTTCAGCTGGGGCAGTTTTCACAAGACATCACATAAAATCACAGTCCCGTGAAAGGTTATAAATGTGACATGACAGTTCCAAGGCAGATCCGTACAACAAATTTCACCCCACACCTAGAACCTACAAAAATTTGCCTACATCCATTCTGTTTCAGGCTGAGAGGTCCTTTACAAAGCTGTTACAACAGAGGTTGGTGTCATTTAAAAGATTGTGCTTTGTGCCATATTGTGAACCCTCTTACTCCGAGTTTTCCCTTATTTTTGAATGGATATATTTTGTATATGTTGGTTCTATTGACATTTTTGGTGACTTGTATTTTTCCCTGTTTCTGAGTGTAATCTATTTATTAACTCAAATTGTTATCCTGCCCAAAGAGATGCACAAAAGGAAATTTTTGTGCAACCCCTTGTTTTGTATTTTTCCAATTTGTAATTGTAAATAAATGTGTTGTACCTTTTAAAATTTTATGTAGTGGTCGACTTGTTTTATTAAGTTACACCTATTTTTGAGAGTTGCTGTTTCTACCAACTAAGTTTTGTGTCTGGCACAAGAACTTGGAGTTGATAGGAAAGCAGATTTTTACACCTTGCACAAAAAATGTTTTATGTTACCATAGCGTAGCATAATTTTATACGATGAAACTTCCAACAGTGGTGATAATTCTATTCAGTCAGATGATGATGGTGAGCTTGATGATATTAAAGATATTGCTGAGATATCAGATGAAGATGATGACATTGTGAATGGTGTAGATTGAGATCAGGACCGTATTTCAGTTCCTAAAAGTAGCTATTCAACTTGATCTAAGAGAGAAAGTGGTTCAATGTTCCACATGCATCTTTGAAAACTTGTGCAAATGTTTTTAGTGGTAATCAAGGACTCACATTGACAGTGAAAATAAAGCAAGAAGCTTTGGAACTTTTTTTTTTTTTGACCTCTGAAATTATCAAAATGATTGTAAAATGGAAATGCAAGAAAACACACTGGCAAACTCTTACAGTGACAGAACTTCCTGCATATCTTGATCTTTTATATGCTGCCAGAGTGTTGAAAGGGAATCATGAAAACATCAGGGAGATGTAGAAAGATGGGCATCTTTTGAGGCCAGTTTTTGCTGTGATAATTGTCAAGGAGCTGGTTTGAAGAAACTACTCAATGCATTCACTTTGATAACTTAGATACTCAGCAAGAGAGGAGGAAATGTGATAATATGGGATTTGTTCATTACACAGTACAAAAAGAACTATAATCCTTCAAAGCTTTTGTGCCAATGACTGTGATTGGGAACCACTACTCTAGAACAACTAACTGGACAGCCAAAAAGAAATATGTCAGTAGGGACCTTCAGAAAACAAAAACAAAAAAAAGCAATACCTAAGATTTTAAAATGCATTTAAAATTTTTAAAAATGAAAAAAATCTTGCTTTTATTTTAGTTTAATTGTAAGCTAATACATTAGATTAAATGATTAAATTAATCCAATAAGCAAAATCAAATTTAAATTGATAGGAATGATTTTTTTTTTTTAAATCATTAAAAGTAAAATTGGCCATATTGACAAATCTGTCAAATACAACATAATTCTCTTTATTAAAAAATCTTTCAAAAATAAAATATCCTTTGCTGAAACTTTATTTGAGGAAGATTAACTGATTTAAAGTTTAATTAATTTTAATTAAAACAAATATTACTTACTTTTAGTTAAAAATATCACAAAAAAAGCATTTTTTAACAAGGTGGATGTTGTTGACACATTTATTTGCATGATAAATGTAAGGGAGAAATACTTGTAAAATTACATAATGAATACAACATAAATGGCTTTTTAGATATTTTTTTTAATTACCCAGTAATTTTAAAAAATTAAAATATTTTAAAGATTCTAATATTTTACTGAAAACTTTAGCTTTATAGTTTTACTAATGAAGATGTTTGTTGAGAAAATGTTAAAAAATTACCAATAAATTTTAAATGTACTATAGTTACTGCCTTTATTTTTATTTTAATACCATTTATGGACATCCATATTTACAAAAGTTGGCATGTTTATTTATGCACAAAAAACAATAAAAAATAAAAATTCTTCTTAAAATACTGGGGGGAGGTTGCTGAATTGTAGTAAGCTTAACAATATCACTTGACCAATGCAAATTAATACAGAATCTAAAAAGATTTAAAATATATTATGAACACAAAGTCCATAATATATTTTATTCATAAAATCAATTAAAATCATTTCCTATTAAATAATGTCTTAGTTTTATTACAATTTTTATTTCAGAGCAGATTTTATCAAACTGGGGCTTTCTTTTGACAAAAAAAAGTTGATGATTTAAATTCTCTGAGGAATTGTCCTTATCTAATACTAAAACTCTAATCATGTATTTATGTATGTGTGTTTGTTTGTTTGTTCCCGAGATATAGCTTAAATGATACATCAATTAATTTAGGAGCATAGTTCAGTGCCAAATTTCATTATAATTAGACAAGGGGTTCTTTGGCTAGGGCCATTTTTCTGTTTTTACAGCATTTTTAATAGGAAATCCAGTATTTGTTTCGATACATATTCTTATATCAATCCATCTATATAAACAAACACTTGCATATTATATTCAATGTATTATTTGTGTGAAATACATTATTAAATAAATTTAAATATACATAACATATAGTTATACAATTCATTACATTAGAACTGTTTTTATACAGAAATATCTCAGATGTTTGGCAACAATTTGACAGATGAAGAGCCTAGTGGGTGTGACATTCTAAAACAATCTGTATTCTTAGAAAATTGGAACACATGACTTGATTGTAAATGAATAAATAGATGCATGTTGGTTTGTAGTTGTTATGTATTTTGAAATAAATGTGAGGAAGAAACAAGTATATATAATTAAAAATATAATTATTATTTTGAAAAAAATTACCTAGAAAAAATGAAACTGTGCACAAAAAGGAACCAGCCATACCTTATGTTAATTCAATAAATATGAATCTCCCTAAGCAAATAATTGCTGTTTATTTTTTTAATGACCTTCGCCTTTGAAAATTATAATATAGTAAATATTAAAATTGGTATGAATTGTCACCTCTGGGCTACTATTACTTGAGTGGAAAAACTTTTAGTGTGATTTCAGTTTCCAATTCCATTCTAAAAAAGTAAACATTTTCCTGCAAAGCAATGTTTGCATTAAAGGAATATTTCAAATTAATGTTAGTTTATAGTCCTGGAACAATGATAGGCTATATTAGGTACCACCACAAACTACCCCACCCACCAAAAAAAAACAAAACCTGAAAAACATTTTAAATGCTTTCTTTGAACTTAAATTAGTTATATTTGAAAGATAATCCAAATTAAGAAAAAAAATTAATTTCTGTATATAAATAAACTTTTTAGGCATTTTTAAAGAATTAGTATTTTTTCATCACTCATCAACTTATTGAGCTACCATTGTATATGTAGAATGTAAACAACAAATTTTAAATTCTTTTTAAATCCAATATTTGTCCTAGAGATGTATTTCAAATTCTATTAGTAAATTTAAGGATTAATTAACTGGATTTTCTAAAAGTAATGCTTACCTTTTACTTAAAATAGAATGAACATAACGTTTTAATAATGCACACTAGCATGTGAGGTCAAAGAACAATTAGAAAAACATTAATACTATCCCTGTCTGAAAAAGTGCAGGAAAATGTAAAAATAAAACTGAAAGAAGTACTAAGGATCCCAAAAATTATTTTGGGGGTTTTATTAAATTGTTTTTGGCAAAATGCAGACTGAATTTTCCAGATGTTCACATTCAATATTGCATAAATCTTTTACTGAAATAATATCTTCAGGGATTTCTTTTTATATAACTGAGCACCCCCTCCCCCCCAATTAAAAAGTATACACACAATATTGAGAAGTGGGAGGTGAAACATATCCCCACCAAAGATTTTCCAAAAGTTTTTTTTTTTTTTTTAATAAAATAACCTATTCAGTGAAATATTCATTAAAATTAATTGGGTCATTAAACTATTTTTTTTCTGTTACCACAATAAATAATTCTGGATATTTGTGAAAAAAATGAAAGTTATATTTATTTTTCCTATTCAAAAGAAAATATTTGTTATGTAAAGGAAAATGAAGGCTAAATATAACCTTAGAAAAGATTACAGTATTTTAGATGTCAAAAAATAACACATAATGATGAATACTGGCTAATTTAAAGATTAATAATAATAATAATAATAATAATAATGGTATCTTAATCTTGTGGGTAGTATAATGGTTATTTGCTATTCAAGATATTGAGGTAGTATAATGATTATTGGCTTAGTAGATTGGTAAGTCAAGATCAAGTACTGTACTGATTTATTACATTAATTTTACAGTATTGCTCTTGGGAAAGGCATAAATTCATTTCTTCTCCTCCTAACTATGGGTTAAATAGGCAGGATAGACTGGGCTCTCTAGTCTTGGGTATCTGCCAGTCTAGGAGAAACACTACACTCTAATTAAAAAGTATAGCCGAGCCAACAGGAAACCACTACACTATATTTCTTAAGAAATCATGGCAATTCACAAATAGTAAAGAAAATAATTTTTTTCTTTTTAATCAATTCACCCCAAGCAAGGTGATAATGCCACTAAGATGCAAGAGTATACTAGGAGTGAAAGAGAGTGAAAAAAATTTAAAAGGGACAGGATTAGGTTTCCAATGGAAGACTATACATATATTAAGTCAGATTTTATTATAAAAGTCAATGTTTCCGTAATATTAAATGAGATTTACCAAGAGATTTACGTAAAATTTTGGGGATATATTTGTTTTAAAATAAATATATACTGTGGACATCAGACTGTAAGACTGTATTTATAAGAAACTAGCAGTTTCAGTATAACTCATCTTTGACCGGGTCTTTCACTACTGGGAAATTTTGCTGTTCAATTGGAGCAGTTTAAGTTTAAAGTCAGCTCACCCGAAAATTAATATTAGTAAGAACATTTGGGTGCAACTGAGGTACATCGCCAAATTGGTGGTGGTGGTGGGGGGGAGAAACAATTTGAAGTGGTGGGGGTGTCCCTGAAAATAATAAATAATATTGTAATAATTTAAACTATTTATTTTTATTAAAGTTTTTATGAAAGACATATATACAAGAACAGATAGTAAATAGTAAAACATTGCTGAGAGTTATAATGGACAGGAAGTAGTGGAGAGCCATTGTCGCCAACAATTTGAACTCAAAACCGGCATTGAAGAAGTATCTATCAAACAAAAAAATTTCATCAAAATCGGATGAAAACTGGAAATGCATAAACAACATCTGATCACACACACACATTTTGAGAATTATAGATATGGATAGATAGATATTTACAATTTTACTTGGTGGTGTGAGATTTTATGATACAACTCAAGGCATGTTCATCATATAGGAAACTAACAGCATGGCCCGGTTTTGCCCATGCTTGATTCAAAAATCGTACGACTCATACAGCAATTGCTATCACTTGACTTAAAATATTTTTGCCCTTCCTTGCTTTTAAAGGACTGCCCTTTGCCATACTGATGTTGCTACATTCCTTACTTCTTGCCTATCTCACACTGCAAATTTTTTCTATGCTCTATACTAAACATTAAATCTGTTACGAAAAAAGAACTAAACAAAATGAACACAAAACGATCAGCTTTAAAAAAGGACTCTTAGCTGGAAAAACCAAATGAAAAAAGAATGTTAACAACAAATACTTTTTCACGCCCAACCCAGTTCTGCGGAATCAGAATTAACATTGAGTTTAAGCAATTGAATGAGCCAATTGGAGTAAAGTGCCATGCAGATTTAAATTTTTCCCACTTGTGACGAATGCAACTATCGATTTTTTTTGCATGCTAGTTAACATTCGTGTCAGTCAGCTGTTGGCTCTCACACTGGCCAATAGAATCTTCCTGCCTATTCATGGCAGCCAGCTATAGGCTCTCACTCTGGCCAGTAGAAAATAGCCGCAAACTACATGAAAAGTGCCGTAGAAGCATGAAAAAATCGATTATTTCCACTATCGACGGGAGTTGAGAAATGCTTGACACACACACACACACACACACACACACACATCCAGCCTTTTAGAGATAAATACAACTGTAGAGTGATTGATATTTACTTTATAATTTTGGACATAAGATTGTTATTCGTTTCAGCAACCAAATTGGTAATTCTCCGGTTCGACGACCGTCAAGTTCCTGCTTCTTCGATACTTTTCAAGGCTGAATAATTCAGTCGGTTTTATTGACTGTCGTCACATTATGTACTTTTACATGAAGAACTTTTCTGCATGCTCTCGACAAATAGCCGAGTTTTTATTTCAGCAACCAAATTGGTAATGCTCCTGCGACGACCGTCAAGTTCCTGCTTCTTCGAATCTGCATAGAGACCAGTTGAGTCCTACAGAGAAGAAAAATACTACCACTTCTTTGAAGTAACTACCCCACCCTATTCACAGGGGCAAAAAAGGGCATATAATCTTTTTTTGCAAAGACGCAATAAAATTTGTATTGAATTAAGGTAGGCTTTGTTAATTGTATGTCTTTTCTTGTTTCTACCAAGGGTTAAAAAACCGTGTGAGAAGAAATTCTCACAATTTATTTCAGTTTTTAAAAGTGAAATTAATTTTATTAGACTTTTAATTCTTAGTCTACTACTTTGCTAATAATAACTTCAACTACATAAAACAAAATAATTTCAAAAAACATTGCGTATTTTAAAATTTTACATTCTTAAAAAAAAATCGCACCATATTTCTGTTACTGTTAAAAAGTGTTAACTGTTAAAAGTTTAAAACACTCAAAGTTAACAACAGTAACAGAAATATGGTGCGATTTTTTTTTTAACAGTTAACATGGCATTTATGACTTCTCACTTGTTAGAATTGAAATATAAATATTAAAAGAAACTGATAAATTATATGAATTAAAAGTACAAGGTGTTTTGTTATTTTTCTTTTTAAATAAATCAGAGGGTATATAAACAAAAAACAAGTTATCTTTCTTTTAATATCGTAAAAAAAAGTTTTTAAAAAAGTTTTCCTGATTTAGAAAAAAAAAAGAAGTAATGTGTAGTAGTGTAATGTCTTCATTTTTTTACATATCCCCAGTTTTATTTTTTTTTTAAATAAACACAATTATTGTACTTATTTATTTCATAATTTATCAATGAGGAGTTATGAACAGAAACATGGAAAAACCCTGGCATCACGGTCTTGATTCAGAAAAATGGATAAAATTTCATAAAATATTAAAAATTCATGGGTGTATGAATAATTTTTTTGTTGTTGATCATAGGGGTTAACGAGCATTGTATTCCTTCTGGGGAGGGGCGGCAAATTTGAGCGCCGCCCTGTGCGGCAAAAATACTAGGTACGCCACCGCTTGCAAGGAACCCATAAAATGATATGGGAGATTGTGTTTATCAAATGTTTCTATCTATGCCCTATACATTTTGGATTTATTCATAAGTAAGAATGTTTTATACACCCCCCCCAAAACCCCGATAGACATAATTTATTTTAATCATATTGTATGAAGAAACCCATGACATATTGCTTAACTTATACCATGAAATATTTACAAAAAACATCAGTTAGTTGAAGTAGTTGTTATCAATTGTAAAAACATTGACTTGTGTAGTCAACAAAACCTAAGAGATACACTGTCATAGGCTAACTTTTGTAATTTTCTTTAACTCTTTGGTACTGTAGTGCCTATTAATAGCAGTAGTAACACTAGCAGCCCTAAATAAACCTTGTATCAACAGAAGTTCAATAAAAAGCACATGAACCTGTGTGATATGAAATTTCCATGCTGAAGCTGAAAGGGTTGTGAACGCTTCACACTAAAAAAACACACCTACACAGTAAGTCCCACTTAATTTAAGTGACTTAAATATATATGAACATTTCGTTGTGTATGCAATTTACTTCTAACAAAAAAAAATCGTTTTAAACTTTCCTTTTCTTTATTTTGTTTTAATAAATGTTATCTTGCATTGTAAATCACATTTAAGTAGCCAATCACTGGATACTGCAAGAAAAAGAAAAAAAATCATGGTGGATGATTTCACAATACAAAGCTTTCTGGGAAAATGACTTGTTAAATTAACATTCTTAAAACTTAAAAGTAAAACTAAGTACGTGAACCACAATACAATAATTCACAAACAAAAATACTTTCAGAAGAAGATTACTACTGTAACTAAAAGCGGATAAACTTTCAAATTCATAAAAAAATTCTATTGATTTCACTTTCATACGATTTTTTTAAACAGTCGCTAACTTGGAATAATTTTTTTTTCTGTTTTCAGAAGTATTTTTCTATCTAAAAGTATATATGTCATTCGTTATGTTCTTTGCACATTAATGACGTACTCTTTCTTTTGTCATTATTCAAGAATCAAGAACAGAACATTAACTAAGATTTTGGGTTTTTTTTTTTAAAGAGTTTGTGAGAATGAACTTTAAAACCTGCGCCATAACAATTACATTTTTTTTGTTGTAAGAAATGTGCCTGCAAGTATAAGGCAGAGGCAGCTTTCTACGGTTTACCCAGTCATAATAAAAGAACATGTCATGCCACTTTAGTAGCAAACCACCCACATTCTCTCAGTTTTCCGCCGGCGAGAATTCCTCTCGAGCAGCTTCTTCCCGTGGAACCGACTCCCAACACTACGAGATGTTTTCCCGATCACTACTTAACCTGTACAAGCCTAGGGTTAACAACTGTTATCTTCTACTCTTCTACGCACAAAAAAGGGCCTCCTAACAGAACCCTCGGCCTCGAGTGACTCTCGGGTCTTGTACAGGGTGAACCTTACTGTAAATAAAAAATAATAACAATCTTCACCCCGTTCCAAACCGAGGATTTACTGAAGAGATAAGAAGACTAAGAGGAAAACGGTAATTAATCTACTTTCCATTCATATTCTTTGGATGGCACCCGGTAAATATTGAATGTCGAGTGTGATTTAGATTCGCACTGCAATTACAAATAAATTTTTAAAGTCTTGATTTTTACGAAATTCGTGAACTGCGGATAATACAATTTCAGCGGTAAGTTTTTTTACTTTAGTGCACATTTTATTTTCTGTCATTTTCAAAATTTTAAAATAAAATTTTGTAAGCAGTTTCTTAATAATTTGCGTTTTTTATTGTAAAGCAAAAAAAAAAGAAAAACTTAATAATTTGCTTCCTGAGGACAAAAATGATTGTGTCGTCAATCAAATCATTTTAATTTACAATTTATTTAAAAAAAATAAAACTTTTTGATGAGAAGCCCAAGCGTAATACAAAAAATTATTGTTAATTGAAAAATCAGATGATCAATGCAAAATAAATAATTGTTAATGATAATTCGTTAGAGTCCGAACAAAAACATTACATTTTTAAAGATTATGTTGACTCCCACCCACCCAGAGAGATACGGAATTTCTTTTAAAATTTCCCGCAAACCGAACTTTATGGATGCACATGCACTGATGGTTGATGCTATTATTTTGTGAGTAACCAAAACCAATAATTACTCCAAAATCCAAATCTTTGATTTAGAGAAACAAAAGCCTCAGCAGATTCAACATACCTTCAAATGCAAGTTTAAAGCATTAACAACTATTCCAGATTTTGAAGACAATACGTGAGTAATGTAGGAAGAATATTCAACAAAGGTTATTTTTCACGTGTTTGTTTTAATTTGGTTAGGTCAAGTAGGGACAAGGTTCTGAAAATACAAACAAGAAAAGATAACTCAAAACAATTCTCGCAGATAATCAAGAGTTACTTTCTCCTGTGGAAATCTGAGCAGTGGGTGGGTAAGTTACACGATACTATTGTTCAGATGACTCGAGACAAATTGCACAAGATATTTACATAAAGAAATAAAACATCCATTCACTGTTTAATAAACAGTGTTTATTGAAATGAATGAAGAAACAATGCTAAACATTAAACAATGGTTGTATGTAAGAGAAATTCAAAGGACTATAAATGAAAATAATTTTTTTAAAATGTACTTTTTGAATGAATAGCAATATAGAATTTTTTTATAGAATATTTTATTCTTTTTAATTAAGTTCATCCCAAGCAAGGCAGTAAAGCCACTAAGACACAAGGGGTTACTGAGTGTGGAAGAATTAGAAGCTGTTGGAATTTAATTTGAGAACAATATTTTTTTTACAAGTTAACATTCTCGCTATTTTTTTTTTTTCCATCCTCACTCCAACCTCTTTTTCCTTTCAAAACCGGCTCCCAAAGCCTTGATTCTTATCAGAAATAAGAATATATTTTCTGACTAAGGAGTGAGCTGGAAAATATAAAAAGGAATTCCACCACCATTATTCTTTCCATAGGGCTATAAAGTCTGGTGGAAAACTCACAGCTTGTTCACTCCAACCTGTTTTCATTACTTTCAAAACCAGCTCGCAGAGCCCTGATTCTTATCAGAAATAAGAATGTGTTTTCTGGCCAATAGAGGGGCCAGGAAATTTGTACAACGATTTTGGAGGGAAAAGTCCCTGATTCATCGGAGCCTATCAAATCTCCATAAATTTGGAGAATCTTTGCCTATTTGGCAATGAGAATTCAGCCCACCGTCTGTGAGGTGGATAAGGAGCTCCAGTCAACTTCAGAACCACTTTCAACCAAAGAAGAAATTCCCGCCAGGTCGGAGAGACAAACCGCTAGCCCAGTACTAAAAATCAATTGAAAACTGCATCGCTTCACCATTCCTTCTGTCCTGTTCACTGGACTTCTGACGTCGACCTACGAATTTACTCAACTGCAAGATTCCTATGTCTACCAACAATTTTCCTACTCTACAAGAACTGTGAGTGTTTCTAAACCTTAACAAAATTCTACTCGCTTAAATAAATTTTTAGGTGCTCAGAGAAATATTTTGAGCAAGCTTTTTTTCTGTTATGAATATTTTCTCTTCTCTTAAAGGACATTTTCTCTTCTCCCTTTCTTTCACTCTTAATTGTCTTTATCCCTTTATTACCCTTTCTTTTTCTGTATAAACACTTTCTTCTTTTATTGTTACACACCGAGCAGGAGTTTTTTCTTTATTCATCCACGCCTAAAAGAGAGTCCGCTCTAATCTTGCTGTTTTTTTACTCGCGTTTTGTGGCAATTTTTTTTAACCTCAACCCTTGGATGCGGGAAAGACGGGACAAATATTCCCAGCAAAGCAGAAAAAATAAAAATGAGCGAGAATTAAAAAAAAAAATAATCAGGAGGACAGAAGATAGCGATTGATATTGCATTTAAATTTTTGAAAATTAAAGTTGGCTGGAAAGCATGGTGCCTGGAAGGGAGTTCCAGAAGCGAGAAGTGCGAGAAAAAAAACTGTTACATCTAGCCAAATCATCTGTAAATTTAAGAGATTTTGACGCCAGCCTAGTACTGCGCTTAATACAGTCTAGGTACATAGTGAAGAACAATATATATATATATATTATATATATATATATATATATATATATATATATATATATATATGCAAAATGTGGCACAAGGCCAAAAAGGAAAATAGGGAAAAGGACAGTCTTCTTCTGTCTTAAACTTAAACAGTTAGCCACAATCACTGACTCAAACATACTATGGGAAATTTGTCCCGGCTTTTCCACATGAAAGGGTTGAGGTTAAAAATGCGACAAAATTGAAAAAAGCAACAACACTTGAAAGATTAGAACGAACAATTCTCGCTTTTTAGCCGGCTCTTTCCGGCGGAAGAATAAAGACTCGAACTCCTGCTCGGTGTGTTAACAATAAAGGAAGATGTTTATTTACATGCACAAAAAAGGGGTATAAGGATATACACAATTACGAGGGGAAGAAAGGGAGAAGAAACTTCCTTTAACTTTAAAGGAAGAAAAATGTTCATAAAAAAGAAAAAGCTTGCTCAAATATTTTTCCTAGTGCCTAAAAAAGTTCCTTAAGCAAGTAGCAGATTGTTGTTAAAGGTTAAAACACTCACAGATTTGTTCAGAATTCTTGTAGAGGAGGAAACAGTCGGAACATATGAATTCTGTCGTTGAGTGAGTTCGTAGACTGGCGACAGATATCTTCTAGGTGTAAGGAGGCAGATCTCGACGGCTTTTTAGTAGTGTGCCGACGTTCTTTCTTGACATCCCATAGTAGGTAATTCTTTTTTGAAGATGACTGCTTTTCTGTCGCCAACCTGTTATTATCACAGACGGTGGTCGAGTACTCACTGCCAAACAAACGTAAATTATCCGTATTTATGAAGATTAGGAGGCTCATAAAATATCGGGGACTTTTCCCTCCAAAATTGCTATACACCTTTCCTGGACATTTCATTTGTTAGAAAATATATTCTCATCTCTGATAAAAATCAGGCTGGGAGCCGGCAAGGATCCGACAAGCTGCGAGCATCTTCCCCAGATTTCATGGCACCATGGACAGGATAATGATGTTCAAACTCCTTTTTATATTTTTCAGCACTCTCGTTCGTCAGAAAATATATCCTTATATTTGATAATAAACAAGGCTCTGGGAGCCGGATTTGAAAGCAAATGAAAAAAGTTGGGATGAAGATTAGAAAAGAGGCTAGAATGTGAACCTGTAATATATTGTAGTCGTGGTTCTCAAATAAAATTTCAATACTAAAACAATATTCCTTACACTAAAACAACTCATTCTTACCATTCTTATTACATCTATCATAATACCTCAATGTCTCGATGAAAATCCTAACTAGTCCCCATATGTACAATTCATGTCTGTTGGGAGAGGGGAATATAATAGCAATTTAAAAATCTAATCCCCAATGAGCATTTACAAAAATGACACAAAACTATTTACAAGAAACTAAATAAAATATTGTTGGTAATAACTCTCCCACAAACACAATCCTTAATTGTGGCAGAAACATCAGTTAACTGGACGAAATCAACACGGGATTCATTCATTCCAGCCACTCACTCAAACACAACAACAAATACGAAAATCACACCGAAAAAAAAAAAAAAAAAAAACGAAAGGTGCACCGCATCCATCAGAGAATTGACATCATTGACCACCTAATGATGGAGGGGAGAAGGAATTAAACTAAAGAAAGTGGGGGCAGAAATGAAAGGGGCCAATGAGCATACAACCCCTAGCTAAGTTAACTTGAATGAAGAAACTAAGGACAAAAAACAACCCAAAACTAACCTAATTTCAGACAGGTTTGCCAATGTACATTCAGAGCAATATCATAATGCCTAACCGCCATCAAAGTGCCACTTTAAATCAGTCCCTCTTACTCGACACAAACGCACAAGACTCACCCACCTTTTGCCAAATTCTGATGAAGGGATCCGCCACCTTTCATTTCTTGACTTTAAGCTGATGCTTAAAATACAAGATCAGTTGGGGGAAAAGTGAACTTCTCATCCCCCCACCCACACACCAGAATCTCTTCTGACGTGTCATCAAAATCATGACTTTCATAACACCTAACAAGAAAAGAACACATAGTGTTCAGTCTTCGTCAACGATGGTACGATATTGTTACAGGCAGAGCTGACCTCGAGGACGAAAAAATTCCCGTGCAACATGTGAACCATGATACTTTCAATAAACTTGCACAACGGGACTACGACCCTGTAATGAAAGAAGGCGTGATCCAGGAGATTTTTCCAAACCGGCCAAACAAAGTCTTTTGCCGACAAGAGGGCCCTACAAATCACCCGCCAGGCGAGTGATGCCTCATCGTTATTGAGGTATTTCAACTTGGGCATCCATGGTCATATTGTGTGAGCCTCCTTCTTCGTAAGACCGAGTTCGTCTATCAAATCATCACGTACATGATATAATGCCCTTCTGGACAGCGCCAAGACATTGGAGAGGCTATCCGATGCCCATAAGAACAATACGACATTCACTATAGAAGGAGCACTCGCCTCAGAGCAAACGGGGAGGAGAGCTCTTCCTCGCATGAATGCTCACTTCTCAGGGATGAGAAGTTCTTACGGACATCTTCCTTCCAGAATACGCCATCCTCATTTGAATTGTGACATATTTGATCTAAGAACGCAATGCGAAGCGTATGTTAACGTGTCTCAACGCTCGGCATACCCAGACTGCCTTCAAAAGATGGAAGTAACAGATCTCCCGAGGTAACTTTGCGGACTTGCCACCCCATAAAAAGGACAAGAGACTTACTAATGAATTTAGTGTAGTAGACGGAAGTAGAAGCACGGAGAGTCGGTAAAGGAGAATCGGGTAGATGAGTGAGGCACATACTTCCGCCCTCCCCTTTAAGGAAAAATTCCTCCGCGACCACAGACGAACTGCGGCCTCGGCCTGCTTCTGCACCTCCGACTAATTCATTTCCAGCAAGAGGTCAGGACCAAACCAGACACTGAGTATCTTGACCGACCCGTCTGTACAGAGGAAAGATCCGGGAAGAGAGACTCTCTTCCACACACCCAATCGCAAGCCAACAGACTTATCGCAGTTGATCGTACCCTCTGATTTCTTTGCTGACTTTGACAATCTCGGCTCTGCTTGAAACAAAAACCGAAACGTTGTCAGCATAGGCAAAATACCTAATACCTGGCTGAGGTGGTAGCACCAGGTAGAGAAATTTCGCGGATTCGTCTTTAACTTGCATAGGAAAGGTTCCAACGCAAGAACACAGCAAAAACGAAAGCGAACAACCTTGACGAATGGAGTAAGACAATACGAAAGGCTCTGATCAAACCCATTCACTTCCACCAACGCACCAGGAGTCGCATACAGAAGTCAGATCCAAGTGGGAAAATATGGTTCGAAACCGGCTATCAAAAGGACAGCCTCCAGAAATCGATGACCCATCATATCGAATGCCTTGGACTAATCTAAATTGATCGGTGTGGTTTAACTGTCGACTTGCTTGCTGAGCAAGTGTACCATATGAATATTGTCCTGGATAATCCTGCCTTTCAGAGCACAAGTCTGTTCAGAGCCAACCAGACGAGATAAGACAGCCTGAAAATGGTTCGATAAGACCTTGGCTAAAATCTTTAAATCTGTATTTAGCATTGTTAAAGGCTGAAAGTTATCCCATCCGCGCCGTTCTTATCCTTGTGTAGCAACTTGACCACACCCTCCACATGAGATGCATTCCTAACTTCCTCTGTACGCAGTTCAGCATCCATATTCGTTGCCTCGGAAGACATTCGTTTTAACCCAGCCATAACTACCAGAGTTTGATCCTTTTTGATAAGCAAGGAGGACAATTCTGCCCAAGCTAGAGCTACTTCCCCACTATCACGGGATTTAATCACCCAATCTACTTTTTGTTCACATGCCGTTTGCGCCTTTAATCTATCTACATTGAGCCGAAGACTATACTCAGCAGCAAATGGCTTAATTTTGGATTTTAATTTGTCCCACTACATATTCCCAACCACAATCCCCGTCTATCCTTGCTACAGGATTAGTAGCAGCTGGTTCAGGAAATCATACTTACCAAATAATGATGAAGTTCAATTTCCAGTAGCCAGCCATCTTAACCTTAGACTTATCTAAATTTGAACGAACCAGGACAAGCGTATAATCCTAGTAAATTATATAATGAAAACTTGGACATCCTAAGACATCGACATCGACTCTCTTAAGTAAGACTTGGTCGAGGTCGCTAGAATGCACCTCTGTAGCTGATCCGCCCCTATTCGTCCACACTGCCACCCGGGGATATTCATTACAGTATTTATCGACAAGATAAAACTTATTAATATAGTCCCGAAATAGTTCCGGTTGTTAGTACCCGATCTTGCCCCTGTACAATCCATATTGGGGTCAAGGACGGCATTCCAACCGCCTGCTAAAACTACCCGACGATATGTCGTCAAAAATGGCTCGATCCACTGAAACAAATCAGGTTGCTCAGAATGGTCATTGGGCGCATAAACCCCAATGAGACGAAGAGCCTTATCATTCATGGTAACATCCAGCACACAAAGACTCCCGCCCCCAGATCTGCGAAGACAAGAGTACATGCCGCTTTCAAAGACTTTCTCACCAGCCAAGAGACACCTCTCCAACATCCATCAAAACAAGGTGAATAGAGAGAAACCTCCCTAGACAGAATGCCTTCATAATCGCGAGTAGATAACCGGGTCTCCTGCACACATTATATATTCGCCCCAAGACGCTGAAGGTCACGTGAGAAACACCGACCTCAGGCCTCAGACATTCAAACTAGCCAACCAGAGAGACATTATCAAACCGATTAGGGTCGTTCTTCTGCATTGAACATGGCCAGGATGAGAACACCAACGGCCTGTCCCATTGATCCTGTGCACATCTCACTCTTGATGGCGCCATCAAGAGACAAGCCGCCAATATTCTCGGGAAATGTTAACTTTAAAGCCCTATACAGGGATGGGTGAACAAAAACGGGGAGCCGCCCAGAACAATATTGTTTCAATTCCGTCATCTGGTAGTCGTTCACATACGCCACTAGAAGCACTAATTTAAGACGTTTGCCTCCTCGATCATGGCCCATATCAGCCGTCTACCGGACCTGATCGCACAACAGTCAGTACTCTTAGTCCTTTTGAAATTTTGTGGAACTTCAATGTCTTTTCTGTTTACCTGGCGGAAATTCCATGTCTTTTGGATTTCGTATCTGAGCAAAACCCCTTTCTGCCTGTTCCCAGGACACATGGCAGACGTCTTCCCCAGGTAGGTATGGTAGTTTGATTTTTTTTTTCTTTTTTCCAATATGTCGGGACTTCTATTTCTTTTATTTTGGGGTGATCGAGAAAAAGAGTAGGTGTATTTGTGGGTGTAGATCTGGGTATATTGGCCGGGGGTGCTTTTGAAAGGAGATGGTCATGGCAACGGGATGTCTTGTACAGATGCTTTTGTTTTTGTTGGTGTGTTCGTCAGTGATTTGTGCGGAGGTGGATGGCTGAATATTTTGAAGAAGAAGGGATAGAGAATGAGGATCCCGGCACCACCAGTGGCTTTTGTTTATTGACCTGTTTCACTTCCAAAACATCTTTTAACCTCCATCTTTTCAATCTTCTCTGAGCTAGGCTCATTTAACTTCTGCACTGAGTAGCTATTTTTCTGTATGAAGCCGGGGCATCACCCTTAGAGCTAGAGAAAAAAAAAGTTCCTTTGACTCCCAGGGACATGAGTGATCAAATCACTGTGTCTTTCGTGGTGTGACAAATTTTGCATATATCCTTGTCTACCACGAAGACGACACCATTCTTTTTCAAACATCTTTAATTCTTGGATGCCTTCCAAGAGTTCATCTTTTTTTACAAGATGTACAAAACTCTTAGCCCTTTCCAAAAATTCTGTAATGTTTATAATGCAACTTGGGGGGGGGGGCTTCTGGCATGAGGGCAATTCCTTGGCTGCCGTCTTCACTGGTGCCTCCATTACTTTCAGCACATTCTTGTCAATAGCTTTACTGGAAATAATACTGGTCTTTTCTTAAGTTTCTGTGCTACTAATAGTAATTTCTTCCTGGATTCGGGATTTTGAGGTTGCTTGCCCCTGTTTTCTAGTTTTCTTTTTAACTGGAGGGTCTGCCTTAGAGGCAGCACCAAAAAGGTCCTTTCTCACAGACTATTTTGGTCAGTCATCTTGAGAAACAAGAAGGTTACCACCTATCTAAGGATGCCAAATTATTTATTATTTTTTAAATCTTGTGAAAAATAATTGGGGAAGGGGAAGAGGGAAAAAATAAAACATACCAACAGATAAATAATTAAAATTGCAAATAAAATGTAGATTTCTTCTATAAAATAGAAGAATTTAAATAAAAGGAAACAGTATAAACAGGAGAAGGGGAGAAAATAAAAGAAAGAATACAATAAAAAGAAAAACTGGTTAAACCAATATGAACAAAAAATAATTTACCTAAATGAACTAATTTATAATTAAACTTGAAAAAAAGAATTTTATCAAAAAAGTTTTAATTTATAAAAGAGAGTTTAAACTAAAAGCAATAAAGTTTTAAGAAATAAAGCCTAGTTAAAACAGAAGTTTGGGAAAGCTAAATGTTAACCCAAAAAAAAAAAAAATAAATAAAATAAAAGTCAGCTGAAACTGAGGAGGGTAAACTAAGAAATCAATGACTGACTAGAAAAATTATAAAATAAAAATAAACTGATCAAGCATCAAGAAAAACAAAATCGGATTCAGTTTAAATGTTCTTAATAAACCAGCTCAAATAAGTAGCTAATAAATAAAAGTAAATAAAAAAGAAATAAAATAAGTAGTCTGGTAAGACTTTAGTAAAAAGAAAGTAAAATCAAGATGGCATCCAAAAGCTGACAAGAAAACTGAAAAGAAAGGTTTGACAAGAAGAAAAAAATAAACAACAAAAATTAATGTCTTTTTAGGAGTTTTTTGAGTCTTTTCAAGATTCATTAATAAAAAATAAACTATAAATTAAATACAAAAACAAAAAATAAAATATACAGAAGATTGGTAAGATTTTAGTTAAACTAGGAAAATAAAATTAAATGACAGCAAAAACTGAGAATAAAGACTGAAAAGAAAAAAATCAAAAAATAAATCAAACTAAAAGGAATAAATAAAAAAAGGAAGAATAAATTAAATCAACTTATAAAACTACCTAAAACCTAATAAAAATAGGTGTATAAAAGATAAAATAAAAAACTGGGTAAGGCAAAAAAAATGAAAAAGAAAAATCAAACTTTTTGGTAAAAAACAGTCAGTAGTGAATGCAAAAAAAAAATAAAAACTTGAGCTTAACGTAAAGCAAAACAGTTTTCTCAAAAAAGTTCTGAAGCATGGCAAAAACATGTCAGGCTCTAACCACTGGTCTTGCTGGTTGGAAAAAGAACTCCCACTACAGAGGTGTCATAGTGAAGAGCTCATCTGAACAATTACCATGAAAGTATTGATAGAAAAGGTACAGAGAAGAAACCCTACAGTAATGGGAAAGTGACCGAAGCCGAGATGCCAGATCAGGACCAATAATATTGCTGATTCTTCTTTGGATTTTATTAAAGAGCTCTAGACCATATATGGCAGCAATATTCTAAGTATGGAAAAAATAGTAGACCTATAGATATGTAGGATAGATTCTGGAGAGCAAAATCTTTGGACATCAGCTGCTATTTTGACCTTATCGAACAGATCAGACTTACTATTAAGACAGGCATAAATGGTTGAGTTGTCAGCGTAGACACTGAGAGCTGATGACATTGAGAAGATCATTAATGAAAATTAAAAGCAAAGTAGAACCAAAGATGGAGCCCTGGGAGAAACCTGTATTAGTATGAAAGGATCTAGATTAGTGGCCATTCAGGATAAATTTTATTTCATGATTTGACAGGAAAAACAGGATCAGTTCAAAGATTTGTCTGGAGGCACCATAACTTTTCAGCTTGTGGAGAAAACCTGTATGCCAAACTCTGTCAAAAGCTTTTGAGATGTCCAAAGCTACAGTCCAGGCATCACAATTTTTATCTAGAGCACGATGGACTCTTTCCGCAATTATCATCAGTACATCAGTAGTTGACCTGGAAAAAATGAAAGCCGTATTCTTTTCAGGACAAAGTCCCTGTGATGAGAGATACTTAATCAATTCAGTATTGATTAGGGTCTCTAGGAGTTTTCCAAAAGGCAGGAGAAGGCTAATAGGTTGATAGTTGGAAGGGTTGGATGGTTCACCCAAGTTCTTAAAAACTGGAACAACAAATGATGACATCCAGCAGGCAGGAAAGCAAGAAGCAACAAGGCATTTATTATACAGTTTAGGAGCCACACTTCTTAATAACTATTACAGGGATACTGTCAGGTCCACATGCTTTGTGGGGGATCTAGGTCAGAGATGATAGCAGAAACCATAGAAGAGGTCATATGCATATCACTCAATAGAGACAGTTCTAAGTAATAAATTAGGCAGGGATACTCCAAATGAGTCAAGAGTAGAGTTTAAGGAGAATTTGAGTGAAGCATTCAGCTTTATCTGCTGAAGATGTTAACACCACAATTTGATTAAAGAGAGGAGGAATAGAGACCTTACACTTATTTAATACACTGTTACAGAGCTGCCGGTAATCATGAGACCAAAGTTATTAAATACAATATGGTGCCTCATTCTCTCAACAAACAGACTCAGCTCCTTCAAGGACTCATTTACATTTATTATGAGGGGCAACAAATAGGTATCTGTTGTGACAGCAGCTGTCACACTGGTATAGCTGAAAATAGTAGTTTCTATGTGTTATAGCAGCCAAGCATGCTGGTGTGAACTATGGAGAAGATTGAAGTTTCACCTGGTATTTCCTAGAAGAAATGAAAGCATCCATGCTGGCTTTGACCCCCCAAAAAACTTCAGTGGTGCAATTCTCAATTTGAAGGTTACAGATGTCAGTCCAATGGCCGTCATGAAGAAAATCAGAATAAGTCCCAATCAGCATGCTGGTAACAGAAAGAAGTCTTATGAATAGAAGGTTCCTCTTTAATAGATTATTGAAACAAAATATCAATAAATACTACAGAGTGATTAGGGTTTCCATGAGGACAGTGTTGCAAAGCTCACCAAGATCGAGAGAAGTTAAGCATTGAAAGTACTTGCACATTTAAGACCTAATACAGTATATAATTTTAAAAAACAGGGATCATAACATTCATCGAGTGATTTGTAGGTTAATGCATCTTTAAAATTTAGTTATCAAAGGGATTTTGCCATTTTATATCATTAACTTTATTAATTTACTTTTTGTATGAATGATTCATTGTAATATAAATTAAACTGCATCACATACTTGATTTAAAAGAACTGATCCGACGTGCAAATTTTCAGGATAACAACTGAAACATTGCTCTACTTATTGAACTATTTAGTTCATGTCACATTGACTAATAAACTCCTACAACAAAAAAAATTCTTAAATTGCCATATTAGTAAAAAACGCTCTCACTTAAATTTTCAAAAATTCAACCTTAGCATTGCGACTGCATGCTCCACAAGTTTGCATCTGTTATCAATAACACATTTAAAAAAAAAACATTTTGATTTGCAGTATATTTTTTTTGTCTTGGATGGTACCTGACTTTTACCAAAAACAAAATAAATATTACATATGGGGGAGAAAGAGAGATAACATCTCAACTCCTAAATAATAATAAATAAAAAAAAACTGAGCCTTTTTCAAACTTTGAAATACTATTCTCTTTTTACATCTTTTTCTTTAATATACAATTTGCATGAATAGTAAATAAATTTTTCAACTTTATACATTGACAACATTTATTTCTTTTCACCATTTCCTTCCTTTTTTGATATTATCAGTTGAGCACTTATGAAAACAATATAACTAATTTTTATTGTTTCCCTGAAAGCAAAAAGTCATATTTCCCAACAAACAAAAAAAAAAAAAAAAATTAATATTTTCTACAAATTTCCACTTTTTGCAGAAATCTTATAGTTTGTAAAACTTTTTATACTTGAATTTGACTGCTTTGGAACAAAGCTGAAAAACAATATGAAATTTGTGTTAGCATAGAAAACCTTGAAAAGGGCTAGTCTATGCAAAAAATGAGATAATTTAAAAAAATAAAGTAGAGTTGTAATATATTGACAAGCACTTAGAGGAAAATAATTAAAAATCTATTCATAAAGATGCAGATATATGTATTTTAGGGAAATCTATGACAAAGTGGAAAAAGTTTTTGTGTGATGTTTCATCCTCTAGGAATCTATTGAACTAAATACAATGTTTACATTGATATGAACACATATGCACCTAAAGAGATGGATGTTGAAATTTTTAAATTTAATTTATTTTTCTTAAATATGTTTTCGGTATATAGTCTAGTTGATTTTATTTAGTTTTCATTTTATTATTATTGTTGTTTATGTTTTCATCACTTTTGCTATTGAACATCTCACATTGTGATAATAGATCTATCCAGAAAGGTGAAATGTAAGAGGCTGGTCATAAATTTATTATGGAAGATCTAGTGATTAAAGCACATTTTAATCTTAGTAAATTACTTTCTCCATTAGTTAAAATGGCATTGATATATATATATATATATATATATATATAAAAATAGATAAATAGATAAAAATTATGACCAGACCCATTATGGAGAGCAACTTATGCTTATGTGTTGTATTGTAAATATATGTATGAACTGATATGCTGAATGAAAGACAAAAGATAGACAAAAACAAAAATTTGAAAACAATTAAATTATAAAAATTTTATTATCCGGATACAATCCATATTGCACTCCATATTCAAAACACAAAGTAGAAATAAAAAAAAATATTTACTTTTTTTTTTGCATTACAATTATTGTGTACAACTTAATGCAAAACCATATTTTTCTCTTTCTACACCAGGATCTTTATGGGTTTTAAAAGTAGATTAACCACTAAATGAAAAGCATTTTGCTAAGTCTACTGCAGAGATTTATTTTTATTTGACATCTGAAGTGGAATTTCCAGCTTCTTGGAGTTTACTGCAGTGCTCTACTATCGAACCAAGCAAGCAACATTCCTGGTATGCAGGCTGATAGTGCTTTTTATTTTTTTTAAACAAAAAAAAAGAAAAGGAAAATTAATACTATGAAATCACCTTAGAAAAAAAAAAGATATATAAAACTAAGCTGAAATATTTTTTCTACCATCTGTAAAAAAGGCTTTTATTAAATTATGAATATTATACATCAATTGGTTACATGCTAGATCTAACATCAGAAAGCATTTTCTCAAAAATAAATACACACATTATATAGGATATTTTTTAGTCACTCCTTCATGGTATAACGCAAAGTTTTTACTAAGTTTTGGGTATAATAGAGAGTACTGGGTTCATTTTCTATTGTCAAAAGCAGTGATACTAGTGCATTTTTTATGTATTATATTTATTGCTGTCCATACCAAATAGTGCCATTTATATAAATGTTTATGTATTATAAACAATTGTAAATATGACACAAAATATGGTAGACAGTGAATTCAACCTTCAATAGAACATATTTTTATAGAACCTGAAGCAAAAACTAGCTAAATCCAGTTCTAGAAGAGAGTTATCTGCATCTTCTCCACTATACTTAACAAGGGAGATTCAGAGTCAGGTCCAGTGCATACTACCCCCAAATCCCCAACCGTAGGGGAGAGCCTGATTGGATGCCCTGGACAGTGCTTTGTGATCCTCATTATCTTATCTACATTTGCTTTTTTTCTGCCTACATTTATATATGTTAAAAATTAAACTAAGCACAACTGACTATTAATGGGGTCTATTTTCATCCAAATCCGTGAATTTGTTTTGCTCATGCTAAGTCTTGAAAAAACACTATAAAATTCACTATCTTTTATCCATAATGAAGAATATGTTAAATTTCACCTTTTTAACAAGAAAAAATCTCAAGTTGATGCTAAAAATTGCTGCAAAACAGTGATTTATTTAAGATGGAATATAGATACATTGTATTTATTTTCAATTTTTCTAGTTGAATTGTTCACCAATATAGCACAATCCATTATTGTACATAATTAGATTACAGTAAAGTTTATTTTTTAGATGAAAATTGAGATGTAGTAAAATGGGGAGCCCCAGTATCATATATAGGGGGGATGTATCATAGATTTGCAGGGTGGGGGTGATGAGAACCTTGCACTGGCCCTGGTCATAGTCAATTCCTGATGTCTGAAGAATCTCACAAGGAAGTGTTGAAGAAACAGGAAAATTTATGGCACATGTACATATGAGAGGTGTCACATTAGTTGTGACCTTGTATCAAATGTACCATCATGGAGTAGGGACAGGTAAACAGTTTCAATGAAGCAAGAGATTGATATTTCAGTATAAAGAAACAAGACAGTTTTGTGTCTCTCTTTCATAACTCTTGTAATAACCAATGCCTGTAGTGAAATATAAGCATTTTGGCTCACTGATGAATAGTAACACTTTATTAATCTCTTCTACTACATAAAGAATTGTCAAATCTCACATCAACTTGTCAGGAGTTTTGAGTGAGTGTCTTTTTTTTTATAGTTTAACCTTTAGTAGGTTATTTAAAGCAAGAAATTTTTAGATTGAATGAATTTTGGGAGATAATGATTTACCGATAAAAGTCCTACAAACTAACCCTATAGATGGGTGGGGGGAAAGAAGAATTGGATTCATACCTTTCTTAATGGGTATTTGTATTAGGTTGGTGCAAAAATAATGTCGTTTTCTCACATAGTAACATATGTGAGAAAACAACATTATTTTTGCACCAACCTAATACATGTGAATATAATGAAATTGACTGGAATTGGAATTCAATTGATTTCCATTTCCAGGCTATTATCTATTACACTATCTGCACATCCAAGCTTGCAGCACTTGCTATTCCCAAGCGGTCACCAATCTAGGTACTGACTAGGCTTGACATAGCTTAACTTTGGTGATCATATGAGAACTTGTGTTTCAATGTGATATAGCCGTAAGCCCATTGTTCCTCAAATGTCCAAAGTCTTGAAATCTTGTGTCCCTCTTACACACAAAAAAGAAGCTGACATCATATACAAATATGATTTGATATGACAGAGATGAAATGAAGGAAACAAGGGGTTAGAAAGAAAATATGGATAACACAAAGGAATATATTTTATTAAGAATTAATAGAAAGAAAATTAAAATGTGGTTGTGTCACTAAAATGAAAAACAGATTCAGATTTGGCTAGGATAACACAGAGACAAGTTTAATGATATACTAAACACTGGATATACAAAACAATGAAATAATTGTTCAATATTTGTAAGGACTAAATCTTTACACTTTCAAATTTTCACATTGCATAAAAAGTTCAAGTAATGTTTGCAAATCATTCATGCCATTTTTATCATCTTTTGCTTTCTCTAAATTTGGATTGTAATCATCACATAAATTTGTTATTTTCTGATAATGCATCTATTTGGAAGACAGAGAAAATATTTATATAATACCTTTTTGCTCATACCTATTTGTTTCAAAGTGTCAAATTAATCTGATAAAATTATGTCAACCCAGTCATACATTTTAAGTATAAATCGAAAACATCTAAAATAATAGAGTTCATGAAGAAACAACATTGAATGATTAAAGCAGTCTTAAAAACCCACAGTAATGATGTATAAACAAATATTTGAATCTGGAAAAATAGTCTTTTTTATTTCAAATTGAGCAAAAATACAGTGAATTCTCTAAGTTTCTAATTTATACCTTCTTATTGCTTGCTTAATCCTCTGTACACTTCATTACATGCTTGACATGCAAGAACTGTTTTATGAAGGATACTAGTTATATAACACTGAGGTAGAGGCCTCCAGGAATATGCATAGCAAAATTGTCTTCTTTCAACAATGATTCAAATCAACTCTTTACATAAGTAAACTTTACAAACAATGCACTAACCTTTTCACAATACCAGAAGTTTCCCTGAAAACCTAAAATCAATAGAGGTTATCACAGATAATAGAAAGCTCAGTACAAAGCTTTTGACTCACCAGGATATTTATAGAGTGAAAACATAAAGCAGTAATGTTTTTATATATATATATATATATATATAAATAAATTAAATTAATACAAATATAAAATCTGTAACTTCGCTGATTGATGTTATATTCAGCAGCCCAACTCCAGAATTTTGTAGACGAACAATTTTGTGATTGTTCACTCCACTCATCAGGAGTTATCAGCAATTGACTGTTGATTTTCTAATTTTCGTTATTTTTATATTTAGTTAAAAAATAATTTGTGCACTTTTTGTTGGTATTCAGGTTGATTTTTTTCTTTGTGTGTGTATGTGTGAGTGTATATACATGCACATGTGTAGAATGTTGTGGTTATTTCTCTTTATACTCCCTCTATTCTTTATTTCTCTCCTTATATATATATATATATATATATATATATATATGCACACACAAGGAAATCTTTCTATTTCTTTCAGGTTTACAGTCTTTTTCTCAATGAACAAGTTTCCATTTAAGAAAATTCATATTGACCATCTATATAATTTAGTGAAAGGATCTTTTATATATATATATATATATATATATATATAAATAAAAGAAAAACAGACCACTTTAAGGTACCATTATAATAATTTATTTCACCAGAGCCCTTTTAAAGGACGCCGGATCATCAGATAGCACTTCCAAAAATGAAATGAAATTAAAATTGATGGGTAGTGTAAATTTTTGTAATTTAACAGAGAGTGTAAAATTGGTAGCTAAAGAGACATGGTAGAGTATAGGGAGGGATTAATTTCATATCTCTCTCAAGCATACTTAGTATTGGGTGAGGAGGAGTGACCAGACCATGACCTATTTAGACGGTTAACTTAACAGAAGTGATATATTGAAATGGGAGGGGAGAAGGGAGAAAGGAAAAAGAAAGAAGAGGGAGAGGGAAGTAAAGAGAAAGAGGCTGTAATTGGGTTTTAGCAATTTATGTAAAAAAAAAGATTTTAATGCTTGATAGTAATTTAGATGTCTAAAAAAACGGGAAGAAATTAATATGATGCTTGCTATCAACTTAAATATTTAATTTTTTTTAACAAATAGTTTAAAGATTTAATACAAGTTAAATACTATAATTATTAACACATTAAAGAGAACATATTAAAAAAAATTTAAATTATAACAGTTTGTTTACTCGACCAATCGTACTTTTTTAATATTGTAAAAAATAGTTACGGTAACATCTTTATCAGTTTGAATCTAATTTATCAATGCAATTTGTAATTATTTTTACATGGGTAATCTTTCTTACTTAAAGTTTAGGTTTAATTAAAATGGAGTAATATTTGAGGGTAATATTAAAGATTTTACTTTCTTCTTATATATATATCACATACATATTCATGCAAATCCCATATATGCATACGTTTATTTACATGCGCAATTACACACATAGACACACATGTAGCGATATACACAGGTACCTATACACATACATTTATAAATAATTACATATATTTTTATATTTGAATTTATTTAGATTTTCGTTTAATTTCATAGTTAATGTTTAACGTTAGGTGACCTCTGAAGTGTTTAAATATCAAAAAAAAAAGTTTATTACTACCAATATTGATAGTTAAAGATTGGTATATTTAAATTTAAGTTAAATTATCAATTTAAAATGAAAATATCTCCAGATGATAAATATTCAATCTCACAATTCTAATTATAGAATATTAAAAGAGAAAGTGAGATTAAATATTAATAAAAGTAATTTTAAAACTTCAATAAAATGACCTTATGTCCTTCCATTGGAATACATTCTATATACACACACACACACATACACACATATATATATATATAAATAAAATGTCTTTAATTCTGGTATTTCCTTTGATTATGAGTTCATAATCAAAGGAAATACCAGAATTAAAGACATTTTGTTTCTCTTCATTTGTCCCAACTCAAAGATAGAAGGTAACATAAACAAATTTGAAGATTTTTTCCCCCAACAAATTCAAGAAGTTACTGCAGGAGAACACTAAAAAATTAATTCCACTCCATATTAAACATATACTTGAATACATGAATTTCTGTTTAGCATGTGTACACAATAAATATTATTATCACAACTTATTATATAACTATAACAATTACCAAGACAGAAAATGGTATTGGCAAACAAAGTTTGAATTTTGTGCAAAGATGCTTATGTTTACTTCACACTAATGCTCTTAGAAAAAGCATACAACTAGTTCTTCCTATGCTTTTTGAAAGACATCTTAAGTAAGTGGGAGGGTGCAAAGTCAACACTCCTCAAAAACAATAAAAACCTATCTTTTAATTCTTGATGATTTTGGTAATTTGTTGTGTATTATAGATAATATAATTAATGTGTGTTTATGAGACTTTTCTTGTTTTTAAACTCCAAGTAGATACATTTTCTTTTGCATGGATGTAATCACACATGTAATCACATTCTATCTTATGTACAACCAAATTTTCAAAAGATAAAAGGCTTGATAGTGAAACATTCAATGTAAAATAAAATCTTGAGAAAAAAAAAATTGGTAGTTAAACCTAAACTTGCATTGGTTTGAAAATTTGTGAGCTTGTTATCAATAATTACAAGGGATTAACTTTTTGAATTTGTGGCTGGAAACTGCTGATTAGAAAATTTAAAAACTAAAAAAAGCTTAAGTCCTAAATACAGAAGATTTTAATCAATTTCTGTTTAAGGATATTTTCGAAACTTAACAGAAACAGACACTGTAAAACATATTTTTCAATTACAAAGTAAAAATTTATATATATATATATATATATATATATATATATATATATATATATATATTGGTATGAAAAAAATATACATACACGCATATATACTTGCATGTATGTATAAATTTATTTCTTCCTCAGGTGTTATAAATTTAAATACTTTTTATTTTAATTCTTAGCCTTTCAAAATTAAGAATTTGAACGATATAAATTCTAAAAAATTAATTCTAATATTTTAGGCCACAATAATTAAATAAACAAGTCTTAACACAATTTTGAATTATCATGAGAACGCAAACTCTATAATGGTCAGAATATGCTCCACACCTGAAGATTGCAAGTAACTCTGAGTTGTGCTATCAATGTTGGATATTATGTATATACACTTGTGTGTGTGTGTGTGTATATATGTAAAATATGTGTAACACTGAAGTCAATGTCCAATTTTACATTTACATATACTCTCTGATATTGAGTACTTTTACCCCTAAATATAGCATACCTTAAAATTATAATTTTTATCATATATATATATATATATATATTTTTTTTTTTTCAAAATTTGTTATTCATTAAATTAATTATTTCCATTGATTCCTTTTTTCTTAGGATGGCTATTTTATTTTGGGAAGATTTTTATTTACTCACTTAAATTTCACTGTTAACTCATATGAAATGATGTAATAATGGCTATCAAAATATTTTAAATGTAAACACTTTCAAAAGCATATAATTCAGTACCTATATAATTAAAAAATGTTTTATCTCATGTTTTTCTCCAGTTCTTTTTAAGGATATCAGTGTGTTAAATATGACCAACAGCATTAAGAGTTAGGGTTAGTGGGAGGGATAGAGATATTTGTAGTTTTTCCACTTTCAAAAGGCCAACTATATTCATTTCTTATCTAAGAATGTGGAGTTATTGTTATTCCTTGCAGTCAAAGTACAATATCAATACATGCATGCAGACACACACACATTCTTATATAAAACATGCAATTGATCAGAGATTTATGAATATTTATTCATGCAACTAAAATGTAAAAATTATATTAAATAATAAAAATTGAGAATAAGATTATTGAAAAGTACAATAAAAATTATAATAAATGTTGAATCATAAGTCAAAATAATCTAAAAATTTTAATATTTTTTTGTTGAAATTTTAAAGAAAACTCTTGTCTTTAAATTTTAATTAAACTGATTAGATAAACATACAAAAATTTATTATCCTGAAATCTCCCATTCTCTTATCCAATCACAAATTAGCATTCAGATTTGAATATTATGATTCAATTGATCACAATTGCCATTGTCATCAAGTAATATACACAATAAGTACATAATTATGTTGCAGAATTTTAACAATAATACAATAGTAAGCTTTTATTTCATGGATTTTTTTTCAAGAGAAAAAAAACCCTATTAAATAGGAAAATATTTTGCAATTCAAAACAAGCAATAATTTAAAGCATGTATAAAACAAACTCACGTGAATGTAGGAACTTCAAAGAAAGAAATTTATTACCACACGATGAAAAGAAAAAATCTTAGATTGTTACATATATTCATTCATTTTTTTCTGATGTTCTACGAATGATCTCAAAGAATAATATTTCAAAGGATTTTTGGCCTCTTAGTAACTCTGGTTATCTTGTGAAGCTTTTGTCGAACATTATTGAAATTTTATTTCAAATTAGATGGCCATTTGAGATGTAATGTCAAGTAGACAAGAATAAGTTCAACATCTCTTTGCTTTTAATCAAGCTACCAAAGCTGCTAGAGATATTTGTGTTGTGTATGGAGATGAAATGCTTCAAAACAACGAAACAACAATGCTGAGCTGTATGTTGAACAAATGAACGGAATCAAAGAAGCAATTCAGCTGAAAAGACCTGACCAGAGATGCAGTGTAATTATTCAACATGACAATACTCACCACCATGTCACTAATGAGACCAAACATGCAATTAAAGAGTTCAGTTGGAAAATTCTGCCACACCAATCATATTTGGATTTAGCCCCTTCAGACTACCAATTTGAGGGGTGCTTTGTTCAACAACAATGTGCAGCTTTAAACATGGATTGATGAATTTTTTCAAGTGAAAACCTAGTGATTTCTATCATTGAGGCATTGAACAACAGATTGTTGGCAGGAAGAGAATACATTGTTGAAAGATTCATCAAAATTATTAATAAATAATAAGTATTAAAATAAAGTATTAAAAAATAAACAAATTTATGTAACAATCTAATATAAGGGAAAGGGATATTTTCATTTTAGTAAATCTTTTAATTTTGTGTACATAGCACACAAATACTCTTATTAAAAGGTGATCAATCAAAGCCAGAGATAAATGAGAAAATAGTCAATTCAGTTTAAGAAACAAAGTTCAAAAAAGAGAATTAAGATAACCTATAATTGTTTTAAAATTTAACTAATTAACTAAGAATATTACAGTAGGCTTCATATGTATAGTCAAACACTGACTTGACAGGAAAAAAAAATTAAAAAATATTAAAAAAAGAAAAAAATTAATATCATTGGTTTTGTATAACTGTTCAAATTTTCTTAAAAAAAAAAAATTCCTTTCTTGAAAGCTGAACCTGTTACAGATTTTCATTTCTAATTAATATATTAATCCTAAAACAAAAAAAAAAGTAAAACAAATGTGCCTGAACAGGTTTGCGAAACACGTTATGAGTAAACTTTATTTCAAAATCTATTTATATTCTAAGATTATGGTGGATTCTACAAGTTATGTCTTGCAGTCCATACCTGGCCCAGAGCTACTTAAAATATTGAAATAGCCTGCTTTTTAAATCTAGTTATGAAATGGAGGATTATTTTTCAGAGTATTTATTTATGTTGAATATTTATATTCATTACATATTTTTTTGTAATTGTCACATGTCTCTTTTTTCTGAATTATATCATGCTGATTACAAAAAAAGATCTAAATTAAACTTTACTTAAATTTTATTAATTCAGTTATAAAACTGACTTTTTTTCTTTGTCTTGTGAAAATGGGCAAAATAAATTATATGGAACTTGTACTGAATAGTTTAACATTTGCTGTTCTAAGAAATAATATATAATTTGGATAAATCCAGATATTTGTTTTTCTATTTTTCATTTCACTTTGTTCATATTTTATCAAATATAATATGTTGCTGTTTGTATTTACCATTTCTCAAATTCTATTGATTAAATTCATCACCTTTCTGGAAAAAAGATCAACAAAAATCTCTTTAGCTAAAAATCAGATCTTATATAGATGTTGATAGGAGACAGTTTCATAATAAATGCTTAATTCTCTTTGGTTTTAATCACAGATCTTAAAACAACTAAAATACCATTGAGACAGCTAATCTTTAATGGAGTTTCTATATTTTTGATTAACAAATGTAGAAATTTCTAGAAACTGAAATAACAAAAAAAAAGAAACTCAGTATTTGTGAAGCAGTTGATGTTTATGAGTTTGTTGAGATCATTATTTGTAACTTTATCATTTTATCTTCATTTATTTTTAAGGGGTTCATCAAGTGACATATTAATATCAAAAGTATTTAATTATTTATATTATACTGAAAGAATAAAATCACTTAGATTGCACCTGTTAACGATAGTCAGAGAATGTACCAATTAAAATATGAAGATAAAACAAGAAAACTTGATGCTAAGTAGAAATTCATAACTCCAAAAATGAAACTGCTTAATTCTACATCCTTTGAGTTATGATTTGATTGAGTTGAATAAAACAAATGAATCACAAATCAAATCTAAATCAAATTAGCCACTTGATCCTCAATACCAAGCCCTGCCTTCATGACACTCTCCACCAAAGTCTGGTTTGCCCAATCTTGGATGTACTGTAATGTTACTGCATACAACATTGACTGATGGTTCATTGGCTTGCATATTGTCAAATGATTGGCTTCAATAGTGTAAAAGGCACCAAAGCCAGGATCTGTAGAAAGAAACAAAAAAATTCAAGTCATTATTCAGATAAGTGATCATTTCCAAAGAAATCAATGCAGGCCAATACAGGACATTTTAAATTTCAACTTAAACAATTGTCAGCAAAGGGTGCCACCCTGGTGACTGACATATACTCACCACTTGAATGTGGAGGAACAATAAGTGCATGAAGACGCATTCCTAATGGGGTTTTTTGCAGTTCTCCAAAGCTAACGCATTCAATGTCACTTTCAACGATCAATTCTTGGAAGTTTTTATGCAGTGTTCGTAATAGCAAAGAATCTAAAATGTCAAAACAAATAGAATCAAAAAGTAATTAATGCAAGTAGAACAACAGTATTCAGCTGAAAGATTCTGTTGAATTAAAAAAAATCAAACATTAGCAGAAACAATGAAGATTTATTCAATAGCATTTAATTGGCCTTTAGATAAAATATGTAATGAGACTCACAGTCACAAACTAATATTCTTAAACTAAACTCCTTAAACATTTGTGATTACAGACAAACACAATCTTGTTGGTTTTGGAAATATAGAGTAAAAAAAATAAGTTATGTTAATTATCTTACTAATTTGGAAAATACATCAAGATTTAAACTCCATTCTATTTGAGCACTAAACCAATGAAATGACATATCTTGTGCTCACTAAACCAAATGAATCACATATCTTATGCTTCCATTTTACATGATTGTGCATTCCTTTAGCTGATGAACCTATCAATTTTTTCTTTCAGCTTTAGCACTTTCTTTAAAATGAAAATTTATAGTAGGCTCTACTAACCTGCTTAGTCATGCATCTCCTTTTAAATGCTCTTTTAGACATCAATGTATATATTTTAATACATTGAAATTATTTCCCTTTATCTCTTGTAAGTTTCACTTTATAATGGGATCCTGAAAGTTATTATGTGAGTATTATCAAATCTAAATAAGATTTTAGAACAATTACCATATTTGATAAAATTATGAAATATACAAAATGCACCACAGTTTCAGCAATGAATATCCAGAAAATATTTTAGGATATTTAAGTATATATAAAAGGACTCATCTCTGCATAGGTTAGGATTTTTCTATTTTTTGTTAAAAAAAAAAAAAAAAAATGTCAAATATAGATATAAAAGTGGATAATTATTCTGGTTGGTTATTAGAGATTTTGTAGGCAGAATGGTCTATTTTTACAATTCTTTAAATTTCAGACTCTGGTCACTCGTGTATCAAATATTCTGCATTTATTTTTTTTATCCATGACTGCTGATTTGAATGTAGATACTAAAAGAGAAATTTGCCTTGAAGTTTAAACCCTTGGTTACTGTAGATAATAACAAAATCTACCTTTTCAAAATAACATGTCACAATTCTTGACAGTTTAGAGACATTTATTCATAGATTTTATGAGTTTGCCCTTATTAAAATGATTTTTATTATCTTCTATCTCAAAAAAGCTAAGTTAAAATAAGAGAGTGAAAAGAAATAAAGAAGAAAAAAGGCAATACAAATACTTTTAGTGGAAGTTATTTACAAACCTGGATCTAACTCATTGACTTCGATGGATGGATAAAGAAGGAACCAAGCCTGTCTCCAGAGTGATGCAAGAGTTGAGCCTCTGTGAGGAACACTATAGAAAATGATGCCTTTTGTTTGTTTAAGGATTTTCTTCTCCATTGTTTCATCTAAAAGCAACATTTGTTTTATGAGCAGCCCTGAAAGAAATGGAAAAGTATCCCATTATTATAATACTAGCATAGTACTCAAACAAAAAGAAAAGATTATTTATACATAGATTGGAACTTTTGCTTAGGATCAGAATATGTATGTGCTTTGCCTAGAATCAAAATATTGTAACCCATCACTTCTGCCTAGGATCAGAGAGTTGAATCTCTACAAAGAGGTACTCACAAAATTCTTACTATATAACACAACAAATATATCTGTATATTTTTTTGTCTGTAACTTTTAATGTCCCTTGCACTGAAACACCAAGTGGCATTATCTATGTCAACAGTAGAATATTCAAATGAATAATGCCAAAAAAAGAATAATCTCCAAAATCTAGAAAAGACCAAGAACAAAAAAAATGTATCAAGATATTGGTCATGAGATACACAAATGGTAAACTATAATCATTGGAAATAAATATATATAACCTAATAATTGTAAGAACTTAATTGACGGAATGAGTAAACGTGTGTGTGTGTGCACTACGTATAGATGAATGTACACAGCATTTGATATATATGTGTGTGTGTGTGTGGATCAGAAATATATCAGAGATCTTGAGGTATCAAAAATTCGGACATACATTAAAATGTTTGCATGAATTTGAGATGCCTTGATATCTGTTATTTTTGTAATTCCAAACCATCACTTATTTTTTTAAAGAATATTTTCATTATTAATTTTTTTATTTTCCAGAGGACTGTACCAAATAACAGAAATGTCATCACTTGAGGACTTTCAATAGCAGCAACAACTAAAATGGATAGCACATGTAACTCAGAGAAAATGTTGACATATAATCATTATATTGAGATTCCACACTACTTCAAACAAAAGGTAAGGAAAGAAATCCCCATTAATACTGTAAAAGCAATAACAGTGGATTTGATAATACTATTTTCCTGGAAAAAAAAAATATGAAAAGATTCCATAAAAAAAAATTCCATAAATTTCAGCTGAAAGTAGCAATGGTTGCTCTGTCAATGAATGCTGGTTGTTTCCTTATAAGGAAACAGTTAATATTACTGTGAATGCAACATAATGAATCCAATGGGAAGGGAAACTTGGCTCTCCAATTTCTAATTCCAAGCCATTATCCATTACACGATTTACACATCCAAGATTACAGTATCTGTTATTTCCAAGCAGTCACCCATCTAAGTACTGAGCAGGCTTGACATTGCTTAACTTCTGTGATCATACAAGAACATGCATCAATACACACATAAGATGCCCCAAATCGTGTGTGGACATGTCTGTCAAAACCAGTTACATCTGGGTTTTCCTGTTAGCAGAACAGCTTGGCATGTCCAGATATGTTCCTCTCTGCAACTTATCTATATCCAGGTTTTTGTCAACTGTCTCCTCTCAATAAAAGTGATGGAAAAACCAGTAGTCAGCAGTGGACAGTTGGCTAGACTTGGGGTTTAGTGAAGTTGGCCCCTTGGACATTTTGTTCCTCAAGTTGAGTGCTGCTCACCATACTGTGGTTTCTGAGACAGTGTTTTTGTTTCCTCCCATCGCTTTTCTTTCTCTGCTTGTTATCATGTAGTTCTTGAGAGAGCAATCAGTTAGGTGTTTCCCCCAACTTCAACCCACACTTGCTGTATTTTACAGCAGTGTGTAATAGGAGAAAAAAAATAAATTTGAGAAGTTTTTGCTTACCTCCCATTGAATGACCAACAAATATTATAGGGCGTTCACCAATACCAGCTTTGCGGAGTTTATGAAGGATGGTTTTAGCTCGAATATATAAAGATCTCCTGGGAAAAAAATTAAATAAACATTTGCGGGAATTCATTTATTTAAAGATATTTTGCTTACTATCATGTTTTTTATTAACAATCCCATTATAGATTTAATTATAAAAGTACACATTTCTTATATACAAAACTGAATAGAAATAAGTAAAATGAACTGTTTTTTTTGTTCATTAATAGTGAAGAGAAATGAGTTCAAATAAGTTTATCTTTTTCCTGTCCTTTAATAAAGTTAGATAAATGGACGTTTTAATCAGTTTCTCTTTATAATCTCAAATTCTCATTTAGCTCAAAATTTAAATGACAAATCTAATAGGGCATAGCAAAAATGTGAAGTAAGGATTGTCTGGATTGAAATAATGAATTCCATGTGCATGTCAGCTCATCACCATGTTAAATTTAGAAGTGACCTGCTCCTCTTCAAAGACAAAGGAAGTAACTCAATTGTATTTTGAGTTATTGTCCTTTATAGGGGAAGGAAATTAGCTTCCCTCAACAAATAACTTTTGTAGGCATTCGTACAGATTTTACAAGATTGGAAACACTTGAGCAAAAAAAAACATTTAATTTAAATTGCACATTCTGATATAAAAATTATTATTGCACAATATAAAAACATATTTGTGCTTGAAGATGTTTCATTTGTTAACAAAATTTTAAAAAAACAAAAAATAATCAAGAAATAATATTTGAAACTGATAGACATTTTGAAAATTTATGAACATTCAACTAATTACTGAATAAAACTGTACTTAATTTATCAGTAACCGAATTTGTTTATTAAAAAAATAAAAATTATCAGCATTTTTTTCTTTACTGTAAATACTCAAATCTCAAATTGCCACTTGATCATACATTTTGTGTTTTAAATGGCTAAAATATAGTTAAAATCAGTTTCATCTTTCAGCAAAATTTTGCAGGTGGTGTAACAAAGTGGAATCAGTGTTCAAGCCTAGTCTGTTCAGTTTGTGCTAGTGCCCTTGGGAAAGGCATGAATCCATTTTTATCTTCCCTCTACTTACAAATTAAATAGCAGGGTAGACAGAGCTCTTCAACCTTATGTGGCAATCATCATCAGAAAAAGACAACTCTGAAACTGTGGAGAAGGCAACAGAAAACCACTCCATTATATTTCCCAAGAAGTCATGGCAATTCACAAATAATAAAGAAAAGGAACATGTGGAGAGCCATAATTGTCTACATACTGAAGGGACATTTTATTTTAAAGAAATTTTGAAATTATGTCTAAAAATAGAAAATTTTAAACTGCAAAATCACAAAATGTTAATTTGCTTGTTGACTTTAATCTTATTTGCTAAATTATATTTGCAGATTTTATAGTTTATAAAAAAAAGACAAAAAATACCCGTTAAATTTTTTCTTATAAACAATTTAAAAAATCTTAATAAATTTTTAAAAATTAAAGTTTCAAAATATTTTTAACCACACTTGAAAAGTTTATTAAATGATAGCAGTGTTTTAATAATTGAGAAATAAAAAAAAATCAATAAATATCATTTAATAGATATTTTGTTAATAAAAAGTTGAGAATTTAATAGGTAATGAAGGACTTATTGCACAATAAACAGATCATTTCTTCTTGAACATTTATAATTTGCTAGTATGGCTGTTAACAAGTCTGCTGACTGGTTCAAGTAATCCTGAATAAGTATCCAATGATGATGCCAAATTTGTAATTTTATGTCCTTTTGCTACAAAATGTGGAAATATTTATCTTTTGATGTCATCATCTACCATCTGTAAACTGGTCCACAAGAATACCTAATCCTTCAATCATAATTATAATTTTTTTCCTGCAATAAAAGACTGTCAATATAAGCCCCAAGTTAGCAATTAGTTGCAGTTTATAATAACATGAAAATTATGCATGCTAATACTAACTACCCTTTTGGGCCACAATATGTCAACTTATGCAATGAAAATTTCATTGTTAGTCTGGTTTCATGTATAATCTAATAGCTTTAGTTAGGAACTGAAACCTAGGAATGAATGAAAAAGTAAAGAGTAACCTTCAATTGGGATACACATGCATTATATATATATATATATATATATATATATATATATATATACACACACACACACACAAGATAAAAATAAAAAATGCTAGCTATTAATACTAGCAAACAATACATGCAAAATTACATAATTTAACATATATCAAATAGAATTTCTGCTAATAAACTGATCAATATAAGACTTGAGTAATAATTATTATTGAAGTAATAATGTTCAATACTTAATGAAGGTCAAATCAGTTTCAGAATTTTTTAATTACTCATTGGAATTATTAATGAGAAAAAAAGAAAAAGAAAATCCATCTGAACAAGCCACTTACTTTTCTCTATCAAAAGGACATGTTGCAGAGAGTTCACTGAGGTAAGTGTCATATTCAACTGTTAAAATACGCAAATGTTCAGAGTCTTGAGACAACCAATCCTAGGAACAAAAATGAAGAGAATTGTTAAAAAAAAATCAAATAATAATAATTAAAAGGATCATAAAAATGGCAAAACAAAATCAGAAAATGAATCCAAATCATTTACTGCCTTACTTTTGGCCAACATCGTGTATATTGTCCTTGTGCAATGAGCTCATTCAATTCAGAAGGTAACCGATCATCTGAACCCCCTTGCCTCCAGGTTTTAAATGGTCCACCCAACAAACCATGAACGAAAACAACATCAGCATAGATAGGTTTCCTATTGGCATGAATAAAAAGAAAAGAAGCACTCAATTGTTTACTAGAAATTATGGTTTTTAGCCTGTATTTTTTTTTTTTTTTTTTTTTTATAAGTCATTTCAAACAGGAAAAAACAAAATGGTTTTTATACTGAAGTCCTTTTATCAGATTATCTTTAATGAATTGTCAAAAGTATAAACTACATGAGTAATAATTTAATGACTGGTTGCTTGTTTTTGAGTATGCTTGTCTGCATGATGGCTAGCCAATCTCTTTTGCAGACACCTGTTCAGACACATTTGTGCTTGTTCAACACTCACAGAGCCCAGCTGTGGTTCATATTGCAACTATGCTGAGTGGATCTTAGTTACAATTTCTGGGTGAGAATGCATCATTTGGCATGAACAACATTTTGAACAAAGCCAGTGCCCTCAAACCCCTTGGTCACAATAAATTGTGGCTTTGGACTTCACAAGAATCGAGTCAATTCATGGTATGGTTTTCAAGTACTTCCCAACAGTGTTTCATGTTGGGATTGCCTCTCCAGGCCAATAACACAAATTGACCATGGTGAAATTTGGACCCAGGTCTTATGGTAAACACTTAATGCAGTGATAACAACCAATTTCTATTTGCATCATTTGGCCTGTTGTCCTCATCTTTGTTGCCATATTCACATTTCAGCCGTTGCATGCCAACCTTCTTCAGGTGATGTATGTTGGAATATGACAATAAAGATGAGGACAACAGTTCAGGCAATGTAAATAGTTACATCTCAGAAATATAACCAAATCAATTTCTACTAATCTCTTTTTTAAACTGAACTAATCTTAGGTATATTGCAGTAATGATTTGTCACTGATAAGTATTAAAATGAAGAAATTCTGAGTTGACATGATTTAATTTAGGTACCTCTACGAAATCGCTAAAAAAAAGAGCATAGTCTGATGAAAAAGACGCCAAACTTTATGAAAACAAAATTTTATCGTCTAAATGCATATGTTTTTATGAAGAGGATAGACCAAATTTTTTTTTAATTATTTTTCAAAATTTTTTCCATCTTTTTAGAATATTCTAAATTTTGATTTAAAAACTTTGTTTATCTTTGATGCAACAAGGGGTAGTAAATAACATAGATAATTTTAGTGCGTTTTTTTTGTATTTGCACACATTAATTTTGAAAATCTTGTAAAAATAAAAATAATTGTCAGATGTTAATGAAACTTTCAGAAACTATTCACAGATGATCGAAATTATTATAAATATGTTGTTTTTTATAAAAGTCATGGCAGAAATTTTTTTTTTTCATTTTTATTAACACCCCATAACTAATTTTATGAAAAACTCTAGAAATTAGATCTTGCCGCCCCCTACAAATTGCAATAGTTAAAAGCACAAGGCTTTGAAGAATGCAAATCATGTATTTTTTTTTTTTTAATTGTGTCCAACGTACCTAAAAATCAGCTCTGAATTGTAATATACAAAACTCAATAAAACAAATATATTATTTAATTTCAAATGCTTTTATTTGCTTTTATTTGTTTTTATGAATATGGACAATATTTTCTGAAAGCAAAAAATTTTTTCAATGAAAATTGAATTTTTAATACAATTATTTGTTATTTCTTTTAATTATAATAGATTTTTACATTAAGTATTTAAAAATATTATAAAATTAGTTAAAAGCAGTGCCAAGCTTTCAACTGTGTCCAGATGAGACCGCCATTGTCTAGCGCTTTGAAAATTGTATCGTTTGGACCAATCGGATTAGCCAACGTAATTAAAAAATGTAACTTTTATGCTTATAATAGAGCGTTAATTATAAAGTACAGAAGATCAACCAGGATACAATTTAGTTGCATTATTTGAGTTCAGCATTGTTCTCCGCTCTTAAGGCCTTTACTTTTGCGAAACACGTATGGAGAAGTTAATTTGATTTTTCAATTTCAACTGAGAAGGGTACCTATAAGTATCAGTAACATATGAAATTTAACTAATGCTAAACTTTAATTTATATGATCTTATTTTGATTTTAATCTCAGTTATGTCATTTTTCCATAAATGAAATATCAAAATTAATAACAAAATAAATGGAAATACAAATAACACAGTAAAATTTAATAAATGTACATAAAATTATAGTATTTTATGTACACTTCTGATAAAAATTCATAAGGTACGTATAAATAATAGATACCTCTTTCTTATGAAATTTAATCTCACTCTTAACAGTCTTATTTTTTAATTTCTTTATATTTTCCATAAAGCATCGTAAACGTAAAGATGAAAGCTAAGTAAAAAAAAAAAAATGAAAAATTAGAGCGCTGAAAGTTTTTCTTAAAAGTAACGAGGTAAATAATTTGTTCATTTAAATCTAAATAATTTCACTTCCTTCCATCCGTAGAAAGAATTATCCTCCCGTAAGTTATCTAAATGTCATGAATCATAGCTGTCAACAGCTGTCAACGAGGCGAAAGGTTATGACCTGCTTTGTTTTATTTTCAAATTACATTTTTTCGGCGCAGAAGCTAAGTTAAGCTTGGTTCAAAATATTTTAAATAAACATTATAATTTCTGATTTTATTAAAATCAGTTTTGAAAAAATGATAATTGATTTTTAAAAGAATATCAAAGTCAGATTTTCATCTTTTTAACAAATGATTGAAAATGATTGATTATCTGTCCTTTTTTGGTGACAAAAAAAACAAAATTTGTAACGAAAATTTCGGACGTGCTAGGAACGATTAAAAAATGTAAAAAAATACCCCAAAAATACTTTGATCTTTCCTCTTTAATAATAATATGAACATTAGACGATAAATTGTTTTCATCAAGTTCGGCGTCTTTTTCATCATGCTATCTCTGTTTGTTTACATTTTCGTGGAGGTACCTAATTTAATTTGAAAATTATCTAACAGAGTTAATAAATCAGATTGCTTTCTATTCAATGCTTTGAACACACAGTTCATGTTGTCAGAGATTGCAGAGAAATGCATTGATTAAACAAACATGGTTTATGATATAAACTACTTAATAATGGTCATGTAGTACCAAAGACATTTTAATTTTATTTTGTTTTCTCAAAAATCTATTTTTGTTAATATTTTTTCCTCAAAAACATATGGCTGGTAATATTATTTTTTCAAAAACGTATAGCTGGTAATATTATTTTTTCAAAAACGTATAGCTGGTAATATTATTTTTTCAAAAACGTATAGCTGGTAATATTATTTTTTCAAAAACGTATAGCTGGTAATATTATTTTTTCAAAAACGTATAGCTGGTAATATTATTTTTTCAAAAACGTATAGCTGGTAATATTATTTTTTCAAAAACATATTGCTGGTAATATTTTTTTTTTTCTTCAAAAATTTATTTCTGGTAATAATTTTTTACAAAGTATTTCTGGTATTAAAACCTATTTTTACACTTTTATAATGCTTTTTACCTCAGTTTCAGGGTTAACTATTTGCCCAAAGCTGGGACTCTAACAGGGTGGACCTGGCAACACCAGCAATTAAGAGGTGGTTCCACACTCCGCAAAGCCTCCTGATCAGAGGCCTTGCTGTTGGACATAGTTTATCGTCTTAGCCTGGACACGGATGTAGTTTATCGTTATACCCAGGATGTGAGAGAGAGCGATAATAATGATTTACCGATACAAGTCCTACAAACTAACCCATAGATGGGTGGGGGAGAGAAGAATTGGATTCATACCTTTCTCAATGGGTATTTGTACATGTGAATATAATGAAACTGAATGGAATAAGAATTCAACTGATTTCCAATTCCAGGCTATTATCTCTTACACTATCTGCACATCCAAGTGGTCACCAATCTAGGTACTGACCAGGCTTGACATGGCTTAACTTTGGTGATCATATGAGAACTGGTGTTTCAATGTGATATAGCCGTAAGCCCATTGTTCCTCAAATATCCAAAGTCTTGAAATCTTGTGTCCCTCTTACACACAAAAAGAGGCTGACATCATATACAAATATGATTTGATATCACAGAGGTGTATAACTTTCCATGATATCATATATGCAAACTTCTTTTTGCTTTTGTTTTTTGTACAAACCTGATAGAGACTTATTTTGATCAACATCCAAACAAGTAGCATTAATTAAAAAAATCTCTCTCATTCTTGAAGCACCAGCCAATTCTTTGTTAGTCAACTGTAAAATTTTAACTAATAATAATAACTGTCAAATTTAATAACAATTACAACAAGCAAAAATAAAGGAAATCTTTAAAAAATAGATGAATTAAGAACTTTAAGTAAATTTATAAAAGAAAATTACCTACCGTGATCTATAAATAGGGTGGAGCACATAGACTCCATCATAATACATGGCAGAGGAACTGTCAATATCCATGTTTGCTAAGGCACGAGCGGTATTGAGGCACACATCAATGTTAATGGACTGCATCCACTTGACCAGGATACTAACCCATCCTGTAAATGCAACCATCAAAAATAAAGATCACTTTGTCATTATCTTGTTAAAAGGCTGCTTGCATCATTTGTTTTTAAGCTTTTCAGCATTGATGAATTACTTATCTTGAATACCAAACATAAGTAATAAATTGCATCAGTTTCCTGAAGCCCTAGGCTCACCAATATTGGATCACATTTTTTTTTTTCTTTTAAATCATTTCACCCCAAGCAAGGTGAAAGAGCCATAGATACAAGGGGTTACTGAATGTGAGAGAATATGAGAAAAAGAAAACATTAAGGATAGAAAACAAAAGAACAGAAATCAAGATAGATTCTTGTGAATCATTTTCACAACAATACATTCAAAAGTTCTGTCTTCTCATTTTCATTTTCAGTTGATGGCATAACTTAGCTTGATAATCTCTATCTATAAAAGTTCCAAGTTAGCGGGAAGGCCAAGACCGACTTTCCATTTCCCATCGATAGTGGAAATAACTGCCGTAGAAGCATGAAAAAATTGGTTTTCATGTAGTTTGTGGCCATTTTGTACTGGTCAGAGTGAGAGCCAATAGCTGGCTGCCATGAATAGGCAGGAAGATTCTATTGGCCAGCGTGAGAGCCAACAGCTGACTGACACAAATGTTAACTAGCATGCTAGCATGCAAAAAAAAAAAAAAAAAAAAAAAAAATCGATAGCTGCATTTGTCACAAGTGGAAAAAAATTTAAATCTGCATGGCACTTTACTCCAATTGGCTCATTCACTTGCTTAAACTCAACTTTGATTCTGATTCCGCAGAACTGGGTTGCGTGTGAAAAAGTATTTGTTGTTAACATTCTTTTTTCATTCGGTTTTTCCAGTTACGAGTCTTTTTTAAAGCTGATTGTTTTTTGTTCATTTTGTTTAGTTCTTTTTTCGTAACAGATTTAATGTTTAGTATAGAGCTTAGAAAAAATTCGCAGTGTGAGGCAGGCAAGAAGTAAGGCATGTAGCAACATCAGCACGGCAAAGGGCACTCCTTTAAAGGCAAGGAAGGGCAAAAATATTTTAAGTCAAGTGATAGCGATTTTTGAATCAAGCACGGGCAATGCCGGGCCATGCTGCTAGTCATTTATAATTTTTCTTTCTAATTTGATTTTTCTGAAGACAGTCAAATTGAAATGTATTTAGGTAATTTCATTATTTTAAATATAACTTTTTTTTAATATATCTGTTATGCTTAAGCATTTTCTAAAGTGTGGTGAAGCTTTGTCTATTATTAACTAAGCAGTTCCATTTTTTTTAAACTTATGCTTAATAAATCTTAACTATCAGACACTAAGTCAACATTTCTTTTTAATGTCAGTTAATCTTCAACAATATTCCAATATACAAGTAGAGATTTTACTGCATAGTTATTGTAAATTTATTGAAATTCTTTACTTTGTCATGGGAGTGATTTGAGCTTCACATTAAAATCCAGTAAAAAATATGGTATGAGTGTATGGAGGAAAATATGTTTGCAGCTTTAGCAAAAAATAAAAAAATAAAAAAAAAAAAGTACAAAAGAGAGAAACATCAATTTACCGCTCCTTACAATGTCTTCATGCAGTTCAGGGCGAAGAGCCAGATTGCCTAGAATACGGGCACATAACTGATGTAAATGGCAGTTGTCTGGGTAATTATCAAGAACACGACGAAGCAGAACCAGTCCTCCATACTGCACAATCTGAACAGAATGTTTGCCAATCTACAACAAAAAGGAAAAAAAAATTGTAGGGAAATGCAGTTTTTCTCATTTTATTTTGCTTCCTTTCTGATATTTCAACCAGTTTGATCTTCTACACAAATAACCTTTTGGTAATTATACACATAAACATATTTAGACAGCAACAGTTCATTCAAACAAGTTTTGTTATTCAACTGACAAGGTCTTACTGTTTATTGTATTTTTCCAAATTTGAATCAGATGCACACCAAAATTAAAATTGTGTATAAATTGTCCAGAGTTCCTGTTTTTGTAATTTTGCCTGTTTCAGTCATGGTCAAGAAACAGATGTTGTTAGTCTAGTAGTACTTGATTTGTTTCTGGCATTTTTCCATACATTTTTATATAAAAAAAAATTACCAACAATATATTTTATCATCTAAAAACTATATATCTTAAAAACATAAATATAAATGTATAAAATATGTGTAGTTGAAGGCATAAAACTCAGTTGAAAATATTTAGATTTTAGCATTAAATAATTCACAGAGGTTGATATGTCACTAAACAAAATCAACCACAATGATCTTAGATCTATTATGTTTTTGTTGTTGACTATTGTTCAAAGATTAGAATTATACCAGCTTGCACAAACTGTTTGAATGATAAAAACTTACCGTTGAATGTCGTAACAAAGCCTCCAAGAGACACTCCAATATATTTAACTCAGAATTGGCAGAATTATCTTTATTGAGATCAGTATCTGCATCAGTATTTTCAAGGTTCCAAAAAAGCCTCTAAAGATAAAACAAATATTGTGAAATAGATGTTTACTACTGTCTATAATTCTGATTAGAGTCATTATCACTCCAAGAATTATTTGGTCAATTGAACTTATTCTTTGGGCTATGTTTCCAATAATGTTTTAGGCAGTACCTTCTATGGCTTCTTTAATAGTGTTTGTATTGAAACAGGAAGTTTCTCTTTGGCAGTGTAAAGCACTGAAAAAGTTTGTTTGCTACAGTTTTCTGCTTTGCACTCAGAGATAAAGAAGAGAAAAGAGACCTTTTGTTTCTATACACCTGTAAATGTTTATAAAATGGATCAGCCAGAATATTGAAACAAAAACAACACAATGAGTTCAATTGTCCAAATAACTAGTCAAACAAATGCTTGCTATTTTAGAGTAAAATTTGAGCTTTTTAATCCCTTTATGAACCTACTAAAATGACTGACATCAATTTTTATGAATGTACCAATATTAAATAAGTGTAGAAATATAGTCAACAGAAAATATCAGATATTCAAAAATAGAAAAGAAAATCTTTATTGAAGGGAATAAAGAAACAAGTACTGAAGAGTATTTGATTTAAGGTTAAAAAAATGTTAGTAAATTTCAATATTCATTTTATGTTAAAAAAAAAAAAAAAAAAAAAAAAAAAAAAAAAATCAACCTGATTTTAATTTTCTTATACATAGATAACTACCTGAATATTTCCAATATTTATTATTTTATCTGAGAACCCAGTAAATTTCTTGATACAGCTATGTTTTCATCAAAGCCTACAACCAAATTTGAGAATCATTATTTTCAATAAAGAAAATAAAGCAAACTTGGATCTTCATGTCTGCAAAAATGGAGTGTCAAAAGGGCAGTTTTCTGCTTGACACTGCTATTATTTTAACTACCTTCACTCATCAGTAACGTTTCTTGTTTTAAAAAGCAATAATTAGAATTCTAATAAAACCTAAATATAAGATGAAAGTGAATTAAACACTATTTACATTATTCAGACTATTGTCCTCATCTTTGTTGCCATATTTATTATGTTTCGGCTGTTGTACGCTCTGGCCTTCTTCAGGTAGTTGGAATGTCGAACTGAACCCTTTATTTCACTCACTGGGGTAGACTGTTCTGGTTCCATGTGCCATGTTTAATGGATGTCAGTTATCAGTTATCTCCATACAGCGGCCGAAATGTAATAAATATAGCAACAAAGACAAGGACAATAGTCTGAATAATGTAAATAGTGTACATATTACCTTATCTCAGAAATATAGACAGATACTGAAAGTGAATTTATACATTTTTTTGTTTTTGATCCTTTACAATAAAAATATAAAATACTATTAGACTCAAAATCATAATGGTCAATGACAGTGTCAGTTTTGTTTTTATTAATCTATTTTGACTGATTATTTTAAATTTGTTTTCTATGACCTTAGAAAAGCTCAATAAAAGATGGAATTATTAAGAAAGGAATTTCAATTGCTAATGCCAATATTTAAAAAGAAACAGTAATCTTTAATTTTGATAAGCATTAAACACCTATGTCTCTAATACAAAAAAAATCAAGCATTCATTTTTTTAGAATTCAGACACAAATTCCTGTTTTATATACTTAGCCACCAGAATTGGAGAAACATAGTAGACATTCCTATTCCAAAGTTTTTAAAACAAAAATCAAATTAAACAGTTGTTACTGTAAAACTCAAAAGAAAGAAATATTGAAAAATATTTTAATTATTAATGAATTATATTTGTATATAGTTTTGATATGAACTAATGATAATTTCCTCAAAAAATTAATCATTTAGTGTATGTGAATGAGTGAAAAAGAATCAAAGTCAAGGAGTTTAAAATAAATACAATAACTCAAGGTTCAATTATTCATGCTTTCAGCCGTCACAAAATAATTTTAACATTGATTAATATTATTTAATCAAAAAAAATTACAATGAGGACAATAATAAAATTTCAGTTTAAAAAAAAAAAAAAAAAAAAAAAAATTTAAGAGGCACATACCCCCAAATCTCGAGATTCATTTTTTTGGAGTCCAGTTGAAGTGAAATAACCAATACAGGGGTCTTCAGCTACAGGTAAACTGGAAAGCAATTGTTGCAGCCCTCCAATTAGGTCTTTCTAAAATTCCAAGTAAATGAATAGAAAGAAAAATATCATCAGGTTCAATGTAAAACTGGAGGAAAATCATTAATAAAAAAAATAAATTATACAAATTTATCAGGTTTTACAATTATGCGCAAGTTCTTGAAACTTTTGTCCATAATATTAAAAGTAGCTTTGAACATGGAAAACTGCCAAATAAAAAAATAAAACACTTTAGAACTAAGAGAATTTTGATTATTTAGCAATGAATATACCCATGAAAAAAAAAAAAAAAAAAAAAAAAAAAAAAAAAAAAGGACAATTTTATTATTTAAGGACAATTATTATTTTTTTGTCTAAATGTTATTAATACTGCCAAAATTTTGCAATAAAAATATACAAGACTGATAAAAAGTAGAAGTTAGTTTTTAACAATAAAGTTAACTGTCATTACTTGACCAAAGTACTATTAGGTTGGTGCAAAAATAATGTCGTTTTCTCACATGTTAATGCGAGAAAACGACACAGGTTGGTGCAAAAATAATGTCGTTTTCTCGCATTAATAAATGTGAGAAAACGACATTATTTTTGCACCAACCTAATACTTCAAAGAATGGATTTTATGAAAGGATTAATTTGTAATATTTTGCATATCTTTTATTTTCCAAAGTAAATAGGGAGTCAAAATAAATTTTAATACTTGTATACACCTGAAATTATCAGATGACAAAAAAAAGAGAAAAAAAAGTAATACAAATTCATTAAAAAAAAAAAAAAAAAAATATCAAATAACTTTCCTTTAGTAATCTATTAAGAATATTTTCAGTGGTCTGCTGTTACTCATGGAGACACTGACAGCCACATATTAGCGAAAATGAATCAATGGCTATCAACCATGCTTTATCTTGCTAAAAGTAAATGAGTGCTACCTTTGGGTTTGAGAGTTGTGGTGGTTCCCGGAAGAAACGCATGTCAACATTTTGAGAGCGAGCCAATCCCACAAATGTCCTGTAGTCTGCCGCCTGACGTATTTCTCGATATTGGTAATCTGAGAGCACCAAAAATTAAAAAGTGAAAAATTTACAGTAAATGGTCTTTGCTCAACAAAATTAAAACATTCCACACTGACAATATAACAAGAAAACAATTTGTGACAATGTGAGAAAACAGAACTGAAGAGCTTCCATTTCATATTTTGAAAATTGCCTTCAAATTATAATCCTTAAATCAGAGAAGTCAAAACATTAATGTGATTGTTGATATCATTAGCAAGATTTAGAAAACATGTCAAAAGTTTCATTCTAGTGAATTTGATGCATAAATAGCTAATGGTAGAAAAGAATAAAAAAATAATGAAATAATATTTGAACCCAATAAACACACACACACAAAATATATGTGCGTGTGTGTGTGTATTTTATCACTTAAACATTATTTTTAGTGGATACCCATATTTGAGTAGACAGTGTTTATTTAATTTTGATTATTCAAGAAATCATATTAAAAGAAATGATACAGTCTCTGGCAAGATTCGAACCTGTGTATCATAGCAGAAGAAACCACTGTTAGATCCAATGTGATTTAGACCAACTTGGCCACAAAGGATTTTGCTGATTATGCAAAGCTGAATAGTGTCTTATAAATGCAAATTTCTTCAACGATTCTCTAAACATTTGTATCTGCTCAGTTTTATATCCTAACATAAACCAATTTCTAAAGAAGTAATGGATATGGGCTTGACTTCATATTGAGCACTCTTTATTATCAGCTTCACTATAGTTGGATCTATCATTGTATTTTAGTTTTATATATATATATATATATATATATATATATATAAAGAAATATAGTCTTAAGGTGTGCTATATTTATGGAATAAAGTGCTCAATATCAGAGATAGAGCGTGTGTAAATATAAAAGTGAACATAGAAGAGAACTTAGAGGCGACAGTCTGTTTCATGCTATATGCAATCGTCAGGCCACATGTGCTGTTATTTTTCTCGGCTATTTATATATATACGGGTTAGTGGTGCATTGTGGGTATTCTGTTATGGCGGTTATTTTCACCGGAAGTCGTTTGTTTATCTATTTAGGTCAAATTATATTGCTTGTTTTTATTTTTGTTTCTTATTTAGTATTTTTTTGTTTTATTTCTATTTTTTTTTTTTTTTTTTTTTTTTTTTTTTTTTGTTATTTTTGCTTATAATTTCTTTGTTTCCAGGGTCCTTCAGTTACAGTTAACTGTAACTGAAGGACCCTGGAAACAAAGAAATTATACACAAAAAACATCTTTCACAAATAGTAAATATGCAAACAGTACAATGCTTTCTAAGTATATCTGGGAAATTAAAAACAAAACGAACATCACACCAAAAATATCTTGGAAGATAAGGAAAAAATCATCAGCCTACAATAACCAATCAAAAACTTGCAAACTTTGCTCGGAGGAAAAAATAGCTATCATTACTTTTCCCGACCAAAATAAATTATTAAACAAAAGATCCGAACTCATCTCAAAATGCAGACATGAAAATAAATTTTTACTACGTAACCTAAAAAATTAAAAACGGAAAAAATAAAATAAAAACAAATAAATATACTAATAAGCAAAAATAACAAAATAACAAAAAAAAAAAAAAAAAGAAATAAAACATAAATACTATGTTACTTAAAAATCGAAAACCGAAAAGAGAAAATATACAAGTAAAATAAATTAACCTAAATTCATCCAAGTAAATAAATAAACAAACCAATCCCAAATAAAGATAATCAATTAAAAACTGTTCCTGCCAAAATAATACTTAGAATGAACTAAAACAATCAACCCCAAAACTGAACAAATAGCTTTAATTAAATTCCCAAACCAAAACAAAACTGTTAAATAAGTGATATAAACAAATTCTTACTACGTTAATAAATAAATAAATAAATAATAAAATAAGAAACAAAAATAAAAACAAGCAATATAATTTGACCTAAATAGATAAACAAACGACTTCCGATGAAATAACCGCCATAACAGAATACCCACAATGCACCACTAACCCGTATATATATAAATAGCCGAGAAAAATAACAGCACACGTGGCCTGACGATTGCATATAGCATGAAACAGACTGTCGCCTCTAAGTGTTGACTTCTATGTTCACTTTTATATTTATATAGATAGATAGATAGATGTGTGTGTGTGTGTGTGTGTAGGTTGTATAGTTGTATCCAAAACAAATATGGAGGTGATGAGACAAAGTGGAAAAGCTTATAAGCGACACACTTTGTTGACATATGTGTGTTGGGTTCAGCATCTTCA
>OZ010577.1:98673227-98763227 GCA_963932145.1 Acanthosepion lycidas | reverse complement strand
TTTGTCAAACAAATTAGTTTTCAGATAAGCATGAGGATCATGAAGAAAATATGGATTTCAATTGGATATACCCTACAAAAACTAAAAGTTAACCCCATAAGACCAACCATAACATGGAAACTCTACAGTAAACAAAAAAAAGAAAAAAAAAAAAAAAAAGAAAAGTAGAACACAACTGATGTAGGCATAAAAATCTGAGATAAACTTGAAGCCAGTTTTTGAGAAAACTCTAACACAGGACTATCTCAAAATTTATCATTTCAGAGCATTATACATTTTGTAGAGTTGTTGATAAAAAAAAAGAAAAAATAATGTTGTTGTAGTAATTTAAATAACGTTTAATTTTTTATACAATGTTTCTATATGATAGATCAAATAAATTTACAAATGTACATAGACAAAATAATAACACCCACTTTTTTTTCTTTTTAAAGAGTAAGTTTAAAACAGATATAAGTGAAGCTTTGGTCAGTTTTTTATCAAAAGAAAAAAGAAAACAGAAAGGAAAAAACTGGCAAAAGCTATACTATTTTCTTATGTCATTACAACAAACAAATAAAATTACTTACCTAATTTGTCACCTCTGGGCTTGGCTCTCACTGGTCCTGTATTTAGATCATCTATACAATAAAAACAAAATAGGAATTAGTCTTGAAATTGTCATAATCTGATACTAGAAAGAGTGTCAAGAATGAAAATGATGTGCAGTGAACTGACAGTACACGATATGAAATTGGTAAACAGAGTTCAAATTCTAGCTGAGACGATTTGTGTTCTATGTGCTAATGACCGTGGGAAAGGCAAATATTCTCTTCTCTCTCCAATTATGTGTTAAACTGCATAACAGACAGATCTCTAACCTTGCTAGGTAACCAATCTTGGAGAAGGAAAACTGAATTTAAAACTGTAAAGAAAACAACAGGTAATCACTTCACTTTCTTCAAGAATAACAGCAATGCATAGTTTACAGCTATTAAAAGAAAGGGAAGCTGTGGAGAATTATGACTGCATACATCCTGAAGTGATATGGCAAGTTAAGAAAAGAAATCACAAATAAAGCCTACAAATTTGAAGGTTTTGTTGGCAATTAAAAAAAAGAAAAAAAAAGAAATCACAAAATCACAGTAAAATATCCCAGTTAATCAGGTTATTACAAACTGACAAAATAAATAGTTAATTTAATGAGATTTAATGCAGATGCTATATCAATACAACAAGGATATATACATATTAGAAATGGTTAAACCAAGTTGATTGCAGTGCAATCTTTTAAGCTAATTGACATTCATTTACTTGTTGAAGTTATTCTAAGATGTATGAAAAAAAGCTTTATTTAAACAGTAACGTTGATGGTGTTTTGAAAGACCCAGATAAATTTATAAAGGTATCAAATCTTCAAGTCTAAATTTTGTTCCAAGAGATGCAAACTGCATAAAGGATTAATTTATCATCATGAAAGATTTTATCTGTAACCTAGAAAAAAAAAAAAAAAAAAAAAAAATCAAAATAAATTCTTGGAGGTAACAAAAAAACAAAAAACAAAAAGAAATCTAATCTACTTATTATGGTTCTTGTAATACTGAGTTAACTAAAACAGAAAACCAGGTTTCACTGTTAGGCTAAGTCATAAATAATTTCTGTTTTTGTTTAACAATTTTTTTTTTTCAAAATAATAGAATAAAATTAGATTTTATTTAATTATATATTCACCATTATTTGCAATAACTTGTTGACTCTTATTTGGCATCTCTTCAATACCTATAAAGTAAAATTCTGCCAATTTTGATGTTTAATTTTTATTTATTTTTATTTTTTTTTTACAAACTCTTCAATCTGGTTTTAACATAAAATATTTAAAATCTACAATCCATGCACAGATCACATAGAAAGACACACAGAAAAATCACCTTCCATAAAATGCATATATGTCATAAATTTCAGTTATGTGTAAAATGAAATCATATGTTCAAACACCAACCACTGAAAAATCCAACTGAATATTTCTACTGTATTTCTAATTTCAGATGTGGTATATATTCCTATATGTGTACATATAGACACTATATTCAGATATGATAAAACAAGAGATTCTGCACTTGCAAGTTATCCACTGTTTTCTTTATTGACATGTTTTAGCATCAAAAACATTGCCTCCCTCCTTGACACTTCTGTAAAGACCATCAACTGGATTAGAGGTTGTGCTCTGAACCACCACCTTTTTAAGTTGTTTTGTGAAGATTTTGAAAGTTAGCATTTAATTTTGGTTTTCCACATGAAAGTCCACTGGCTGTCAGGTGGGAGAGATTTAATGCTCTTCAATCTGCCAGAAATGAAAGCTTTTCTGAAGGAATGTGACTAGAGAAACAGAATCACAAGAATTCAACCTAATGCTAGCCTATTTGAGTGATATTTTCATTCATATGAAGGATCCGAGTGTATCTATTCAAGGGAAAAATAAACATATTGAAATGCTGCTAAAAGTTAAATGCTTTCAAAGAAAAGGTACATCTTTGGTGTCAAGTTAAAAGCGGGAATCTTTCAAATTTTCCATCACTTGAAGAAATGGCTAATGACAATGAGTCCCTAATTTCAAGTGTGAAGAAATTGTGGATCATTTGAAAATATTATGAAAGTCATTTGATGTATATTTTGGAGGAAAAGAACAGGAAATTTCTGAAGAATAGATTATAAATCCATACTCTTTCAATGTGGTTATGTTGGATGATGAAGAGCTGAAGGAAGATCTTGTTGAACTGCGCACAAATAGTGTTCTTGAAATTCATTTTGAAAGCAAAACTTTGGAACAATATCGGTATTCAGCAATGAACATGTTTCCAAGACTTTGTAAAAAGTGCTAACTGTGCTCATCCCATTCATGACAACATACTTATGCAAGTCTGGATTTTGTGCCCTTTTGTCAATCAAGACAAAATCTAGAAATTGCTTCAGTGCACAGGTAGACATGTGGACTGCTATCAGCAACAAAGTGCCACATTTTGAAAAACTCTTGAGCAATAAACAGGAACAAAAGAGTCATTAAATTTAAATTGGTTTATGAACATTCGTTCTTTAATTTTTTTAAAAAGATTTCATGCATGGATGAAAATTTAATTTTTTTATAGCGTTTATGCAACTTTTAATTTGTTGTAATATTTTTTTCTTTTCCATATGTTTCATTTTTGTTTATATATTATTAAAAATTGATAATGCAAATTTGTTTCGGTCACATTCACCTTTATTCTTAAATAAATTATAACTTTAAGAAGTGCAAAAAATTAAAATCTTTTAGTGATGCAGGGCATAAAAAAGGTCGGGAATCACTGCTTTAGTCTGATGAAGTCCTTCTAGAGGATGAAATGTATTACACAGTTTTTTCTACTTTGTCATTCATTTGCCTAATCCTATATGTTTATGATTCAATAATTGTAGATATCACCTACCTAAACGTATAGAAGGGTGCCAATGTTTAGTGGCACTTTCTCTGTCCATGTTGGATATATTATTGAAGGAGGGTAAATTCTCATTTAATAGCATAACCTGCAGATAGACACCAGAACCACTGAAAGGAGAAAAAAAAAAATCAAATAAAACAAAATAAAATAATTGCCAAGTGAAAGATATATAAATATTTAAGCATTAATATAAAAAAGATTATTTATGTAAAAAATGAAATACAATTTTCCAAACTCAAGAAAGCACTAGAATTCTCAAGAATTAACAAGAACAGTGAATGTCTGAAAAACTGGATGTCAAAATTGCTACAACTGAAAGAAAGAGAAAAAGTATTAAAAAAAAATCAATAAGGAGAGAGTATAAAGTGACAAGAAAAATAGCAAAAAGGAGAAATAATCACAACAATTTACACACAATGAAAGGAAAAAAAAACAAACTATCATGCACCAATGAAAAGTGCATATATATAAAAGAAAAACAAGAAATATAAACAGTCAATTGCTGATATCTTGATGAGTGGATGGAGTGATTGTTGGAGGGTTCATCTACAAAATCAAGATCTGAAGACAACACCAATCAGCTAAGCGAGAAACTTTATATTTGTATTAATTCTAAATTACATTGTACGTTGGCAGATTTAACTGTAAATAGAACAGGATAGAAGTGATCAGAGTGGGAATATGACAAAACATGAAATGCTGAACCTATGGAAATGCCAGGAGTATTCAAATCTCCAACTTGCAGATAAGTATCCAAATCATATATTCATGAGGCTACAAATCTACCACTACTTGAGTATTGGATGAAATTCACTTGGAAATATTAAGGATTCTTTCAATGTTTGTAATTATTTGAATTAGCCACATATTTTTAAAATAATATTAAAGTCATTAAAAACAATGAAAATAAAATGCAATATTGTAGTAATTGGCCATGGTAAAATGTAATTGGCAGAAATGCCCAACAAACAGAATTGACAAAGTTTACAATAAACAATAAGAAAAGAAAAGAATAGGGCAAAAATAAATCTAAGCAAATAATATGTGCAAAACAAAAGTAGGCAAAGCAACAGCAATAAGACAAAAAGTTCACAAACTAAGAATGGTGTTAACACACAAAAGGAATACAGACAAATTATCACATTCTGAGTTCAAGGCAAGAAAGAACAGAAATATGGTGGATGAGACTGAGAAATGACTGGCTAGGAAGAAATCCTAGCATGCATTCACTGTAATTTGTCTATAAATTTGGAGAGGGGGATGTTTTTTGCAGTCATTCCTAACAGGATTGGAACCAATAAATATTATTATTTTTATATACCGTGAATGGGGAATTAAGTTTCTAAAAGAGAAGTTCAAACTAACAATGTAAAGACAATTTCCTTAACTGTTTCCATCTCTCAAAAAATGTTTTTTTTTTTATTTTTCTTCCATGAATTTAATACCCTAATAATAGTGAAAGTAACAATTAGATGAATGAGAAAAAGAAAAAAAATTTAGTTTAGTATTTTCAATTTAATTTTTTTCCTATATTCAAAAGTTCAGAGGGTTCAATCACAGCAAGATTCCTGTGATTAAATTTTAGTGCCCAAGCTAAAGCAGTACTAGATTGGTAGCTAGGTTTCATCATTTTACAATTAAAATGGCTAGATATAACCATAAGTTCTAGTCTTCTTTTCTTGCAGAACTCACTTCTAGCTTCTTGCTTCACAGTCAACTTTGATCTTCAATAATTTAAATGCAATGTCAATCGTTATCTTCTATCTTCTGAATTCCTGTTCTTTTTCTGTTCTCTCTCCTTAATAATTTTTTCTCATATTCTTTCACACTCAGTAACCCCATTACATCTTAGTGGCTTTATTGCCTTTCTTTAGGATGAAATGATAAAAAAACAAAAAAAAAAAAAACAGGTTTATACTCAGAAAATGTAGTATGTACAAAGAAACAATAATATTACAGATTCTTGAACATCAGCAGTAAGCAATATTATTATTTTTTTATTTTATCATTATTTTTTTTTTTACAATATTTTTTTTAAAGAATCTAAGACAAAGAGAGGAAAAAAGTCATAACAATTGGTTTATACTTAATTATTATTAGAAAGATTATTTCAAAGAAAGTTAATTATTAAAATTATAATTAAAACTAAGGCAATAATAAATGCAAAAAATGTTTCTCCCCAATATTATCTATAAAGAGCTTCACATTGAGAAATAATCTTTTTTTTCTTAATTATTTCTACCACTGAGTCCAAGATTTCATAGTTCACAAGTTCAAGTTGTTGAGTCTCATATGTACGCATATAGAGCATAGTGTCATAGCCTCATTACACCAAGTGTTACTGCTATGGTTTCCAGAGAAAGTAGGTTTTTTTTATCAGTTAGTCTTACTATCCCCATACCCAACAAGTTTTGTATTTAGAGTCATTCTTCTCCTAAACTGGCTGCCAACCAAAGCCCTCTCTGCTTTGCTATTAATCTATCTGAGAGAAGAAGACACAGATTCATACTCTTTCATGGGTATTTGAGCAAAAGTAAACACAATGGCCACAGCAGGAATTTAAAAATGACATGTCATTCCCACTTCACATACATCCTGAGTTTTATATACTAGATACAAAACTACACATATCTGGATTTCAATATAAAGCTAAGAAAAACAAACAAACAAAGCCCCTTTTAGCTGGTTAGTTAGTCAGTACCAGCAGAAACTGCTGAGGAGATGAACAGCACACATGTTAGTGAAATGGGCTATGGTTTCATATCCACTTTTTGGAAGATGAACAAAACTAACTTCATCTTGACTATGTATAGAGGCCTGAAATAAATACATTTTGCATGCATTTGTTCTTTATTACTAACCTCCAAGTTCAGGTACTAACAGCAACAGTCAAGCACTGCTGAGTGAGAGCAGTATGAATTTTAACTATGTATAAGCAGAAATGACCTCCCTAGACAACTGCAACTACTACCATGTACTATGAAAACATCACGAGGCCAAGGTACTGGATACTGAAGCAAAACCTCCATACATAAACAGTTCAAATATACTGATAGCATTGTGCCAGTTGCAAAAATAAATAAATGTATTGGCTACTTACCATAGAAACACAGAACCTATCACAATACCTGGAAGAAAATAAAGTAATTTTTCTTTTAAAAACGTTATAAATAAATACTAAAATACATTTTATTATTGATAACTTATAGATTTAGATTTTTTCAAGATCTACAAAGCTAATCTATTCTAGACAACAGTTGAATTAATGATCACTTAAAAATATAAATGTAGCATTATCTGAACTTGGAAAACATTTTTTACTGGAAGATTGTCAACTATTGAAATGTGTTGGTCAGACAATTGCTTCAGTTAAATAAAAACCATTTGAAATAAATTAGTATTGGGTTGGTCAAAAAGTATGTTTGGTTTTGTTGATATTAAACTTCAAGGACTAATAAGTAGCTAACTCCAGTCTGTCCCTTGTGGATGTGCACTCATTCAATACATGACACTTCAATATAGTTCGGCATAAACATGCAACAAGACAGGTTGTATTTTGTGAGTTTGGGATCACGCTGAAAATAGAGACCGAAAATGAACATTAACAAGACCTTGTGCTTTTTTTATTAAAAAAAAAAAAGGCAAGAAAGTGGCAGAAATTTGCAGGAGATATGCACTTTGTAAGAAGAGGATGATGTTATAGAACATGTACCAGAAGATTTCAATTGAGAAATGTTTTGGTTCAAGATGCACCTCATTCTAGCTGGCCAATTGTGATTAACAGTAACTAAATGGAGTTAGTAGACACCAACTCCTGTTATACAACCACAATGATCACAGATATTCTTCAAATATCCAAATCAAGTGTTGAAAATCATCTGTATCAACTTGGTTACATTAACATGCCCAATGCCCAAGTGAAGGAGGCTAACCTTGCCCAATGAATTTTCATCTGCAATTCATTACAGAAACTTGAAGAAAATGATGCTTTTTCAAAGAGAATGATGATAGGGAATAAAAATTGAATTGTCTATAACAATGTTAAGTTTCAACAGTCACAGGGAAAGAGCACTGGAACCATCACAAATAATCTCCAAAGTAGGACTTCACCCTAAGAAAGTTGTGCTTTCAATTTAATGGAATTGAAAAGGTGTCTTTTACAAGTTTTTTCCCATGGATAGGACCATCAATTCAGATGTGTACTGGGACCAACTAGCAAATTAAATGCTCCAGGAGCTTCTAGCACTTGCTAATCGGAGGGGCATTGTCTTTCATCATGACAATGCTAAAACAAACACTTCTTTGCATATATCATAGAAGTTACTGGAGCTTGGCTGGAATGTTTTGCCATACCCTACATATTTGCCTGACCTTTCATCTTCAGATTTGTGACTATTTTGGTCTCTTCAAAAATCATTCAGTGGGTAGACCTTCAACTCTAAAGAGGATGTAAAAATTCACCATGAAGAGTTTTTTACCAGTAGACTGGAAATTCTTTGAGCAAAGAATAATGGATCTGTCCACAAGATGGCAGAAAATACTAGAACAGAACAGTAATTATATCACTGAGTTTAATTGAAATGGACTTTTTGGAAAACCAAATATTTTGAGAAAAGGAAAAAAAAAAAAAAAATCAAACAAAAATTGTTTTTGTTTTTTAATCTACTTATATAAATGAACAGAAGCAGTTTAATTTGCATTTTATCAGAAACTAATCAAAAATAAGGTTTTGATATAATGTTAAAATAAAAGCAGATATAAGTCAATCAGGTTAGTACTTCTATAGTTTTACCTATTAATATTTGACAAAAGTTCTTAATAAAAAGATAGTTTCAGTTCTCTACTTAGAATTCAATTAAGAAAATGGAGTAGCAGATTTACAATAAACAAGCTTTTCAGATTAAAATATCAGACTCAAAGCCTTTTGCTTCCTTTGTATTAAAAGATAAGTCACTCATGTTTTTAGCTTGGAAGAACTAAAAAAAATTAAAAAAAAAACAGATCTGACTTTAAAATCACTAAAGACAGAATGAGTCCACAGATATACTTCAGCATAGTGAGATACAAATTAAGTTCCATTTGATGCTTTGCATCACAAGCTATCATTTTGATCATCTAAAAAAACTGAATTAAGTAAAATTATTCTAAAGTATCATTGGATTGGCTCTTTGACAGCAGAAAAAGTTTACAAGCATGCACATCAAATGGATAGAAAACAAAAAAATACATTTTTAAGGGAAGTTTATATTCTTATTTTTGCTTTAATTACATGCAAAATTATTAAAATGATATTTTAAATCTTTTAGATCATAAAAATTACAAAAAAAGAGAAATTAATTTTTTTTAGATTCCTTAATTTCATTTTTTTAAGAGTATGATACACTTTGGAGCATACAATGCAAAATGGAGTTTACATTATTTGCTCCAAGTAGTCATGATTTTTTGTATCATTTCTCTTTGAGAAATATGCATGCAGATATAGCAGTGTCTTTGATATGTTTTTCCAAATTTATTTGCAAGCAAATATTCCAGGAAATACTGTAAGCAAATGAATCCTAGAGTTGTCAATTAGTCATTAAACTTGAATCCTGTGTGAATGTCTGTATTGCTGGAAAAATTTTAAATAATCAGTTAAGATATCTGCAGATCTTCAGTGAAACATCAATTGATGATTTCTGCCACTTAAGGGTTAACATCCACAAAGCTCTTGCATGGGATACATGTAACAAACTTCACAAGATTTAGCACTCTAACTTTCCATCCTCCTTAAAAGCCCAAACCTTTCAAATATCGATTGAACCAGTTCTACTGTATGGATCAGAAACATTATCTGCTCTTGAGAGATGACTAGATGGAATATATGCAAATCTACTTAGAAAAATCCAGAACATCAGTTGGAGATCCTATGCAGAGAACTGAGACCAATCTCTCTTAAGCAAAACAAAACAGAGAAATCATCTGATTCTTACTCCTATGGCATCCTTCTGGAAGCATCTTCTCATGAAAATTGACTTTCCCAGACACCATAGCTCATGACTCAGGGTTGGACATTGGAGATCTGGGTTCAGCAATGCATGACAGAACTGTTTGGAAAGGCTTTGTCAATGGAGTTCTGACCAACTATAGGTTAAATTAAGAACATGCTACTTACCAAGTTTCTGTACTTTGGAACGGAGGTTGGTTTTCTTCTGCCAGTGATACAACCAGTGTGAGGAATTTCGGGCATAGACAAATATGCCCTTGCTGTGCCATTTACACACTGTTCTTTGAGGAATGGCCGGAATAACAGGAACAGGCATTGGGCACAGTCACAAATCAGATACACTAAAAGAGAAACAAAACTGTCTGATTCCAGTTTTACCAAGATATTTTTCTTATAAGTGATATTCTATCATTTATTGTCAACAGGGTGCGATGGATAAATTGTCATCTAAATTATGCAAAAATGAAAATAACATTGACATCTCATTTTAACAGATATATTTACTAAAATTACACAAAAACATCTTGAAATACTTTGGAGTAAATTTATTTAATAAAAATCGCCATTGGCTTCAACCTTGGCCTCCAGACAACTTTGGTATCTCCTGCCACTCTACTGGACATTCTCCTTGTTTAAGTTGGTGAATGCTGCCATAATTCTTTCCTTCAGCTCATCCTTGGTGTTACAAGTTTTGTTCGTCTCTTGCTTAACTGTGCCCCATACATAATAATCAAGGGGTTTGCAGTCAAGGGAGTTAGGTGACCAGATGTAAGGGGTGATGTTTTTTATTTTTTTTTTTTTTTAAGCATTTCATCCCAAGCAAGGCAGCTGTGCCACTAGCACACAAGGGGTTACAGAGAGTAAAAGTAAGGGAAAATAGGGGTGTTTGAGGAAAGGATAAAGAGAAGGATGGGGATCAAGATCAAGGCATCAGAAGATGTTGATTGACATTACATTTAAATTTTTGAAGATTATAGTTATCGGGGAAGCAAGTAAGAGGAAGGGAGTTCCACTGTCGGGATGTGCAAGAGAAAAAGCAGTTGGAGTAGAAGATGCAGTTACATTTAACTATTTCAACAGTAAAAGAGTGGGACCAAGATGTGGTCACAGAAATTGTTTGGCAGCTGTGACTGGGTTCTCCTGCTTGTGTGGCATGATGTTGAGTCCTGTAGCCAGACATAGGGTCTTCCAGCAGCCACTCTCTTGACCCAGAGCAGTACTACCTCCTCAAGGCACTTGATTTAGGGCTCAGTGTTGAGTCTAAGGCCCTATGGGAAGATGAATGAAGGCCATCACTAGTGATCACTCCAAACACCTTCATAATCACCATTAGACTCATCCAACTCTTTTTGAATCCTCTGCACAGTATTCAGATTGAGACAAACACTCTGAAATGTTTGTATCAGAGATTCTAGCATGAATGCCAAGCAGTACAGCATGTCATTACTGAATTTCTAATGGAGTGAATTGTGTCATGGTTCTCTTTTTCTCACTAATGGTACCCAATTGACCCTCCTATAATGTGCAGTTGACAAAATCAAGTACAAACACATATGCACAAAATTAAAAATATAAAATAGCAGCAATTTACCAATCATACCCTGTATTTGCTTCTGTGGTGGTTTGGAATTATATAGCCATTTTTTAATGATATGTAGATTCTCCAAAAGTTATTGTTATCTGGGTAACCTACAGGGAATTCTGAACTTAACCCTTTATTTAATCTACAGGGGTAGGCAGTTCTCATTTCACTGCTCATGTCTAGGGATATCATCTAGTTCTTATTTTTATTTAGTATAGTTCATTTATTGCTTGCCCATTTCCACTGAATGCAAGTACACACTGCCCAACCCAGCAATTGAACTCACAAACATTATGCCACCAAATTCACAAACCCACTTAAATAAATTAAATAATGAGTTCAGTTCAGAATTACCCATAGGTTACCCAGATTGATATACAGCTAAGGAAGGCTGGAAGTCACAACAGCCAAAATGTTGTGATAATGATAACAACAAAGATGAGGACAATAGTCCTAATATAAACAGTATAAATAATGATAAATGATATTTGTCATCTTCACAGCTCATTAATTAAAATACAAATGAAATAGCAAGAATCATAAATAAGTGTTAGTTTGTTGAGTTCCAGTTTTTGCAAATCATTCTTTGTGAAGATGACAAATTAGTAATCTTGAAAGTTATTTTGAAGCAAGCACTCATAATTTTTAAAAAGACAGAATACAAAATATATTGATAAATTATATTGGCCTTAAACATTTCCACTTTCAACTAATTTTTGTAAAAGAATTTTGTTTTGTACAAAAATTCTAATGCAAAGTTAACCGACATCCAGTGAAGGTTAGCGGTGCTGTTTTTGTTAATCATAAACATTCATATTTTGAAATAATTAAAAAAAAAGTAGGTTTTTTTTTTTTCAATTGGGATGGCTGAATATAATTAAAATCATACAATTATATGAAGGAGTGGGTCTGTATTTGTGTTAAAAAAATAAGATTTGAGATAAATGTAAAAAAAAAAAAAAAAAAAAAAAAATACTGCAATGTTAAAATTTTAATTAATGCTGACATTTCAAAATAGCTGAATCAAATTTGAGAAAAATAATTTCTGGAATTCCTAAATAATAACTGTTACACCGGCCTTCTAACACAAGGGAATTACACCGGTTCTCACTATATATAGTGCCAGGTGTGTAAGCAGCGACAGTACTACAACTGCCTAGCTGAGTAGTACCCGTTTCCTACCTTTGTATCTGTGATGTTAAATACACTTGTTCTTTAAACCAACCTCGACACAACAATGACAATGATAGATATCAGTTTAATTCAACTTTGTGTATGAAAATTTAATTTTTAATATATTGAAATAAAGATTATCTGTTATTAAATCTCTGACCATTTCTTTAGAAGTTAACTTTAGCTATCATTAAAAGATGTCCCAATTACTGACTTTAATTTGTAATAACAATAGAAGTTTTACCATTTTTGTTATCTTATTCCTTTGACCTATTTTTTACCTTTTAAATATTTTCCAAATACACATTTCCAATGTGTGAATAAATAAATATCCTTTTTTAAATTACCTCCCTACATATTTATCATAGGACCAGGGCTGATTTTATGTAAAAAGGGCAAATTAATTAAATGCCTAGAGTTCACACCCACAAAGAAAATCATGCAAGTACCACAACTGTAATGAAATACAAAACAAAAATATCATTTTTGGAGTTGCCTCAAGTGAATCAATTCTTTAACACAATGAATTTCCACTTTTTCTTAATATACTCCACTAAATATCATACTCTATAACATTACATAATAGCACACTCCCACCAAATACATTTTCTTTGTAAAAACTTGTACAGCAACAATTATTTCTGTAGATAAACTTTTCTTCCTTGCAAAGCTTGTTCACCAGACCTTGAAAAAAATGTTCATCCTGTTTGAAGGAGAAAAACTAAAACAATGAGTTCTTCACAGTTATCTTTAGTAAGAAGCACTAAAAGTCTTCACTATAAAGTGTTTATAATTCCATAAAGCTTATTTAAAATCTTCCACCAGATCAGCCAATCAGCACCAGTTGTCAGTACACATGAATGTTCAAGCCTGTTTTTGTTTCATTATTCATCAAAGCAGTGAAAGGTGACTTTCAGAAACTAAGTAAAGTATTAAAAGACAGGTAAAAATGTCCTTAGAAACAAAGAGTACTGAACTACTATGTAATATCTCCTACATAGTAGTGAATTCTGGACAATCTCCTTATAGATGAAGAAGAGACAAAATGGCAGAGATCATCTTATTAAAAGATACAACTGTTACACTTAAGAAAGAATTAGCTTCCAAAGCAAGCTTTGCTTCATTTATAATGAAGTAATGTGCCTGTGTACCATTGACAGAGAAAACATCACCAAACCAATGATACTTCCATCTTCATGTTTGATTGTGCGGAAGGTTTTTCTATATTTTCTTTCAAAAATCAATTTACCCCAAGCAAAGCAATAATACCACTAAAACACAATGGTCTACTAGGAGTAAAAGAGAATGAGAAAACTTTAGAAGGTACCAGAAACCCAATCCTAAACAGGAAACAAGGGATAAACTTCTACTTCTGTTCAAAAGACTGATAGACTCACCAGTCATTTTTGATGTATGAAGGTACAGTAACTCAGTTCTTAGAACTGAACAGTCAGTAATATCCATGCATATGTGGTCAAGGCTTGTGTAGAAGCAACCACACTTTTTGGAAGAGCTGAATACAGAGAACTGTTATGCATAGTATATCAAAAAGTCCCCAAATTACCCTCTTCAGGTTTTGAATTAGTTGTCCTCATAGTCCAGTTGCCACTCAAGAATAGTGGACTTAGTTTGTCCTGCTATTTGTCTATAGCTGATGAAGGGAAGAAGTGATGGATTCATACCTTTTCTATGGGTATTTGCAGATAAGTGAATATAACAAATAGAGTTGGTCAGTTTGGCAATTTGTTTCAGGATTGGTTTCCGTTTTTTTCCTTGATACTGCGGTTTTCAATTCAGTTTTTCGGTTTTTAAATTAGCGTTATTTGCTTTCTAAGGAAGCCATTCATTTACTTGTGTAATGATAGCATTTCCAGTTGATATCTGATTTCGTTTGAGATTGATAAATTTGCAACTTAGTCCATTCAATTAACAAATTCTAGTATATTTCTGGTCCAATCTTAAAAATATTCATATGGTTGGAAAGAAAATAAAGTAATCTTTCTAAATATGTAATTTGTATGTGCTTTTATTCATTGAATTATTTTTATTTTTTTACAGTGAGTTAAGACAGTATTTTGCTTTGAACAGCCAAAAATGCAAAATATGATTTTTTTTTTTCAAAACTGAATTTTACATGTTACTTTGTTTTGCAAAATCAAAATGACCAATCTTTATCAATATTCTTGAAATTGTACACTCAATTAGAAGACACCTTAAACTACAACCAGGAAGATGTTCATTTCTTCTCTGATACATGGAAGCAAATTCCTTCAAAAATTATAAAGTAAGCAGCAGAAAAAAATATAAAAAAATAGTATGTGTGGTAAAAGAATTTTCAAAAACTAAAAACTACTTAAAACTACTGTCTTGTCGAGTAAAATAAATGCCTCATATACTTTTCGAATTTGTTTCAAGTGTTGTTTCTTTGAAACGTCTGTCATTGTGGAAGTCTGTTATTTGGTGCATAAGGGGTCAATATTTGGTTTTAAGCAAGGGTAATAAAAATTTATAGACATGCATTAAAGACCACTGAAATTGAAAACCACAAACCGATGAATCAGAGTGGGTAATAAAGTAGGGATTGTTAACCTAAAGTTAGATTTTTAGACTTTAAAGGTAATTTAGTCATAGAATTCATGACTTGAATTGAAGTTTATTAAACTTTCGAATAAATTATCAACTATAAATAACTACCATATTTATTAACAACTTGGTAAAATATGAATATCTGGAAATATATACATTTTAAAAGTGAAATTAAGAAGTATTTTAATTATTTTTAATATCTAATTTAGGTGCATTCCCTAGATAAAAATCAAATTTATTTATAAAAAAAAATAATCTTCATTCATTTTTCTTGCTTACAACAACTTTATTTTGTGTTTAGTGTACTGGCTTACTTGAAAGTCCTTGACTTGATAAAATTTAGCATTAAGATGAAACTGGCAGCTGTTTTTTTTTTTATTTTTACTTGCTATTTTGTTGTTAATTTAATTTTACCACAAAAATTTTTTTGGGAAAACTGAAACAAATAGATTTCAGACATCATATCGTATTTTCCTTTTTTCTGTTTGAAAACATGATTTCCAAGTGTCATATCTGTTGTATTTCCTTTTTTTCTTCTTCATTTCATTAGTAAACAAATAGATTTCAGACATCATATCGTATTTTCCTTTTTTCTGTTTGAAAACATGATTTCCAAGTGTCATATCTGTTGTATTTCCTTTTTTTCTTCTTCATTTCATTAGTAAACAAATAGATTTCAGACATCATATCGTATTTTCCTTTTTTCTGTTTGAAAACATGATTTCCAAGTGTCATATCTGTTGTATTTCCTTTTTTTCTTCTTCATTTCATTAGTAAACAAATAGATTTCAGACATCATATCGTATTTTCCTTTTTTCTGTTTGAAAACATGATTTCCAAGTGTCATATCTGTTGTATTTCCTTTTTTTCTTCTTCATTTCATTAGTAAACAAATAGATTTCAGACATCATATCGTATTTTCCTTTTTTCTGTTTGAAAACATGATTTCCAAGTGTCATATCTGTTGTATTTCCTTTTTTTCTTCTTCATTTCATTAGTAAACAAATAGATTTCAGACATCATATCGTATTTTCCTTTTTTCTGTTTGAAAACATGATTTCCAAGTGTCATATCTGTTGTATTTCCTTTTTTTCTTCTTCATTTCATTAGTAAACAAATAGATTTCAGACATCATATCGTATTTTCCTTTTTTCTGTTTGAAAACATGATTTCCAAGTGTCATATCTGTTGTATTTCCTTTTTTTCTTCTTCATTTCATTAGTAAACAAATAGATTTCAGACATCATATCGTATTTTCCTTTTTTCTGTTTGAAAACATGATTTCCAAGTGTCATATCTGTTGTATTTCCTTTTTTTCTTCTTCATTTCATTAGTAAACAAATAGATTTCAGACATCATATCGTATTTTCCTTTTTTCTGTTTGAAAACATGATTTCCAAGTGTCATATCTGTTGTATTTCCTTTTTTTCTTCTTCATTTCATTAGTAAACAAATAGATTTCAGACATCATATCGTATTTTCCTTTTTTCTGTTTGAAAACATGATTTCCAAGTGTCATATCTGTTGTATTTCCTTTTTTTCTTCTTCATTTCATTAGTAAACAAATAGATTTCAGACATCATATCGTATTTTCCTTTTTTCTGTTTGAAAACATGATTTCCAAGTGTCATATCTGTTGTATTTCCTTTTTTTCTTCTTCATTTCATTAATAAACAAATAGATTTCACATTCACATTTATTTCCTAAAACTTGTCAATTAAATGTTTTTAACATTTTTGTTCAATCTTTTTCTCTTACAATGGTATATGAATGTTAATAAAATTTAATTTTTTAACATCTGAAAGTCTTTTACAAGTGTTTCTTTGGATATGGCCACTCAATAGTGATATCACTAAAACTGAACAATTTCAATGTCATAAAAAATTTTGCTGCGGTTTCACAGTGTGAAGATGAAACCGAAAAAAGTCGTTTTTTTGGTTAAACCGCCCATCTCTAGTAATAAACTCAACTTGACTCTCCGATTCCTCAATTTGAGCTGCTATTCATGGCTCCACCAGAGAGGCATCCATTTTCCATACATGATGCGTTGAGTTATGGACCAAAAGTTCAACTTTTATTTTGTTTGACCAGAGACATATTCTAAAACTTATAAGACTTCTTTAAATGCTCACAAGTGAACTTCATTTAAGAAACCCAAATAAAGATATTTCTGTCGGAGGTTATCATCCTTTATGTGCAATGTCCCTTTTGAACATGAATGATTATGGTTCTCAACAACTTCATTTCACTTGTAACTCTAAGCAATGCTTGACTCTTTACCATCCCTCTTGTCAGCTCTGAATCCATTCACACAAACTCATTAGATGAATTACTCATTGTTTTCCCTCTACCCCTCCTTCTCTTAATACATTTTGTGGGGTATAAGATCTAAAACTATTGCTGTGTAGTTCATTACTAATATTCCTCTTAGTAAATGATGTCCTTTATGTGCCATGTCACCTCAGGATGTAGGTGATCATAGCTCTCCACGACTTCCTGTTCCTTGTAACTCTTAATAAACTTTGTCTTTCTGTTATTTCTTCTAAGCCTTAATTTCATCAGACTAAGTATGTTAGGTGTCATTTTCCTCTGTCCCTCTTGCCCTCTATCAGAGTGTCAGATTTTCCAAGCCCTCCTTCCTCCTTATGTGCTCCAGAATCCTCAACTGTCACTTCCTGATGTTAAGTATTAGTTTCCTTTTTGTTTCCATTTTTTCCAAAACTTTGTCGTTGGTCACATGTTCAGTCCATGGTATCCTCAGCATCCTTCTGTAGAGCCACATTTCTGTTACTTCAAGTCTCCTCTTCTGTAACCCTATCATCAACCGTTATCAGTAATGTCACTCAGTCCTCAAGTTACTTCAGACCACTATGGTTACCATTTAGCTGACTCTTCACTTATTAGCATACGGTTCATTGCCACTGATATCATGATGCTTTCATGGTTCCACTCAACTTTACTGGCATTTGTCTGTTCATGATCATTCACTTCTGTTTTGATTTCAGAGGGTGCGAAGATCACTGATGAAGCAAACAGAAGTCAAGACAATTTGACCCCCCACCCCCCCAGCCAAAAAAAAACAAGAACCCTCATGAATAAAGAATTAACTCAGGTTAAAAATGTAACAATGATTTGGTTTTTATATGATTTGTTGTATACAGTAGTTTTAACCCTTCCCACTTGTTATAATCAATTCACACTGAGATCCCCTTCAGAGTCTGCAGTCTGTTTTAGTAGTAACTTAAATTTCAAAGTTCTGGTCTTCAGGCACAAGGTCTTGGTCAAGAGGTCTCAGCAAATGATATGGATTCTAGTAGCAGTAGCATGGAGAATCCTGCGTCCAGCAGGGGTAGGAGTGACTAGAGTCTGGGTTCAGTTATCTTCTACCTTAAGCATCAACATTTTCTAAATTTCCATACATAAAATTACATTTACTCAAGTGGTTTTCCAAATTTTGGGGTTGTCTAGCCCCCTTTTGAGGGGGGGCAGAGGGAGCAAGCCACCCCTTAACTCCAACTCTCTTTACACCTCACCTTGTACCATAACCCCATATAGGTGGTGCTATTCTCTCCCTTTTTCTTCTCCCACTTTCACAGCAGCCAACTTCAGCCTGCTCCCTAGGCTTGAATGACAAATCCAACTTCCAGATGGTGCAGTGAAGACAAAAGGGATTTTTAGTTATTAATCCTTACTGATCAGCTTGCTTCATGCTGGGATCTCTCAATCAACCAGACCACTCAAGAATTGGAAAAGGAAAAAAACTATTTCTACTCTTCTTAAAATGAAAGTTTCTTTTCTCTGTCTATGCATTTTTTTTTTTTTTGTACGATTGAAGAGACCACCCAGCATTTTTGCCCATGGTCACTTCAAAATAGTAATTAACTTTCCTTACCACTTGTACTGAAAGGAATCTGAATTAATGTTTGGATATAAAGTTTTCTCTGGATGAATGTCACTGAAATAATGACCAATATGTCCAGTCTGTCTATCTCTGTGGGGATACTTTTCTTCTGGGGGGTTGATTCTGGCTCTTTCTGTCTGGAGGAATCATAAATATTATTTATTTCAGCAACCGCCCTGGTTTCTTTATCATCAACATGTTTTTATTTTATCTGACATCTTCATAAATACCTTAATGGTCTCTTATTGGTGGGAAGTGGAGGAGGACAGGTAGCCTTGGTTTTGCTCAATCTTATTAAATTCCATCTAGTTAAATTTGGGTTCGATTCTCCTTGGTATTATTTCAAAAACATGATATTTTAACACATTTCATTTTTTATTTTCTTCAACTTTTCAATCCATCTTCCTGCAATTTCAACAATTTTCATCCAGTTAGCAGACTCTCTCCTCTTTCTTTCTCTTTGTTGCGCCGTCCTTACAATTGCGCGGGAACTCTCTCCTTACCATACCCTGTGGGGTCAAAAACAAGGACGGCGCACCCAAAAGTTCGGACGTAGTGGAAAGCACACCACGTGATCAAAAATATGATTTATTGACCAACCAGGGCTCGACATAAGAAACCCATTTCTTAATCTCCCCGGAGCCTCATCATTCAGATATAAGGAAGATAGAAACTCTCATCAGACCAGAGGGAGTACAGCGGCAAGCTGACATCACGGCTTTACGGACAATTCCATTGTGTACAAAAAAAATAATTCTTATATATTTTTTTTACAAAAATAAACAAAAGTTTATTTTACTTTATTTGTAGTGTATTTTCTTTTTATTATTTGTTTGAGGGACTTCTTTGCACCCTCTACATTTCCTTCATTTTAAAATCAGAATAATTATAAAGACTTCATTGTGTCAATCAAATATTTTATGACAACAGATAACAAAGTAATCAAAAAATAAAAGCAATGAATTAAACTCAGAAGTATAAGTTAACTATTTTTTAATTAATTTCTTTTTTATATTTCTAATGTAGAATATATTAAATTAATTCTACTAAGTTTCATAAAAACATATAGAAAAGATTCTTAAACAATTGGTTACATTAGGTTAAAAGAGATTTATTTTTAAACATAGGTACTTCCGCTGATCTGCTAAAAAACGAGCATACTATGATGAATAAAATGCCCCAAACTTAATAAAAATATTTTATCAAAATCTTTATTAGGTTGGTGCAAAAATAATGACGTTTTCTCACATAGTAACATATGTGAGAAAACGACATTATTTTTGCACCAACCTAATATTAAATTGCTAAAAAGAAAAAAAAATTGATTACATTATAATTTTTATTCTGTTTAGAACTTTCAAAATTTTAGTTAAAATCTTGTTTTTCTTGCATCAGTGGGATGGCCATAAATAACTATAGGAAATTTCAGCATCATATAGGGGCGAAAAACACATTGATTTTTTTTTTTTTTTTTTACATCTTTTACCCCCCCCCCATTTAATTTTTATGAAATTTTGAGAAATTCATTTTTGTAACATATGATAAGTTATACATAAAACTACCTGGAGAATTTAAATCAATTTTTTTTAAAGCAGGACACCCAGTTACCTAAAATCTGCTCTGAATCATAAATACAAAAGTGCATTATTTATTTAGAACAGCTTTTTATTGTGTTTAATAAAATATTATGGACACTATCCATAAGAAAAAAAGATTTTTCAATGAATAATGAATTTTCGCAAGAATTGTTTTCATTTGTTTGTTTTTTTTTAATTTTAATTACAATAATTATAATAATTTGTTATATTTTAAATCTAAAAAAAAAAAAAAAAAAAACTTTAAATCAGATAATATTCTTCAAATAATGTTTTAGAAAAGTATATTTCATTTTTTTAAAGATATTTTAATAAAAAGAGAATTACATTGCAATGACAGATGGCTAAAAATGGCACAAAAATCAGTGACTATAGTATAGCCGCAGCGATTTCAAAACAAAAATAAAATCTCCTTCCAGTTAATTTAAATTAGTTTTGACAGCAAAGTATTTTGCATATTGGAAATATTAAAATTTAATTAGCTTGAAATTAAATGAAAAATAAAAGCTTCAAGAAAGATTTTTCATTTTTAAAAATCCATTTTAAACCTTAGATATCGCGTTTCCTTGAAGTTATTGAAATACCAATTTCTTCATTATTGCACTGCTAGTATCCCGTATTTCTTTAAGTTTTTTAAACATTTTCGCGCGAGGCAGTAATAATGGGAGCAGAAAACTACTGCTGTTGTTGCTGACCTATGCCAATTCACTTACTTCACAGACTTTAATAATTTACTAGAACAAATATTCGATTTTAAATTTATTTTTACATTTTTCGTCTATAATGTTGAAACTTGAATGAATGTCTAAAAAAAAAAAAAAAAAAAAAAAAAAAACTATACACTACAGAAATTTAAGTTTCATACAGATTTTTAGCGTCAGGCTATCTTTCAAAATAAAGTAAAAAACCAACATTTTTTAAAAAAGGAAGCTTTTCCATTTATTTTAAATATGCGTTTTTAAATTTTTTTTAGTTCAAATAGCGATCTAATTTTTAACATGCCTCTGGATCTGGAATCTTTACTTTACTCGCTGTATGAAATTTTGAATTTACAAGCTAACAAGCATATGTTTGTAGATATTTATTTTGTATATCGGAAGTAAATAATTATTTTGCAAATATTCTAACACAAAATCAAATACTTCTACCACAATGATAAATTCTGATATTTGTCCACAAAATGTGTTTTTTAAATTTATTTCACTGAACGAAAATAAAACCTTAAGTTTTTTCAATCTTCAATTTGAACAACAAGAGAAAACATTTTATCCGGAAGATGGAAAAAAAAAATAAACACGATCAGTCTATTCCAGGAACATGGATTGGATTGATATTTAATTTTTTTTATTTTTAATTTTATTTTTTTAATGAAAGAAATCTATGCAACATGTTATAAATTGGTGGAGAAAAAAATTCCCTGCGTCTTACTCTTAATAAATGATGCCAAAATATCACTATTATTGTCAAATGTCAATTAATAATAACAAAGTCAAATGGGAAAGAAAGAACATAGAAGGAAGATGTTCCATGAAATTTGTCAACAAATTAGGGAACATTTGATAATTTAAAAAACGGTGAAATCTGAAAATGTCTACAGTTAAATATACGCTGAAAATAAAATAAGGCACTCGATCGTTTCTACATATTTGCTTGGCAATTTATTTTTATTTTTTACAAAGTATTTATTATGCGCACAAAACAGTGACGGTAAGCTCATCGAAATTAAATAATTCTTACTTTCATTATGAAAGTTTTATATGTTGCATTTGCGACCTAGCGATTATGACCTTTTTTCGGATTGGCGATAGCAAGAGAGACGTTACGTTATGTAACCATGATTGCTTAAAAAAAATGACTATGAATTTAAAAAAAATAAAATAAAAAGATATTTATAATAATTTTTGTTAGAACCAATTAAGACGTTCTGAAAAGATTTTCTTCAATTTTCCAATAACAAAAAAACAATAATGCAATATTATCACAAACCTAGTACATAGATTTTTTTTACTTACCTCCATGACGAGATGTAGTCTTGTATTAAAAAGGCAAAGATAAATAAAAGGACAAGGCAAAATACTAGGTTCGCTTCATATATAGACATCCCAACAAACACAACACACCATAGACATTATTGCGTTAAATGTCTGTCTAACTCTTCAGCCTTGGAAATAATAAATTTCAGAAATAGATTGGTGCACTGCCTCAAAACGCTCTTTTAGGCATCGCTACGGACTTCCTAAAACACCGAAAAACGCATTTTAAATCATAGTTGGTTTTATTTTAAATACAATAGCCTAAAAAGCTAATCTATATTATTATTATTAAGAGAAAAATTAAATTTCCGTATGTAAATAAAATTTTTCGGCATTTTAAAACATACTTGTCAATCGTAACAGTAACACGTTGAACCGCCATTATAGACGAAAATGTAAATAAACAACTTTAAAAATCTCTTTAAAATCTAATAGTTGTCCTAGAGATGTGTTTCGAAGTGAGTAAATTTAACTATTAATTAACTAGATTTTGCAAACGTAATGATAATACTGTTTATTTACGCACGGTAATCTGCGATGTCAAAAGCCACAACTCTGACCACTCTCTTAAAAAGCGCGCAAAAAATTAAAAAATAAAATTAATACGGAACCCCAGCAATGCTATAATCAAGAAATTGGTATTTATTTTAAAAATAAATTTTAATCTTATATAACCAATAGCTTCAGAATTTTAATATTTTTTATACTATACGCTTTTAGAATGAATAATTATATTTTTTAAACTGCATTAGAAAAAAGATCATAAAAATAACTGTAAAAGTAATATACAAAAATAAAAAATAAAAGATTAAAATATATAGACTATGTTTGTTTATTACACTTTTTGAGGGAGTGTTTAAAAAGTAGTTTGTTGTAAGTTAAAATAAAATCTCATAGAGACTTGAAAACAAAACTCTAGTTTCACTCCTTTTTGCACATTATTGCAACATTCTTCCTGCCTAGAAAAATGAAGATCATTTTTTTTATATAGTTATTAGTATTACAGTACTACTAAAGAATACAATTTATTTGTTTTAATCCTGCCCATATTGTGTAGGGGGCTTTGATATACCGATGATTCAACGGTTCAACCTCATACTAGACGCCGTTGTTTCTGGATATTGGTTTTCTTTTCTGTTTGAAGTCTTTCACTTTTAGGAGGTGTCAATGACATCTCTAGAGTAGGCGAGTGAATACTGAAAAGGCGTCGTGTAGCGAAAGTCACTTACCCTGAAAAAGGGCACGTGTGTCTGGTATGATATGCTGAAGACAAAGTAACAAAAACAAGTCCATCACTCACAGCTGTTCTCTCGGATATTCTTAGCTTATTTTTGTCCTCCACAACCATTGACCAATAAAAAAAATTGTTCCGTCGATAAACAGTCAAACACAGTTGGTGTTCTTTGAATCGGGGAGTCGCTTAACTTAATTTATTTAATTTTATTTATTTATTTTTATGGTCTGTTTCTAACCTCGTCCAAACCTTCTTTTAACGAAGGTGGGTCGAGGTTTGACTCGGACTATCATTGTGAAAGAGTGTGTGCACTTTCAGTGTAGGTGTTTCTCATTCTTGTTTTCCTTTATGCGTTACAATACATTTTCTTTTTTCTTTTTCGTTATTTTTTATTTCAGCAATCCCATTTGTTATTCTTAGTTTACTTTTTAATTCTTCTTTTGTATTTGTTTTTTAATTTGCATTTTATTTTGTCTGCCTTTCTTCCTTAAACAAAACTTAATTTTGAAAGTTTTATTTGTATGTTTTTGTTTTATTTTACCTAATTTTTGTACTGTCTAGTTAGCACATGTCATTGTTCTGTGAGCTATTTGTTTTTGTGTGTGGCCCCAGCCAAAATGGCCGCGTTGTCTCAGCAGCTGGATCAACTACTAAGTCCATATACTTCAGAATGGGCGGTGGACAGGCTCCCCAAAAGGGGCCTAAATATTACATAGCTTTACGAAGAAAGGTGGGAACAGCTAAAAGACAATGAGGAACAAAGGCAGAGGTTTAGAATAACAAACGTCAGATTGTTGATCTGAACAAATATAGGTACAGGAATTGTTTTGTGTAGTTCGATCGTGGAGTCAGGGAGTGCCAGTTGAAGGATCGTTGTTAGGTTCAAGGCGGCAGCTCAAAGGCAGGCAGATGGAACAGCGGTATTCCAGGTCCAGCCGATCCCCGGATGTTCGCCTTTGTAAAGAAGCGCGTTGGCATTTTAGAAGAGAGAGGATCGGCGTAGACAGTGCTGAGGTAGCCTGTTTGTCCTTAGAATGACAGTAAGAATGCATCTTGGTAGTCCTTAAAAGGACTATCGCATATAATGTGGCTAGGTAGTCCTTAATAAAAGGACTATCGCATATCATGTGGCCAGGGTAGTCCTTAAAAGGACTCTCGCATATAACAGGGCCAGGTAGTTCTGAAAAGGACCATCGCATATCATGTGGCTTAGGTAGTCCTTAAAAAGACTGTTGTCGCGGTCGCCATTAACCGCTCCTTAGAAAGACGGCCTTGGCCTTCACAACTCCTGATCTCGCAGATTTAAGTCAAGCAACACGCGAGAAACCAGACGACTAGTCCAATATCGTTGATGCCAAACCGTACCTCGTGAGCATCGGATTATGCAGCCCTTCTCAAACATCGGACAACAATTGATATTAATTTAATATTTACGGTTTTCTACTCCCTCTAGCCGGGGAGTACTTGAATAAATCGCTCCAAATATCATTTAGCCCCTTTTTTCGTCCAATCTGTGCTTTGTTATCTTCCTGGCTGACTTCTGTCGAACTCTCTAATGCAGAGAGAAACTCGGAGGAAGCTTTGCCGAAGGGCAGGGTTTCCTTCGGGGAGGTAGACAGGACCTGAACCCGTTTAGACGGGTTCAAAGGTCATATTTTTGGCCGAGCCTACGGGCTCGCGGGCTACCCACATTAAACCGGCCTTGTGCCACATTCGATGCTCGTGGGTGGATTGATAAATACCAGCTGCTCGGCCCGGGGCCTGGATCAAAATGTAGTACGCTGCCTTTGTGAGCTTCCGGTGCTTTGTCGAGAGTGTTACTCTTCGGCGCGATCCCGTCTCCGCGGTCGATCCGCCCTAGAAGACGTATCACCTCTCTGACCGGCTTCGCCCTGTGAAGTCTATCACTATTCTGCCTTGGCCCTGTTTAGGGACTCCGTCTTCGCCAAGTGATACACTTTGGCGCCATCCCGTTTCCGCGGTCGATCCGCCCTGTGAAGTCTATCACTGTTCTGATTTGGCCCTGTTTAGGGACTCCGTCTTCGCCAAGTGATACACTTTGGCGCGATCCCGTTTCCGCGGTCGATCCGCCCTGTGAAGTCTATCACTGTTCTGACTTGGCCCTGTTTAGGGACTCCGTCTTCGCCAAGGGATACACTTTGACGCGATCCCGTTTCCGCGGTCGATCCGCCCAGTAAAGTCGTATCACTGTTCTGACTTGGCCCTGTTTAGGGACATCGATCAACCTGATGCTGTTCCCGTCTATTCTCCCATCCGGCAGTCGACCAGCTACATCCGTTTCGCTGATCAACTCTATATTCGTTTTACCGATACGACCGAAAGCAGCTACCCCCTAAACAAAACCAGTCATACCGGACCCGACACCGACTTGAACACATTTCTTCAGAGTACACTCTTGTTTGTACAATTGGCATTAATAAAATCGACATTATTGTTTCATAAACCTTTGCCTTTGTCCCCTCATTGTCTTGGCTGTTCACACGTTTCTTCATAAAGCTTGCGGGGGCGACATCCTTATCGGCCCCGCAACACTGTCGCATATCATGTGGCCTAAGTAGTCCTTAAAAGGACTATCGCATATAATGTTTGGCTGCTGCTGCTGCTGAAGTTGGTCTGGCCAGCTGCTGCTGCTGCTGCTGCTGAGGTTGGCTGTTTGTGCAGTCAGCGACGAGGGTTGGCCAGGTGAAGGTGAGAGGGGGAGCACGTTGGCCAAGTTATTTGGTGGAAGAACTCAGCTGTGTTTATGTCGGCTGCGGTTAGCATTGTAGCTGGTTGGCAATGTCTTTTGGTTGATGACTAAAAATTACCCTCCGCATTTTGACTGTACACATGGGTTTCATTTGGACACCATGTGTATATAAAATAGTTTTCTGGTCATTAGGAGGACTTGTGTATGTTTATGTTTCATTTGTTTTGCTTTTTGTGTATCGTTCTCTGAAAAACGCTGAGTCACCGGCAATTAACGGCATTCGTTCTGTTTCCTGCAGTGACGCTTTCGGACGTTTGAGTGACGGGCACTAACTTCTGGCTGGGTGCGATATACTGGTACATTTCAGGCAATGAGTTTGTTTTTGTCCCTTTTTTTTTTTTATCCCAAATGGGTCAGTCTTTGGTTTCCCACTCCATTAGTGAGTATCCTTCTTGATTCTGTCAAACGGCAGAATACAATGGCCACTTATTTTTGAGGGGTGGACGGTTCTAATAACATCTGTTATGTTTTAGTTTGATTTTTTTATATTTTTAGTTTGTTTTTGGATTCATCATCTCCTGCCTTATTTCATGATTCACAAAATTTTTATATATCTTTGTAGGAAAAAAAGAAAAGAAAGAAACATTGAACATTTGTATATAGAGAAATTTTGACATAAAGGGTTTGTTTTTTAGGTTCCCTGTGAGTATGTGATATTGTGGTACTTGTAGGATTGAATGGTGATGGATGAGTTTTTGTGGTGAATGAGTAAATTGTAATGAATGAATGGGTCGTGAGTCTGATTAACTACGTCTAGGATAGAGATGATCAGCCTTAGTCCATTTCCCCTTCAGCCTTGTCACAATTGTTCATTTTATACATAATGAATATACTTAACTATTTCGTCCGTCAGCTTGCTTGTGACTGTTGCCTTGTTTGTCAGATTTCTGACTGTGTATGTATTGGGACTTTTTACATTGGACTTGCGATTTGTGATTTCAACATTTCTTTCTGCCCCTGGATCTTCTGGTTTGGATTTGCAATTTGTTTATTTTGTTTTGTTACTGAGCTGCCATGTAAATTTTTTGAACAATCTGTATTTGTTAGGAATTTTTCATATTCTGGAAGATTTTCACACAGATTCAATGAGATCTTCACCCTCAGTATTAATTCCACAGGGTGCATTGATTCCTTTAGGTTCAGAAGGTAGAGTCTCCTCGTTTTCACTGGAAGAACTTTCATGAACATTTACAGATAATTCGCAGGCATATACCAGGTTTGCAGAGTTGTCATTAGTGCAAGTGACTCCAAGGTGGGCCAGTGGAGCTACATGTTTAAAACAGACCTCGCCAGTACCTTTTAGCAAATCCCCTTTCTCCATGTAATTAAATGCTGTAGCATTGTTACTCCCTACAAGGGTGTAGGGGCCTCCATACATGCGATGGACATGCCTGGATTGGAAACAGCCCTTGAGGAACTTGTGCAGCATACTAGGCAACCAACTCCAAACTGGAATCATTGCCAAGTTACCAGATGCCTGTGCACTCTGGTTGTCCCTATCCAAAACAGTTGTCTGTCAACAATCCACTACCATCCTAGGCTGGACTTGGACACAGGACCCTTAAAGGTAAACCCCCCACAAGATCGCCATATTATCAACCTGCAAACCACCTGAGAGTGCCCATGGACTACACTCTTTCATCAGAGCTTACAAAATAGAAGCACAGGTTTTCCCAGGTTGCAACTAAGCTATGGCACCACTTGAGAATTTTGCCATATTCTATAACCCCAAAGACAATGTTAACTGGACTGATGAGCTAGTTGATCACTTCAAAGAAGCACAGACCAAGCTCCACAACAATAAGCAAATAGTCCTTTCAAGAAGTGAAGACTACCTTTGGATTGTAACAGATGGGTCTGTGAGCAAAAATGGTCTGGAATCCACCTTATATGTAGTGTACAACCACAAGGTTCATCTTGCTGGCTTCTTCAATGCCAACCTTCACAAGCACCAAGTACCTGGCTCCCTTATGATATCAGGGCACTAAGCATATCTGCTGCTGTTAGACATTTCAGTCCATACATCACCCAATCAAGCCACAAACTATGTGTCCTAACAGACAGCAAACTCTGCATCCAGGTGATAGAGAAATTCTGTTGAGGAGAATTCTCTGCTAGCCCCAGAGTAACCATGTTTCTGTCTACCGTTAGTCACTACCCAGTCAAACTACAACACCTTTCTGGATCTGCTAATATCCCATCTGATTTTGCAAGCAGAAGCACAATGGAGTGTAATGAGCCGGCATGCCAAATTCATCATGCAAACTGAAGACTCCATTATGCATGCTGTCATCTCACAATGCACCATCTCATTCAGACAGCCGCTACCCTTTGCAACATGTTCCACATGTCTCAACATCCAAGTAGTATGCCCTGACTTGAGGTGGATACATTCCCACCTAAAGCAAGAGACCAAACCCTCAAAAACACTCACCACCATCTGCAATGTCAAGTGTTACCTGAATGCAGACATTATCACAAGAGATGGGCTACTAGTCGTACACCAAATTGATCCACTGCAACAATCCAAGGAACTGATCATAGTACTGAGCAGTGAACTGGATGGTCTTGTCACTGCCCTCCATATCTGCCTAGATCACCAGATAGTTATGACCACGAAATGCCATTTCAGCACCCTGGACCTATATCAAGCTATCAACCATGTATGCTACTCATCCCATATGTGTATGTCACTGCAGAAATCCCCCACCAAATACATTGAGCAATCATTCGAGTTGTCCATCTAATGTTGTTGGAAGTAATTTTGCAGCCAATGTCATTAAATGGAACTGCCAGCTCATTTTAGGGAATTCACCAATTCTTTCTTGGAAGTTCTTTCAATCAAGAATTATAATTATATGAAGTTGATACAAAAGTTTTCTATTATCTTTTGTTCATGTAAATCCATAGTATCATTTAGTAAGCAACATATTTCCCTTGGTTTCTATGACATGAAGCCATCGTTCAGCTAAAATGTTTATTGTATCATAATGAATGATTTCAATATTTATTCAGTCAATATTTAGAAGAATTTATAATGTATTGTTACATGGAGTAAAATAAATGATAACCTGAAAGTGACATGTCTGGAGAATGTGCCTCATATTGAAAAACTTCCCATGCCAGGTTTTATAATCTTTTGCTAAGTTGCATTTGCAACTTGAGGACAAGTAATGTTATATTGAAAAAATAACCATTCAACATCCTTGATTAGAAAAAAAATAGGCATTTCTTTTCCAATGCATTATTCAAACAAACTAATTACTCATTGTCATGTTTCATTAAGAGGTTGTACAATTTTACAATAATTTGTAATAAGGAATTCAGGAAAGAAATTTATTTTACTGGTAGATTGCATTTATGTTGAACTGTTAAAGACTATCCTGGGTCCATCCATCATTTTTGTCATTCAGGATTCTTGTAATAAATCCATTTTCATCAGTGACAGCCTTGTTTTAAAAAAAAAAATCTCTTTCTTGAACAAGAAGAGAAAGATAATTAGTTAAGTGGCTGATTGATGTTCCTTTCTATAAGTTCATACGGAACCTTTCTCTTTACTTCAGAATTTTTCCTAAAGCTTGTAAATGACACAATAAAGTTGAATGAGTGCATAAGCAATAAACAGCTAAGTATATACCAAAGTCATTATTTACATCATTTACATGCAGACTAATGTCCTTATCTTTGTTGTTATTATCACAATATTTCAGCCATTTTACCCTCTGACCATATTTAGGTATTTGTTGATCCTGGTGATTTTGAACTGAATCCATTTTTAATCAACAGGAGTAGATAGTTATCATTCCACTGACTATGTCAAGCAATATCACATCTACATATTATTAAGTACTGCTCAGTTATTGCTGGCTTCATTTAAAACTGAACCCTTTCTTTAATCAACAGAAGTAGATTCTAATTATACAGAGTCTCAGATATCATCTTTAACTTTTTGCAAATGATGGTTCAGGAGATTTTTGCAAACGCACAAAAGCTGAAATTATCTGTTTGATTTACTGAAATAAGGAATTATCATTTTTATACAATGACTTATCCACATCTTGGTTTTAATAGTCACAATGTTTCTGCCATTATACTTTTTAGTCTACTTCAGGCATCTATTGTCTTCAGTAACCTTCCAGTAATTTTCAACAAAATCCATATTAAAAAAACGTTTCTAAAGATTTCTTATTACCTCAATTAATTTCATGGTAACAATTGTTTTTTTCACTGCATGTTGGAACATAGATGATAGTTTTTTCCTTTTCTGGGTTCTTCCAAGAGCTCCTCATGGGGTTTTCTTTGCTGAAATTCTTTTCTTTCTACTTCCTTATCTTGATCAAAAACATCTATGTTTTCATATTCTGGATAAAAGTAGAAAAAAGAATTTAAACAAATCTAATATTACATTTTTTATCACTACAAGAGCTAGGTTGAACCAAAAATAGAATATTGTTGCCATATCTGGGCTGGAGACATCCAATCTTTACTTTCCAGCCTAGATAGAATTCAAAATTATTTATGTGGTCATGTGGGGAATGGCATTTTCTACCCTGCAACCTATTTCCCACAGATGAAATATTACAAGCCTATTGCTATTCTATCACAACTAAGTTTGACTAATGTTCAGACAAGTTTCATTCTTAAGTTCCACCACTTCAGACTTTTACAACTAGGACTAACCATGCTATATCCATGAAATCAAATCACCCACATTTTCTCTGAATTCCATTTGCAAGGAGGAAGTTCTGTTCAGGCAACATTTTCCTAAGGACTGCTACTTTGTGGAACAGAATCCTGTGTGGATGCTTCTCTGAATACTATGGTCTTAATCCTATCAAGGCTCAATTGTTGTTAATCTTCTTTATCTTCATAATCCTCACTTCCCGCTATCTTGTCTTATATTCATATTATGCACCTTATTTAGTAATCTTCTCCCTTGAGTGGCTCTAGAACTTTGTATTGGATGAATTTTAGTAAAAAACAAAAAATGTAACACTGACAATGTGGATTTGTAGTTTGCAGAATTAAATACTTTTTTATACTAATGTTCACCTACTACAAGGCTCAAGAGCCACTCAAGGTAGACTGTTAATGTGTGGTGTTGTATGAGAAGCCTAGAAGTGCAGCTTATAAAGTTATGTAGGAAAGATGACAGCCCTAGACTTGAATAGATTAAGATTATAATGATCAAGAAAATATCTGTTCTACTCGCTTAAAGAACTTTTTAGGCACTCAGAGAAATATTTTGAGCAAGCCTTTTTTCTGTTATGAACATTTTCTCTTCCTTTAAAGTTAAAGGACTTTTTCTTCTCCCTTTTTTTCTCTCTTAATTGTGTTTATACCTTTACCCTTTTTTTTTTGTATATGTAAATAAACACTTTCTTCTTTTATTGTTATGCACTGAGCAGGAGTTTTGAGTCTTTCTTTATTCATCTGCCTAAAAGAGAGAGTTTGTCTGCTCTAATCTTGCTGTTTTTATTCAATTTTTGTCACAATTTTTTAACCCCAAACCTTTCATGTGGGGAAAGCCAGGACAAAATTCCCACAAAATTTTTTACTATCATTCATGTTTGGAGTGATATCCATATCTTTGTTGTTGTTATCACAATATTTTGGTCATTGTGACCTTCAGCCTACTTCAAATGTCTATTGATCCAGATAACCCCAAGAAACTTTGAACCGAATCCTTTACTTAATCTATGGTGGGTAGATTGTTCTTGTTCCATTGTCTATATCTAGGGATATCTTGTCATTATTTTAGTACTTTTCAGTTATTTCCTGCCCTGTTTCCACTGAGTCTAAATATGTACTATAAAGCCCGGAGAGTGAACCCACAATTACTACATCACTAAATTCATAAACCAATGCTTTAATCCACTAGGCTATTGTCTTATGGGACAATCCTGAATCTAGAACTTAGAGCCTTTTCCTGTATTGAGCCTATGGATATAATCATTAAAATTAAATACACAAATCAAAATATAATTGATTTAGCCTATAGGATTCAGTATTACAACCCATGAAGTCCTTTTTCAAAAATTTCAAGTTAATGATTTCATCTGAACCAAAATAAAGGCTCTGCTTCTGAAGAAGATTGCTTTTGTAGAATTATTCTAAAAGCAGAAAAAGAGAAATGTAATTTATTTGAGAAATGTATTTTATTTCAAAATAGAGATAGGTTAAATAAGTATCTTAAAATCTAAACTAAATTCAAACATTTCCTACACAGAATTATAAAAGAAATTATATATTACCTAATAATCAACACTATAAGTCATAGACAGATATAATTAAGACCCAATAACCATTCTTTCTTCTTATAGAGTGAAAGTTGCTTAGAATTAATGATATTAATAATAAGGGTCTCAAGCACATTCAAATCGTTATCTGAATATGCTGTTTTGATGACTGATCAGATATCTTCCTCAGTATTCTTTGCATTGCTAATCTTAAAAGAACTCTTTCTATTAGCTGTACGGTAGAGAGATGGTAATGATGAAATTAGCAGTTTCTATACAAGAAACATTCAGCATTCCCTGACTGAACAGTTAGTGTCAATGTTGGTTGAAATTTATAAAATCCTTTTCTAACATTATTCTCAGTCTTCTGTAATTGTTAAATTTCACTTTTAATCCAAGTATAAATGTGTGTGTGTGTATACATATATATATATATATATATATATATATATATATATATAGGAAGCACAGGATAGGGGATAGTGGCTTGGATTGAGGAATTGGAGAGTCAAGTTCAAATTCCAGTCAAATCCATCACATTCACTTATGTGCTAATGTGCTGATACCCTTGGAAAAGGTATGAATCCTCTTCTTCCAGCTCCAGCTATGAGTAAATACTGGGTTCTATAGTATTGGATGGCAACTGGTCTAGGAAAAGGACAACTCTGAATTCAAAACCTGCGGAGGGTCGTTTGGGGACTTTGTGGCATGTAGTGCACAAGGTCTCTGTATTCGGCCATTCAAAAAGTGTGGATGGTTCTGCACAAAACCTTCACCACTATAATCAAATCACATGTCCTAGTGTCTGGGCTGTCGGTTCCTAGGAACTGAGTTGCTTCACCCTCATATGTCGAATACAATGGGAGAGTGAAATAAATATATATATATATATATATGAAATACAATTTTTCTAACTTAAGAAAGCACTAGTATGCTCAAAAATTAACAACAACAGCATATGTCTAGAAAACTGGAAATCAAATGGCAACAATTGAAAGAAAAGAAAAAGAAAGAAAAGGTTGAGGAATGAGTGTAAATTGAAAAAAATGATGAAAAGACAAATAATCATGACATTCTACAGGTACATGCATGGGTGTGAATACACATATACACTATGAAAAAATACTTGCACCAATAAAAAAGCATATGTAATAAGATCAAGAAGTATAAGTAGTCAATTTCTGGTACTCACTGATAAATGGACGGTGTAATTACCAGGGAGTCCGTCTATGAAACTCTGGAGTTGGGATGCTGAAGGTAACATCAATCAGCTGTGACAAACTATTTACTTATATTAATATATGTGTGTGTGTGTGTATATGTATGTATGTAAGGAGTCATATTAATTGATTGATTATCTGAATTATTATTTTAGTATAATGCTGAAGGGCATCCTGGTCCCTACGCTACATAAGACTGTTGCATCCTTGGTAACCAGTGTGTCCATGATTGAATCTTGCGGCTAACCATGAAGTTTGTCACTTTGATCCAAGCTTTTCCCTGTCCCACGTTGTGTTTGTTTTGATTACAAAGCAGGCAAGGATAGAATTGTCCTCAGATATTGGTGGATTGGTGTCATTCAAGCAGCATGTTGTTATAAAACAAAAAAAAAAGTTTTGTAAATCAACAAGTTTTATATAGCTGAGGTTTATACAGGAACACTTTTTCGTATAAGAATCTACAAGCATGCAGTCTAAAGAAGTGACTTCTTCAGGTAGCAAATTATGTAATGCTGACAAAGAACTTGTCTCTCTCTCTCTATCTCTCTCTCTCAATCTCTCCGTCGTTATATAGAGACTTTCAATTCTTCCATTTCACAATTTCATCAGGGCTTTCTGCTCAATTTATCTGGTACAAAGCATGAGTCAGGAGTTCTTTGTGGCAGTAAATCACATGGTGATCGGCAAAATGATCGTCTACTCTTGGTCTAATGGAAGCATGTCTCTGCTTCAGCTGCTACTCTCTCTGTCTGTCTTCTTTGCGATTCTTCTTTGATCTAACGCTTTTATGGCCTCTTGCCCAACATTGGTGTGGGGTTCGATGTGATCTATGGTTTTATGGATTTTCCAAATATCCAATCAGAATTCTTTGCTGACAGTGTTCTGGGAAGCAATTTGCATGTCCAAATATGGGGAGCTTGCCCAGCGGGAGAGGTGGTAGCACCATGTCGATCCACCATCTTGTTCTCCCCACTTCTCTTGCTTGCACCTCACACCTTTCAGTGGCTGTATTCATTTTCCACCGACTTCCTCATATCAGCTCCGCATGCTACCACCATCCAGGGAATAGGTGTCCCACCTGACTTGTGGATGCCTGACACAAAATAGGTGTTACTTTTAATGTCATCATAAAATTCTTTACCTGCCTTTTTTTATTCCCAATTATCATGTTTGGTCTGTACTTCTTTACCCACTTGACCAAAATTTTCCAGCTTAAGAAAATCTTGTTCCTTTAGTGACATGTATATCTTCCACTACTATCAACAAGTGACATAGGATCATTTCTTTACCCTTTTTCTTCACCTACTTGTAGCCATAAAATTATTAACTGATTGTAATATTTCTTCCCAATAGCCATTCTGCCACCATTCTAGTATGAGGTGAGGTGATTTATTCCATAAAAGCTGATTACCATTCGAATAAATACATAAGAAATAATATAAAAAATGTAAAATAAAAATACTAAAAGAATTAAAAACAATTAAAAATAAAAAATAATAGAAAATAAAGAATATTTGAAAAACAGTAGGAGTTACTAAAGTATATCTTTCAATAGGTATTTAGTTTTACGTTTATATGGAACAATTACTTCACTTCTTTTAATTTATTAAGGTTGCCTAATGTGACCATATTTCTGGCCATTATTAAGATCAAGGAAAGACAGTACATAATATTCATTTTTAATTTTTAAATACTTTTAAATTCAGCATTATTCTCTTTGTCCATTTTTATATAGGTATAGTTCATTCACACACAAAGACATCACATATGTTTTTAAATATTAATGAAAGTTACAAACAATGTAGGACCAAAGATAGAGCCCTGGGGGACATCTGCATTAGTACGAAAGGATTTAGAAGAGTGGCCATTCAAGATAACTTTCATTTCATGATTTGATAAGAAAGACTGAATGAGTTCCAAAATTTGTCCAGAAACACTGTAACTTTTCAACTTGTGAAGAAGACCTGTATGCCAAACCAACTTTACAGGATGAAATGTCTGAAGATGAACATATGGATAATAAAGATAGCCGAAATGAATACTCTGAAACTTCAGAAGAGTTGATGAATGAAGAAAACGGTTCTCCATTAATATCTTGGGAAATAGAGTGTGGATATCAAAGAAACCATGAAAACAGGAGATGTAGTGCTATGTAAATGATTGCCTATTTGGCATAGACTATATAAATGCTCAAGCAGTAAGTGTAGTGTCAGCATGGTATGCAAGATTAATGGCTACCACTGGACTGATAAAATACAAAGGAAATCATAATTCAGAGCATGTGAAAATTTCATGGTTTTTCTCTTTGAATTTTCTGATAAATCTTAATGATTGAATAAGCTTATGTCAAGTTCTATGAAAAAATAAAATATTTGTAGAAATTTTCCTTATTTCATCATTAAATATTTGAGTTTAACAACTTTAACAAAGTTACTTTTATTCTGATTTTTGTTGATATAATAGAAATGTGGGAACATACTTTAGCAAACTATAATAAAGAAAAGAATATGTGAGCAATGTATATTAAATGGTGCCATAATGTTTAAACCATGTCCAGTCAATAGTACAAAAATTTCCTCTGTGTTAGTAACATACAAGAGTTCATATGAAGAAAAAATGTTCCAAAAATGAGTAAAGATAAATGCTGAGGCCATCTAATTAGATGCCTAGACTTGGTCACTGTTTGCTTTTGTAAATCTGGTGGTACTGGAGATAGAAGAGCAATTGGAGTATCCCTATCCAGCCATCTAATATCCAGAAGAGCTGGTTTCAGCCTGTCCAAACAAATATCTTGGTTTGAATTATTAATGCACGTAAAATTTAGTATATCTCTTCATAATCTTGAATGGTCCTTTGTATAGTGGCTACAACATATTTGTTTTAGCCGAGTTGCTCACAAAAACGTGTGTGCATGATTGCTTTGTGTAGGTGGTTTGTCGGCCATATTGTCTCTCAGCTGGTCAACAAATGAGGATATTCAACACTTAGTGGGGGGGTTGGCTGAAGGAAAAACTGTCCATGGAGTCTTAGTGTGATGCCATACACCATTTCAGCAGATGAAAATTGCATTTCATTTTTTACAGCCGTACATAGTCCAAGGATATGTTCCAGGTATTTTGACTGGTCTGTCAATGTTCTCAGGGCTAATTTTAATGTTCATTGAAACTTTTCAACCAAACAGTTGGCCTCTGGATGATATGTAGTGGTCCTTTGATTGACTAGTATTCCATGCATGGATCTAGCAGGAAAGCATTAATGCCATTGGATGTGTCTGCAGGGACGTTTTAGGTTCCTTTGACAAAACATAACCTACATCAGGTAATCCAAATGTCTGCTTTCACTTTGTCTGATGTTGTTTGGAAAGCACCGAGTAAGTGTTTGTGGTCTGTGAGTATATAAAGTTCATCCCTTCTAACAAATGTTGAAAATAGCGAACTGCTGAATAAACTGTCAAGAGCTCACACCCAAAACTGCTGTACCTAGCCTCACTTTGTGACAGTTTTCTGGAGGAAAAAGAAATTGGTTTCCACGGGCTGTTGATTTTATGTTGCAATACAGCACCTACACCAATGGAAGAGGCTTTGATCACCAAACACAACTTCTTGCCTGAAACAATATGAGATAATTTTACTGCATGGGACAATACCAATTTAATTTTGTGAAATGCAGAAGTCTGTTGTCTATTATTTGTCTCACCACGCTACTGGTATCTGTTCTCTGGTGGACAGTGGTGCACAAATTTCTATAATACTTGCAACTAAAAGGGACAGATTAAACGAGCCTTATAAACCTACCCTTCAGGCTGTCAAAAAGTCACTTATCCAAACTTATGGCCATAGGTGCCTCACATTGCACCTAAGAGATTTCTACTTGTGAAAGATGCCTTCCAAAAGTTAAGCAAGGTATTAAGAAACAAAGAAAAGAGTACTCAAATATTATGTAATATCGATCCTGCCATATAACAGTGAATACTTGACAGTCACCTCACAAATGAAGGAGAGACTTGAAATAACAAAAATGTGGTTCTACAGAAGGCTGCTGAGAATACCATTGTATCGTATATGTGAGGAATGACAAAGTTTTAGAGAAAAATGAAAACAAAAAGGACATTTATACTTAGAATCAGAAAAAGACAATTGAAATTTCTGGGGCTCATAATGAGGAAAGAAGGCTTTGAAAATTTAACACTCACAGGACATGATGCAGACAAGGGGGACAGAGAAAAGCAACAAATAACCTACCTAACGAGCTTGTGTAAATGGTTGGTAGAACAGGGATTAGGAGAGATAGCAATAAGACACAAATTGCTAAAAGCTATTAGGTTGGTGCAAAAATAATGTCGTTTTCTCACATGTTTGAACGTCAAAAACGACATTATTTTTGCACCAACCTAATACAAATGACATGAAATTGTGGAGAACCATAGTTACTTATGTCCTGATGGGACATGGTAAATAGAAAAAGAATTGAACCATGCTACTCAAGAGAGTTTATGGCACTGTGACCTTGTGATTTTCATTGAGAACTTCTTTCATATACGTTTTCTCATCAACTTAAACCATTCTTTATAAATTTGTTATTTGTACTGCTATTATAGGAATTAAACAATAACTCCTTTCACCACTCTTGCAAATTTGAAAAAAAGATTTTCGCAAGCCTGTGTGAAATTATTTTATAACTAATGAAAACTTTGTATTAAAAAAGTTCACACCTCTACAGGAAATTAGATTTTGGATCTCCCTTACAGATATAAAAATAGAAGCATACTGCTTCTTGATTCAAAAACAATTTTGAAGGCCTGTTTGATCTACACGTACATACACACGCACCCACAAATAATGAAAGAGATGAGCCAGCAGCCACTGACTAAGGTCTTGTCTATGCACTGACAAAAACATTAGGCTGACCGTCATAAAGTAAGTCTGTCCATACATCTTACACAATACTAAGAACACTTAATTACTTTATAAAACAACATTCACTGTAAGGAAAATTAAACAATTTATTGTCATTGTATATTTGTGAAAAAATATATATAAATGTTATTTCAACTGATACTCTGCTTCTACTTTTCCTTCAAAAAGTAACCTTTTTGTTTCATTTAAAAGATGTGTTGTTGTTATTTCTGTTGTTGTTAAATGCATGCAAGTGACTGCACACAAACAGAACAACATAGTCTTGAACCACTCACAAATGACCTTCTTGTATGATTATTTCCTTCACCATGCTTTGGATATTTATATAGAAGAGGTTGAATTGGATTTTCAGTGGCAGATTTAGATGTATCGGCTGGTGTAGTATCATCTTTCTTTTACAGTTCCTGAGAAGAAAATTCTCACGCAGTTTCAATATCATAATGTTTTCACCTTTTCTGTGGATATTTCTGATTCTTGAATGACAGTGTTCTCTGTTGCAGTACGTTTTGAAATGTTCACATATTTATCAATGTTGACTTTTATAATGGCATGACTGATTCCTCCAGTGACTCATGATTTATATTGAGATTATGAACAAATGATTTTTACATTTTTCTCCCTCTAGAATCTTTTGTCTTAGCAATCTTTCTCGCTTTTTTCTTTTTAAGGTTAATTGTTCATTATCAATCCTCTAACCTGTTTTTGCTTTTTTAATAATGATGTGTGTGTGTGTGTGTGGCTCTGGCTGTAGTGTAACACATTCCACATGGAAAATCCATTTTTAATTATAAATAGGTATCTTGATTGAGTAAAAAATGAGTATACACAATGAAAAAAATGACCCAAACTTAAAAACAAACTTTATCATCATAATCTTTGTTATTATTAAGAGGAAAGACAAAAATAAAGACATAATTATGTTTTTTTTTTCCTTTTTAGAACTGTCAATATTTTGGTTAAAAGTTTTAATTTTCTTGCGACAATGGTTAAATTAGTATGGGAAATTTTAGTGTCTTTTTGCAGTGCAAATCACACTGATAAAAAAAAATCAAATAATTGTTAGATTTTAATGAAACATTCAGCACTTATTCACAAATGAATGAAATTATTTACGAAATGTTTCTTTTTTAGAAAATCTTTGGAAAAATATTTTTTTACATCTGTTAATCCCCACTTATTTAATTTTATGAAATTTCATGAAATTATTTTTGTAGGGTCTAATGTTTATATTAGTTATAAGGATACATCCTTGAACAATTTAAATCATGTATTTTCTTTGGTCAAACAGGACCCCCAGTTACAAAAAATTATGCTCTTGTTGCGGGGCCGATAAGGATGTCGCCTCTGCATGCTTTACGAAGAAAGATGTGAACAGCTAAGACAATGAGGGGACAAAAGCAAAGGTTTAAGAAACAATAACGTGGATTTTATTTATTCAAAATGTACAAGAGTGTACTCTGGAGAAATATGTTTGTATCGGTGTCGGGTCCGGTATGACTGGTTTTGTTTGGATTTCGGTCGTATCGGCGAAACGAATGTAGAGTTGGTCGGTGACGGTAGCTGGTCGACTGCCGGATGGGAGAATTGTCAGGAACAGCAACAGGTTGATCGATGTCGCATGAAGATTCATTGTATCGGTTAGGACGTGTCTCTAAACAGGGCTGAGTCAGAATAGTGATACAACTTCACAGGGCGGATCAACCACAGAGACTTGATCGCGCCGAAGGATAGCACTTGATGTAGGCAAAATCCTTAAACAGGGCCAAGTCGGAGTAGTGTTACGCCTTCCAGGGCAGATCAACCGCCAAGACGGCATCACGCCGAAGGGTAGCACTTGAAGCTGGGTCAGAGAGGCGATACATCTTCCAAGGCATAGATATTAAATTAATCCTAATGTTGTTCAATGTTTGAAAAAGTGCTGCCTAATCTGATGCTCATGAGGTATGGTTTGGACTCAACCATATTGGACTAGTCGTCCAGTTTCATGCATGTTGCTTGACTTAAATCTGTGAGATCAGGGGTTGTAAAAGGTCAAGGTTGTTTATCTAAGGAGTGGCTGCGACACTCTGAATCATAAAATAAAAAATGCAATAAAACTATGACATTATTTAATCAGAAAAGATTTTAATTGCTTTTAAAATATATTATGGTTACTATTGTCTTATAAAAAAAATTGGCAATGAATAATGAATTTTTACAAGAACTGTTTTATTTTTTTTATTAAATAAGAATAATTTATAAACTTTTAAAATTCTGTATTCATTTGTTGTGGTAAAGTGATATTGTTAAATTAAATTAAATTTGTACTTACCATAAATGGAAAGTTCTCTTTGATTAAACAACTCCCAATATTTTAAAATGAATTTTGAATTTGTTTACTTTGTGTGTGTTTTATTTATTTATTTTTTTTTTTTTAAGTGTTTCACCCCAAGCAAGGTGGGAAGCCACTAGGACGCAAGGGGTTACAGAAAATTTAGAGCAAGATCAGATAGGAGTGATAGAAGAAAGGATGAGGAGAAGGGTAGTGGATAGATCAAGGCAACTGGAGATGTCGATTGACATTACACTTGAATAGCTGGAGATTATAGCTCTCAGGGAAACTGGAATAGGGAAGGGAGTTCCACAGGCGAGCGGTGCGAGCTATTGGAGTAGAAGAGACGGCTACATTTAGGAGTTTTGACAGTGAAGGGGTGAGAGCGGGATGCCAGCCTCTAGGGCGCTTGAACTCATGAAGTCTGGGAACCAGCAAATGCAGGTCCTCGGAGCAATTGCCATGAAAGTATTTGTAGAACAGACAGAGAGAGGCGACGGCGCGTCTGTGAGAAAGTGACTAGACGAGATGCCAGAGCAGGGCCAATTATATTGCATATCTTGCCTCTGGAGCCTATCAAGAACCCTGAGGCAAACAGAAGGGGCACCAGACCAAATATGGCAGTAATTCTCCATGCAAGGGGGAATTGTTGATTTGTAGATCTGGAGGATCGATTCCAGGGAGAAAAATTTCCTGGCGCGGCACAGGGAGCCAACTTTCTTTGTGGTGGACAAAGCAATTGACTCAATGTATTTGTTCCATCTCAGGTCAGCAGTCAACGTGAGACCGAGCAGCCACAGAGAGTTGCTCTCGAGAAGTTCAAATCAGACATTCTAATGGAGAGCAGGGAAGGATCTCTGTGGTGATTAATAGAGAGCAGTTTTGTTTTTGAAGCATTACAGTTGACCAGCCAATTCCTGCCCCAGTTCACAACCGATTAGAGGTTCTTTTCGAGACACATGGCCAGGTTAGTTTTGTCAGTGACACTAGATTTGTTCTTGAGGTAGGAATAAATTGTGGTGTCATCTGCGTAGATGCCAACTTGGGAATTTATGGCATCAGGAAGGTCATTTATGTAGATAAGGAATAGAGTGGGGCCTAGGATGGAGCTTTGAGGAACACCTGCGTTCGTGGGATAGGAACTGGAGGAGAATCCGTTGAGAACAACCTTCAATTCACGGTTTGACAGGAATGATTGTATTAGGTCAAACAATCGACCCGTAATGCCATAACCCTGGAGCTTGTGAAGAAAGGTGGCATGCCAAACCCTATCCTACCTTTGGAGCTATTTTTGCGAGATGCAATATGCTCCTTCATCTGAGCCGCAAATAGTGACTTAGCATCATTGAGAACACGCTTACACTCGTTACGGGCAGAGGCAAAGAGACGTCTATTGCAGTCAGACATGTTGCTATGGAATAGGTGAAAGCAGTGGTTCCTATGGGAGATGGAGACTTAGCAAGCAACGGAGAACCAGGGGGAGGAGTGCGACTTGACCTTTTATTTACTTGATGGGATGAAAGCATCAATTCCAGCTTTAACCCAGGATGAGACCTCAGAAGCACATTCTTGGACAGGGAGCATAAAAAAAAACCCCCATCCCAGGGGACATCATGGAGGAAATCACGGAACGCGTCCCAGTCAGCTCGTTGATAGTAGAATGAAGTTATAGTGGTAGGAGGTTCTTTGTAGAGGGTGGAGTTGAAGGAGATGTTAACAGATACTACCGCATAATCAGAGTTACCAAGAGGGCAGAGTTGCGTGGTGCTGCAGGACTCAGGGATGGAGGTAAAACACAGATCGAGAAGAGAGGCTTTACCTTCCCGGTTGAAGGCAAAACGAGTGGGGAAGTTAACTATCTGCGTGAGGGATTGAGAGACTGAAAAATTGAGCGTTTGAATGTCTGCGTTGTTAGTAGTAGCATTCTTAAGGTATGATGGGCGTTAAAGTCGCCAAACACAAATATGTGAGCAAACGGGTGGAGGGAGAGAGCCTTGTCTATGCTGTCAGAAATGCTATCGAGTATCGCACAGTCTTGAGATGATGGAGAGCGGTAAAGGAAGAAGAGATAGCTTACCGCATTGAGGAGAGATAGTTGGAGACACATGTACGACTGGTCTGGCAATTCGAGAGAGAACTCTCTGGCCAGAGGGAGATGTTCCTTGACGTAGACACCAAGACCGTGCATGTGGGTTAGAGAGTCTTTTCTAAGGAGAGGAAGGTAGCCTGGGATCGAGAGATCAGAGGAGGGGATAGACAAGACAAGGTTGGTCTCACAGAGAACCAGTATATCTGGGCAGTTTGCAGTGAGGAAAGATTCCATATGTTTTCAGTGTTCGACCACAATGGGGTCACAACACAGTTTCCTTTAAGGTTACATTTTCGTAGGCGAATGAAATCAAGAAAGAAAAGAGAAAGAACAAATTTGTGTCTGATATTTATAATTAAGGTAATCACATGACAGGCTCCTGGGAAAGATGTAGGAAAACTTAACTTGGTCACGTGCTGGAAAAAAACTTGTCTGTAGGTGGATTACAATGCCCACGTGTGTGTTTATTGACCAATTAGAAGAGATTTCCTGAAAATGTGTATGAAGCTGGGTAAGCTCTTTAATCCACTTTTTGTACAGATTTGTACAAAATTCAACATTAATAAGAAAGTGGTATCGGAATGCTAAAGGCCTCTTGTGACTCATTATTTATTGGGGCGCACAAGCCATATTATACAGCGCCCCATCCAGGGGGTCCATTACAACAGAAAATAAGAGCAGTTACTAGAACAACTGAAATTTATGGCGAATTTTTCTAACACTCCCTCAACAAGTGTCTTTGTAAATTAGACTATAAAGCATACTTAGGGTATTTTCGTAAATTTTTAAGATGCGTTCAAGTTATATTCAGCAAGTAATTGTTAGTTATGTCCCCTTGAAAAAATTCAAACATATTTAGTGAGAAATAACACCTCATAAAAACACCCATCTTTGTGTTAAAAAATAATTTTTTGCAATTTTTTAAACTAAAATCAAATATTTGTTTCAAATCGGATTAATTCAACTTTAAATCAGTTAATCTTCCTTAAATAAAGTTTTAGAAAAGTATATTTTATTTTTGAAAGATTTTTAAAGAGAATTACATTGTGTTGACAGATTAATTTGGACGATTTTTTAGCGTTTTGTTTTGTAACTCATTCCAATCAATTTAAATTTAGTTTGAAATACGGCAAAGTATTTTGCTTATTGGAAATATTAAATTTAATCTATAAGCTTGAAATTAAATTTTAAAAAAAGCTTCAGGAAAGATTGAAAAAAAGATGTATTTTTTAAACCTTTAGGTATCATTTTTCATTGGTTATCGCTTAACGAACAGGACAAACTTTCTGGAACTAACTCTGGCTTGTGTACTTTGCGGCATTTTTTCAGTAATATTGTTACCCTCGACTACATTTCTGACATAAACGTGGGGCAGCAACCTAAAGGCTAAAGACCTCCTCTGCAGAATAATAAGTGTGTTTCCCTTGATAGTTTTTTTACTGTACAGATTTACCAACGCAAGATTTAATAAACGATGTAATAATTTAATTTATTAAACAAATTCAAAAACACCTCTTTAAAACTTAAAAAGGCACTGTGTTTTTTTGTTTTTTTTAATAAAGCAATTATTCTTTTCTGCAACGTAAAAAATAATTATTTACTCTTGAAACCATTACCAAGAAAAAGTAATTAACTTTACTTTGTTTCCTTGGTTAAATTTTTAAAAATTGTTAATGTTTGTACATTGTATATTGTTCACTAATTTTGACGATAATCGGCGGCTGATCTTATCCGTATTTTTTTTATGGGATGAAGAGTGTGATGTGATATTATTTTATTAATTTATTTTCTTGTTTTTTTATTTCGTTGAATAGAAAACTTCGTGAATAATTTCACTAAGTTTTCTATTCAACGAAATGACAAGTTGAAGTTGGAACAACACCAACAGTTTTTTTTCTTTATTCAAGAATGGAGATTCGTAGAGTTCAAGGAATCAGATTCCACCAAAACATTGACAATGATTATTTTCTTAGAAAAATGGCACTTTTGTTTGTTTCAATGTTCTAGATGAGGTCTGTACTTTCTACGAAATCATGAAACTGAAACAAATTCAAGTTTTCAGTCAACCTAACTAAGAAGTTTCGTTTTTATCGTCAGTCAAACACATAATGAAACTAAAACTCCATACTATACTGCCGGTGTCTGACTTTTAATGTTAAAAGTTTTGTTATTTTTTCCTTCCTCTTTTTAGTTTTTGAAATATAAGTAAAGTACTAAAGGACAACATGAGTGTACCTAAGAAGAAGACTGATGAAATTTGCAATAAAGTGTGGCCTGAAGAACGTTTGGTTGAATTGTTTAGGATCCTTCAGCACTTATGCTATAAGTATATAAAAGCCACCCATCTCCTGACAAATCTTCCTTTTCTTAGACGTAAGTAGTTTTTAGTTATTATTTTTCTACTTAGAAGGTGCTTGGTAGGGGAAATCTGAAATACGAACGACACTGATAAAAAATGTTATGTAATAATCCTAATTTTTAAAGCAATTTAAAGAGACTCGCCCCCCACACATTTGAGACAATAGAACATCATGGTATAATTTAAGATTTTAATTTAAAATATATATTAACCTAAAATTCTAACCTTATAGCGAATGTTCAAATTAAATTAGAAAATTAAAATTGCCCCGCCCAACTCCCCACTCCTGGTAATTTTGGATTATGCCGATATAGTATTTTTAAACAGATATTGCGCGTTAAATTTAGAAAGCGTAACAGGAAAAATTTTAAACCGGTTACATTTTTCTGTTCATAAAATAAATTAATTTTAGTATTCTGGTTATTTATCTGGGCAATTTGGTTTTTATAAATAAAAACAATTTAACAAAAACTGAATTACCTCCCTTACATTTCTCTTATTCTGAGATCACCTTTTGGATAGAAGTCATGCATTAGAAATAAAACAAAAAATAGTGTCTAAAAAGGCAATTTATAAACTATTTTCAGAAAGAACTGGAATATAATTTAATCTCTGAAAAAAAAAATGGAAGGATCAGAATATGAGGATAGGTAAAGAAATGTGATAAGTAAGGACGTTAAAAATAAAATAATACGATTTTTTAGAGAGGATCTACCAAAAAAAGTTTCTTTGATGAAACATTGTTAAACTCTGGAAAAAGTAAATTGTGATCTGATGAAAGGCGAGCATTTTTTAAATTAGTTGATTTCCTTTTCTTTTAAAGACTTAGTGTTACTGTTATTAAAGGACGTGGTGGTAAAAAAAAGTATCGGGACCATAATTCACATGCGCAAAAATGAAAGAAAATTTGCTAGAACTTTGGAAGAACAAGAACTTTTTTAACGTTTTGAAAGAAAACTAGTAATTGCAAAACAAAGTGAACTTGTTACTGTTCTGATGGATGTATTTGGAGATATCAAAAACTTACTCGAAGCAAACAGTAGTTGACTCGTTCAGAGAGAAAAAGAAACCAACAAGTTATGAATGCGAATATATATTTCGAAAAAAAATAAAAAACGTTTTTGCAGAAAATATATCATAAACGATAAATTTTAACTCGCCATTTTGCGATTCTAGACTTTTAAGGTGGTCGTATGAGAACTAAAAAGTTTTGTTATGAAGGCATGTGGGGATAATAATAATCAGTGGCGTAGCTAGATTGTTTGCCACCTCACCTGCTCACCATAAAAAATACAATGCAATGTATTGCATTTTAACGACTCCCTCTAAAATGCGTTGCCTAAGTTTAAATAAAATGAATTTTAAAAAATGAAAAATAATTCTTGAAGCTTTTATTTTAGTTTTATATTTCAAGCTAGGTTAAATAAATTTAATATTTAAAATACTTTGCTGTATTTCAAAAACTAATTTCTGATTAAAATTGACTGGAAGGAGTTTTTTGTTACTAAAATAGCTGATTAGCACCTTTTTTTTTTTTTTTTTTTTTAGACGTCTTTCATCACAATGAAATTAAATTCTCTTTATTAAAAAAAAGAATCTCCCCAAAATAAAATATACTTTATTTAAGGAATATCATCTGATTTGAAACATTATTTATTTTTAAATGCATCTTTTAACACAGTGGTAGCTGTTTATTTAAGCTGTTAATGTGTTTGACAGCTTGATGACAAATTGATATTTTTATCTAACGTTGTTCTATAACAACTTCAGCAATAAAAAATAATTGAACATAACGTGAGTGCCTTTTATATATATAATTTTTAAGTACGCAGTAATCTTAAAAATTTAAGAAAATATTCTCTGTAATCTAATGATTTATTAAATTTTAGATATTTTCTAGCTTTAAATTTACTTTAGTTATTGATCTTATTTGCTGATATGGTGTATATACTGTATGGTCATCCATATTTCTAACACTTTTTTTGCCCCAGCCCCTCAACCTCTGGCATCTTACTCTCTGGGTTGAGGTGTCTACTTGGTCCAAACCAAACTTAAGGGAGTGGCCATAGGTCTCCTGAGCATCTGTAGATTATTCAACCGGTCCGCTGGTTTAATCCTGCTTCCTACCCATGTTGTGATTTGTTTAATCCAGAAAGGAGAAGTGATGTCCGTCCATTCACAGTTGACTGAAGATGTAGACACGGCTGGAGAATCTGCACTAAGAAATTTAGAATGCAGCAAAAAGATATTAATCTGCAGAAAGTCGGACAAACAACTATTCAATGGTTGAATTGTTAATGTCTTTTATATTGCAGAAAAAATAGTAGAGAAAAGAAACGGGTTACAGAAAAGAAAAGTAATCAACGTAAAAACTCATACACTGGATTCTAGACAGAGAGAGAGAGCGTATGTGATTTAGCTTGTTGTTAAATCATCTCAGAATGATATATGACTCTTGCGGTGGAGGGATCAAGATTTCTGTGCAGGGCTTGAAGTTATAGTGGTGTTCCTCCTCCCAATGCTTGCTCGGGCCAATTCTTGCTTCTCTTTTCAAGAATTTTCTCCAGTCTCTTATATATTAACATTAACAATGATCAACAAAACAAAAGAAAATAGTTTGTGTAATTTCATTAAAGTCGAGAGGTGACTTCATTTTAACCCTTTTTGATTACTGTAGCTTGTTCAACATTTCCGTTCCTAGTGGTAGTAATAATAGTAGCAGTAGTAGTCTTAGATGTTGGAGGAAGTAATTTGCTTCTTCTTACTTATATCAACAGCACATGTTAGCGGGTGTTTTGTTCCAATCTCCGACATCACTTTCTTACTTCTTCGAGCATCCAACTCAACTCTGCTCACTTTCAATCTCTGACATCTCTCCACCCAGCTCGACTGCACTCGAAGACAGACAAGCCAAAAACTCTCTTTTTTCAGCATAACTATGTGTTTATATAGATAAACCCAGCTGGTTATAACTGACACTCGGCCTTACTACTTCACACGTGATTATCACAGAGTTCTGGCTGCTTCAACCCATATCACATGAATTTCAAAGTTCTTTCTAGCTTACTCAGTTCTATTTCAATTTTTAATTGATAAAAATTATTTTGACCATTTCCATTGTCTTCTGATGATCAGATTCAATCGGTACAACTTCTGCCCTAGATCAGATTTTCCATCAGTAAATAAAATGCTCTGATTTAATTTTGGCATTCAAATCCACTCCAATTTCACTAAAAAAAAATATACGTGTGTATGTGTTTCACAGAATCTCTCTCTGTCACATATCTACAAAAGTCAACACTTACAAAAAAATTCAAAATTCTTTTCAAAATATTAGTGTTTGATGATTTGTACTAAGCTTTCCATTTATGATTAGTAAATATAGTTTTTACTTAATAATATCATCTAAAAGGGTAAAATTAATAGAGAATTTTAAAAGATTTAAAACTTAATAAATTATTCCAATTAGAATTTTTTAAAAACTGAAAACAATTCTTGTTAAAATTCATTATTCATTGAAAAAAATTTTTTCTCAAGGCAGTAGTATATTAGTATCTTCTTTAAATAATTTTATATTTTAAAATCAATACAAATTAAATTTAAAATTGGTAATTTTTAATTTTATAGTAAAATTTAATATTAATTAAAATGATTTTTATTTTAGTCTAACCCTAACATTAAGGCATTAATTATTATAACTAATGTTTGTTGTCAAGTTTATTTGAATTCTCATATACTTGTATTTTGGTCATTTTAGCTTATGTAACAGTGTTTCCCCTGTTGAGAGGTGTTTGGTTGATTTGAATCTTTTAAAACTCTTTATTCTACATTCAATACCATCATTTGATAAGACACCAGAAGTGTTGAAATAAAATGGCTATTTTTGTAGTGATTTTATAACATATTTATATTATAATTTTCAAATAAATTATATATATATGTGTGTGTGTGTGTATATATATATATATATATATATATATATATATATATATATATATATATACTTTGAATCAAGTTTGCAGGACTACAAAAAATTTGTTTCCTGGTGTTGACTGGAAAGTATCTTGGAGAAGAAACAAGATTCTTACTTTGCTTGTGAGTTGAATGTCTGGATTACAAAGCTGTTTCAAACTGTTAAATGAATGAGTATTTTCTTTCCCTTTGATATTAACTGATGTTTAGAAACACTTTACATTCATGCTGCTATAAGAGATATTTTTTTTGCTGAAACTGATAAACTATACAAAAGACTAAATTTGTCTTTTTTTTTATGTTAATGATTGTGAGATGAACTGTATCATTTGTCTAATATCATTATACTGCCTTTAATTTTCAATTTTTTAATATTAGCTTCTATAAAATGTCTTAAATCTTATAAGGTTGCCTCACTCAGAAAGAGTTGGAGAAACAAAAGTTTTTCACTATTTTTCAAAATAGTCCTCCTTGACATCAATGCACTTAGTTCAATTATGTTTAAGTATTGTAATCCCATCACAGAAGAAGGTTGTGTCCTAGTCCTTCAAAAACTCCTCCACACCACATATGATCTCATCATTGTTTCTAAAATGGTGATCACACAGGTGGAATTTGAGTTTAAGAAACAGGAAGAAGTCAGATGGAGCTATGTCTGGTGAGCAAGGGGGATGCGGTAGCGATTCAAAGCCACAATTGGCCAATTCAGCTACTGCAGTCTTAGCAATATGAACAGGCACATTATCCTGGAGCAAGAGGACATCTGCCCTCAGCTTCCCTCTGTGTTTTGACTTGATTGCTTCCTTCAGTTGTCTTAATTCTGTTGCATAGTACTGTCCATTAATAGTTTTTTTTCTTTTTCCAGTTAGTCTATCATGATTATGCCTTCAGAATCAAAAACAAAACAGAAGCCAACAGATGCTGCCTGCTTGAACATCTTCGGGGGTGGAGAACCAGAGTGTTACCATTGTTTGGTTTGAATCTTTGATTCAGGTTTGAAGTGGTGAATCCATGTTTCATCCTGATTTACCAATCTGTGGTGGAATTTCTCAGGGTCAACCTGGAATCGAGTCAGAAGTGTCCAGGAAATGTCAACCCTTTTCAGCTTCTGCTTTGGTGTCAGCATTCTTGAGACCCATCTTGCAGACAGCTTTCTCATCCCCAAGGAAACAGTATAGGCTGAACCAGAACTAGTGCCTATGGACTTAGCTATCCGTTGTTGGACAGTAAAATTGTCATCCCAAATCATACAGTGAATGGCATTAATTTGTTGTGGTTGAGGTTTTTGGACAACCTGACCAAAGGGTAACATCTGTGCTGTCCCTACACAGCTTGAATTCCATAGCCCACTTATTCACTTTATTCACAGTTGCATAGGAGAGAGGAGTCCTCAGAAAGTGTTTGTACCATGTCCTCATGGATTTCCTTGGGTGTCATACCTCCCTTTTGCAGATACTTTATGACTGCTCAGGCGACTGTTTTGTTCATTTTTAGATTTGTTGCATGCCTTTAAATGGGCCTCACTTGCATAAAAATTAAGACAGAAATCTGAATTAGTTTTTCTAGTTTTATAAGAAGTGGTAGTGTGGTGCCACAACAAAAATGTTCATCTATGGCTCTTCTTACTGGGTGAGGCTTAGAACTTTTTGAACAACCCTTGTATATGTAGATGTAGAAGGTAGTTAGTAGGTATCTCAAAAAAGAAAAGTGATACCTAAATTTAAAAATAAAAATATGCATTTTAAAATATAAAAAACCTTTCTTGAAACATTTATTTTAATTCCAAGATTCTCAATAAAAAATACTTTGTTGATCTATTTCAAAGCCAAATTTAAATTCTTCTTTTAAAGCTTTAAAAAATAAAATATACTTTTCTTAAAATTTATTTAAGTAAGATTAATAGAGTTAAAGTCTAATTAATCTAAATTAATACAAATATTGCTTACTTTTTGTTTAAAATATTACAGAAAGGTATTTTTAACATGGAGGGTGTTTTTTTGTGTTCTGACATGTTGAGTGATTTATTGACAGCTTGATGTTTGGGAAACTTAAGTAGGAGGGACATAACTGAAAATTACTTTACGAATATATGAATTCCTTTATATATATATATATATATATATATATATATACTTTAATTACCCAGTAATCTTAAAAATTTAAGAAAATATTTAGGTACTTTGGCTTTAGCCTTATTTACAAAGATGCTTTTTGAGAAAATGTTACAAAATTATAAGTAAATTTCTTATAACTACCTCTCTTATTTTCTGATCATGTCATGTATGGAAATCCATATTTACAAAAATTAACACATTTAAACATGCCCACAAAAAAATTCAAAATTCTTTTTAAAATACTGTTTTTTTTTTTTTGTGTCCATAATATATTTTATTCATTAAGGCAATTAAAAGCTTTTCTAATTAAAAATGTCATAATTTTTTTACATTTTTTATTTTATGATTGAGGGCAGATTTTCTGAAACTGAGGTTAGTGTTTGATCGAAAATTTTTGATGATTTAAATTCTCTGCTGACTTGTCCTTATAACAAATATAAACATCAAAATGCAAAAAAGAATTTCTTGAAATTTCATAAAAATTAAATGAGTGGTGAGAGATGTAAAATAAAAATTAAATGAGTAGTGAGAGATGTAAAATAAAAATTTTTTTTTACAAGGATTTTCTAAAAAAGAAATGTTTCAAATATAATTTTTAAAACCATAAACATTTCTTAAGAGTGAAGGTAGTTAAAAAAGTGGTGTCATGGGAAAAAAAAACGTCCTTTTGACACTACGTCTTATTGTGGGCTCAAAGGTTCATGTTTACCAAAAAAAAACAAGATTATTTAAACAAGATAGAAAATTTATGATCATACAAATAAAAACTTTTCTATAATAACAGATTCATTGGCTACGTCAACTTATTTCTTTTAAAAAGCACTTTTACATAAAAAAAAACCTTCTCCCCTTCATTATGACAAACATACACAAATAGATTTAGTGATATCTTGAGATCCTATTATGACCAGTATTTTTTTTTTATTTTCATCTTAGTCTTTCACACATATTGTTTGTACAAATATTGTTATGGATTTATATATATGGATGAATATATAAAAATATTAGATAAACAAAAAAATTGTTTTGTTTTACACATTTCTTTTTTATAGAACATGCTGGCAAGATCACAAAGGCAGAACGCAAATCTTCTTCAAAAGCAGCAGAATTGTTGTTTGAATTAATTACTAATTGTGATGAACCTGACAAGTGGCAAAAGCTTACAGTCTCTCTTAAGAAAGCAGGTAAGAACTGTTATTTTGTGTTGCAGGATAAAATACTAGGACATTTTGCTAGAACATATGTTTCTGGAATGTTTAAAATAAGGCTGGAAATTGATTTCATATAGTTTGTTGTAACAGTGATATTTCACCAGTGTAAAGCTAAGGGACAGTGAGGGAAAACTTGATAAGGGAACAAAAAACACTGACACAGTGTCCAAATGAAAAAAAAGAAAGCCAGAGTGTTGCTAGTAAAATAAAAAAAAGGATCTCCAGTAAGCATGATTTCTTCTCTGTGCTATGTTTCTTCAGAACATTCTCCACAATTCCCAATGCTTTGTAGCTCTTAGCAATGTTTGTCTTTTTTTACTATCTCTCCTATTCTCTATTCTGCCATCCATTTACACAAGTTCATGAGATAGGATACTTGTTGCCTTCTACTGTTTCTTCTGATAGTGTCAAATTTTTCAAGCCTTCTTTTGGGAAAGTGACATTATAGTGGTCACATATGCACATACAAAAAGACTGACCAACATTTTTCTTCCTAGAAGTATATTTTTCTAATCCAAGAATTATTTGTATTTTGGAATTGGATGGGAGCAGTTGACACAAAATAAGTGTAAGTGATAATATTCTAATAGATGCCATGTTCTCATTGTTATTCAAGTAAAGATTCAAGGAAAATTGTTCCACAAATGAATCACACACACACACATCAAACAAAAATGAAGCACATATACCCATACATACGAGTACAAATAGTTGCAAACATATACACTTACGTACGTACACATGCAGTATCATCCACACATTTATTACATAGGGTAGGTGGCAGGGGTAAGCAACGGGGGTGGGGGTCACTGTTGGAGGAATGAAATAGCCAACTGAGACAACATTGTCCCTTTGAAGCTGTTGCTGGTTGGCCGGTCAGTCAAATTGCCTCTCAGTTTTTGTTTTATGTTTGTTTTTTTATTTTTTATGCTGAAATGGAGGTGATTGGGTTTTGATCGTTTTTTTTCCGGTCATAGTATTCAAATTCGGTTGGGTGGATCAGAGGAAGATAACAGCAGGCCTTTTGTTGAATTCAGAAGCCTCGTCTCTCATGTTAAAAATAGAGTCATTGGTAATCAGGCTCGCGGGCCGGTCAAAATGCCTTCGCAGGCCAGATCCAGCCCGCAGGACATAGGTTGCCGACCCTTGGCCTACTCTCTGATAAATATTAGGTTGGTGCAAAAATAATGTTGTTTTCTCACATATGTTACTATGTGAGAAAACGACATTATTTTTGCACCAATCTAATAATATGAATTCTGCTTTGCCAGGCCTACTGCTGATGTGCTTACGGCCACAACTAAATATATATATCAAGCTATATATTAAGCTCTTCATAATAACAGCAAAGCTTGAGCTGTAGCTCTAGATATTTCAAAGGCATTTGACAGGGTTTGGCATGCTGATCTATGTAAGCTTCAAGGCTGCAGTATTACTGGACAATTATTTGAGTTAATCCGATCATTCCTATCAAATAATGAAAGGAAGGTTGTTCTGAACAGGTTCACTTCCTGATCCTTTCAAATGAATGCTGGTGTTTCCCAAGGCTCTATCCTGGGTCCTACACTGTTTCTGATCTTCATCAATGATCTTCCTGATGACATCAGTTCCCAAGTAGGCATCTATGCAGATGACACTATCATTTACTCCTGTCACAATTGTAAATCTGTTAGCACTGACAAAGTTGCTCTCAAAAAGGATCTCCAATCAGTGGTTAACTGGGGAAGGAAATGGCTTGTAAATTTTAATGCCTCCAAAACTAAACTGTGAAAGTTGGTTCACTGTGTCGTGGCAGAAGGTTTTTCTTGTCAGATTTCATCTTACACATCTACAAATCTACCATTCCTCCATGCATGGAATATTGTTGCCATATCTGGTCTGGTGCCCCTGCTATTCATCTCGAGGTTCTTGACAAAATCCAAAGAAGGATCTGCAATGTAATCGATACTGATTTGGCATTTTAACTTCAGTCACTTTCTCATAGAGGTGATGTGGCTTCCCTCTGTCTTTTCTACAAATATTTCACGGCAGCTGCTCTGACAATCTTTTTTCCCTAGTACTCAAACTACATGAATTTAAGCATGCTACTAGATTGGCACCTAAATCCTACCCTTTTACTATTGAAATAGTTAAATGTAGACACTATTTCTACTCCAAAAGTTTCTCTTCTTGCACTTCCCGTCAGCAGGATTCCCTTCCTCTGACTTGCTTCCCTGATGACTACAATCTTCAAAAATTTAAATGCAACCTCAATTGCCATCTTCTGTTGTCTTGAACACCATTCATCTTTTATTCTTTCCTCAATCTGCCCTATACCCAGTCTTTTTTCTCACTTTCACTCTCTGTAACCCCCTGCATACTACTGGCACTCCTGCCCTGCTTGGGGTGAAATGTTTAAAAAAAAACAAAGAAAGAAAAAGATTTTATATATATATATATATATATATATATATATATATTAGTCACATATTTTCAAACCATGTTTTGGGTATTTTTTTTTTTAATTTAATCCCAAGTAAGACAATAAAGTCACCAAGACTCAAGAGGTTGTGAAAGAATATGAGAAGATAAACATTATTATGGAGAGAGAACAATAAAAGAACAGGAATTAAAAAGACAAAAGATAAAAATCATGTGTCTTATATTTTGGAGAAATGGTTTTGATGGTTTAGGCAGGGGAAGGAGTAATGTACTTACCTGGGTTGTTGATTCTTGTTGATTAAAATCTGTTACCTTTTACTAATTTTTTTTATAGTTACAGGGTCTCATGACTTGTTACCACGTGATCCCTGAAGTGGTTATAAAGGAAATGTTTTTTCCTCCTTTTCTTCACTATTTTTGTTTACTCTCTGGGAAAGCTTTACTGCTGACCAACCATCTTGAAATAGGAATTATTGAATGGCCCTTGCTATTGTGACACTATTTAGCTATGGTAATTGGCTAACTAATTAACCATAGAAATTAAAAACAGGAAAGACTTAAGGCGAGAAAGAGCTATAACGAAAGATAGACTGAGCGATGTTAAAAAGAAGATTTTATTTTATGAAGAAAGATACTTTTCACATCAGACAGAAAATCCATAAGAAAAAGCAAGATATGAGATTCTATCAAAACTGATTAATGTCATGGTAAGGGAATGACGCACCAATGGAAACAGAATTCAGAAAGAAAAAAAAAGCCAGCCAATAAATGGCGCTCATAAAAAAATTTTGGCTTGAGACGATCATGATTCAGGCAGAGAGAATCGATATTAGTTATCTTTCAGAGATATCATTTAATTTTGATTCCTGGGTCCAACTTAGGGAAATCATCTGGTATGCGTTAGAATTTTGGCATGAGGAAGAAAATCGTGGAGGAAATTATTATTATCACTTTTTCAAACTGTTGACGTCAGACACAGTATCATCGAAAATGGGCATCTAGTGATAAGAGGATTTTAAGGCATGAGAAAAATAAAGAATTTGATTCTCAGGTAAACATGGACCCCCAGTTAAAAGTTGACTTAACAGAGAAACCAGATGTCAGGTTTTGACAGTGATTGATGAGTCAGTAGAGAGATCTGACTAAGTAAATTTTGGGTGTCCCCAAAAGAAAGATGTAATAAGAATTATTTGGCAATCTGGGGTTTGTGAAAAAAATGTTTTGGGCCAATGGGAAAAAGAAAAAAAAGGATTTTTTAAACAAAATTCTGGATAATAATTTTAAGAGGGCCAGTCTAGCCACACCCACACTGCCGAGAGATCATTGGTCAAGTGGTAGCCTGGGTGATAGGCGAAGGTGAATGTATGAAAAGGGATTGGTATGAGATACCAATGTGAGAGAGGAAGAGTCTAGGAGGATAACTCTCCTCCAACCTTCCCTCACGGACGAGAGAGAAACCCCCAAAATGGAAAGTGATTAATCTTCCAAAAATGGGAAGTAATTAATTCTCCTGGCCTAAGAACAAAGAGAATTCTTGTTGGGAATTGAGAATTATCGAGGAACCCAAACCACGTCAGGCTCCACACCGGGTTTTGGTTTGTGTCCATATAAACGAATGCCCCCGGGCAGTTTCGCAGTTGATTTGCAGTTGCAGTTGGAGTCCAGTTCCAGACAGAGTCAGAGTGTTGCCTTGCAGAAGCTGACTGAGAAATTCCACGTCCTTTCTATTTCACCTTCCTACCAAAAGCAAGTTGTATTGACGAACGACTAAAGATACCAAAACTCACTTAAGAAACGCAAATGTGTCACAAATCCATAGAAACGGGCTGGAAGAGAAACACACTCCTGTATATAACAAACGGATAAAGATAATTTGTTATTTCTCAACATATTTTAACTTCTTGAGTTTTGTTTTATTGCTTCTTTTACTTATGCTTGTGTGATATCACCTTCAACCTGGATTCAGCTTGCACTACGGCCCAATGCCTGATTGATTTTATCTACCTAAGATCAAAGTCACAACGTGGGTAGGTTAGACTTGAGATCAAAGTAGTTACTTCGGTAACCAGACATTGGAAGTGAGCAGGAACGACAAAACTGGTATCGAACTGGGAACGACCAGATCGACCGGGACACAGGCTGGTGGCAGCGACAAGGAGTCAACCCCAAATGCTGGTGGAAGAAACCTTACAGCTTTACACCGCAACTGGGAGTTGACCACGGGCCGACAGCACAGTGTCACATATTGGTGTCGCGACCAGAGGATGTCACATATTGGCGTTGCGACCACCGGAGGGTGTCACACTCTCTTGAAGGATGAATATCATCGACAATATTTTCCCAGACATGCTGGGCTTCTCTGTTAAGTGAGAGAAGTCTTTTTCATCCTTGACTGAATTTATTTCTAGGACAACCTCACTTCTGGTGGAGTTGGAAGGCTCTTTCGACTGTGCTTTCTTGAATGACCAGTCTACTGGAGCTTGCCTCATGGCAAAAATCTTTTTCTCTAAATTCTCCAGAGAAGTTAAGGTTGAATTGATTCAGATATAAGTTAAGAGAATTCCCACATTGTCTTCTGTCTTAGGGGATACCAAGAAGGCAATTAAACATCTTCTTATCAAGGTGGGGGGGAGGTAATCCCTCTGAAACTGCCCATAATCCTGAGCAGAGCTCCTTTAGAGATGCAGAATCCTGGCCTTGATCCAACACCACCCGGAAGGATTAATCCTTCTGTTTTGACTCTGCATCCTGTACTTATTCTGGGAGTTCAATTAATCTCTTGCCTGTCTTGTGTGTATCCTGTGGTAGAAATGGTGAAAGTATTTCTGCTGATTGTTTGTTGGACACTGGTAGTGGGCGGACATATCTGTCCAGTGAAGTTTTGAAGTTGCTTGGCAGTCTAGAGTTCTTAGGGCTTGATTGTGAATTCAAGTTATCAACACTACTTGGAAACTGTGATAAGTGCTTCAAGGATATACTCCTGGAAATCAATGTTGGTTTCAGTTGTCCACTTATACTCCCAGTGTTAGCAGATGATAACATTGATTTGTCAGTGCACGGTGATGAGGTGGACTCCCTTTTGAACAGATTTCTGTGTAACAACTGTCCCCTTGTAGGCAGGTTTGACAGAGGCACTACTTTTATTCCAATTTATGGCATCATTGGGCTAGATTTAATTCAGCACCTAAGTCACCTTCAGCTGGTGCCTTGTCTGCATGGATGGGTGTTTTTGGTCCCAACGGGGCTTGCCCTGTTTGGAAAGGTGACAAGATTTTGCTTACCTAGATCCTCTTATGCCTTGTGTTTGATTCAGCGTTGGCATCCATGGCTAAGAATAGGTTCTGTTTCTTCTTGAAAGACAACAGTAGGCTGTATTGTTTCAGGTATATAAAAATTATTTTCAGATTCATGTCTAGCTCCTTCATATTGAATTGCATTCTCCGGCACCATGCTGCTCATTTTCCTTTGGATCCTTATTGACATATGACGAAGAATCAGTTCTAGACGGAAAATCTGGTGATGACCAGTGATAGTCCAGATGAGCTATGCAATTTATATTCCCTTTCCAGGGAATGATTGCAACTGGGCAGGTTTGAGCTTGTAGCTCTGTGTGAAGATTCGGAATAAAATGAAGACAGATGGTACCCTGAGCAGTCACGGGGCTGATTGGGAGAAAGTGCTTGGGTATTGATACAATCCCCTTGCCGACACACTGTGTATTGCTCCCATAAGTTGTGACCCTAATGCTTCCACAATGCAGCACATACTCCCAGAAGCAGCAAGAGTCTTTGACCCCTTGTCTTTATACTTGCTTGTCACATTGTGAGGTTGTATCCTGTTAAGTGATCTATGGAAGAGGATTTAGGATGGGATGAGCCGGTTCCAGCTAAGTTTTCATCAAGATGGAAGAATCTTTCTGCTGATCTTTTTGGGTTGGAGACAATTACTTGAAAGGCTTTCAGTGAGAATGAGGCTGGTGAGATGTTCCTCTTCTGTGATGCATTACCAGAGGCACATGGGTTTGTTGCATATGTGGTGCAGAATTTCCAGTTTTACTTGGTTTTCGCAAAGGCTAATGTGGCACCCTTAAAGAAGACTCTTCCCACCTTGGCTATGTATTTGGCCCTGAAATGCTTGCCCACTGTTTTGAGGGGTTGCGGTGGGTTCTCCCCAACCAAAATACAGGTAGCCACGGATTCCCAGATGGTTCTATCATGGATCATTTCTGACTTCATCATGAGAAAGAACCTATTTGCCAGAAACCAGCTGAAGAATGTCTTGCAGATTGTTGCTGAGTTGGAATCCTTGATTGGCCTTACCCCCTCTTTTTGGTATGTACTAACCATGGAGAACCCTGTTAACTTGATCACCAGAGGTTTGACATTGGAAAGGTTTAAGGCTTGCATTCAGTTCTGGTGTTGTGGTCTGGATAGGTTGTGTAGTGGGATTACTCCATGGGCCACACAAGAGTTGCCATGTTTCAATCAATGCAGCCAACAGATAGTCCATTCTTCATTAAATGCTATTATCATCCAGGAAGAGGAAGTCACAACAGTTCTGCCTTTGGAGAAATTTTCTTCCTTTGTAAAGCACTTGAGGGTAACTGCGTGAGTCATAAAGGATATTAATAGGTTGCGTCGGTTGGAGGTTGATAGTGAGAGACTGGCAGCCATACTTCTGGTGAAAACAATGCAACAGGAAGCCTATGCTGAGGAATTATCATTCTTGCCGAATTCTTCAGGCAGGAACATCCCTAGGTGGGGGGACGTTGATCGGTACATTGACAAGAAGGGCTTGATTAGGTCGTGTGGCAGAATGGATAATTCTCTTCATTTCAGTATAGGAGTTAAACACCCAGTTCTGTTGGCAAAGCATCACCTGATAACCAAACTCCTCATAATGGATGCCCATACGAGGTGCCAGCACTTGGAGTTGGGTCCACATTGGTGGAAGTGAGACAAAGTGGTTACTGGGTGCACAAGGGAAGTTCAGCTGTGAAGACAGTCTTGGGTACGTTGTGCAAGAGCTGCAATGCTAAGCATGTCCTGCCTCTCAATGGTGGTGCCAGACTTGAGTGTGCTGTCCTTCCTTCAAGCTTTGGTACATTTCACGAACTTGTACAGCATTCTGGCTACTATCTACAGTAATAATGCTAAGACCTTCCTGGGTGGTGGTCAGCTGTTCAGAAAGTTGTTGTGCCACGATTTCCAACCTTGTTTGGCCCTTGCCAAATCAAGTGCCACCTTATCCTGCTATTCTCACCCTGGATTGGAGGTGTCTGGGAAGGAAGTACACAGACAATCAAAACCTACTTATACAAGGTTGTGTGACGGGGAGAAATAGATTATTTCTTCTTACTAACCCTTATTTCTGACATTTAAAGGGCTGTCAATAATTGCCCCCTAACCTATCTAGAGAGCTGGAATCGGTAATAAGGTTTTGTTGCCTAGTGTGAGTCTTGGGCTGCTGTTGAACCTGAATGAGAAAGATTGTGTGTCCTCTCTGCCTCCAGCAGGAAAAGACTCGTTAGAGCCATGCAGATGCAGAACTAGTGCCTGGAAAAATTTAGGGCCCAATTGTATGAGTACCTTTTGAGCCTCAGGGAGAGGCCTCAGGGCCATTTTAGGATGCTGTTTCATAACAGGCTAAAGGTTGCAGATGTGGTACTAATCAAGAGCCCTTAAGCCCAGACCTTTTTGGGTTCTGGGTGAGGTTGTAGAGCTGATTAGCGGAAGAGATGGTGTTGTCAGGGCAGTGCAGGTACACTCTTTGAAGCACCTTTTCCCGCTTGAGTTGTTCTTGTCAGTGGACAAAGAAGATGGAGTGCTGTCTTTGCCCTCCTCTCCTGGTGCAGCTGCAGTTCCTCCTCATCCATTGCCTTCGGATGAAGGGCGACCTCGATATGATTTGCTTTGATGGATGCAAGAGCTGGTGCCACTTCAGGTGTGTAGGGGTCGAATCTCTACCCTGCTTCAAGGAAAAACTGGTACTGTCTGGATTGTGTGTCCTTGAAGCACCATTGGGGAAGACCTAGTTTACTTCCTGAATAAATCAAGTGGGCCCATTGTACAAAAAAAAATATAAACAAAATAATTCTTAATAAAATTGTCATCTTTATTTTTTTTTATTTTGGTTCTCAGGAAGGTGTGGAGAAATTGACAGTTCAGGTAGAGGAAGAAGTAATGTACTTACCTGGGTTGTTGATTCTCGTTGACTAAAAGCTGTTATCTTTTACTAATATTTTTTATAGTTACAGGGTCTTGTGACTTGTTACCATGTGATTCCTGAAATGGTTATAAAGGAAATGTTCTAATTCCAGTTGGGTACCTTATATTCATGCAAATACCCTCGAGAAAGGTATGACTCCACCTCTTTTTTCCTCTAGCTATGGATTAATTAGTAAGATTTATATCACTAAATAATTGTTTATCTAAAACAAAAAATTCTTACAATCTAAAAAAATATTTTCTGATTTTAAATAACCTTCAAAGGGTTGATAAATCATAAAAAACAAATCAATCAATCATTTTCCTATTGCTTATTAAAAGTTGGTGGATGTATGATGTTTTTTTTCTTGGTTGTCCCAATCCAGGCATATCCAAATAGTTAACTGTTGTATTAATGATTATTATGGCATTGTAAGCATCACTTTTTTAAACATCCAATTGACTGTATAGTCATTTAGGTTTATGTAGTTGTATGAACTTCAACACAGTTTCTAATGACTAAATCTTTTGGCTCATTATAGTTGCCTCCATTGTAACAGAAAATATGAAAATACATCATCCTATTATAATTTTGCTTGTCCCCTTTATTAGTTAGCGCAACCATTATGCCCTGCCAACATCTCATAAATAATGGACTATTCTGTTTTGATTGTGTGGAAAGAGGAGCAAAGACACTACTTGGTTTCAGTGAGAAAATGAAAGATAGAAGTTATAGACATTATTATACCCATGATATAATAACACCGATATTTCACAGACAGAATGGAATGATTGAAAGGGAAAAGAATGACAAACATGCTTTGTTCTCAGAGAGATTTTTATAATACTAATACATACACAAAACTATATACATATATATACACATCTCTGACACAGAGAACAATATATCACATATATCTACACAGCAAAGCAGAGTGTAAGGAGAAACAAAAAGGGTCTCACATATAATATGGAGATACTCCTGATTTGGAGAAGTCATTTTTAGGATTCCAGATTCAAATGAGTTGGATTCATCTATGTTCCAGGCAAGGACATATTCCATTGAACGGCAAACAGCAAGTCTTGGGTTTTCTTCCCAAATTGGGGACTGTGAGCTGGAGTCTCATTCTACATCTGGAAAAGATATATTTCCAAAGGGAACTTGCACCATGTGCCTGTAAGCTGATGGGGAAGCAAATTTAGCCTCTGCCCAAGCAATGGGCTGGAGCTGAGCTAAAAGAAAGTAACCTTACCATTTGGTTGCTGCACAAACTGATAAATGACCAGCAATTTTGTTGCTGTATGAACCATGTGACTCACATGACTTATCTCCACCAGAGGGAGAGAAGTGCTTTTTGTATCCTTACAAAGTTGAGAGAGAGAATCAAATTAAGCTGATAAGAACAGATATTACATTTTGATCTCAGCCAAAAGACTGAGAAGTTATGGTGACTCCTATTTTTTCAGATGCACACTATCAAATGAAGGAAAAGCAAGATGAGAAGACAGTGTTTAATATCTCCTGCCATAGCTCATAAATAATTGGCTATTCCATTTTGATTGTGTAGAAAAACAAAAAACATCTACTTGGTTTCAGTGTGTTATATAGGAATAAATTGTCACTATTGACACTTGAGCTTGAACACAGATCACCAGTGAGCAAACACAGGTGATTCCATTTCTAATAAGTAGACCATGTGGTCGCAAAGGAAACGTATATATGGGAATTATCATGGCGTCTAATTGATCACCATTTCTACTCTATTACTATATGGACCGCTATTCTCTACTCTATTCACTATATTATTTCACTATACTGATCACTATATGGTGGTTACTTTTCGAGCGAGTATTATCAAGCAAGTATTATTATTACGAGTGATATTCAAAGGCATCTGACACTAGTATTGTTCAACAGCATTACTATAGTTGTATCTGCAATTACAAAGTCTCCAAACGAGCATTACAAAAGTGACAACAAGTATTTGTTGACATCACAAAATGGCAACGAGTGTTCATTCACATCACAAAACAGTGAAAAAATGGATAAAAGAAATAAGAAGAGACAGTGTTTAATGTCTGTTTCAGTGAAATGGAAAAAGTTATCATTTTCAAATTTTTTATTTGTACCCAATTCTTAAAATAACAATTGGCATTCATATTTATGATTGTTATTGCAATATTTTGTTAAAGTTGTTAAGCTCAAATGTTCAACAATGTGATAGGGGAATTTCTACTGCTATTTCATTGTCATAGAATTTGCTATGAGCTTATTCAATCATTAACTGAAGAATTAATATTCGTCAAAAAATTAAAATAAATTAGGAAAACTGTGAAATTTTCACCGGTCTTTCTAGTATATTGTAAATAACTTATTTCACTTTATTATCATCAACATCATCATCAGTCCTTTGACTACTTTAACTGTTGGGGGAACCTAAGGGCAGAAGAAACAGACAACCTACTCCAAGCTGATCTGTTGGTAGTAGCTCTCAGGAGTTCCAGCTTTATCATATGATAATTTATGTTAATTTTGGGTAATGTTTTTAAACTAAGTGATGAAGTATTATTTCAATGGAAATTATTTACTATATTTATTATCATTGTCATTATTCTCTTCAGGGTATAAATTGCTTCAAAAGTATGTGTGCTTTAGTTTTACATATAATAAAAATTACATTCTTTAATGTAATTTTGATGATATGAATACTGTAATCTTTAAATTAGAATTTTCTTTAAAATTATAATTTTAAGATTACTGTATTCATGTCCCTAAATTAAGTGACACCACTGTGCTGTGTGTGTGTGTATTTGTTGCCAAAAGACTAATGACTGTTGTGTAAATAATTGGAAAGTTTCATATGATAGAAACAACTGATTAATTGATTTGTTTTTTTTTGTTTTTTTTTATGGCTTATCAACACCTTGTGGATTATTTGAGGCTGAAACATATTTTGGAGTGTTAGAATGTGTTCTATTTTTTTTTTTTTGTGTGTGTGAGGGAATTTTTTTCTTATGAATATTGCATTAACAATTTTTTGAGAATAACAATGAATTTTTTTCAGTCTCACTATTTAACCCATAGATGTGGGGAGAAGATGGCTTGGTACCATTCCCAAGGGCATTTGCACATAAGTGAATGTAACAAACCTGACTGGAATTTGAACTCTGTCTCACACATTCTCATAGGAACAAGATAAGAATGCTTTGAAAATTCTCGGATATATTAAAAAAATAAGATAAATAACAAGAGTATTACCAATTACAAAAGGACAAGATTTTAGCATTTAAATAACCATAATTTATTAAATTATTTTATTGAGTTTATCATTTTGAGTACATTTGAATTTATGGAGATAAAATGTTTTATCTTTGTTACATTTTTTTTCTAATTTGAACTTTTATTCTTCATTTTTATTTAATTCTTCATTTTCTCTTTCTTTTCAGAATTCCTGAGCTTATACAAAGTATGTCATTATTGTGAAAATGGCGATTTTGACTTTTACATGGAAATTTTTGATTTGCTAAGTGTGGATTTTGCTGAAAATGGTGTAGACATCAAGAAACTGAGTGAGGCAATGTTGAATCTTGAGAGCCTTACTGAAAAACAATTTCAACAAATTAACTGGATTTTAGTTGAAGAAGGAGAAACTGCTGCTATCCTAGAATTTATTTCTTGTCAGCCATCGTCTCTGGAAAAATGGGTCAAGGCTCTTGTATCTTCCTTGTATAGTATCAACAAAATTAATCTTTGCAAGTTGATCCAGAAAAAAGGTATACAGTTACAAATTCAGATTAAATCTATCTAAAAATCCCCCCAAAAATTCTTAGTATTATAAAGTAATTTTGATCAGTTTCCTGGATTGTTTTTTATGTTTTAGCCAAATAGGGATAAATATTTACATCCTAGTAAATATAATATGTCTTACATAATAATAACAATACGATTTTCAGTAGCCAATTCTGACCAGGCTGTTATGAATATATTTCAGTTTGCTAGAATTTTATATTCTTTAAGTAGAAAATTCAGCTTGACTACTATTTACCAGATTCATAGTATTTGTGAAAAATAACTAACAAAACAGTTGACTAAATGGAATAAGCCTAATTGACTAAAATAGTGATGCAATATCATCACATTATTTTGACAAGTACACATCATGCCACAATTGAACAACCAGATCACCATAACTGAACTAGTGTCACTACTTTATATACCGTTAATTGTAATTTGGTTGAATATATATTGAAGTTAGATCTACCACAATGTTATCTTATTTAAATTATTAGAACTGTACCAGGTAACAGAAACCATATCACTTGAAGACTTTCAACAGTAGCAACAACTAAAATTGATAGAGAAGAGAGAATAATGACATAATCAAGATGTTTACTTTCCACTCTACCCTAAACAAAAAGCAAGGAAGGAAAAACCCCATTAATTCTGGAAAAAGTGATAACAGTGATTGGACTTGAGAAATCTACTTTCCTGAAAAATTGTTTTAAGGGAAAGCTTTTATAAATTTCAACCGACAGTAAGTCTAAATCCTGAGTCAATGAATACCAAATATTTACTCATAAGAAAATGAGTAAGATTACCATTAAGTTTTTTTTAAATTCATTCTCTGTCATTGTAATTATTATTAACTGTATGTGTGTTTATCAATTCCATTTAATCAACTGTTTTATTCAAGTATTCATTGTCTTCTTTCAGGACTGTGGGCCCAGTTTGTTTTTGTTGTGTTTGAGCAGAGAATTGCAGATGTAAATGTGGTCCATTAAAGTTTTTTCTATGAAATTATAATGTGTCCAAACATCATAACAATTCACATCTCCAAGTATTTTCCTTACAATATTAAATGTGTAGAGTATCTCTGTGATATCCTGTGTCACGTGACTTATGTTATTTTTAATCAGCAATTCAATTTGGCTATCATTAACAGTTGTAGGCCTGCCAGAATATTCTTGGTCTTCTAGATCAATATTTTTACTTCTAAACCTAGTGAACAACTTATGGTACAGTACACTTTTCTATAGTACCATCTCCATAAAAGACACAAGTCTTTTTTGCTGCTTATACTTATACTGTATTGGTTTTCCATTCCAGAAATAAAAGATCATCAAATCCTGAAAATGCATCTCATGTTTCGCCATTTTTACTGTTAACATAAAATATTTAAAATTTACAATCCACACAAAGATCTTATAGAAAAACACACTGAGATGGCACCTTTCAGAATATATATATATATATATATATATATTTAACATGTTAAAATGCCATATATTGAAAAACACTATGAACTTTGGTTCCAACCCAATATATATATATATATATATATATATATACAAATATAGATAACTAGACTCGTTTCGAAAAACCCTCAAATTTTTGATTTGCCAATAATCAAATCAATCTCAAGGGAAAAAAAGGTTTTAAAAAAAGAAAGAGCTACAAACATGAACTACTGCCGAAAAAAATCGCACAGATGCAGGTTTGAAGCCCAAAGAAAAAACCCCGATACGAGTAAACAACTAACTAACAAAAGAGCTCAATACAACCGTAGAGCAGACCTAGATACACCTAGTGAGCCAGACAAACCTACCTAGGTTTCATCTAAACGGATCGTCAGGGAAAGTTCGGCTAACGAGGCAAAGAGAAATGCATATTTATAGGCGATAGCTAAAATTATACCACGTGACCAAAGAACCACAAACACAAACACCTAAGTGGGTGGGGGGGTGAATATTTATTCAACAAAAAAGGGGAGGGAGGGAGGGAGGGCAAAAAACAAAAAAAAAACAAAAAACATTAAGGTGGAATGACAAATAAGCGGGAAAATGTCTAATTTAGTAGCCAAGATTTTTTATGTCTACATACATTAAGGATTTCAGTTTTGGAGTTTAATAGTTGGTTAGGTTGATCATATAAAGCTATGGCTAATTTCTCCTCTGCACATAATTTACAAAATTTATGGCCTGCTTTATATTTGGGGCATTTTTTTAATATTTCCCATTTAAGGATTGGGTCTATATTATCTTCTTGTTTGGTTTTCCATACATAAGTAGATAGCGTGGTACTATGCTTAATTTTTTTGTTTTTAAAACTACTCGTGTGGTTATAATATCTTTTTTTAAATTTATCCTGAGTAGCACCTATGTATGTTTTAGGGTTAGTATCCTCGCTATTTTTGTAAATTTTCACTTGATAAACCACGCATTCTTGCTGACATTTTCCCTGTAATTGACAGATGTTTTTGTTTCTACAATTCCAAGTAGGAGGATTACTGTGTGGATTATTCCTATTTTTTTTCTTATTCAATCCATTTATTATAGTCCCTATGTTCGGCATGCAACAATAACTAAGTTTTATATTCTTTACAACAAAAATAAAAAGTGCTCATTCATTAGGTATGATATTAAGGAATATTATCCATCTATTTCAGAGAAAACCCTAAATGAAGCCCTCAGCTTAGCCAAAGAATACATCCAAATTTCTGATGACAAAATAAACCTAATTAGACATTGTAGAAAAACATTGCTATTCCACGATAATACTTTATGGATAAAAAAAGATAATATTAACGGTTTTGACAACCCCATGGGAGCGTATGATGGAGCAGAGGTGTGTGAGATAGTAGGGTGCCTGCTGCTCCATAGGCTTAATGAATATATAGACTTTAATAACCATGGGTTGTACCGTGACAACGGTTTAATCATAGTGGACAATAGTAACCCTCAAAAATGTGACACTATCCGTAAAAAACTGCACTGGTTTTTTAAAAAATTCGGATTCAATCTCGATATAGAAACTAATTTGAAAATCACCAACTATCTAGATATTACGTTGAATTTACAAAATTACACAATATCCACGTATAAAAAAGAAAACCAAGAACCCCAATATTTAAATATAAAATCTAACCACCCAGCCCATATCATAAGGCATATTCCAAAAAATATTGGGTATAGACTTTCTACTAATTCCTCCAATAGGGACATTTTTGAGGCCAATAAAACAAGTTATGAGGAAGCCCTATTTAAGAGTGGACATAAAAATAAATTAGAATATATTAATATAAATAACCACAACAGTACTCAGAATAAACGTAATAATAGGCAAAGAAAGATTTTGTGGTTCAATCCTCCTTTTAATTTAGCAGTAAAAACAAAAATTGGCAAGATATTTTTTGATTTATTAAAACAACATTTCCAAAAAAAACTGAGTTACATAAAATATTTAACAAAAACAATGTAAAACTTAGTTATTGTTGCATGCCGAACATAGGGACTATAATAAATGAATTGAATAAGAAAGAAACTAGGAATAATCCACGCAGTAATCCTCCTACTTGGAATTGTAGAAACAAAAACATCTGTCCATTACAGGTAAAATGTCAGCAAGAATGCATGGTTTATCAAGTGAAAATTTACAAAAATAGCGAGGATACTAACCCTAAAACATACATAGGTGCTACTCAGGATAAATTTAAAAAAAGATATTATAACCACATGAGTAGTTTTAAAAACGAAAAAAATTAAGCATAGTACCACGCTATCTACTTATGTATGGAAAACCAAACAAGAAGATAATATAGACCCCATCCTTAAATGGGAAATATTAAAAAAAATGCCCCAAATATAAAGCAGGCCATAAATTTTGTAAATTATGTGCAGAGGAGAAATTAGCCATAGCTTTATATGATCAACCTAACCAACTATTAAACTCCAAAACTGAAATCCTTAATGTATGTAGACATAAAAAATCTTGGCTACTAAATTAGACATTTTCCCGCTTATTTGTCATTCCACCTTAATGTTTTTTGTTTTTTTTTGTTTTTTGCCCTCCCTCCTTCCCCTTTTTTGTTGAATAAATATTCACCCCCCCCACTTAGGTGTTTGTGGTTCTTTGGTCACATGGTATAATTTTAGCTATCGCCTATAAATATGCGTTTCTCTTTGCCTCATTAGTCGAACTTTCCCTGACGATCCTAGGTAGGTTTGTCTGGCTCATTAGGTGTGTATATATATATATATATATATATATATATATATATATATATATATGAGAATAAAGACAAATTTATTTTAGCAAATGTGTTTCATACTCTGTGACTTTATCAAGGTAAATGTAAGGACAATTATTTTTTCACCTTTGATAACTATTTTTATAGATAAAAATTTGATTCACAAATAGGTTCTCCTGTCAGCAGTGCTTTGGCTTGTCTATTTTGGGAATTTCTGGAAAGTATTTTACCACAAAATTCTGCTTATTTCATATACAGAGATGATTCTCTACTAATATACCCACAAGACAATACTACTCAATCTTGTCAACAAATTAAATGATGTTGAACCCACAATAAAATTTATCTTTGATCCTGAGGCCAACAATACCCTTCCCTTCTTAGATATCATGTTATACAGAAACAACAACAACAAACTTCATTTTGAGGTTTATAGAAAAACTAACAAGAATGACCTGGATAATTTTAATTCCCACCACTGTAAAGAAATCAAAACTGGAATAATTATAGGATTTTGTTTAAGAGCTTTAAGAATCTGCTGCCTCCAATATTTACCCAAAGAAGAAATATACATAGAAAACACTTTCAAAAACATCTAATATCCTTATCATTTTATCCACAATGCTAAAAGAAAGGCATACAAAATATATGACTGCAAAAAAGATAATGTTATTAACAACAATGAACTAGATAAAACACACAATGCTACCTACTAACTTCATAACACACTATCCAAAACAATCTATCCGATCTAAACAACATGAAATTAATTACAACCACATGCAAAACTATTATGGATTTGTTCAGTTCCAAAAATACCCACAGTAATAATGATATACAAAATAAATTGCCAGAACTGCTCCTTACAAAACATTGGGGAAATTTGCAGAAATTTAAAAAACATATCTATGAACATAAAAGAGACCTTATACACAACAATTTATCAAATGCTTTAGTCATACATAGAAATAAAATAGATAAAACATGGATCTAGTGAATGCCAGTCAGTTCAGACATGATACACGCTTAGGTGTTCATGTATCTTTCAATACATGACTGACAAGGCAGATTTTTCCCACAGTAGGTTGCTTTTTTTTTTTTGTGGAAGACCAGGTACCATCCAAGGCTATAGAACTTGGTCTGTCCTGCTATTTACTCATAGCTGGGGGGAGAAGAAGAGGATTCATATCTTTCCCAAGGGTATTAGCATGCAAATGAATGTAATGGATTCAACTGGAATTCAGACTTGCCTCTCTGATTTCTCAATCCGAACCGCTATCCATTACTCCACTGCTAAAAAAGAAAGAAACCTACTTAGAAGGAAAATTCTCGAAAGTGCCACTATTGAACCATATCAAAATATAAATCTGCACCCTGAATTCTTTCCAATATCTACTTTACTGAAAGAATTACTATTTTTCCAAGCCAAGATACATGACCACAAAAATAATAAAAAATTAAAAGAAAACAATTAAATCTATAACATCATGTTATTCATAATATATAACACACAAATCAATCCCCATCAAAAATAATTTAAATAATAATTTGCATATACATTTATATAAAATCAAAAAACATCACCTACTCACTTATGTTTATTAGACATTGAACTATATCACCTCATATCCATAAATTTGATTGACTTTCTTGTTAATCTGATGAATATTCATGAGCATTCCTATAACTAAAAATTTGGAAAAATTAATAACATCTTTGCTCTTGTATATAAATACATGTCACAAAATAAAAACCTTACATTTACTTTACATGTCTCTCAGAGGACAAAACACATCAGCTAAGTTTTCCTTTTGTCTTTATTTACATTGTCCTTTTACTGATATACTCACACACATATATTGTTTTATACATGTGCACCTACATAGATGAATTTTACATTTTCTTAATATATATATTTACTTTATATATATTTATATTTTCTTGTAATAGATTCTGAAATTCATATTTACCACGGCGTTGACTTGGAAGTTTTGGTCGGACTGTACAAGAATAAGATCGTCGAGCGAGTAAGACCACAAGATATTAAATTATTTTTAGAAACATATGATTTGAGTAAGTAATCATTTTTTATATTTGCAGTATGTATTGGCTTCCATATCCTTAAAGATAATATATATGATAACATTTTCTTTTTTTTTTCTGATATTTTTAATGTGTTGACTCCAATTTTATTTAAAAATTTTTCATGTCTTTCCATTTCTGTAACTGCAATGAACCTCCCATCTCTTACAAATTTCAATAAATTCTTGAGTGTGTGCGTAAGAGAGAGAGAGAGTATTCAGATTGCAGAAACTTAAAAATAAAATGACATGCATCTCTCTAAAAATGTAGCAGACTGGATCTAAAAATATTGGTTGCCAAGAGACAAAGAGGCTCACAACTATCATTTAATTTTCATAATGAAAAAATAAAATTTTCAAAAAATATATATGGGAAAAAAGGTACAATTAAAATTTTTGCGAAAAAAATGTATATTTCTTAGTAATTACAGTTTACATATAGTGTAGATGTTACTGGCAGTAGATATCAAATGTAATTACAGAATGTTATAATTGAATTTTTGATTTTAAGTAAATGTTTGATATTTTAAATAGTTTACTGCACAGTTAACACATTAACAAATAGTTCAAAGGCACAATAGAGAATTGCATGCAGTCAACTATATTAAGAGTAATCAGTTGTGTTTACTAGATGATTGTTTACATCTGCCAATAATTGCTTCTGCATCCAATTCATCTAGTAATTACTTTTCAATGGATAACAGCATGTATGATTATAAATTCTCATCAGACAGCAAATTTCTTAGCCTTGTCTTTATGATATTTAGCTTTGAAAATGTTGTCTCACATTGGACTTGAGTAACTGCTAGTGTGAAAATGACTTTATAAAGTTCTTATTCTTTTTTATTACTAAAACAGTTGTCTGTTTATTGCATTTTTATTTGATATGGAGGGGGCCCACTTGCCATCAGGAAAGCCACTGCCAGAGAAAGATATGATGACAATCTTTTTATAGTGTACTAATAAGAGAGTGTACTTAATTTCATTGATAATGATAAGTAATAAGTCAATATAATAAGTCATTTTTTTTTCTTTATTTCTTCTTTTTCTGTTCTTTTTCCTCATTGGCTTATGGCCATATCATGTTGAAACACTGATTCTTGTTTGATTAACGAAATTAAGGAAAGTTGAGCCTGGTCAGTACCTAAATGGATGACCACAAGGAAATATCAGGTGTCTGGTGCAGGTGGTGTAATGGATAATGGCATGGAATTGGAAATTGGAGAGCCAATTTCTAATTCCAGTCAGGTTTGTTATATTCACTTGTGCACAGATTCCCTGGAAAAAGTATGAATCCACCAGTTATGGATTGAATAGTTGAACCTGTTTCAGTAAAATCATTACTATCCAAAAAATTCTTAGAATCCAAAAAGATTTTCTGGATTTATATGACCTTCAAAAAGTTGGTAAGCTGTAAAAATCAAATCAATCAATCAATTTTCCTTGTCTTCTTTTTCACAATTTCCTATCACACAATATCTACTTTCCCTACTCTCTTTGAGTTATTTCCATTATGTGATGGCATAGCGAAAGGATCAATGGGAAATAGCTGAGTCAGTAAATGCCACTAAGTTAATACAAGGATAATGAAAACCAACAGATTACCCTTCCAACTTGTTGTGAAGTTGATATTAGCACTAATCAGCTGCTAAGTCGTACTTCTACTTGGTTAGTCTCAGAGACCACTTATATTGAATGTTCAGTTCTGCTTATGCAAATTATGCATACTAATTTGCTAGTATCACTACATCTCCCTAAACCTTAAGGGCTTTATCCCTCTCGTAGCTCTTGTACTCCTTCTGATATTTTCGTCATTCTGCTCTCTTTCTCTCTCTCCCGTATTTCTTTCCCTGGGAGACCTCGATCTGTCCCGGTCTAAGCTGTAGTCACATGTGTCCTCTTGCATACTCCGGTCTTCATCTGAACTTTCAGAGTCCTTCTGTCCTTCTTCCTCCTGCATTGTTTCCTCTGACATTTCCTTGTGTAATGGTTGACCTATCAACTCAATATCAGATGAAACTGACATCTCTTCGTCATTTCGTTCTTCCTCTTCACCCTGTGTCCTTATTTGGTCAGCATGGGCCAACACACTATCGCCATTCTCTCTATTTATTATGGCTGTATTATGGCCTTTTTGCATTATGAACTCTGCTCCTTCCGTATCTGCATCCTTGCTGTTTTTATACCACATCTTTTCACATGTAGAGTATGACATAGTTAGCGGAGCTCTAATCTGTCTCCCCATTAGAGCTGATGGGCTTTCGAGTCTTCCCGCGTGTGGTATGGTCCTATAACTTAAAAGCATCCTCGGTAGAAAAACTTCTACTTTTTCTTTTTGCTGAGAGCATGCTTTCAGCCCCTTTTTTACAGTTTGAAACATCCTTTCTGCTATGCCATTTGATTGCAAAATTCCTGTGCATTATCCGATACCAAGGTTTTTGGTACACCATTTCTAGAGAATACGACTCTTAGAATTTGCTTTATAGTGGAACTTTTCCTGTTTGCAACCCTTATTATTTCAGGCCAACCTGAAAAAGAGTCCACATATATCAATAAGAGTCCCACTCCATTTACGTAGGCATGATCCATATGGACCCTACTCCATGGCTCCGCTTCTTTGGGCCATGAATGTAACTTGGCTTGTGTAAAGTTTCTTAACTCTTTGCATTTCTTACACCTCTTTACATAATCCTCAACATCTCGTGAATAACCCGGCCACCGGCCACCAAGCTTTTTATCCTTTTTTGTGTGGCCGCTACTCCACAGTGTATATCATTATGTACACTTTCTATTAGCGTCTTTCTTTGTGTTTCTGGGGGAACTACCAGGTCCCCATTGCATATTACTCCATGTTCTACTGTTAATTTGTGCCTCATTTCTTTATAAGGTCTTTCCGCCCTAGAACAATTTCCCCACAAATTTTTTCTTATTCTTGATAGTATCCTACTTAGCACTGGATCATGTCTTGTTTCCGCAGCCATTCTGTCTAGAGACAAAACATCAGTCTCTATCAAGTGTAGGAACATATCTTCAAATTCTTCCTCCATTTTGTCTTTTGACTCCTTGTAAAATCTCAATCTTGATAGTGTGTCCACATGTGGAATTGAATTTCCTTTGACATACTCTATATCAAAGTCAAATGCCATCAATCTTATCGCCCATCGTAAAATCCTTGATGTCGTGACTTTGGGTAATTCTTTCCTTGGGTTAAATATAAACTCTAAAGGTCTATGATCACTTCTTAGTAGAAATTTTTTCCCAATTAAAAATTGTCGGGCTCTGGTAGTTGTCCACACAATAGCCAATGCTTCTTTCTCTATGTTTGAGTAATTAAATTCAGTGTTCGTTAACCTTCTCGACAAATACATTATCGGATGTCCTTCTTGTGATTATATTCCTGATATTGAATGTTCACTTGCATCTGTAGTGAGTGTTATGTCCTTTTTTGGATCAAATATTTTCACTACAGGGTTTTTTAACATTATTTCTTTTAATGTTTCAAAAGCTTTCTGCTGTTCGCTTGACCAGATAAATTCTACATTCTTTTTTCTTAAATTTGCAAATGGTTCCGTCAAGTCCGTGTATTTTGGTAAGTACCGCCTGTAAAAATTTACCAATCCCAAAAATAGACTCCAATTCTTTTTTATTTGTAGGTGTAGCTACTTTTAGAATTTTTTCTATCAAGGCTTGGTCTGGTGATATACCTTCTTTCGAAATGGAATATCCTAGAAAAGAAATTTTCTTGGAGTTGCTTACACATTTTTTTTTCATTTATCGTCATTCCGGCATTTCTTAATCTATTCAAGACTAGTTCAGTTTTCTCTTTTAATTCCTTTTCATTAGTAGCTCCTATGCATATGTCGTCTTGGTAACAAACCATATTTTGTACATTCCCTACAACCTGTTCAATGTCCCTTTGAAATATGGCACTTGCTGTTTTTACTCCATATGGCATTCTCTTCCATCTTAGTAACCCTATTGGTGTATTTATCGTGGTTACTTCTTTAAAGTTTTCATCTATTGGTATTTGGTGGTATGCCGTTTTTAAATCTATTTTTGAAAAAACAGACATTCCTTGCCAACGCATGTAATGCAAGTTCAACATTAGGTATTGGATATGAATCCGAGCATATCTTGTGATTTACTCCTATTTTATAATCTCCACAAATATGTAAATCACCATCTGTTTTCCTCAAAACCACAATCGGTGATGCCCACTTGCTACCTCCAGGTGGAACATGTTCAAGAAGGTCTTGTTCTACTAATTTACGTAGTTTTGTCACTACTAACGGCAATAAATGTACTGGTAATTTCCGTGCCTCATAATAAGAGGGGGAAACATATTCTTTTACTTTTAAACTTGCCTCATAGTTCTTTAATTTTCCAGTTTTTTCCATTTTTATTTCATTAATTAACTTAGTAGAATTCATATTAAGCACGTCATTTCCAATAAGGCCATGGTTTTTCTTGCAACTTGTCAAAATTACAGGAATTACTTCAAATTTTTCTTTTAACTCCAATGAACCATCGAAGTATCCTAATATTCTTATAACGGATCCATCAAACTGGCGAAGTTGTAAATTGCTTTTTCATAAAGGTGGCTTACCTATGTATTCCCAAAAATTTTTTGGTATCAGTGTTACTTCACTCCCAGTATCCATTTGCATATCTAAATTGCAGTTATTAATTTTAACCTTTACTATAATGTCTTTTTTCTTCTGTTCAAAAGTCTTATTCTTCACAGTAAAAACTTCCCTGTCGGTGTCGTTTTCTTCAACTCTTTCAACATTTTTCTTTTTTAATTTACACACTGCTTGAAAGTGGTTCTTTTTTAAGCAATTATTACAAGTCTTCCCTAATGCCGGACACTTTTCCTTTTTCATTTCGTGTTCATGTCCACAATACGAACACTTTTTTATCTTGTTTACCGCATATGTATCAGCGAATCTTTGTTCGGTGGGTTGACTTTTATAATAGTGGTATGTCTGTATTAGCTCTTGTTGCTGCATAAATTTAATACAAGCATTTAAAGACATATTTCCTATTTGTAATTGTTCCAATATTTTATATCGGTGAGACGCATTGGACATACCTTCAATTAATCTTAATTGAATCAAGTCCTCTTCCATGGTCTGTTCATCTTGTCCGAGTTTCTCAAATTCACAATATCTACTTGCGTTTCGTAGACAGTGTAAACATTTTATAATTGGTTCGTCAATTTCCTGTTTCGTTGACATGAATTTCGTTCTTTCTGCCACTACCAGCCTTTTCTTGGGTCTCATATTCTTTTTTATAATCTGACTTATTTTTTCGAAAGTCAGGTCTTCTAAATTTAAGGGCTATGCCATGGTGGAGACTTTCATTACCGCCTCACATCCAGCTGTAGCCAAAAATAAATCCGTGATTTCATTTTCGCCTCCCTTTTCCTTGTTGTCTTTCAACTTTTTTGTTCTCGCAGTGGCAGAGAAGCAACGAATCCAAGTATCGACAAATTCTGGATCTTCCAGAGACAATTGAAATCCTATCGGCGACGCCATTGTTGTGAAGTCGATATTAGCACTAATCAGCTGCTAAGTCGTACTTCTACTTGGTTAGTCTCAGAGACCACTTATATTGAATGTTCAGTTCTGCTTATGCAAATTATGCATACTAATTTGCTAGTATCACTACACAACTAATGTTCGGTTTTTGAAATTTTTTTTTACAAAAATCTTTTTAAGCAAGTCTAAGGGAAGCAACTTCTCAATGTATTTTTTTAAATGCACGCCATATGTCTGTATATCAAAACATACAACCTAGATATTATTCTGGAAAATGAGTATAAACGGCAAAAAAAAAAAAAAGGATTTATTTAAAATCAATGTTTACAGTAGGATAATAGATAAAAAAAATCTTAATTTTATGAGAGGATCAGATAAAAAATACAGAATCAGCATTCTTTAAAATTTAATATCTGACTTAGTATTTAGATGACTATTGCAATTATGTTAGACATTACAAATATCACTTCTGTACTTATTGCATTTTATCTTTCTATTAAGGTTTTTGCCACAGTCTTAAATTCTTGTTAATGTAAAATTTTTGTTTATTTTATGGAATATCTCCCTTGGTAATTATTTTATCCTTCTACTTGAGAATCATTAACCAAGCATTGAGGAATTTCAGCATTACTTTTCTTTCTTTTTTTTTACCAATTACCTATATACTGCTCAATATTAGAAGTAACAATAAAGTTTTATTTACTTTTTTTAAAGATTACAAATTTTGCTTGCATGTTTTTGCTTATTTAGTTATAATGTTTCTCCCAAATGTTTTCCATCTAAAAATACCATCATATTATAATTTAAGTAACTCATTGAGGTTGATATGCTGTAAAACAAACCAAACCAAACCATGAAATTTTTACAGGTATTACTAATTTTATTTAATAACTTTTACTAATGTCCTCATGATAACTTTATCATCATGTAAGTAGCAGTGAAACTCTGTTCTATCCTTGGTACAGGAATGGAGCACACTTTGCAAGATTTTAAAAATTGGTTTATCACCAAGCATTGTATTTGGCAGTTTAATGCCTTTTCTGAGATAAGAAAATAAATATGAAATAATATAATTAGATTTCATAATAGTAAAAGGTATATTAATATTTTCCTTCTACTTGTTATCACTGTAAATTTTCAAAATGGGATCTTCATTATTCATATGAAAGATACTGATCTCTGTACATTTTTTTTGAGTTATAATATTTCATAAATAATATTTATTTAAAATTGTAAAAAATTAGTAAAATCACTTTTAATATAAAACTGAATCTTTCAAGAAAAACAAAAACAAAACAAAGAACTAACATTGTTAGTTGTTTTTTTTGGAGGGGGGGGGGGTTAAGTCACATAAATCCAAGCTATAAATAAGAGTATGGTTAAATCAATTTAGTTTTTATTTTATTTTAATTTTTCTTCACAGTTGCAGATATGAATTTGAAATATACATCTCCCATAGAAGAAATGCAAGAAATATTGTTATATATTGAAAATAGTAAAGTGCTTGGAAAATGGAGAAGTTTTGTAAATGCTCTCAAAGAAGCAGGTAAGAAATTTCAGTTTTTATTACCAGAAAGGAAGACATTTATTATGATCACAGTAATTTAAAATGCTAATAAACTTTATGTTTAAAGAAAGAAGTGATTATTTGGAATGTTTTATGTTCTCATTTTAACCACTAACAGATAGAAGAGTACCTAATTTCAGTATTTCTGAATACTTACTTTCTAAGTGGAAAGATTGTCAGTTCATAGTTAAATGTCACTAGATTGTGAAGAACTACTTGTAGAGTTTTAGCTACTATACTTATGTACAGTGCAGTCTTCTCTATAGTGTTGCTTTATTTTTTTTTTTCAAATACAAAGCATGAATATATCTTGATTTGCATATAATATGGGGTCCCCACTTTTATTGGAATTAAAAGGAAGCAACCTTTGTAGTATGTAGTAAATATTAGGTTGGTGCAAAAATAATGATGTAATAATATCGTTTTTTGACATTAAAAAATACGTCAAAAAACGACATTATTACGTCATTATTTTTGCACCAACCTAATATAAGAAGTTTGTTAAATGGCCAAAATTAAGCCCCTAATGCTGACATCATGCTGGTGTATATAATGTGCAAAATATAAATGAACAGTTCTTTTTGTTTTGCATCCACCATAACATGGGCATAGAGGCACACACAATCTAAAGGAAAATGCTAACTTTGTTTTAATGCATTAAATCACCATATTTTACTATGCATGGATGATGTGAAACAAGAGTGATCATTAAGACAATTTTAGAGGTCAATGATCAGGTAAAGTTGAGAATTTGTACCAAGAAAAATTTGCCTTCTTAATCATTAATTCCTTTTTTCTTATTGTATTATTTTTTTTACTATTTTCTATTTATAAACTTCAGAAATAGTTAATTGCTTTCTTGAGTATAAAAGCATAGGGAAATCTGTTTTCTTTAATGTACTTTAATATATACTAACAAAATATGACCCTATTTGATTTTTTATCAATTAATGTTACTGTTATGAAGTAGAGTAATCTCTGTAATAGACATTGTAATTCTTCTAGCATTCATGTGGTGTTCTGCTTTTGTAGCAGTATCTCATTTACATGCAATACTACATCTCCCTCAACTGAAATGGCCTTATGCCCTTTGTTGATCTTTGGTTTCTTCTAATTATTCTTGGGAATCTAAACTGTCTTTCTTGGTGTGTATCTTGAATTCTTCTTATAGGGGACCTAGGTCGGAGTTCATTTTCCTCTTCTGACTTTTTTGTTAGATTTCTGGTCATTATTATTCAAAGATTGTTCCACTTCTGGATTCATTAGTCCCCTCTTCCCCTTCATGTTCTTCACCTTCAGATTCTTTGTCTATTTCTATATCCTTGGGTTCCATTCTGCATCTGAATTGATCCACATGGGCCAGTACATTTTGCCCATTTTTCATTAATATTGCTGTGTTGTGTCCTTCCTGTATTACAAAGTTCACGTTCTCTGGATTAGATTTTTTTGTCTTTTTTATACCATACACTTTCACTTGTTGAAAACGATATTGTTATGGGAGCTTTAATCTGTCTATCCATTAAAGCGGATGGATTTTGTAGTCTGTCATCATGTGGAATTATTCTATAGCTTAATAGTAATCTTAGTAAATAACTTTCTATATTATGGGGAAAATGCTTTTAGCCCCATTTTGACAGTCTCTACCATTCTTTCTGTGATTCCATTCAACTGTGGGTGGTAGGGTACTGTTTTATACAGAACACATCCAATATGCTTTAGCCACAAACACAAACTTTCCTTTAAAAATTCTGTTCCTTGAAAATATTGTTCTTAATATTTGTTTTACAGTAGTGGCTTTTCTGTCAGTATCCTTAATTATTTTGGGCCATCCTGAAAATGAGTGCATTAAAATTAAAAATAGCCCCATGCATTTAATATGGGCATGATCCATGTGTACCTGAACCTATAGTTCTTTTTCTTTAGGCCACGAGTGAATTTGGGTTTGCTGAAAGATTTTTTATTTTGGCACATTTTGGTTATCTTTTTACATAGTCTTCTACATCTCAAAGATATCCTGGCCACCACACTTGTAATTTTAATCTCATTTGTATTGTTGTTATACCACAATGTACACCTTTTATTACTTCTTTTCTTAAACTTTGTGGGGGTATTATACTATCTCCATTGCATATTATGCCTTTCTCTACAGTTATGCCTTGATTCTTTGTAGGGTCTTTCTGACATTGAACAATTTCTCCATGTTTCTTTTTATTCTGTCTGAAATTCTACTTAACACTGGATCTTGTATGGTTTCCATTCTGAGATGATTTAGGGATAACACATCTGTTTCAACCCAGTGCAGTATTTTATCTTCTGAATTTTCAGATGTTTCTTATTTTTTACTGTTGAAATTTAGTCTGGATAGCGAATCCATATGTGGAATAGTGTTCCCTCTTATTTATATGAGGTCAAAATCAAAAGCCATGAGTTTATAGCCCATCTTAAAATTCTAGATGTAACTTTTGGTAATTCCTTTCTGAAGTTAAATATAAACTATAAAGGTTTGTGATCTGACTTTAACAAAAATTTTCGAGTGCTTTCTGTGCTCCATACTATTGCTAATGCTTCTTTCTCAATATTTGAGTAGTTAGCTTCAGCTAATGTTAATTTTCTTGACAGGTACATTACTGGATAACCTTCTTGAGATAAAATTGTGGCTACAGCATGTCCACTTGCATCTGTAGTCAATGTCACTTCTTTTTTTGGATTCAAGATTTTTGTTATCAGTTTTCTTATCAGTGCCTTTTTTAAACTTTCAAAAGCTATTTTTTTCTTTTGAGTTCATTTAAATTCTGTATTCTTTTTCCATAATTAATCGTTCTATTAGGTCATTGTATCTAGGTAGATATTTGCTATAAAAATTGGTCAATCCCAAAAAGAATTCTAATTCTTTTTTATTTTTTAGTGTAGATACTTCCGATATTTTATTTATCAGTTTATTGTCTGGTGAAATTCCTTCTTTAGATATTTGGTATCCCAAATACTATATTTCATCACTATTTATTGTCAGACCAGTATTTTTTAATTTATTTAAAACTTGTTCATTTTTTTTTTTAATTCCTCTTTACCGTAAGCACCTATGCCTATATCGTCTTGATATATGATGATATTTTTTACCTCCTGTAGTGAAAGAGATAATCAGTTACCCCGAAAAAAGTTTGTATTTTGTGTGCGATCTGCCGAAGAAAAATTATCAAAAAGTAGTTAAAAAAATCTACTTCAATGACTAGAATCTATGCTAATGTTCTCCCCTCCCCTGAATGGCATGACCAATTAGAAAGATCTCTCGATGAACCAAAGCCATTGTTTTTCGCTTATAAACGCAGAAGATTTTCTGAGCTGGTGAGCCGAACATGTGTTTTTGCTTGTGAGAAGTGAAGGTTGGACATGTGACCCCATTTTGTTGTTTCTACTTTACTTGTTGAACTGTGATTTGGCTATAAGTGTTGCGGTCGAGAAACAGAAGAAATCTATTGCAGTTGCTACTATAAGTTGACAGTCTTTTCTTTTCTTTTCTTTTCTTTACTGCAACAAGTTATTTCGGCATTTACTTTATCTCTAGCAAGATGACAGAACAATTCGACATAAAACTGATCCCCGAATTCAGTGGTGATACGAGTGGACAGTCTGTGGTTGAATGGATCAAAAATGTGTAACTGGTTTGCGAATTATGCGAGATCATGAAAATTGAATAGATTCTTCCACTGTGCTTGAAAGGCAGCGCCCTTGCTGTATATAGGCAGCTGAGCAAAGAACAGAAAAGAGACATTGAGCAAATAAAGCACACTCTACTAACCGCATTTGGAACTGACCAGTTCGTGGCTTATGACCAATTCCAGGCGCTGCGTCTGTGACCTGGTGAGACAGTAGACATATATTTGGCAGAATTAAAGAAGCTTGCCATACCGATCGCACCGCTTCCTGAAGAATGAATGACCTGTGCCTTTGTGTATCGATGTTAAGCAGATACTCCATGCATCATACAGAATGGAAGACATGATGCTCAATCAATTGTTGACCAGAGCCTGTACTATTACAATCAACAAAAAAGAGGCTGATGAACCAGAATCCACAGTCGTTCAACCAATTGAAGTCAAAGAGGATCCAACCCAAGCCATCTGTTGCCATGGCGATGTCACCTGCTATTGGTGCTCTGAGCCGAATCATTTTGCCAAAGGCTGCTGCTATCAATGCGAAGAAATGCACAGCGGGTTGGCACGAAAGGCATGTCTCAATCTACGCTGTTTCCAATGTCCAGGAAATGGGATGGGGGACACAACGTCAGCGCCAGTCTCTTCCCCGCACCGAACATGAAAGAAGCACTCCCTGTGATTAAGGTGCACATCAATGGAAGAATGCGTACCACTTTAGTAGATTCGGGCTGCTCTCGGTCACTCATGAACGGCTCGATTTGTCGACAGTGGAGCAGACAAAAGATGGACGTACTAACGGCTGATGGAAAGGCTCTCAGAAGCCAGGGAGTTGGAAACATCAAACTCAGTATCAACAACAGTGACCCCGTCACAGTCAGTGTGTTGGTTGTGGACAGCGGGTTATTAGGTTTTGAACTGCTCCTTGGGATGGACATTATTAAGGAGCTGCACAAAGGTGGGGAAGTCAAGTTTTCTGATCCGCCCATCTGTGCTGCTTTGAGGATCAATGATTCCAACTTTAGCTCAGAGTTTGACCAAAGGATGAAGACATGGACAGCACTGTGGAAATGGTCAGAAAATAACCCACCAGAAAAGCTCCAGAACCGAGTGTCAGAGTATTTGGTGCCCAAATGCGTCAAGGAAGAATACCAGCACGAATTGCTGGTGTGGCTGGACAATGGATGGCTGACTCTGTATCCCGAGAAAGAGCTTGGTCCTCCAAGAGGCCTCATCCCATTGATGGCCGTGGTACAGAAGAACAAGGGAAAGGTGCGCCCTGTACTAGATTATAGAGAACTGAACGAACATGTAGACACATACACGGCTCATGCTGATGTGTGTGCACAAAAATTGAGAGAATGGAGAAGAAAGGGGTCTAATGTCTCTGTGATAGGACCTTCGAAAGGCCTACTTGCAGGTACGCGTGCACCGGTCACTGTGGCCATTTCAGACAGTGATCCTTAATGGGAGGAGATACTGCTTAACGTGAATGGGATTTGAGCTCAATGTGGCGCCGGCTGTCATGAAAGCCATTGTGGATGCTGTGCTATCCAAGGATGAGACAATTCATAAAGTGACGTCAGCTTACATTGGTGACATCTACATCAACGAAACCTTTATGCCAACTGCACAGGTGAGAAAGCATCTTGCTGACTTTGGGCTTGAGTGTAAGAGCCCAGGACGACTGGAGAACAGTGCTCGTGTGCTTGGATTGCAGGTCTGGGGGGAGCATAATGTGCTTTTGTGGAAATGTGAAAGTGAGCTCCCAGACATTCCAGGACAAATGACACGACACAGCGTGTTCTCATTATGTGGAAAGCTGGTGGGACATTTTCCTGTGGGCGGTTGGATCTGCATTGCAACTGCATTTATCAAACAAACCAACAAATGATGTTCCCCTTAAACACATGATCACGGAAGTCATTACCAGGGTGCATCAAGACAACCCTGTACATGGTAAATGTGCATTGGTGGATGTGAATTTGACGTCTGAGTCGATGCAAGCTCCCTTGCAACAGCAGTGTCTTGAAATAGATGAAACTGTCATGGAAGATGCATGTTGGTTGCGTCCCGAGAAGGATACACAGCATATCAACCTGTCAGAATTAGAAGCCATTATCAAAAGAGTAACTGCAGCCCTTCAGTGGAATGCAAAGGTGTTGTACTTATTCACAGATTCCGCATGCATGCATAAGTGGATAGTAGACACTCTTACGGGGAAGGCCAGGATACGTACAAAGGCTGAGAGCGAAATGCTCATTTGAAGGCGGCTAGACACACTGTGAAAGTTGGTAAGTGAGTACAACTTATCAGTAGATATACAGCTGGTTAGATCAAATCAGAACAAGGCAGATACTTTAACAAGGGTACCCCAGAGATGGCTTGACGCTGTTAAGAAAGAGGTAGAGCCAGTAGGACATGTCTGTGCAGCATCAGCGAGCAACAGTAACTCAGATTTACTAAAATCTGTGCATTGCCATCCTGGTGTAAAATGGACCCTATATTTCGTGAGGCAGATTGATCCCTCTGTATCCAAAGCTGCTGTCAGGCCAGTGGTCAGAGAATGCAAGGAGTGTCAGTCCATCCACCCAGCACCTGTGCAATGGCCAAAAGGACAATTGAGTGTGAGCAAAGTGTGGCACTGTGTTGGAATGGACATCACCAATCATAATGGAACTTGCTATCTAATCCTGATTGACTGTGGCCCAACCCGGTTCACTATTTGGCATCGACAGGATTTTGCAAGCATGATTGACCACTTGCGGGTGTTGTTCTTTGAACATGGACCTCCAACGAAACTCCTCACTGACAACGACACTGCATCCCACAGTGGACTATTTAAAGATTTTTTGGATTCGTGGGGAGTGCACCTCAGATTTTGCCGCACATATGTCCCATCAGGAAATGGCATAATCGAGCAATGCCATTGGAACATCAAGAGAATCGCTGCTAGGAAGCAGTGTTCCATAATGGAGGTGGTGTATTGGCACAATGTTACCCCTAAAGACAATAATGTATCACCCTCAACTGCACCAGCCAACATGATTTATCGGTACAAAGTCCAGCTAAGAGGCATTGACGCGACGCATTCAACTGAATGGATAAAAGAACGAGCGCTGTATGACCTGGGTGATCGCGTGTGTGTAAAAGCTCCACATAGCCAGTGTACAACTCGGTACTGGGTGGGGCATGTCACTGGAATAAGTAAATAAGTAATGGAATACCAAGACACATAAAAGACTTGCGTCGCTATGAAGGTTCAGATACTTCAACAAGTGACATTAGCGGTGAGTGCTCAGGAAGTGAACGAATAATAACCATCAGAGGTAGGGCTAGCACCTCTTGAGATGGCGAAGACTCTGTGCGTGAGGTTGTCAGATCAGGAGAATCCTCAGAAGACGAGTCTTCAGAACATACCACACAATCCCCTCCAACGGTCGCCCCACTCCGGAGAAGCACAAGAATAAAGAGGCCCACCCCTGAGTGTCACTTATGTGACCAGTGGGAGTGTAGTGAAATAGATAATAAGTTACCTCAAAAAAAAGTTTGTGTTTTGTGTGCGATCTGCCGAAGAAAAATTACCAAAAAGTAGTTAGCAAAAATCTAGATCGACTAGAATCTCTGCTAATGTTCTCCCCTCCCCTGAATGGCATGACCAATCAGAAAGATCTCTCGATGAACCAAAGCTGTTGTTTTTTGCTTATAAACGCAGAAGATTTTCTGAGCTGGTGAGCCAAACATACATTTTTGCTTGTGAGAAGTGAAGGTTGGATGTGTGACACCATTTTGTCGTTTCTACTTTGCTTGTTGAACTGTGATTTGGCTACAAGTGTTGTGGCCGAGAAACAGAAGAAATCTATTGCAGTTGCTACTATAAGTTGACAGTCTTTTCTTTTCTTTACTACAACACCTCCTCCAATAGAACTCTTTCAGTTGCCATTTGAAAAATATGGCTTGAAGGCTTAACTCTAAATGGAAGATGAGACCATCTTAGTAAACCTATTAGGGCATTAATTGTAGTGACTTCTTTGAATTTTCTGTCAATTTCTATGGTTATATGCTGATTTTCAGGTCACTCTTGACAAAGTATTTAATTCCTGCTAATTCAGGATTTGCTCTTTCTATGTTAGGTAAGGGAAATGAATCAGAATATATCTGATGATTCACACCTACTTTGAAATTTCTGCATATCCTCAAATCACCATTATATCACAACAATTGGTGAAGCCCAACTGCCACCACCTTGGGTAACTTTTTCCCAATATGCCCTGTTCTACCATTTTCTTTAGTTTTCTAACTACAATGTGTAGAATGTGAATAAGTATCTTTTGAGATTCAAAATCAATCGGGTGATTATTTTCTTTTGGACGAATACTTGCTTTATATCCTTTTAATAGTCCTATGTCAAGTTCTTCTGACTTTATACAATTTATTAATTTTGCTGTATCCACTTTTAAAACATCTATTCCCAGGAGTCCATGATTTTTGTGCATTCTACAGCAGTGTTTTGTCTAAAAAGTTCCTTCAAAGGAGCCTAGAGTTTTGATGAAAGATCCATCAAATTGTTTTAAAATAAGATTATTTTTTCTTAATTATTGTTTACCCATTTTTTTCCAGAAATTCCTTGGGATCAAGGTAACATCACTTCCTGTGTCAACCTGCATCAGAAAAGTTATGCCATTCAATTTTACTGTCTCTCTATTTTTTCAGGAGTTCTTATGAAATATACTTTTGTATTTTCAGTACAAGGGTTTATACTTTCTACCCTTTCTATTCTCATTTTCTATCTGCACACAGATTGGAAATGGTCTTTTCTTTTACAGTTTAAACATAATTTTCCTAGGGCTGGACATTTGTTTTTATTTCTTTTGTGCTCTTTGTCGCAATATTTGCACTTAATTAGGATTTCATTTGTGTTGTATGCTTCCACATTGTTTTTAGAATTATTAAATTCATTAATTAATTCTAATTGCTGCAAGAATTCTACCCTGGCTTCTAAATTCTTATCATTTACTTGTAGCTGTTCTAGGATCTTATGTTTGTAACATCATACATGCCTTCAATTAATCTTAGAAGGATCTAATTTTTCTTCTATAGACATATCTCTCAAACCCATTTTTTCAAATTTGCAATATCTTGATGCTTCTTTCAATCTGTGTAAATATTGCATTATGGTTTCATTTGGGTTATGTCTATTTACCAGAAATTTTGTTCTCTCTACAATAACCAGCTTTTTTGTTTGGTTGCATGTTTCTTTTTATAGTAGTTGAAATTTCCTCATATGTTAAGTTTTGTAGTATTTTGGGATACACCATAATGCATATTTTCTTTATGGATTCACATCCTACCAAAGCTAAAGATAAATCAGTAATTTCATTCTCCCCTTTGGAGGCTTTCTTGTCTTTCAGTTTCTTTACCCTAGCCAATGCTGTGAAACATCTAATACAAATTTCTATGTGCTCCAGTTCATCCAATGCAGTTAAGGATTCTATTGGCAATGTCATATTGTTATGAAATAGAGTAATCTCTGGAATAAACATTGTCAGGTAAACAGATAGTATTTGTCATAGCAGTATCTCATTTACATACAATATTACAGTTACAATGTAATTAATTTAAAGATCTTAAAAAATACAATTCTACTAAATTATTGCACTTGGAAGAAGGATAAAGGATGAGAAACACAATTTAACGTTTTTATTTTTTGCTATCACAGCAATTATCTGATATTAAGTCAATTTTTAAATGTGCTTTCTTCATATGGAAGTAAAAAGAAGAATCATTTTGTCTTTAAAATTTACTCAGTAACTACATTGGGTTATAGATAAATTTCATAGGCATTTATGTACATATTTTGTACTGAAGAAAACCAAATGAATAAAGTTTGTCATTAGTTTGTTTATTTGGTAATTATAAGGAAAGGCCCCTCAAGTACTCAATAGTATCCATGTTTTTTGAACAGATTTATGTATTTCTCTATTTGCATCTCTATATTTTTTTTTACTTTCTATGGTGGTTCATGCCTTCTTGTGTAGAAAGACTGACTAACCTCTCTACATTTATCATTGAAACATTGACTTGTTCATCCACTGTGATTAAAATATCTGCCCATGGAACAGGACAAAAAGTGGGTCGTAAAGGCATAACACTTTCCATTTGTATGCTTGCTGCATGGACCTATTGCATTCTCAATCTGTTCTCAGGTGATTAAATCCTTCTCCACTCAATCAGTTGTTTCAGCGTTTTCCTTACAGTCTTACTAACCAGTAACTATGAGCAAACTTTATAAGATAATACTTCATCTCTCTATTTTTTTTTTTTAGTTTCTTTGCTTGCTCATGCCCAGCTAATAATCATTCATAATAGGCATCTCTACCTTTATGTGCTTTACACAGGCCATATGCTGGTTTTTATTTTTTTTAATAAACTTACAGTTTTAACACTTTGAAGTTCTATTGTTGAATGATGTTGAATCGGTTAACATTTTTTTTCCTAGCATCCAAAATTCTGGTGATAAAATGTACATGCCAAAATACCAATGTCCAAATGGCTGCACCAAAATGTACCATACCACAAATTTTTTATTGTTTTATTGAAAACAAAATGTAACAAATAACCAATGTTTAAGCAAGAGATGAGATCCTAAAATTTTCTCAAGTGTTATTTTGCTATTATTTATGTATGGGATAATAATGCTAAATAGATATTGTTACTCATATTTAAACAATATTTATCCTAAATTGTATTAACTTGAATTTCTTTATTTTTTTTTATTATAAAAGGTTATGAAAGCTTGTATAATAAGTTAGCAAATAAAGGAGTCGATATTGATGACAGCCAAGATGTACAAAGTATCAAAGTGATGCAAACAGGAATTGTACAGTCTATAGATATGAATAAGGAATTATTGTTACAAATAAAGATTGAACTGATTAATGAACGATGTTACCAGGAAATAGAGAAAAAGCAAAAAGAATCAGGAGACATTGCTGCTGCTGAGATGTTACTTGAAAATATCTATAGATTCAAGGATGGATGGTACAAGACCTTTCTAAGGATCCTTGCATGGAATGGTCAAAGTGGCTTGGTAAAAAAGATTAACTTTGATTTCCGTGAGTAAAGTTTTGATATTTTTCTTTTGTAGAATGATGATTATGATAGTTTATCTCATTGTAATTATAACTTTGTTAAAACTTTAGAAACAAACCTTGGAAGTAATATTATCTTGACTTTTATTATTATTAGATGAAACATTGTCAATTATTATTCTTTTACTATTGTTTCTTACATCTTAATTTCAGTTTCTTGCAACTACTCAGACTGTCATTACGTGACTATTAGTTCATGATAGATCAAAAATAAAATAAATAAGATGATGTAAGCTTATTTGAATATCATTTAAAAAAGTAGATGTCCATCACAAAATTAAAAAAAGTGATAGACATGTTTGTTTTTGTAAGCAAAATATATTCATGGCTAAGTTCATAAAAAATTCTATATAATAAATGTGACCTTTCATTTTTGATGGGGGGTCTATGGTAGTTATAAAATAATACTAAGTTTACCAACTGATCATAATTTTAAAAAAGTCATGACATAAGTTTTTCTTTTTGATAACTATTAAACACTTTCATTCAGACTTTTGCACAAACAAAATTTAGTATACTTTAAAAATATTAATAAGTTCATGAGACTTTCCATAAACATTTTTAGATCCAATATCTTTTCAAACATAAAGTAATTTTTTTTCTTGAAGACAGAAATG
>OZ010577.1:98555727-98668227 GCA_963932145.1 Acanthosepion lycidas | reverse complement strand
AAGCTTCAAGAAAGATTTTTAAAAATTCATTTCAAACCTTTGGTATCACATTTCTGTAGAGGTATCTGTTCCTCATTTTGATTTCAAAAATTATTTCTTACTTACATGTTATAATTTATTGCAAAGGTGTTTTACCTTTCTACTCTTTTTTTTTATTCCATGGAAATCATGCAGCCATGAAAGTCACCCTACCTGATGCTTCAAAGAAAACGGAGCTAAAAAAATCTATTAATCCAACAATAAATGAAGAACTCTTACAAGGAGCTTACTGTCGAAAAAACTGTATTATTTACATTAGTACAAGAAGAAATGTTGTAGCATTGACCATTATCAAAGTAAGGAAACTTTTCTATTTGTTAATGCAAGTATTTTGTAGAAGGAATTTTTATGAAAAAGTATTTAAAATACATTTATCATTTGAAATATATTATTTTTGTCATTTGTTTGAGGCTCAGCTCTACTTAACTGTTTCATTTGTAGAAAATAGGGAAAAATTGGTGGGAGGGGGATAATTTATGGATATTAGCATTTATTCAATCTTCCTCAAACCACAACATTTATCCGAATCAAAAAATATTGATTTATTTTTTTATCAATTTAGAAAGGAAGTGCTATTTGCAATATAAATACAGTGTAAAAATTAATCCACAACAAAATTTCTCTGCATGATAAATAATTATTATTTCTCAACATTTGTGCAACTCTGTAAAAATAAAAAAGCAAAAACTGGTTAAAAAAACTTCAAAACTTCAAAATATAGTTTTTAAATTATTTAACCTCACCATCCTTCTTTGAATCCATTCTTAAAGAATCTAACTTATATCTATCTGATACAAAGTGTATATGTGTGCATATATATATTCAAAATGCAAATCAAGAGTAACAGTATATTATGGACTGTACATGGAATATGAAATTTGGGGTTGGTTACTGAGTACAACTCAATCTACTAATCATAAGAGTTCATTATACAGCTAACAAGTTTCTTGATTGAAAGTCACACACAGATATCAATAACATAAACACATTTCAAACTTGTCAGAAAATACATAGAACTCTTTAAGAAATCAGGCATCAATTTGACACTATATTTATATTATGAACAGAAATTCCACTTCTAAATTGATATAAAGAAATCAATATTTTTCAATTTTGATAAATGTTGTGACTTGAGAAAGTATATATATATTCAAGATCAAATACAGATCAAATGTGGATCCAAATCTGACAGGATGATGAGATAAAAGAACAAATTGGAAACATTTATAAATCTAACATGTTTCACTTTTATTAAAGCTTTGTCAGATATTTAGAGAAAACAGACAAAAAGACAGAACTTTGGTATTTTTAATTTTGTTTGGATGAATTCTTATTGGTCAGTCATGTATCACATGCATTAAAATCATAGATAATTCTATAGGTATGTAAGTTTGTAAAAATTCTAGTATGTTTAAGCAGACATCAGATGTTTATTCATAATTGTGTATGTGTGTCTGTCTAGTAGGAGGAGTTATAATGTCTTTACCTTTGTGCTGTCAGTTGGCACAGTGGACTGGCACTCCATTTAATCTTGGGCTGTTTTTTATATACATACTCTTTGTATTAGAGAAAATACTTTGAAATCTTAATAATAACATTATTACCAACACTAGCCTAAAAGATTACATTGCATCACCATCCTTCTTTGAATCCATTCTTAAAGAATCTAACTTATATCTATCTGATACAAAGAGTATATGGGTGCATATATATATTCAAAATGCAAATCAAGAGTAACAGTATATTATGGACTGTACATGGAATATGAGATTTGGCGTTGGTCACTGAGTACAACTCAATCTACTAATCATAAGCTAACATTATACAGCTAACAAGTCTCAGTATCAAACATAAAACATCTGAAAATACAAAGCATAAATTTAGCTACAAAATTTGTTTTTGAACTCAATCAAAAATGATCTGAGATTCTTGATTGAAAGTCATTTCTCTTTTTCTGTAGATTAACAAATCTAACATAACTGGCATAGTATTGAATTCGAACAAAATTTTGTAGCTTTTTTTTAACAAATTTCAACAACAGTATTTAGATATTTATACATAAATATATGCCATTTTGTTCCACCACCTTTCACCATTTTTGAGGTAACTTCATGATATCATCCTCTGGGGGATGAAGTGTTTTTTTGTTTTTTTTTGGTGGAGGGTGCTGGCTTCTAGAAAATTGAAGTTCTTCCCATTAAAAGAATTTTGTAGGAATTGAAATAAAGTGATAATTCAAAGCTGCAGGAACAGGTGTATCAGTTTCAGCTGGGTTTGCAAATAGACTTGAAATCTGGAATTGTTCTGGCCAATTCTACAAACTTTTCATTAATTGCTGCCTTTTTTAACCAATACAATTGGGAAGAGTACATATTTGAATTTTGCAGAAAGAGCATGTATGCACATTGCCCTTCTAATCTCATGATACACTGCATCTGCTTCTTCAGATACATATCAACTTTAGGAAAGTGGTTAATAGGGCCTCATTTAATTTTTACCAGGACCTTTTTTGCTTTACATTATTGTAAACAAACCATTTTTCATTGCTTATGATTATTCTTTTCAAAAATGGGCAAATTTTCTTGCGTTTGAGCAGAGAATTGCAGATGGAAATATGGCCAATTAAATTTTTTTCTGTTAGGGACCCAAACATCTTAGCAATTCATATATCTATGTTTTTTCAAATGCCTTACAATGCTCATAAGAGATATGTTGAATAGATCTGTAATGTTCCATATTGTGTGACCTGGATTATTTTTTAAACAGCATTTTGATTTGCAACCCTGAAGGAATGTTCTTAGACTTTGAGATCAAAATTTCCACTTCTGTAGCTAGCAAATTACTTACAAACAATACTCTTAGCTATGATCCTATCTCCATAAAATGGCACTTATCTTTTTACTATTTGTACATTTTTTTCCTTTCTGAAAATTAAAGAGCATCACATGATGAAATTGCATCTTATTTTCTTCCAGTTTCACTTTTAACATAAAATCATTTAAAATGCACAATCAACACGCATCATACAGAAATATCATATTTCAGAAAATGTGTATGTCATAAGTTTCAATCATGTGTGAAACAAAAACGTTTGTTTCATGTGCCACCTATTGAAAAATGCTACTGACTTTTGTTCAAAACTCAATATTTATTTATGTATTGATCAGCCTTTCTATTTTGAATCAGAATTTCCTTTATATACTGCCTCAGATTTAAATTTGAAATGTGTTATTTCAAAAAATGTCAGCATGTAGCTAACAAAACTTTTGTTTATGATACTGATAATGTTGACTCCTTGATAGTAACTGAGATTGTCAAAAGTACTTTTACAAAAATAGAACAAAAACATCAACTTTGCACAGTTTATTCATAATTTTGATCTAAATGTACAACAATTTATTTGAAAATTAGAAAAATACATTAAAAAATCAAATGGGCAGATCTTGTTGGTTGAATTTAATAAAACTTATTCTATGTATACTAACACACATACACACACACTTTTCTCTTTTTCATTTAGATGCATTTGGATATTCATAAGAAGAATAAAGTTGTATTTTTAGGAAGTTCCACATCTGTGGAGCTGCAGAAATACTTGCTTGACACAAATTTGACAAATTGCCAAGTTTTCAACTTTACAACTGAGAGCAGTAATTCATTAGAGCAAGAATTGATGCGGTATGTTTCTTTTTCATTTTATTTATTGAAAATATCTAAATCACATTTTTATTTAATCCTTCTTTTCTAAGTGAACATTCAGGAATATGTGTAAAATTGTTATGATCTAAAGTCAACCCCATTGTTGATATTTAAAGAATAAATACTGTTGATTATTGACATATTCAGTAATTATAGAACTTGGTTATGGAAACATTGTGTTAATTAAGAGTAAATCTTCAATCCCTCATTTCTTCAATCAATTTGAATTTGAATTGCTAATAAAGCAGAATACTTTGCTCATAATTCCAATTCCAATCTCAAATTCATCAGGAGTCTTATTGCCTGATCTTCCACTGAGAACCAATTCTCTACTGTGTGATATACTTATAACTCCATTGATGGTTTCCACTATCATTTCCAAACTTGATATTCATAAGGTATGTGGACTTCATGGTATCTATGCAATTATCCTAAGAAATTATGCTCCAGAACTGGTTCCTGTTCTCTCTAAACACTACAACAAATGCCTTGCTGCTTCTTCCTTTCCAGCTCATTGACAATCCTCTTTTGTAGTTTCTGTTTTTAAGAACTTGGTTGAATCGTTTGATCCTTTGAATTATTGCAGTATTAGTCTTCTCCTTTCTGGTAAAGTGCTAGAATCTCTAATCAACTCTGAATTGGTTAAGAATCTCACTTCACCCAGTGTTCTCTCAGACAAGCAATATGGTTTTCACTTCTATAGGTCAACCACTAATGTGTTAATGGTTTTTACTGAAACAGTCTGTCCAGCTTAGATAAGAACTGTGAAGCTTGAGCTGTGGTTGTAGAGATCTTGAAAATGTTTGACGGAGTTTATCTTCTTTACATGATGAAGGGCTATGGTGTCTACAAATAAATTTTTGATTTGATCCAATTTTTCTTAACAAATCATGAAATTAATATTGTGTTGAATGGCCACTCTTTTAGATCCTTTCACATTAATGCAGGTGTCTGTCAGCACTCTATCCTTGGACCTACTTTGTTTCTTATCTTCATCAACAACCTTCTCAATGTCATCAGTTCCCAACATGGTATCTATGCTGATGACATAACTATTTAATCCTGTCTTAATAACACTGTCTGATAGGTTTGATAACGTAAAATTGGCAAGTGATCTTGAAAATGACATCTGATCTGTTGTTAAATGGGGCAAGAACTGGGTTGTAAATTTGAATGCCTCTAAAACTATACTGCCTTCTTTTAGTCATCTTAGAGAATCATTTTTGTCTTCCATTAGCATAGCTGATGATAACTTCCAGAAGAGCAGCTCATTGTCCTTTCTCAGTCTCAAATTTTCCATTGGCATGAATGGGAATGTTTATATTGAATAAATTTCTTGGTTTGCTGTTAGGAAAATTGGTTCACTGTGTTGTACTAGACAATATTTCTTACTAATATCCATCTTGCATGTTTATAAATCTACCATTCATCTCTGTATTGAATATTGCTACCACATCTGATCTGGTGCTCCTGATATATAATCTTGAGATTCTCAACAAAATCCAAAACAGAATCTGTAATTCCTGAGTTAGCATCTTAACTTTAATCACTTTCTCATTGTCATAACATAGCTTCCCTGTGCTTTTTCTATAAGTATTTTTATGGCAATTATCCTAATGAGGTTTCTTCTCATGAATTTAAGTGTAGTATTAGATTAGCTACTAGGTCTCATTATTTCACTGTTGAAATGGTGAGATGTAACCATTATATTGTAATACTTTCTTCTCTCACACTTCTTCCCTGTCAAACTCTTTTCCAGCTTCTTGCTTTCCCCTCAACTGCAATCTTCAAAAACTTAAATGCCAGATCAATTGCCATCTGTCTTCCTGAATCCTGTTCTTTTAGTGTACTTTCTCTTCACTTACATTTTCTCATATTCTCAGTAACCTCTTGCACCTTAGTGGCATTATCATCTTTCTTGGAGTTAAATGATAATAAAAAAAAAAATTTGCTTTCACTCTATACTACAGCACTCTAAAGTGATTGCTATTGACCCCTTGGGATCAGTTGGTCTATCCATGATGTTGATAAATGCCCAGAGTTAATAAATTAAATTGTGGTGACTTACAACTAAAACTCACCAAAATCTAAACAAATATCTGTGCTCTTGCACATCAAACATATTCTCCCCATTAATGTTAGCCAATTCAATAAAATAAAGTATACTAATTTATTTTTAATGTTTTGTGTAAGCATAAGGAATGGTTGTTACATTTCAGTATAATCTGTTTAAATATATGTCAATATATTATTGATAAATGTGTATGCCTTACCCTCATTCATTTTCCACTCCACTTTCTTTTAGTCATAGTGCACAGTATTTTAATTCTTCAATCAAGCTCTTATGTGAGAGAAACAAAAGCCGGTCATTTGTTTATAATATATTTTTCGTATTGCCATTTATTGTTACTCTGTTTTCTGTTGTCTGTTTTTATAGCAGTGATTATTTGTAATATGTTTATTATTACCTATATTATTTTTAAAGTTTTTCTCATTATTATTTAGATAAACATGTTTGGTATAGGAAGAGAAGTGGAAAAATGAATAATAAAGTGAAATGAATTTTATCAAGAAACAATAATGAAGGAAAAAAGGCAAATGGATTTAAACCCTTAAATAAAAAAAAATAATTGTTATCAATATTTTAGCAAACTTTAACATTTGCACATGCAAAACAAAAAAACGTTTTTTCCTTGACACCAGTATTACTTTTTATTATTTTCACTCCCTTGGCAATATTTATTTATCAGATTATAAAAATATGTGAAGTACAATGTGATATTTATTATTTACCATTTTATAAAGAAATAAATGTGAAAAGAAATCTTTTTATTCAAAAATAAAAAAAAATATGAGAAAATTTATCAAAATATGTAAACCATCTACAATGCAATATTTATTATTTACCATTTTAAAAACAATGATGAAAACAAATTTTTTTATTCATGATTTTATAAAAATGTCAATGAATCAGGAAAGAAATGTTTGGAAAATTCATTTTTTTCAAAATATATAATTACAGTTACACGTCGTTATCTGTTTATTTAAATTTTCTTGTTTACAGACATTTTTTTATGAATTTATTAATAAAAAAAATTATTTTCATATTTATTTCTTTATAAATTGATAAATGAGAAACATTGCATTGTATTAGTTGGTTTGAATATTTAGAATTTTGGAAATATAAAATTATTTTTGTAAATAAACAGTCTAATAAATAAATAAATAGAGATTATTATTTTTGTTGTAAATTCTCAAAGAAGAAAGAAATTGTATAAATTCACTATCATATGTTTGGTTTTTATTAAAATTCTAATCATTGCTTTTTAAAACAATAAACATTGCTGAGGGAGTGAAGGCAGTATCAAGTGAAAAACTGTCCTTTTGACACACTGTTTTATTACAGACAGAAAAGTTAAAGATTGCTAATATTTTATATTTTCTTGTACATATCTAAAAGGTTTTGAAACCTCAGCTCTAGACAGGACAGTAGTATAAACATCAATGTATCTCCAATGGGTCACAGTTATGCCCTTGGCAAATGTTTGGCTCTTAAAATTCCAATATATCATGCTTACTCATGATATATGTATTTGTATTATCAGCCAGAATTCACCTACTGTAGATAATATGCAAATACATATATTAAAATAACCAATGTACAATTCTTTCTTGATAAACATTAATGCATTTCCACACTTATTTAACATATTAATTCCCACCATCCCAAAAATGGAACAGTGGGTATTAATGTGTTATAAGCTCAAAACTATAATACCAAATTATTTTTTAGAAACCTATAATTAATACTGAATTTTCATTTTGAATTTTATAATTAATACCAGATTTTACAGTAGAAATCAGTGTTAAATTTGCAGTTTTTGCTATTTTTAGAATTAAGAAATGAGTTTTAAAAATTTTATTTTGTAACTGATTTCTGAAAACTTTAATGGGTCATTTTCCTTTATAATTTTTAGTAAACATTGAATGGTAAATTTGAATATTTTTTGAAATCATTTCTCCCCAAGCAAAGCAATAAAGCCACTACGACACAAGAGGATACTGAGAGTGAAAGAAAATGAGGAAATGTTAGTGAGGAGAAAGGGCAATAAAACAACTGAATTCAAGAAGATAAAAGATGGCAATTTGATATTGCATTAAATTTTTGAAGATCATAGTTCACATGAAAGCAAGAGACTGGAAGAGAATTCCACAGTAGTGAAGTGCGATAAAAGAAACTATTAGAATATGGTTACATCTAGCCATTTCAACAGTAAAATGATGTTGCTAATCTAGTACTATGCTTAAATTCATGAGGTCAAGGTCCCAAAGGTCTCATCAGAACAATTGCCTTAAAAATGTTTATACAAAAGTCAATGTGAAGTTATGTTATGGTAGTAGTAAAGTGACTGATAACATTGCAAATTCTTCTTTGGATTTTGTGAAGAACCTCTAAATACATACCAGAAGCATCAGACCAGATGTAGCAGCAATATTCAATGCATAGACAAGTGGTAAACTTATAAATATGTAAGATAGATTCTGGTAAGAAAAATTGTTTTAGACAGAACAGTGAACCAACTTTCCAACATACCTTGCAATAGATTCATGTCAATGGAAAAAGTTAGTCTAAGAAGGTGCAATGAGTCCCTCAAGCATAGTGATACAAGGTAAAATAATGTTCTCTTAGGTGATTAAAAGAGAGCAGTTTTGTTCTGGAGGTATTAAAATTAAGAAGCCATTTCTTGCCCCAGTTAACAACATGTATATCATTTTTGAGATCAGCTGCCAATCTGACCTTATCAACCCGATCAAACATAACATTAAGACATGAGTCAATAGTTTGTCATCAGCATAGATAGCATGTTGAGAGCTGATGAGATCAGGAGGGTCATTGATGAAAATTAGGAACAACGTAGGTTCAAGTTTAAAGTCCTGGAGAACAACTGAATCAATGCAAAAAGATTTAGAAGAGTGGCCATTCAAGACAACTTTCTTTTCATGAGTTTATAAGAAAAATTGAATCAGATCAAAAATTTGTCTGGAGACACTATAACCCTAAAGAGTTATAGTATCTCTGGTTGAATTTCTTGTGAAAAAGACCAGCATGCCAAAACTTTTCAAATACCTTTGAGATATCTAAAGCAACAGCCTGAGTTTCACCATTCTTATCTAAAGATCGATAGACTCTTCAGCTATTCTTAAATAGTATTTTAATTTTGTCTAACTTGTTACAATCCTGGGGAGTAGGGGAACAATAAAAGAAGAAGAGACCGCTAACAGTATTTAACAATGAAAGTTGAAAACACATAAAGGAGTCATCTGGGAACCAAAGAAACAATTCCCTTGCCATTAGATTTTTCTGAACATAAACATCAAGATCATGCATTTGTACACTAGAACCCTTTGAATAAAGATGAAGTAAAGATAGAAATGTTTAAGTTTCACAGAGTGCTAAGATATCTGGAGAGTGTTTCAAGAGGAAAGATTCTACATTACATAAACTAATATGAATACCACAAATGTTGGAGAGAAAAGGGTTGAGGGAATTAGGTGACATTTTATAAACTGGATAGTTGTCACTGTCCATCATTTATGGCAATACAAACTAGCTGGAAGGTGTCTAAGACTACAGCATAATGTGGTTTCATGGTTGCCAACTGGAAGTGTTTGCAGAGATACCTATCCAAGTGTGACATGGCATTAGAAAAATTCTGATATGTGACTGTTGACCAGGGTAGCCTCTCTGGGACCACAGGGAATTAATCAAACAGACAAAAAATGAAAGAGGAAAAAGCCTACTAACTTTAAATTATCAGGAAAGTGGATTGAAAAATTGGGAAGAAAATTAAAAATGAAATGTGTTAAAAATTATGTTTTTAAAATAATAAAATGAAATCAAGAACAGTTACAAAGAGAATCAATCCCAAATTTAACTAGACAGAATTCAGTAAGACTGAGCAAAACCAAGACTACCAGTCTTCCCCACTTCCTGCTGATAAGAAAGAGATAATTAATGTATCATCAGAGATGTCAGTACTGGAAAATAGAAAAACATGTTGTCAATAAAGAAAACAAGTACTCACCGAAATAACATCTAAATTGTTCTAGACAAAGATTCAGGAAAATATCTGTCAGCCACCCAGAAGAAAAATAACTCTACAAAAATAAAGATTAGTGCCTAAGATTGGGGATTGGTTTGTTTATTTTAAATTCTGTGACATTTGTCAAAATTTTTATCGTGGACATTATGTATTTTCATAGTGTTTTGACCCCAGTTTGGGTGGTTTAACTATTTGCCCATATCTGAGACATTAACAGGTGCTACCACCTCAGGTCAGAGTGGACCTGGGAACAATAGCAATTAAGAGGTAGTTCCATGCTCTTCAAAACCTCCCAATCAGAGGCTTTACTTCCAGATGTAGTTGGTGATCTATGAGATTGACATAGCAGAACTTGACCTACCTAACCAGATGAACAAGCAAAGCACTGGATAAAAATACCTATTTTATAATACGGGAAATAAGATTTGTGTTATTATTACTCTGACGTTTTTTTCATCTTTGTTACCCTTCCTAAAATTAGGTGCATGCTGATGTGAACAAGGATCGAGATGCAATGTGGGTAATCATTGGCTAGTAAGTGAAAAGTTTGAGTGAGGGTCGTGTTGTATGTTTACAGATTTTACAAATGCTTTCTTGTAATTTATTGTACTATGGATTTTAGAACATTTGGTGGGTCAGCTGGTTCATGAGCATATTTATAAGTTAAAAAATTAAAAGAAAATGAGCATTTTAGTCAAGATAATTATCTTATTGTTCAGCAATTACAAAATGTTTGATGAATGGATATTAGTTTTAGAAGAATTGGAAGTATATGCCTAGGTCCATCAAACAGTTTTTCACCAACTTGTGAACTTCAGCCTCGCACCATAGATCAATTCATATTTGTGGACAAAAATGAGAACAATCTAGTATACATTCAACAAAGAAACTGAAGGCAAAATATCATATAGAGTGGGAGAGTTTTGAATATTGCTGTTTTCAAGACAATAATACCAAAATATAATGATTAAAAACAGCTAAACTGGTCATCTCTCAAAATGTGCAGAGTGACTAATAAAAAATGTACAACTCCAGACTAATGTTATTTACCAATTACAAATATAACATTAAAAATAAAAATTAGCTTTTACTGTTATATTTGTTGTTGGTATATAACGGGTGGCCAAACTGCATCTTTCAAGCCACATGCACCTTTTTTCATCACAGTTAATATAAAAAGTAAATAAGAAAAATTCCAAGCTTTATAATTATTTACTGGGTATGAATTGAGACCCCATTGAATTAAAACATAGGTTTAATTTTCATGGTTAGTAAAAAATATTTAAGAATTTAAATCCTATTTCATGTCCTTTGACTCTCAAACATCTGAACTTTATCATATATATAAAGCAAGTTTAGCCACTCCTAGTATATAACATTAATCTAAGCTTGTACATTTTTTAGTTGTTGTGCACATTTGTTTTTTGTTCTCTATTTTTTTCCCCTCTGATGAGAGTGGTCTGATAAAACAGTTTAGTTATTTTATTTTCCTTACTTCTGGACAACAAGTGTTACTTTGAAACTCTAACATCTCAATTTTACTGTTGGTTGTCATAAAACTTCTGGTTGCTCCAGGCCTAGATATAATCATTAACAGTCCTCTTAACTGCATGGGTGTCCTCACCAATTGAACAGGGACTCATTGTGGTACAGAATATTAATTAGTTGATATCTTATGAGCTGTTGTGAGAGAACTTATTCAGTGAAGTTTTCTGAAAATAGTTGTTTATCAACCAGCAATCAATGAAGATATAACAAGCTTGATTAATATGAAAAACACCTTGACTGCCAATGTGTTCTCTCTGTCAGGTAGGTCAGACGTCTGATTATAATAAGACTGAATGTCATAAATCATTTTAACATATTATTGGTTGTAATAATGACCATATTCTTGGTCTAAGTTGATAAAGTCCTGAGCATGACAATAAACTACATCTGGCAGCAAGGTCTCTAATTGGAAGATTCGAGGTTTTGAGGAGCATGGAACCACCTCTTAATTGCTATTGTTCCCAGGTCCACCATGACCCATGATAGTAGCACGTTAGGGCCCCAGCTATGGGTAAATAGTAAACTCCCAATCAAGAAAAAAACACTATGAAAGTATAAAAATACATTTTTATAGTAAAAATACCAGCAATACATTTTTATATAAAAAATGACCAACAATGCATTTTTAAAGCAAAATGACTAACAATACATTTTATAGTAGAATTACCAACAATACATTTTATAGCAAAATGGCAACAATACATTCTTTCTGTAGTTGAAGGCATACAATTGCATTCAAAATATATTTAGTTAATGCCATACAATCGTGTTCAAAATATTTAGATTTTGGCATTAAATAACCCATAAAAAAAAACTTTCATTACATTAATCCATATAATATCCTACAATTTTTTTAAAGAAATCAAACTGTATTCCAAAATATAACTTCAACAAAACTATAAAATGCACATATCACCACCTCTAGTAATCATGTCCATGCAAACATGACACAAATGTTGAGTATCATCTATCATGTATTCAGTTGTGAAAGCAGAATATATTTTTATTACTTCAAAGCTCTCAAGAAAATTAAATTTCAGTATTAAATGACCCTTAAGGAGTTGATAGGCCTTTAAACAAACAAATAAATCAATCTAAGTTGATAAATAAGAATTGTTCAGGTAATTAATCTTTTTCCTGAAACTTGTTTGAGATTTTGGTCATTTGGTTTGCTACCAATTCCTGAATAATTAATAATTATAACATTCACAGATAGAACTTTTTTGTGGCTTTTCTTGATATCAGATTTTCAAAACAGTTGATTTAAACAAGATGTTTGTCTACCTTCTTCTAAATTCAGTGACCCTTCAGGACATAGGCAATCATGGCTTTCTACAATTTCCTGTCCTTTGTAGCACTTAGTCATTTTTGTCTTTTCACTATCTCTTCTAATCCCTATTCTGCCAACCATTTGCACAAACTTGTTACATAGGTTGTGTGCTGCTTTCTTTTATCCCTCTTGCCTTCAATATGTCCTATCAGTTTCAGATTTTCTAAGCCCTCTTTACTCATTATGTGCCCTATAAATTTCAACTATCTCTTCCTGATATTAAGTATAAGCATCCTTTTTGTTTTCATTATCTTTAAAACTTCCTTGTTAATCACATATTCAGTCAATGGTATTTATCTTTGTGCATGTATTGAATTCATTTGAGATTGTTAAAATTTTCAAGCAAATTTTGTAACATTTGGATACCCCAACATGATCTAAACACCCAGCTACAACAAAAACTCACCCCATTACAATTAATGACCTTGACACAGTTTGAACATACAAAGGTCACTCCATTATAATAGTTATTTCCAGGTTTGAATTGAGAGGATACATTGTATTATTGTTAATTTTTGTCTAGGATTTCTTATCTCCAATTTCCTTTCAGACCATCAATCTATGTGGCTGGGACAGTTTACTAACAATTGTAGAATGAGAAAGTTGTGATAAAAAGAAATAGACAAGATGAAAGAAATACTAGTCAAAAATTGCTAATATGTTGTTGTTGTTGTTGTTGTTGTTTAGATAATAATTGAATGTCTCCTCATTTTATTTTACTTCTAAAGCCTGTTTGGTTTTTATTTTACTTTATCATTTTTATTGTAACACACATTTATTTATAAACACGTTATAATTTTTGTAAACAAATGATCAAACTATTCATTATACAGTGTTTTATTTTAACTTCCAGTAATTTTAGCTGAGCCTGGCGAATTCTCAAGTTGGAGCATTATTTCTTGCTTAAATTCTTAGTTTTACATGAGGTAATAAAAATTCAAAATACAAATAGCAGGCATTTATTGCAAATCAAAATTTATTTAAAAATTTGAGAAATGTGAAATTTCAGATTAAAATTAAAGTTGTCTAAAACAATTTGAGTCACACTTAATATATAAAAACTGCTTATCTCTGGCCTAATCTGAGCCTTGACATGCTTATAAACTTCATGCTTAAAATCTGATCAATGAGCCTTGGCATGTTTATAATTGTTGTGGAGTTGTTTCACATTGGAGGCTTGTATTTCAATAAGTCGTTCTAAATTAGGTTTGACATACAAAACGTTAGAACTTGGAAATAAGAGTTAAGGACACAGCAATCTAGTTGTGATGGTTGATACTTCAATGTCCGATATCGTCTGACTCGCTCAACACCACCTGCCCTGAACTGGCAACCGCTACTGCTACTTATTGTCTCTGGAAGAGTCCATTACCATAGAATAGGTAGTATAACAATAATGAAATATATATAAGTGTTTCTTGTAACATAAATTCATTGCTTTTTTTAATTTTTATGCTTAGATCTCTGGTGATTTTATTTGTCTATAAATTATATTTGGAATATTATTTTGTTGAATTGGGCTGTAATGGAACATGAATTTATTAAAAAATGGCTGTCAAAATTTTGGTGAATACATTTTGCATTTAATTTAATATAAGAGATCACAAAAATACTAAGACTAATTTTTAAGTACAGGAAAATGGTTTTATTGTACAACAAATAGAATTAAATTTCTACTTATAATTGATTTACTACAAAATGTCCTATCTTTCATTTCTTTTCTGCTTTATGCAAAGCTTTTGAGAGAAATAAAACTGAATATCATGTTCTGCCTTTTTGTGTAAGAATTTATCAACAACTTTAGAATTGTTTCTTCCCCAGGACTCTATCCTTGGTCCAACATTGTCCCTAATTTTCATAAATGACCTTCCGGATGTTATCAGTTCTCAACTCTGAATCTATTCTGATGATATAATTTCTTATTCCTGTCTAAATAATAAGTTTGATAATATCAAATTGGCAGTTGATCTAAAAAATTAACTACAATCTGTTGTTAACTGGGGCAAGAAATGGTTTGTTCATTTTAACACCTCCAAAATGAAAATGTTCTCTTTTAATCATCTGAGAGAACCCTTTTTACCTTTCATCAGCATGGCTGATGCTAACCTTCAGGAGAGTGATTCATTGCACTTTCTTGGACTAACATTTTCTACTGTCATGAAGTGGAAATATTATATTGAATTTGCTGCTAAGAAAGTTGGTTCTCTGTATCATGCTAGACAATTTTTCTTGCCAGAATATATCTTACATATTTATAAGTTTACCATTTGTCCTTGCTTTGAATATTGCTGCTACATCTGGTCTGGTGCTCCTACTATATATTTAAAGATTCTTGATAAAATCCAACAAAGAATCTTAGATGTTGGTCCTGACCTGGCATTTCGGCTTCATTCACCTTCCCACTGCCATAATGTAGCTTCCCTGTGCCTTTTCTATAAATACTTTCATGGTAATTGTTCTGATGAACTTTCTTCTATGCTACCTAGTCTCTATGAATTTAAACGCAATACTAGAATGGCAGCAAGGTCTCATCATTTTATTGTTGAAATGGCTAGATGTAACCGTAAGTTCTATGTTAAGTGTTTCTTCTACTGCACTTCTCACTTGTGGTTTCTTGCTTCTCAGTCAACTTTGATCTACAAAAATTTAAATGCAATGTCAATTGTTTATCTTCTGTCTTAATTCTTGTTCTTTTATTATTCTCTCTCCTTAATATTGATTTTTTTTCTTATATTTTCTAACACACAGTAACACCTAGTGGCTTTGCCTTGCTTGGGATCAAATGATTAAAATAAAAATACTGATGAAAGTTGAGATCAATTCTAATAACTTTGTACTGAACTTTTCTTTTTTTTTTAATCTTATAAAGAGAGGGATGATGTCCATTGTATACATTTTATATGAATTTAGCAAACAAGTTGAAGAATTTTTATCTAACTTTTTTTCAGGAACCAGGTTGTACTTTTGTCACCTTTAGCTTTAAAGAATTCTGGTCTTGAGAAATTATTATCTAATTTTTCACTTCTGTTGATTGATGAATGCCATTTAACAATTGAAGATCATCCTTACAACAATGTGATGAAAATTTACATTGACCACAAACTGAACGTCTCTTCAGTTTCTTTACCCCAGGTAATTATAAACCTTTAAAGATTCTTTTTTTTTATTTGACAGGGTTTACTTATCATTATTGTCACTTTTTATATTAGGACTATTGTTATTATCACAATGTTTCTGCTCTTGTGTTCTCCAACTTTTATCAGATGTATATTGATCCAGGTAACCTACAGGGATTTCTGAACTGAACCCTTTATTTAATCTACAGGGGTAGACTATTCTCATTCCACTACCCATGTCTTGGGATATTCCATCTAGTTCTTATTTTTAGTACTGCCCAGTTATTGCTCTCCCTGTTTCCACCGAGTCCAAGTACACACTGCCTGGCCTAGTTATTGAACTCAAAATGACTATTTCAACAATTTTAAGATCCAATGTTTTAATCTATTAGGTTGGTGCAAAAATAATATCGTTTTCTCACATATGTTACTATGTGAGAAAACGACATTATTTTTGCACCAACCTAATACACGGCTATTCTCTCATACCTGCTTTAGTTTTCAAACATTTCGCCCTGAACTCTTTACTCTTCAGGGATAAATTGTTTTCATTCCATTGTCCATAAGTAACAACTAAGCAATACTGAATAAATTTAATACTACTCAGTTATTGATCATCCTGTTTCCACTTCATGTAAGTTTGTACTACCCAGTACAATGATAGAACTCACAGTTACTATTTGTCACCAAATTCATGAAACCATTTTCCCATGAGCAGTGCTAAATAAGAACAAGGTAAGATATTCCTAGATATGGACAGCAAAACAAGAACAATATACCCTCATATGTTAAATAAAGTGTGACCACACCCTGGGACTATGACAGTTTTGTCAAACAAGCATTTGACCCCACATTTTGATTTTTTTTTTTTTTTAAAAGATGGCTTATTAGTGTTGGCTGAAACTGCGAAGATCCAGGTATGCTCACAAAGGGATGAAGTTGGAGAAAGATTTACTTGGACACTCCAAATCATACAGTAGTCACTCTTTGATAAATGAAGCTACCTTTATTTGTTCCACAGCACTTCTGAGGGGCAGCAGTGCATGTGACACTGGGGTCTGATGCAGCAACCACCAGATTCTCTAGCTCTACACACTGACATCACTCTCTGTACAACCCAGTGATCTCACCCTTTTCTTTCTTTTATATGTAGTCACACTGCCTAAGCAATAGCACATCTGATCTTTGTTCGACCTGCTATGTGCCAATTTAAATAGACACTTTGAAAGTGTATTCCTTTTCTTTTTTTGCCAAAATAAAGTATTCCAAATATACATTATTAAAAAAAAAAAGTGGGTGAGAATGCTGTATTCATATGCATATCTCCACCTTATTTGATACAGCTGGAGATTAAACAAATCCTAACATTGAAGACAAAATTACTAAAAAAATTATAGTGAATACTTTTAATTATAGGGTTCACTTTGGTTACTAATAGTATCATTTAACCAATTCTTCAATTAAGTGAGTAACCTAATTACTAAGAAATAAGTCTAAGCACAGCCAGCCACTGTGTCACAAAGTGTTCAGTTTTAAATTCCCTGAAGATTACCTGGATCAACAGATACCTGAAGAAAACTGAAGGGCATGGCAGCTGAAATATTAAAAGATGAGGATATTTGTCCAAGTGTAAATAAAAAAAAATAATAATCAATGAATTTAATAATAAATTCAAAACAATTGTATTATGTTTATTTTTTGCTGTTTTGTGCTTAAATCAACTTGTCTAAGCAGTTACACATCCTGGTAGCTGCAAGGCCTCTGATCAGGAAGTTTTGAGAAGCATGGAACCACCTCTTTGTTGTTCCCAGGTCCATCCTGACCCAGGGTGGTAGCTTCTGTTCGTACCCCAGCTATGGGCAAATAGTTAATCCCAAAACTGGGGTCAAAACACTATGAAAGTATAAAAATCGAATTTTCTAGTAAAAATACCAGCAATACATTTTTGAAAAAAGATATGTTACCAGCAATACATTTGACTCTCGACAAAACCCCCTTTACAAAAATATGTCAATGGCACCTGATCTATAAACCTATTTCTTACAAAGAATACATATTCTATTTAGACAAACCTATCCTAAAAATCTTGTCAGCATTAAATAACCCATTGAAGTTGATATACCATAAAACAAAATAATCCAAACCAAACCAATCTTTATACCAGATTCAAACTCTTGAAAATTGCAGTGTTGGGTGTGAGGATATGTTATACCGTACCTATGGATGATAATGGGTATGTCCCAATTCCTATAAATACAGTGGTACATACTGTATGTTGTCTTCTACTTGGGACTCGCTTGCAATTCACCTTGATTCACTTCTAGCTCACCACTAGCAGTTGATTTCTTACTACACGCTGCTGGCGAATCTTGTATGTTGTTTCTATTATTATTATTATTATATTATCATTCCATTTCTGACCTTCGTTTTGGTTATTCTTATTCAGTAACCTTTTCCTAGGTTACAACATTTTGGCAACAATGATTTGGCCCAAATCAAGTAAATGTCACTAATATAACATTTTGGTGACAAGGACTGGCTAAAATACAACATTTTAGTGACAAGGATTTGGCCAGAACTCAAGGAAATATTCACCAGCACAACATTTGCTGAACAAAGATATCATCAAAAGCTCATGTTAACAATTCACCAAGGCTTCATTGGCAAAGGAAAATTGTAAAAGTACCAAATTGTGCAAAATACAACAGTTGGCATAATACAGGATTTATTATACATGGAGAAAATTGGGTAACCCAACATTAATGGTTACCAAAAAAAAAATCACTCATAGTGTTACAGGACAGAAAATAAAATTTGAAGGGGAATTTATGACAAATGTAACATTAAATGATAAAACTTTGAAGTTAAAACTTTTTATTGTGAAAAATATGAACAACCTTTTTGGAACAGACTGGATGGAGCAGTTTAATTTATGGAACAGTCAAATCAATTCTTTCTGCCAAAAAATTAAATGTTTTACCAAGGAAGCAGAAAGTTTAAAAGAAGAATTAAAAACTAAATTCCCAGAGGTATTCTCTGGTGAGTTAGTCAGGTGCAAGAAAATGAAAGCTAAATTCGAGCTTAAAAGAAAATGTACAATCAGTTTTCAAAAAGGAAAGGAATGTACCATTTGCGCTGTTAAGATATTGATGACGAGCTTGATAGACTTGAAAAATGGTTGTTTTATCGAAGGTGGAATATAGCAATTGGGCTTCACCAACTGTATATATAAAGAAAAAATCGAAAGAGATATGTGTCTGCACAGATTTTTCCATGAGCTTAAACGATGCCCTCAAAAATTATCATTAGCCACTTCCATGGCCGGGAGAGGTTTTTGTGCAACTTAGCAGGGGTCAGATATTTTCCAAAATCGACCTAAGTGACGTGTATCTTCAGATTCAAATGGACAAAGAATGTTCAAAATTACTTACCATAAATACACGTCAAGGGATATATAAATTCACTTGTTTGCCTTTCGGCATAAAGGTTGCTCCAGCTATTTTTCAGCAAGTAATGGACATAATGCTGAGCGAACTGGACTTTATGATTGCTTATCTCGACAATATTTTGCTAAAAAGTTAAAACCCAGAAGAACATAAGAAAAATGTTTTTGAAGTTTTCAAAAGAATCCAGGACTATGGATTCAAGCTGAAGGACGAAAAGTGTAAATTTTTTATGTACAAAATTAAATATTTACGTCAAATAACTAACAAGAAGAGCCGAGGACAAAATCCAGCACAAGCCAGTGCTATAAAAGACATGCCTGCTCCTGAAAATGTCAGTTCCCTACAAAATTTCCTGGAGTTAGCAAGTTATTATAATGTATTTGTGTGAAATACACATTGTTTGTGAGCTCCGTTAAATAAACTATTGAAGCAAGACTCTAAATGGGTTTGGACGACAGAGTGCCAGGAAGCATTTGAGAAAATTAAAGAAATGCTAATATCAGACTTGTTTTTGACACACTATGATCCAATAAAAGAAATAATCATAGCAAGCAATGCTAGTGTGTACAGTATAGGAGCCTGCATTATGCATAAACTAGAAGATGGCTTGATTAAATTGATTGCACATGCATCCAGGACGCTTCTTCCAGCCGAAAAAAAACTACTCCATGATAGAAAAGGAAAGTCTAGGGATTGTCTTGGCCCTTGAAAAATTTCATAGATTCATTCATGGGAGATGGTTTACTTTACAAACAGATCACAGACTGTTGTTAGCTATTTATGGGTCCAAAAAAGGACTACTGACTCATATGGATAACAGGTTACAATGATGGGGAACCATTTTACTAAATTATGACTTTAGAATGGAATTCTTACCATCGTGCAAAATAAGTCACACGGGCGGTTTGTCCAGACATATTCCAACAAATAGTGAACCTTTGGAAGACACGATCATTGCTTCTCTACAATCAAATCGGAAGTAGAGATAAAAAATGTACTATGCGGTACTGTGTGGTAACTGCCTGTGATGTTGGAAGAAATAAAAAGTAAAGCATTGGATAACAAGTTTATTATTGAAATGAAGAAAAATCTTAAAGACATGAGTAAAGCAGAATCCGAGCTATATTCAATGTGCGATGGCATTCTCATGTACAGTGAAAGAGTAGTAGTACCTTTGGCACTACAAAAGAGAATCATAAAAAAAATTTCAAATACTCTGGTATATCCAGAATGAAAAGCTTAATGAGAAATTACATATATTGGCATAGCATCGATAGAGACATTGAATGTTTGGTAAAGTCATGCAAAGGTTGTGCTTTGGAAGCTAAAGCACTGCCAATTAAGTTCAACTCATGGCCAGAAACTGACTGCCCATGGTCACGTCTGCATATTGACTTTGCTGGGATGTATTATCTGATCGTCGTAGACAGTTTTTCCAAGTGGCCAGAGATATTCAGATGTAAGAAACCAATCACACAAGTAGTAATTCATTTTCTACATGAACTTTTCAAGAGGTTCGTGGTACCAGATTCTATTGTTTCAGATCACGGCACTCAATTTACATTGAAAGAATTCAAGGAATTTTGCAAAATGTTTGTGGTAGAGCACATAACAATTGCCCCTTACCACCCTAGAAGTAATGGCCAACCAGAGTGTTTTGTGGATACCTTCAAAAGGGCTCTAAGAAAAGCCAATGGTGGATCCACAGATGCAGCATTACAGCAATTTTTACAGGTGTATAGGCTTACACCAAATAGAAATGTCTTCGGCCATGACTCTGACAGAAATTATGTTTGCATGAAAAATACGATCAGTTTTTGACAAGCTGATACCCAATAAGAAAAAACATGATCATACAATACAAAAAGCTGGAAAGAAATTTTACAAAATTAGTCAAAAGGTTTTTTACTGGATGTATCAGACAAATAAAACATATTGGGAAGTTGGAACTATCATCCAAAGAATCATCAGTATGGTGTCTCTAGTCAAAGGACTGGAAATGGTGCACAAAAGGCACTATAATCAAATAAAAAGTAAACATTCATTGAAGAGAACAATACTCCAGACGAGGTTGAATCTATGGAGGTTCTTTTTGATACATTTGATGTACCCATCTCTCAGAAAGCTCCTCAGAGAAGTTCAAAAAAGATGTCGTAAGAGAAAAAGAAGGGATACAAAAAGGATCGAAATCAACTGAAAAAGGAAAAACTATTGACTCTGTCCAGAGTAAATCCAAAAAGTGGGGTGTTATACTGTACCTATGAATGATAAGGGTATGTCCTAATTCCTATAAATAATGTGGTATATACTGTATGTTGTTTTCCACTTAGGATTCACTTACAATTCAACTTGATTCATTTCCAGCTCACCACTAGCAGTTGATTACTTACTACACATTGCTGGTGAATCTTGTATGTTGTTTCTGTTATGAATATTATCGTTCCATTTCCACCCTTTGTTTTGGTTATTATTATTCATTAACCTTTTCCTAGGTTACAACAGAATATGTGACTAAATTTGGAATTACTGTTGCCACCCCAAACCTGCTGTTTTCCTATACAACTGTGTGTATTTTAAAGAGTATAGAATTTATTTTAAAAATAGTTTCTGCAAAAATATAATGGAAAATTGTCTATATCATTTTGGAGGCAATTGTATCATGAATCAGATTTTGATTTTTAAATGACTGAAGAGAGTATGCAACACAGCTAGTCTATGTCTGCATTTTCGACTTAAACCTTTGAAATTATCATTTCTATCATCATTATCATCATCATCATTATCAATCCCATAACGTGACCAGTTTACTCTATGTATCTGTGTTGAAAGCCGGAGAGGTATTCATTCATACACAATGTGTCTTTGGCAAGTACCCCTGGTGGATCACTTTCCTCTCAGGGTCAAACCACAGCTGATGTCCTCCAATTTAAAGGCTTGCATGGCCATTGATTCTATTGGGAAACCCTCTGTTCTGGCTATTAGCTTCTGTCTAGGAAGCCAACAATGCAGTATCATCACCAGGCTGGATGAATACATTGCTATTGAGCTCAGTCTATGCCATTGTATTAAATTTTGTTGACCACTTATAAGAGCTTCATCAGCTCTTTGACAGGTCTGATTTTTTACTGCCACTGATTGACTAGCCACTCTCCTCACCAGAAAAGCTTGGTAGGGGAACCAGTGTAGTCACCAATGACCCAACCATGTGGCAGATTACTGGATTACATGGTACCAGGAGCAAATTATAGAGTGATCTAATATTGTTATTTTTAAAATCTGTAATTAAATGTTATTTATGTTTGCAGATTATTGGTCTCACATCACTCAGTCATGAAAAACCCGAAGATATTAGCCAAGCAAATGATCTGATCAAAATGATTTGTGCAAATTTGGATTGTGAAGAACTCTGCTCACTTCAAGATGACACCAACTACATTGCTTGCTATTCAAAAAGTATGTTGTTGTTTTTTTTTTTACAACCTCTTTGCCATATTCAAATATTTTTTATTTACTTCATTGTTTATCCTATAAATAGTAACAATTTGTTTGTTCAAAGAACTTGTATTGGAATGATGAAAGAACTGTTCAAGACCCACATTCAGTCTAACAAGATTATTTAATAGGATGTGTACAAGATAATATTAATTATAACATATACAAATATTATTTAATATACTCTGAATATTTTAGTAATGAACATAAGAATTCAATAATTTCTTATGAAAATAGCATTGTTTAGATTTCTTTTAACTGGATATCCAAATATGACTTAGGTTTATGATTAATCAAAGAGATGATTTTTGAAAATAATAAATACATTAGAAAAAGCAAAATTATAAACTTTTCTATTTTGGTTTAATAGGTAAATATTCAATAATCTGATTGGGAACTATCCATCACAATTTCCAGTGATGGAGTGATAAAAGACTGGCATATTTATATATCATCCTAGATTGATAGATAGCTATATAGTATGCATGGTAATTGACTGCTTCACATTTCAATGTGATCATCAGACCAAACACCACTTACTTCTTTCGGAGATTGTATATATAGTGGGCTATGCATGTGGGTCATGAAGGGATTAAGGAAGGGGGACAAGATGAAACCCTCAACATTAACCCAAACCAAAAGAAACTGGTCAATTTCCTCTTCTGTCATTAAAGGTTTTGTAATGTCAATGAATACTTGTTGTCACTTTCGTAATGCTCATTATAGTAGAGCATTTGTAATCACAGTTACAACTATAGTAACATAGTTGAACAATGCTAGTGTCAGAAGCCTTTGAATAATTTTGCACTAATAGTACTTGCCTGATAATACTCACTCGAACAGTAACCACCTGTATTGATCTGAATAGAGAATAGCGAACCATATAGTAATAGAGAATAGAATAGAAATAGTGATCTGTATAATATAGAGGATAGACCAGAAATAACAATCGTTCGGACGTCATGCTACTTTTTACTTATGTGTTTACTCTACAGTCACATGGTCTATTTAATTCAATAATGGGATCACTTGTGTTTGCTCACTAGTGATCTATGTTCAAGCTGAAGTGTTGGCAGCAACACTTTATACCTATATAACAAAAGGTGATGATGAAAAACAATATTCAAGCAAAGGAGATTTCTGAGAAACAAGAGAACCTGCTGCAGATGAAAAAGATGAAACAGTTTTAAAAAAATAAAAAAACTAGTGGAGAAAGACTGTTGAGGGCTCTAGAATGTCAAGGAACCTACATATAACATCTAATAGGATTAATGCAAATATAAAATTTGTCACTTAGCTGATTGATGTTATATTCCACATCCTGACTCCAGAGTTTCGAATACATAAAGATTAATCACTGATGCATCTCTGCTGAAAAAAAAAAGAAAGTTTTACAAAGATTCCAACACAACACTTAAAAAACATCCCTGACAAACAAAATGCAATGATTTAACTTCATGTGATTCCCAGAGTATTTTTAATTTTTCACAAAAGAGAAACAGGATTGTCTTAAAAATTTGTTTTAAAAACACTATTTCAGTTTCCAGGAAATTTTTTTATGCGTTGAAATATTTAAGCATTTTTACTTTTTAAGCAATCATTTTGTCAGTTTTATCTTTCTAGAAATGTAAAAATAGGGACTAGAAATTTTATTTTAATTACTAGCCATGGACTTCTGGTTAGTATTACTGTTATTAAAAAAAAAAAAAATCAGAGATCCTCTTTAGTGGATGATCTCAGAATAAAAAATGATTTTGCCAAGATATATTACCCACTTAATTGATTTAAAAGAACTGTTCAGAAAGAAAGTTACAATTTTAAAAAAGTAAGTGTGACTGAAATTAGCACTTCTGCCTCAGTGGGCACCCCCCCCCCATGTGGTTGAGAGGTTCAGAGTAGTAAGCACTGGCCCTGGCAATTATTATAGCTGATGATTGACAATACAACTTGGGTAGAAAAAAGTAAAAAGTACAAAAATCAAAAAAACACTGCTGAAACTAACCCTTTTAGGGCTATAACCTTGTTGGGGGTTCCTGTGTTGTACACAATGCACGACCATGCAGATACATAATGTATATTATTAGCTGATGACTGAAAATGTAACATCAGTATGAGAATGATTAAAAAAAAATATGAATGGTGGATGGCCATAAAACATTGCTGAAAAAAATGGCAGAGGTCACAATGGGGTCCCAAAAAATGTGAAAGTTGGGGTTTTCAGGAGTAAGACATGCTGGTCCTGCTTGGAGAAAGTTCATTTTTGATGGTTGCAATTGTTTTAAGTTCACGAGGGTTGAGCATTTGAAGTTGAAAAGCAGTCATAGGAAAGGTGATGTAAACTCAATCCCAGAAGATATTCAGTCTGAGCTCGGAGTATAACATCTGTGGGAAGGTTGTTCTAGTTCCAGATTTGCTAGCCATCTAAGATCACATGAAAATCAGCAGTCTAATGCTGACTGTGGATGTCCTTCCTGACAGACCTCCACTATACTTATGTCAGTTTTGTGATAAAATTTGCAGGCCTGACACCAGGCTGAAGCTGAACATGAAAGTTCATGAGGAGAAAGTCACTTTCATAACTTTCCAAAAGTTTTTTGTGTCACATATGTAAAAAGGTGTACAGGAGCAAGACTGGGTAACATCCTGGGTATGATGATAAACTACATCTGGCAGCAACACCTCTGATTGGGAGGTTTTGAGGAATGTGGAACCACCTTTTAATTGTTGTTGTTCCCAGGTCCACACTGACCTGGGGTGGTAGCACCTGTTAGGGTCCCAGCTATGGGCAAATAGTTAACTGGAGTTAAAACACTATGAAATATAAAAAATTTATATTAAAATTACCAGCAATACATGTTCGTAATAAAAAAATTATCAGCAATACATTTTGTAAAAAAATAAAATAAAATAAATTACTAGCAATACATTTCTGTAAGAAAAAAAATATCAGCAATACATTTTTTAAAAGCAATTACTAATGATCCCAAGAAAATTAAATTTTGGCATTAAATGACCCATAAAACAAACAAACTAGTTTACAAAGTCATCTGCATTCCCATGTCCACTCAGCTCAATGTTGAAGAGACAGCCTTCTTCTGTAAAAAAGTGACAGTTATATAAGTTATATGAGAGAATATAATATCTAACTATATATCAGACTAATAGTGCATAATTGAATTACAAAGTAGAAAAATCCTATGTTAGGTGTTTTGCCCTTCAAAGGATTTCTTCAGACTAAATGTTTTTGTTGACAGAAAAAAATGTTGGTTACAATCTATATCAAGAAAACACTGAAGTATTACAATGTGGAATATTTAAAAACAATAGTGATAAAAACAAAAGTGGAAGGAAAGTGAATGAGGTTGAATAGGTCATGCATCAAGATACATGAAACACAAATGTCAAATTAAATTTAAATGTTCCTATATCTTTTCTCAATGTAGAATTGTAACTGATATTTGTTATGTTTCATTCCTTCCACTTACATATATGATTCCATTGATAAAAAAAACATTATTTAATCTGAAGGAGTCCTTTCAAAGAATGAAACATGGGATTTTTCCATTTTTGTCATTCAATTACCCACATATAAGTACATCTGAAAAAATTTTACAAACCTCAGTTGTTAATACCAATTTTATTATGAAAACATTGATTTTGCATTATTAAAATCTGACAGTGTATGTTCCTGTTTATATTTTTATTGATAAGTTTGTTTTTTGTCTTGTTTCTTCTAGCAATTCCGTTCAACCAATCAGATTACAAGAATCCTTTCAAGGAAAAAGTGGAAGAAATTATGAGCGAAACTGAGAACCATTTGAAGAGTTTTGAAGGTCAGTTGGATTATTTTATTTAATAATTTTTAATGTTTTACAGTAAAAAATGCTTTATATTTTATTCTTTTTTGTAAATATTGTGGGGATATTTCTGGGAAAAATCCTTTGAAGATGTTCCTTAAAGTTTTATGATAATTGCACTTCCTTCCATTTCAAAATTTTTCATCTTTAAATATTTGGGGGTTATAACAATATGTTAGCATATGCTAATAGCATTAAGCTACACAGGTATTCAATACTAAGCCATTCAAATATTTATATTAATAACATTAATTATTGTTAATATAAATGTTTGCATAATTATTAACATATACGCCCAGTTAAATGCAAATACCTGTAATAGATTAATAGTTAGTAACCTAATTTAATAAACCATTGTCTCTTTAATTTGATCTTCATTAACTGACTCATTATAGTGGCTTTGAAGATAGACTTAATAATCATCAGTATGTATTCTCAGGTTTTAAATAAATGAAATGAGGCTTGGAATAAGCTGGGTGTTGGATTTTTTTTTTTTAAATTCCAGTAATCAGAATTATAACAGAGATTGGAAAAATCTAAGGAGGAGGAATAAGGAATAACATTAGTCTAAAATTTAATCTATTATTAGGTTGGTGCAAAAATAATGTCGTTTTCTCACATATGTTACTATGTGAGAAAATGACATTATCTTTGCACCAACCTAATAGATTGAAAGAATGGTATGTAAACATACAGAAAATTATTTAAAGAGTTAAAACAATTTTATCCTATATTAAAAATTTTTCAGCAAATAAATATAAAAAAATACAAAATATGTTTTCTAATGTCCGTCATTTGTTATTTTTTTGTTCAAAGATTGCCATGCATTATTGTCTATAAACATGAAGTAATTGCAAAAAAGCATGAATAATGTGGAAGTTTCAAACTCATCTGGCACACCAAATGTTCTTTTCTCAGCCATATGTTTTTTTAATTGTTTTTAAAATAATTAGCAAAGTTAGCACATTACATTAATCAAATATGCTAATTTGTTATGATTTTTTTAAATCCTATCACCCTATGCAAGACAGTATAGTCACTAATAAACAAAAAGCCATCTACCCACTTCAACCTTTCTTTCTTCAAACATTGAAGAAAGAAAGGTTGAAGTGGGTTGATGGCTTTTTGTATCCACTCCAACTTCAGCAGTATAGAATCTTTTCTCATGGGAGGGCTGCTAGATATCCTTGCACTTTGTGAAACAAACTTAAATTCTGGCATTGCTACCAATGAATTCCCTGTTCCGAGCTATGTTCCCCTTTGCTGAAAAGATTCCAGCATTCACATGCATGGCCTTGGTGTTTACATTCAGGATAATTTTTCGATGGCAAGAGACCCCAAAAACTTCCAACATGTGCTTTTGCTTTTCATTATTACACTCTGTTAGCTATCTCTTTTTCCATTATTGCTCCCCCTCTTCTCAGGACTGCAGTGTATTAGACATAATCTCTGATCATATAAAGACGGCACTCTCTCTCGTTCCATCTGCGAACATCTTTATCTTTATGGTGGTTTTAATGCACACCATGACATGTGGCTTAAACATTCTAATGTTACTGATGTAGCTGGTGTTCAGATATTAAATTTTTCTATTGCTCAATCCCTTACACAAATCATGGATTTCCCTACCCATTTTCCTGGCATACCCAAGCAACAGGCTTCTCTTGACTTATTTCTCACCTCTTCTCCTTGTTCTTGTTGAGGTTTGCAACACTGTCCTCTTGGAAACTCTAATCACTTTGTAGTATCTATTGATAACTCTAATCACTTTGTAGTATCTATTTTGTTCCAATCATCTGTTAAAAGGAACCTCCTATTCATAAGACCTCATTCTGTTATCAGCATGCTGATTGGGACTCACTTTATGATTTTCTTCGAGACATTCTCATGACTGGTATTCTTAATGTTCAAATTGGATCCCCCACAAAGCATGAGAACCTGATAGTCATTAAGAAGTGTTCTTTATAAACTGTATAAGTGCCTCTTGCTTTCCTCATCTGTTCCAGTTTTTTAAGAACTCTGGTGAACTATCCGACCCTTCCAACTATTGGACTGTCTTCTACCTTTTTTGAGAAACTCCTAGAGGCCCTATCAATGCTGAATTGGCTAAGTATCTCATGTCAGACAAGCAATATAGTTTTTGTTTCTCCAGATCAATTGTTGATGTCCTGATGATAGTTGCAGAAAGAGCCTATCAATCTCTAGATAAGAATGGTGAAACCTGGGCATCTCAGACATCTCAAAAGCTTTCAACAGGGTTTAGCATACAGATCTTCTCCACAAGCTGAAAGGTTATGGTGTTTCTGGACAAATTATTGAACAATCTTTTCTATCAAATCATGAAATGAAAGTAATCCTGAACAACCACCATTCCAGTTCCTTCCATACTAATACAGGTTTCCCCCTTGGTCTGACTTTATTTTAGATTTTCATTAATGACCTTCCTGATGGCATCAGTATCTACACTAATGAAACAGCCATTTACTCCTGTCTCAATAATAAGTCTGATCAATCTGATAAATGGCAGCTGATATTCAAAATGTCCTTCAATCTGTTGTTAGCTGGGGAAAAGTATGGTTTGTTAATTTTAACACCTTCAAAACTAAACTGCTCTCTATTAATTATCTGGGACATGTCAGCCTCCAGGAGTGTGACTCATGCCTTCTTGGGCTAATGTTCTTGGCTGACATAAAGTGGAAAGATTATATTGAATCCATTGCTAGGTCAGCTGCTAAGAAAGTTGGTTCACTATGTTGTGCTAGGCAATTTTTCTTTTCAAAATCTATCTTACATATCTATAAGTCTGCTATTCATTCATAAGGTTGCCTCTTTTTACATTTTCTATAAATACTTTCATCGCAATTGTTCGGATAAGTTCTTCGCTATGGTGCCTAGACTCTTTGAATTTAAGCGCAGTATTAGATCTAATACTGCGCTTAAATTCAAAGAGTCTAGGCACCATAGCGAAGAACTTATCCGAACAATTGCGATGAAAGTATTTATATTTACATTGTCCTCAAGGACACATGGCGCAGCGGATAAAGGTGTTAGTTAGATCCAGTAACAGGACCCAAAGAGTATGAGTTCAAAACCTGGTTATGGCAGTGGAGAACTTTGAGAGGGGAATTAACAGGAGATAACTGATAACTGATTAGACATGGCATGTGGAACTAGAACAGTCTACCCCACCAAGTGAAATAAAGGGTTCAGTTTGACATTCCAACCACATGAAGAAGGCCAGAGCGTACAATGGCCGAAACGTTGTGATAAATATGGCAACAAAGATGATGACAATAGTCTGAACAATGTAAATAGTGTACACAATGCCTCATTTCAAAAATATAGACAGAGTATTAGATTGATGACAAAGTCTCACAAAATTACATTTGGGTTGACTAGATGTACTGTAAATTCTATACTAACAGTTTCTTTTCTTACAGTTCTCACTTGTGAAACTCAATTTTGGCTCCATAATCCCAGCCAACTTTAATCTGCAAAAATTTAAATGCAATATCAATCGCTACATACTGTCCTCCTGATTACTGTTCTTTTGTTCTTGCTCCTTAGCAATGTTTCTGTTTCTAACTCTTCCACACCCAGTAACTCTTTGTGTCTTAGTGCTCTGCATGGGGTGAACTCGATTAAACAAAAAAAGACACAAGGGGAAGAACAAGAATAAAGAGAAACATCAGTGAGAAGAATAGAAGAGTAATCAAAACAGTAGATAATGATTGACATTGCATTTAAATCTTTTAAGATCAAAGTTGACTGAAAACATAAGAATAAGAAGTGCAAGAAACAAGAATGCAAGAATAAAAACTGTTAGCATAGAGCTTTTATGGTTGAATTAATTTTCAGAATTGAATGAATTCTAATTTGAATGAACTTTTAAAAACTGTATTAACTCAGTTTCCCAATTATAAGTTAGCTTTTTCATACAATAACAAATCTTTTCTAGGAAGTTTCTATGAAAATAAGTGATCAGGGGTGGAATAAGAGTAGAGAGAGATGGAATTATTTTTAATGAATAGGGAGATGGGGTACGATTATTACAAACCCAAGAATACTCAAAAGAGTGGATTTCAGGTTAATACTAAAATCAAAGAATTTTAAGAAATTCATTTTAAGAATTACTTTGTAATTATTTGTTTCAGAGTCATTTTTGAGCAGTAAAATCTGTGCATATATTATAATATAAAGAAACTGAATGACATCAGTTTTCTTATCACTTTATCTGTTGTTATGTAATTTATAAGATGATTGGATAAATTACAAGGACAGTTGGAATCATTAAAAGCTTATCACTTGCCATAGATAGAATTGAAACCCACCGAATGGCACTAGTATATGCTGCTTTCTGCCCAAGTACATATTTCATTACATATCAAGTTCTGAAGAAAAAGTAATGTCATCTAATATGATCAATGGCTGATGAAAAAATAATATTAATAAATGCCAAATTCCAACAAAATTAATCTCCTAGAAAAAATAAGTTAATATGGCTTTCGTTTCTCGAAGTCAATTGCTGATGTACTGATGATTGAAACTTCACAAAAAATGCTATAAAATATGGCATTCATAATGTCTAATTTGCAATGTTTTTTTTTCAGTTTCAACTGTGATTAAAAAAGAAAACTCTAAATTACTTGAGACAATAAATGTCTGCATTGATAACCGTGATGGAACTTCCTACACCAACTGGTTGGATGACCTCAGAAAAGGTTTTGATTTGTTGAATGATTATAAAATAAATTTACATTGCAAATGCTGCCTGTGGTTTCTTAATGTAAGTCCTTATTATTATTAGCTGCTAATTTCCATATTTAATTTGGTCTCTCTTGTAATTGGCAACTAAAATCTGTAAATACATTGATTTTTTTTTTTTTTAGTAGTAAGAATGATAAAAGCAAAAAGGATGTAGCTAAAACATTAATGGGTTTGCTTGAAAAGAGATAAAAATATCTTGGTTTTCTCCACTCTCCAAGGTCCACATCAGGGATTAGTATATCTGTGATATACTAACACTTTAAAAACAACTGAACAAAGGAATAACTCAAATTCCAAAAATGAATAGTGAAATGAAAACATTTTATATGCAACACTAAAATAAACAAACATTTAATATAAACTGTATTACATAAATATATATTTATCACAATTTTTTCCCACTTAGAGAAATTAAGCAAGCTGTATATAAAAGGACAAATATAAAACACCATAACCTGGGTGAAGTTTTATGTTCTTTATTTAGAACACATGGTATTCTCTTGTTCATTGAACTGCTGCTAGCTAATATATTTGTTTCCCTTGTGGCCTAAGCAGAAACTGAACTATCCCCACCAATGGGCTGTCACATGACTCTCAGGATGTTAGTAAATTTCTCCTGTAAAAATGGAAATTACTGCCTTTTGCATTCCTATAAAATAAAGAAATAAGTTTACCAAAATTTATGCAATCTTAAAAAGAGATGCCAGTGAAATCTCTTAGCAACAATTCCAGTCTTCTCCCAAGAAACCAATTAGGGTGTTGCTTAGCACTGATTTTTGTGTACAAATTCATTTGAAATATGAGGCTTGCTGATCTATTAGATTATGGTGAGAGAGAACAGTGTGACATTTCTTTCACACTACAGTTTCACTATCAGTCATTGATGTATATCAAATACCAATTTATGTTCAAGATGACTGGTAATGAGTCAGGGTTGAAGTGGTATGTACATCTATTGTGAAGATATCTATACTACACTATGTTTTCAAACAAATAATACATGACAAAAGCAAAATACAAAACAGGTTTAAATTTATTCTATAAAATCTATATCTATAAAGCAGAAGATGTGTGTGTCAGTTTGTGTGTGCATGTCTACATTTCTCAGCCAATTTTGACCATTATATTGCAAATTTACCAACATAAGTCATGAACAGCTTTTCAATCTCCAGACCCCCCCACCCCGGTTTGGTAGAAAAATTGATAAAACTGAAGGTGGTTACAACTTTTTACAAAAACCAAGGCAAAGTTATACAAGAACAAAATTTTTACTGGATGAGCTGACATTCTTTGCACTTAATGCAAAACATAGCTCATGTTACAAAGTTTCTGTAAAATACTTGATAGTTTTCCTGTGACATTGGCTTCACACAAAAAATTGTGAAAATGTGAAAAAATCAGGTTTTTTGTACTATTTAATATAAAAACTTGAATAACATCATCATTTTTTATCCGATTTTCTTCAAACATGTGGCAAAAAATTTGCCATCATGAAAGAAATAAGAAAGTGTGGTTTCATTCCTGCTCACTTCTCCACGTATAACGAAAAACCAAGAAAAACTGTTCAAAAAGCCCGTTTTTTGACCATAACTCCCTGGTTTTTCATCCAATGGTTTCCAAATTTGACATGTAAATTACATATGACATACAAATTGTCTTGCATGAATGTTTGGTTTAGATTATTTCCGTTAAGTGGATGAAATTTGTGACAAACTAGATCCAAAATCAGCTTTTGCCATTTAAACAATAGTTTCTTCATATGATTCCATCCTAAATTGGCATTTGAACAAACTTTGATGCAAAGATTGTTTGAGAAAAATTATTGAAATGTTTAAAAGGAAAAATTCATGAAGAACCTCTTATTAGTCTCAGCTTTACAGTAAACATGCGAACAATGAAGGGAGGGGTATTCATGTATTTGTACTTGTAGTTGAATCAAGCTCTGATGCTTCATCACTGTTTTTGTTTGATTATTAGATTTGTGAACAATGCCATACTATTTGAAAGTTATTACAACCAGAGGAAATTTACTGAATATCTAAAACTTTGAAACAATTTAACCCTGAGCAACGACCACACAAAAAAGTATTATCAATGAAATTCCTTTATTAAGAACAATCAAACACTTGCAAAGGACATACCATAAAAAGATGAGAGTGGAAAGTAGCTTAGTATACTGACAGCTGATGCATGCAAGTGGAGATGCAGGCAAACATTTCTAGACAGTGGAGTGCAGTTATACATTTGCGGTCATGTACACCCAGGCAAGGCCGAGTACCTTGGCTAATGTAAAATAAAATAATAAAAGTTTGGCTGTGGGGAAAGGTACACTTTTTGTTAACAGCAGAGTAGTGAGTGTTCATGTTTCTGAAACAAGAAAAGTACTACGTGCTGCTGAGAATTCTTTTTTTATGGTTAATGTCCTCATGCATTATGGTGAAAGAAAAATGAAGATAGTTTCTTTTTAAAAGCACAAGTTTTTAAAAGCACCTGTAAGTTACTACTGCTATTAGATTGCTACTTGCGACTACTACATATTTTCTCTACAGCCAATGATGTATCAGAGTCTAAACTCACTACAAAGTGATTGCATTACTGACTTTCTTAATGGCTTTAATACAAAGTTGTCATCAATGAATCTAACTAGAAGTTGAACTTCAGTTCATTGATTCCATTTTTTAATTTTAATTATAAAATATTCCAACATTTACTGTCCAATGCATACTATACCAAATCATTTTGATCCTTATCTTAAAATTTAATCAAAATAATAGGAATTGATTTGAAACTGATAGAAAGAAAGAAAACATTCTTTCCAGATAAAATCCTTTCATCCATTTTGGCAATGCCAACATCTATTTTCAATCTGTGATTTTCTTGATCTTGATTCTTTCTCCAACTGTAAGCTTCTTCAAAATCTATAAGGTATTCTGTATAAAAATAATTAATGTGCATATATTGAAAAATACTTTAAGATTTCTAAAATAATTTCAACCAAGGTTTTTGTATAATTTTGCATTATTCAAATTTTGAAAGTGGTGACTTATAGAAGAAGTACTCTCAGTAGCTTGTTTCAGGAAAATAAATCAGACTTCTTACTGTCCAAATTTTTAAGATATTGTCATGAAGAGGAAATGTACATACAACAGATTAAATGATCTAACACAAAATAATATTGAAAATATTTAAGACAAAGATAAGAGAGTTTGCTGCTCATCAAAGGGATATATGTTATATGATTTGCATGCATTCAAAGGTAAATGAAGAGAGATAGTTTCAAATACTTTGCTTTCTTGAATTGTTGAAAGAAAGTTTTTTGAAGTACTGCATGCTGGTTAGAGTCCAATAATATAATTCGCAAGTAATTTTACACTGGTGAGTGCTTCAACACTGGTCACAAGGAACTGAAACAAATCCTTATGCATAACTTTGGACACACTTCTGATTAATTTAATTTTTCTTCACATTTCACATAGGCTTGCTACTTTCTTTCTTCTTCTTGGCCCACCAGCTAATTTCTCTGAAGGCAAGGTTTTCATTTGTCCTAAAACAATTTCACATAGGCTTGCAAATTTCTTTCATTCTTCTCAGCTCACTGGTTAATTTCTGTGAAAGGAAAAAATCTCACATAGATTTGCAAATTTCTTTCCTTCTTCTTTCTCAGTGCTCTGATTTTGAAGGGAGTGGGTGAAGGGAGTTATTATTTCACACTCACTACAGGTAGAGTAATATACCTCAATTTGTTGGAATGGTTCATTCTTTTATTTTGAAATATTTAACAAGGCTTTTGTTTTGTGTTGAATGTTAAATAATTAGGGTATTGAGGAGCTTAAAAGTGTTTTCAATATATTTTTCTTCATCATGTAAATATTGCGGGCTACAAATTCTGAGTGCTCTTAAATAGAATCCCATAATTATCCCAGATTTTATTTTGTTGTTATGATGAGAATAGAAATTTATAAGATCATTTTTATTAGTTGTTTTGTGATAGACACGTAGTCATTATTATCATGAAATTGAGAAAAGATAATGTGTTGTTTGTTTTTGCTTCATAAGCAAATTCTTTCGTATGTTTGACTTTGTTTTAGTTTATCTACATGTTCAGGTAATGTTGTTTTGCAGAGATATATTAATAGAACATCATGAATATATCGGAAATATGTTGATTGTTTAGGTAAAATACTTTGGAAATGACCAGATTCAAGACACTCTAAGAAAAGACAAGCTAAAACTCTAAGAGGTGAACACATTGGTAATCTGAAATTTTGCTTATGAAAATTGTTTAAAGTGAAATAGCATTGGTTTTGTGATGTGTCAGCAAATTTTTATATTAGCTATTGGTAGTGAAAAGTTTGATTGTATTAGAGGCATTTTTTAAATTTTAATGACATTGGTATAAAGGGATTTAACATCTAAACTAACCATGAGTCATCATGCTTATTCATTATTTATAATACAGAATTTCTAAGATTGTTCAAAAGTAAAATTTTTGCCTTTTATATGATAAAAATATAACACTTTTTACCAGTAAATCTTATAAAATTTCCATATTACATATATTTTCACTGAAAAGATTCAAATGTAATTATCCTATTTGAATAACTTGTTACTCTTTTCAAAAACGTAACTTTTTATAATAATCCTTAATTTGTGTTCTATTTTCTTCCTTTCTTTCTTTTTAGGGTGGGAGTGGACAATTCATTGAATCTGAAATTTCCAAGCATAAAATAACTAGGGGTAGCTGAAAACTTCTTGACAATAACCCATTTCCAAAATTCTAATCAAATGACCAAATATTTAAAATTTTTTAAACATCCTTTTTTGGTTGAACTGAGAACTTTCCAGATCCTCTCATCTTGGTGTGTGTGACAATTTTCTTTTATAAAGAGATTATATTTTCTTAAACTGATCCTGTCACATTAATTTTGACCTATCCACTTTTTAATCGAATGTTTAATCAAAATATATTGAGACATTGTTGAAACTTCAAAAGCTTCCACAGAAAATAAAGCCCAGGGGTATATTCTTAGTTATCTAATGTAAAAGCTGTTTGTGTTTAGCAGTTAATGTTTTGAAGTTATCATACTGGAACTTATGAAATTACATTTTTTGTTGAAATAACTATTTTTATTTTGTAGATGTTACATAATGCTCTGGCAATAAGTATCTTTTGTGAAATAAAAAATGCCTTTGACTATATTGAACATGAATTGTTATACTATGTAGCTGAATCCGAAGTTTATGAAACTCTTAAATCCTACTGGGAAGGTAAGTAATAAGTTTTGTTTATTAACATTGATCTTTTTTTCTCTTCTGATAGTTGCTACTTTGTAGTCCATTGCTTTGAAAAAATTGATATTTAAAAGCTAAGTAATCTTTTCATGTAATATATAACAACTGAAGGGAAACAACTCTGACTTTCAATAGCTCATCTTCTTCCATATAATAAATGCAAATGTCAGTGTGTCACACTTTTTAAACTTTACTACTAGAGGCCACAGCCCAATGTATAACATTTTGGAATCAGGCAACTCCCTGAGCAAATTAAAAACATTCCAAGACGGATCCAGACCCACAATCCTGAAATTTTTGATTCACAAGTTTTCATTACTGCAATTGTTTCCAGCCAATATTTGTATGGGATTTTTTTTTTTTTGTACGATAACAATTTTTATAACTTGGAAATAAATTTGGGAATAATCAAAATTAATTGTGAAATCCAGCAAAAGTTACCCATGAAATAAAAAAAATTTCTTGTATGGAAAGTAAGGCCCTACATACGTGAAATTGTCTTTAAATTAAGTGGCAGCAGAAGAATTATTGTTGAACTTTTAAAAGGTAAACTTACATATTAATGCAATACTTAAATGCAGTGATCAATTTTGAGTTCTGTAATTTATTGTTGCCTATTGCATCTACTCCTTCTTACCTATCTTGATGAAAGCTCAATCGAGAGCCCTCAGTAGGATGACTTTTAAGCTAATACAAACACACACACACACACATATACATATATACACACACACACATACATACTTATCCATAATAGTGTGAGAATAGTGACTTTTTTTCAACTATAAAGTCATTCTCTATGTTTTTTTTTGTTTTTTTTTTCAAGAGAATGGCTACATACCCATATATTGGACTTGCTCAGTATTACCATTATTCTGTCATTCTTTGTTGTCTATGACTTTAGCCTCAATGTCTAATCAAAGAACGAGGTACTCAAACATGTTGCTTCCTGTAAAAATAGTATCAACTGTTATGATCGGTGCTTTAATATTTTTGAATTGTTTTTGCAGATAAAAAACCTGATATGAAAATGTTGAGTGAGAAACCAAAATATTTTAACCCTCAACTTGTGTTACTAAAAAATGCCATAGAAGAAGAAATAAAGAACGACCCGTGGAGCAAAATTGTTGTTTTTGTAAAAACACCCATTTTAGTGAGTGCTATACTGAACTGGATGTTAAATGTTGAGGATCTAAAGTCATTGTTGCCATATAATCTGAAAAAGCCAATAGGTAAGGGTAAGAAACATTTAAGATTCATAAAAGTAAATCTTAATACTTTAATCAAGCTTTGTTCTTATTCTATTTGAAATTATATATCAGATGACATTTTGTCACTTATGGCCACATCATCTTGAAGCCCCAGTTCCCATATGATCACCAAATTTAAGCAATGTCAAGCCTGATCAGTATCTAGATAGGTGACTGCTTGGAAATACCAGGTGCTGTAAGCTTGGATGTAACAGGTGGTGTAATGGATAATGGTCAGAATAGTTAAATGGAGGGCCAAATTCCAATTCCAGTTAAGTTCATTATATTCACTTATGTGCAAATATCCTTAGGAAATGTATGAATCCACCCATTCTTCTCCCCAGCTATGAGTTAATAATGGTTTAGTGATACAAGTCTTACTAATTATCTCAAAAAATTAAATTAAATTTCATACAAAATACTTAGATTGATATCCCACTAAACAAAATCAATGAACCCACCAATCATGGTTTTAAGTTTAACTATTTCTACTCCAGAGGCAAATTTTTAATCTCTCTCTCACAATTCATTCATGCATAAGAAAATCAGAGGTTCAAAAACTGTCTTTTCACATTCAACAAATGTCCTGATGTTAACAAATCATGAAAATAAAAAATGTATCTGCTACATGCCACTTCTGACACTTGTATTGCTGATAAAAAGGATCAACCCAGAATGTCTCTTTGTGGACAAAGGAAGCTCCCTCTAGGATAGAAGTGTCAGTAGGGCCTGGTGTTGAAGCTTGTAGCAGGTCTTTTAGCCAAGACCCCTGATGATATTAGTGATTGCTTGCTTGCTACTTTGAGTGTTGCAAACAAGTTCTTTTAAGCAGTCATGGTGGATATATCTCAGCATTTTTTGTCATGCTTTTGCTTGAGCAGCAATGTTCATGATTGGCTCCTTTTAAATTGTATTTTATATTTTTGTGGGTATTTGTTTTGTGAACCAGAAGTGATGCTTAGAAAATCTGCACAGAAAGCAACTTTTTATTTTTAATTTTGCTCTCATAGCGTTCACATCCAGCTAAAAAATTTTGATGTGGAGTAACTCAGAAAGAGATCTAATTTAAAGCAGAGAATAGCATATCTAATGTACCAATATTTAAAACAACTAATCTAGTAACTATATCACTGTTATACAAGAAATGAGTTGTAAAGTTTTTGAAATTGAGTCAATTTATGAATGAAACAGTGAGTAGACTATTCAATATAAGTTCAAATAAAAGTGCACAGATGATAAATAGGCAAGCTGAGATGTTATGCACACAATTGTATAAAAAAGCATAAGAAAGAAGTAAATAGATTTGTGAGTTAAATTGAAAAAAATGTATTCATTCATAAAATTGTAATTCAAGTAATTTACAATTTTTATTTTTTACTAAATGAAACAAAGAAAACATTCCAGAATTTAAAGCAATTTCTTCATACATTTTTGTGATTTGTTGTTAATATGAAACAAAAATTAATATGGAAAAAATTGGAAGTCTATAAAAATGCAGTAAACCCGAAAGTTATATAGAGTAGGCAGGCTTGGTATGCAGTTTTGACAAAGTGACATCAAAATTAATGCGTACTCACCTGTTGTATTTTTGCTTGTTTTATCTCCTGAATTTACAAGAGTGAACATAAAAGTGGTGCTGATCAAGTTAATTGCCAAAAAAAAAATGTCACTTACCCAGTTACTAGTACACTTGTAAAATTTAAACAAGCTGAAAAATTAGTTGGGACATGTGGCCTTACATACAGAGCAAATGTGTTGTCATAGTAGACAGAAGTAAAACATTTTAGTGATAAAGTTCATTTCATTATGAGAAAATAGCAAATAAGTTTATTGTAAAAAAATAATTAATTGACCATATTGTTTGAGCTAGTTAGCATTTAAGATACTACAATCTCTACACCTCTTATTCACTTAGTTAATGTTTACTGCCACACAATGTATGTGCATCTTGTAGCATGTTGCTTATTGCTTCTGAGATACATGTGTATCTATTTGTAGTTTTATTTAAGGTAATATAAATAGATATAGCAATATAGTTATTCACATTGTTATTTTTTTTACTTTGACATAGAGAGAAGTAAAATATTTTTTTTTTAAATTTATAAATTCAACACATAGCATTATGTAGAGAGAGACATACATACATGCATAGGTGTGCTTGTTTGTTGGGGCAGGAATGGGATTAATCTCAAGGTGAGTCCTGCCTGACAAAAGATCTGTCATAATGATTTGAGACAAGATTTTACAAGGCCAAATGCTCTTCCTGGTACCCAACTCAGACACTCACAGTAGTCCAAGTACACCTAGAATTTTTATCGAGACACATCTCTAGGAATGTTACTATTCAAGGCTTGAGACCCCATCTTAGTCTTATATATAAATAAAAACAAAAGAAAAACTAATATATACATACAGGTTGCAATGGATAAATTGTCATCTAAATTATGCAAAAATGAAAATAATACTGACATCTCATTTTAACAGATATATTTACCAAAATTATACAAAACTATCTTGAAATACTAAAGAGTAAATTTATTCAATAAAATCACTGTTGGCTTCAACTAAGGCCTCCAGATGACTTCAGAATCTCCTGTACTCTTTTGTTCAGTCTCTTTGTTTAAGTTGGTGAATGCTGCCATAATCCTTGTCCAGTTCATCTTTGGTGTTACAAGGAGTTTTGTTGGTCTCTCACTCAACATAATAATAAAAGGGGATTTCAGTTTGGGGAATTAAGTGGCCAGATGTAAGGGGTGATGTTGTTGCAGAAATTGTCTGACAATCATGACTGTGTTCTCCTGCTTGTGTGGCATGGTGCAGAGTCCTGTTGCCAGACATATAGTCTTCCAGCAGCCACTGTCTTGACCCAGGGTAGAACTACCTCCTCAAAGCACTTGATGTAGGCCTTTGAGGTCCTCACCAACAAATTTAGGAGTTCTTATCAGGACAATCAGAGTGACTTTTTCAAGCTTCTGTACCTTTATCATCACCATTGGACTCATCCAACTCCTTCTGAATCCTCTGCACTGTCCTCAGATCGACACCTAAACACTCTGAAATGTTCATATTGTAGCTCCCGATGCAAATGAGAAGAAATACAGCATGCCTTTTCCTAATTTTGGGGGTGAATTGTGTCATGGCATTCTTTTTCTCACAGATGATGCCCAGTTGACAGTACTATACTGTGCAGTCAACAAAATCAAAAACAAACAAACTTTTGCATGAAATTTAAAATATAAAATGGCTATAATTTATCCATTGCACTGTGTGTGTGTGTGTGTGTATATATATATATATATATATATATATATATATATATATATATATATATATATATATTGGTCATTGGCTGTTATAAGAAGTTCATCTGTCTTTTGACAGCTCTTGTTTTTCATCCTGTGGGATGACATGCGACCCTCCTAACCCAGAAAAAAGCTAGTAGGGGAGCTGGTTTAGATGCCAACCACCCATCCATGTCCCATTGTACTAGGTTACATATGTTGCCAGTAGCAGGCCTGAGAAAAAAAAACAATCAAAAATCAAAGCCAGTGCCAAAGACACATATTTGGAACATTCTTTATAATTTAATAAATTTTATTTTATTTACTGAAATAAAGCATAGATGATTTTCTCATAGTAACTCTAACAAAATTTAGATAGTAAGGGTTCAAATATTCAAAGTAGCAGTGAATGTGTTAAACTTTAGAAATAGAAAATCTGGCATATAATGAGAGTAATTTGTGGTACAGGTATGTTAATAAAAACAAAATGATTTCCAATAAAATATATTTCATCATCTAAAAATAAAATAATGCCTTTGTTTTCAAAATGATCTTCATATACTCCTCTGTATTACTTCGGTTTACACTCATTTTTCTCTAACACTTCCACTGCTGTAGACATACTTATACATCTTTATGAAACTTACATTGCTTGCTGTTGTCATATATATACATTTTCAAAACACTGAAATGTTGGTCCCTAATGTTTGTATTATAATACAGTGTTACTTCCAAACCAGCATAGACATAGTAGCAGCATTCAATACAGCTCATTTTATGACATATTTATTATTGTGTGTGGGAGATGTCACTCAGCTTAGTCTGTACTGCAGAGTATTCAATCAAAATTGAAATGGTGGTGCCCATAAAAAATCACTGTCAGCATCTAAATACCCAGTAAATAGACAAAATTTTTGCCAATTCAGAAGAATTATTTGATGAAAAAGTGATGGATAATTTCCTATTTTTCCCCAAAAGATCTAGCACTGTCAGGTAGTAGTGCTATAGCAATGCAGCAGTAAAAGTATATTGTGCTTTCTTTATGCTCTCCTAAGCACCTGATAGAAGATTATCAGCTATTTCAAGATACTGTGGAAAGAAGGACACTATCAAATACATATTACAATTCAACAATCATTTGAATGACTTATTCTTTTTCATCTTTTCATGTCTTATATATACTACTGACAAGACTGATATTCAAAGTGATAGGACAGAGGGAGTTAGGTTCATGACTTTCTAAAGTAAAGTGATCTAAATTATAACTAATAAACTTTCTTTTACTGATTTTTGCTTTTTTTAGAAGATATATTTCCATGATTTTTTTTTTCTTTTCTAGACAGTCAATCAGATGTCTATAAAGATATGCTTGAGACTTTTGACAGGAGGGAATGTCAACTCTGTGTGGCCATTCCGAAAGACTGGAACAAGATACATCCAAAATACAACTTACGGCTGGATTACTTTGATAGTAACAATGAAATGTCGCAGCTTCCAAATGAAGGTTGATCGTTAATTCTATTAATATTAGATGAAGCATTTGTCAGTTATTATTTTTTAACCACTATTTTTTTTATATTAATTTCTATCACAACTACACAAGACCATCATATAGGGAGGAGGAGGAGGAGGAGGCTCTTTCACCATCTGGTCAAATCGCACCACATTGTGTTTTGATTCCTGTCTGCATTGGCATGCACAAAAAAAAATAAATGGCTTGATGTATGTTAAAGTAAAACGAAAGGTGAAATGAATGCCATGGTGAGAAAGTATAATACAAATCCTGTTTCCAATATATTTTGTTGTTTACTCAATGATTCATAGTCTTTGTTGGGTGGGGGTTAACACTTGGTATACCATCTGCTATTTCTGTTATGACAGACTAATGGACAAGATCTTCTCTTTGGCCAATAAGAACACTGATTTCTATCACTACTCTTATACATCTCTACCTTAAGACTGACAGTCTGGAACTAATCTCAATAAACAACCTGTACACCATCAACAGATGCCATCAGAACTACTCAATTCTAGCTGTTATTACTTTTATAAGCCATGCTAGCAGAAGAATCCTTTTCTTTAATATCTATGATATCTTTAGGAAAGATAGTGAAATTGTTTCCCATTGCCTTCTCCAGGCTTTTGAACTCAGAATTGTACTCCTAGATTAGCCACCAATGTTCTTCTCATTCACAGACACACTGTACTCAGTCGATAGTGTATAGGTGGTGGTTCAAAATGCTCTGTAAACATACAACAAAACTCACTCTCTCAGCCTTTCACCACTTGGTCAAATTAACCCACATTGTGTTTCAATTCCAGTCTGCATTGATCTGCAAAACTGGAAAAGGCTTAATATATGTTCAAGGTAGAAGGTGAAATTAACACCACAGTCAAAAATGATAATGCAATTCATATTTCCCATATATTTTGTTGTTCAGAATTAATATAAGTAAAAGGTTTGTGACTTAGCTGATTGGTGTTACCTTCAGCATCTCGACTCCAGAGTTTTGTAGATGGACATGTCCGTATCAGAAATTGACTGTTTATAATTCCTGATTTTTCATTTTGATATGATCTTATCATTGATGCAAGCATTTTTGTTGTTTTTTTATAGTGTATGTGCGTATTCATGTACTTGTGCCCATGCACCTGTCTGTGCCAATGTGCGTATGTGTAGGGTGTCATGATTATTTGTCCTTTTCATTGCTTTTTTTTCTCCATTTTATACTCTCTCATTAGTTTGTTTTTCTTTTTCTTCTTTTCTTTCAATTGTTATCATTTGGCTTCCAGATTTATTTTTTAGACAGGCTGTCATTTTTAATTTTTCAGAGATTTACTTGCATGGTCTTGGAATGGGGTAGTAGGTGGCAGTTGGGACAACTTCAGCTACTTTTGTCACAACAAACTAAAAATAATCTCTTACATTTGACCAGCAATAATTGACTTTCCTACCATCCTTCTTCCTCTCTACATTACAATGCATAGCTCACAGCTCATCCAATAGTGGCCCAAAACTTTTCTAATGGGCAGTCTAGAATTCTCTGCTCATTCTGTGATTCTAATATAAGCCTGTGACTGAAACTTCCTAACTTCCAGCCAAATGGCATTTGATCCCAAAAGTTATTTATCTATTTTCTTTATTTCCTTTTGGTCAATGAATAACTTCTTTGAAGATTTTACTTCTGATCATAAAAGCAACAGCCACTTTAGACTCGGATGAAATGATTTAGAGCCTACTTCATTTGTGTGTTCTAAAGATGGCTTTGTGTCATAATTCTAGTTAAGTAGTTGTGATAGAAAGCAGTTGAAATTAAGATGAAAATATACTAGTAACAAATTAATAATAAAAGTTGATCATTTCTAAAGGTAAAAATAAAAACATGCAATGCTTGATTTATCCCAGATTTCACCAAATGTAATGGAGCATTGTTAGGATTCAGAATAATATTTTTGAGAACGTTTGGTTTCTTCTTGAAACATGGATCCCTATGTGCCTTAAAAAAACAAAGAAAATGTCAATATCTATCTCAGCTGACATTTTAACATCATCTGAATTATGATTCCACTGCTAAATATTACAATACTTCTATCTTGATTTAAGACAGTAGCCACCCATTCTTTGCATCCCTCCATCACAAATTACACAGCAGAATGGTTGAAAAAAATTGATCTTTATGTATTCTGTTACCTAATTCATTGTATTCTCCTTATAAATGACATTTAAAGAAGCCAAGTGATTAATCACACATTTTGTTTGTCACTTGATTTACAACTCAACACCTTGTGTCTGTTTTTTCCCCACTTTCTCATAGCCACAATAATTAAAACTGTCATAGTTTAACAAAGATCTTTTATAATGTCTATCAGCAAACATAGATAAACATGCCCGCAATAAGACATAGTGTCAGTCAAAAGGATGTTTTTTTTTTTTCCATGGCACTGCTTTTTAACTACCTTCATTCTTTGGCAATGTTTACTGTTTTAAAAAGTGATGATTAGAATTGTAATAAAACTTAAACATATGAAAGTGAATTTATACATTTTCTTTGTTCTTGAGAATTGATAACAAAAATAATAAATACTATTTACTGGATGAGCTGCATTCCTTAGTTCCACCAGTCCGGACTTCCACTGCTAGGACCTGCCATATCATATACACTAATTCTAATAATTCCCTTCATATTCCATTAGCAAGGAGGAAGTTAAACCCAGGCAGCTTCTTCCCCAGAACTGCAGGATTGTGATATGGATTCTTGAGAGATTGAGTCCTCAATCATGACAATCTTAACCCCATCAAGTCTATAGTTAAATGTTATCTATCTTACATATCCTCATAATATGTATTTCTTACTCCCTCCTTGTGTTACCTTAAAACAATTTAATTCAGTTACCCTCTACCTTGAGTGGTTGTTAGGCCTTGTGTGACACTGGGACCTCAGGGTGTTAATAAAAAAAAGGAAAAGAAAGAGGAAAGTAAGTGGATGATAATTGTTGAAATTCACAGGAAGAGGGATTGAAAATTTGAGAAGAAAAAAATGAAATGTGTTGAAAACTCATGTTTCAAAATAATAAATGAACTCCTGAATAGTTCCAAAGCTGGTGAATCTTATATGTGTTATTCTTGTGCTAAGTATTATCATTTATTACCAACCTTCGTTTGATTATTCCATTCAATAACCTTCCCTAGGTTACAACAAAAACCATGACTACCTGTCCTTCCCCAGTTCCCTCCAATAGAAAGAATCATTTAATGTATCCTCAAAGATGTCAAATAGAAAAACATGTTTTCAGTAAAGAAACTTGGGTATCACTGAAATAGCATTTAAAGATCATTTTGGACAAAGCCAGAAAAACATTTGGTTTGAATCAGCCACCCAGAAGAAAAGTATCCCTACATAGATACAGATTACCCTGACATGTTCATTCATTTTAATTTTTGTGACATTCATAAAAAATTTTATATTCAACATTAATTCAGATTCTTTGGATACAATTGATAAAAGAAAATTAATTACTAGCCCTGGAGTGGCCATAGGCAACTGGCTGAGTGGTCTGGTCAATTGAGAAATCACAGCATGAGACAAGCTGATGAAGAAAGATTAATGACTGGAAATTTCCTTTTCGCCCATGTATTTTGCAAATTTGGATTTGTCACGGGGACAGTGTGATGACCCTTGGAGTGATCTGAAGTCAAATGCTGAGAAAGTGGGAAAAGGAACAGAAAGATAGAGATTAGCACCTATATGGAGTGATTGTACAAGATGAGACATGAAGGGAGTTGGAGTTATGGGGTGGGTTGATTCTTCTGACCACTCTCAAAAAGGGGGCAGGACAACCACTAAATTTGGAAAATCACTCAAGTAAATATATTTTGAGAATATGGAATTTTAGAAAAATGTTTATGATAAGGGTGGAAAATAACTGAACACAGATCCCAGTCAACCCCACCCCTCTGTCGGATGCAAGACTCCATATAAGCTTGCAGTTTGGACAACTTGAAGAATCCCCACAACACTGCTACTGGAATCCACATCATTTGCCAAGACATCCTGACCAAGACCTTGTGCTGGCCTTGAAAACCAGAACTTAGAAATTTAAATTACTACTAACATGAGCTGCAAACTCCAACAAGTGTCATTTGTTTATAACTGTAGTAGGAAAGTTTAAAATCATCGTTACATTTTTAATCCAAGTTGATTCTTTATTCCAAAAAATCTTCTTTTTTTTGTGTGTGTGTGTGTAGCTTCCAACCATTGACATGTCTTCATTTCAGTCAGTTTGCTCACTAGTAACCATGGTGGTCTTAATAGGCATGAGAACCAATGCAGGGGTGTGATGTACACTTGTATTGAGTGAACAATAGTATAAAAATAGGTACCTACATGAATTTGTGATGCATAGGGTTTAAAGCTTTTATTTTAGTTTTAATTTTAAGTTAATAGATTAAATTTAATAATTCTTTGCTTTATTTCTAAACTAATTTAAATTGACTGGAAGGAGCTTTTTTAACCCACATTTATTGCAATGTAATTTTCTTTATTATTAGGTTGGTGCAAAAATAATGACGTAATAATGTCGTTTTTTGACGTAACGTCAAAAAATGACATTATTACATCATTATTTTTGCACCAACCTAATAAAAAAATCTTTCAAAAATTAAATATACTTTTCTGAAAATTTATTTGTGGAATATTAGCCAATTTAAAGTATAATTAATCTGATTTGAAACAAATATTAATTACTTTAAGTGTAAAATATCACAGAAATGCATTTTTTAACACAGCAGTAGCTGTTTATTTAAGATGTCGACAGCTTGATGACGGATGTTTATCTAATGTTTTTCTACTGGGGTGGGATTATGTATGTAATACATAATTGATGAATATAACATAAGTGCCTTTTCATATAATTTTTAAGTACTCAGTAATCTTAAGAATTTAGGAAAATATTCTCTGTAATCTAATGTTTTATTGAATTTTAGATATTTTGGCTTTAAATTTACTGTAATTATCACTTATTTTCTGATAATATTGTGTATAGTTGCCCATACTTACAAAAATCAGTACATTTATATACACATACAAAAAATTAAAAATTCTTTTAAAAATATTGGTGTTTGATGAATTGTACTAAGCTTTTACATTTATGTTTAGTAAATATAGATTTTACTTAATGATAATATCATCTAAAAGAAAAAAATTCTAAAATAATTTAATTCATTTGTGAATGAGTCCTGAAAGTTTCATTAAAATCCAACAATTATTTGATTTTTGTAAGAATTTCCAAATCAATGTGTTTTTTACCACAAAAAAGATGCTAAAATTTCCTATACTAATCTTTGATCTCCCTGTTGACACAAGAAAAACAATATTTTTAACCTAAATTTCAAGCATGCTAGAAATGATAAAAAGATTTAATAAAATAATTAAAAGATACTTTGGTCTTTCCTCTTAATAGCATAAAAATTTTGATGTTAAAGCTTTGTTTTTATCAAGTTTAGGGCTTTTTTCATCATGGTATGCTCTTTTTTCAGCAAATTAGTGGAGGTGCCTATATAAAAAAAATAAAAATGTGTATATACATTGTATAGATTAACAATCAGCTACAAAGCAAGTGACTATTACAGCTAGGATTAATAGTTAATTGATACTTTTTAAAAGCTATCAAATTTAACAACTCAAAGTGACTTTGCTTTAAATAACTACGGCACTAAAGCCTTCAGATGGGGGATAGTAGTTTTCAATCTGAATTATTTTTAATATTGTGTTTTTATTTAATAAGGAAATTCATTTAGTTTTTGGCAATTGCCTTAATGTATATCAAATTAATCATGATGAAGCAATTGATAGTGAGAGTCACTGTCAGACAATGGATTTCTCCTGTTAATAAAAAATTCATTATTTAATTGTCTCTATGTGCATTTAGATTTATGGGTGGTATAATGATTTTCAGCCACAGAAAATAGAACTGACAAGCTGAATTCAAATTCTGCCTGAAGCTGTGTTGATGTCACACTAATGCCCTTGGGTAAGCATCAATCCAACCCTTCTTCCTGACTGGCTAAGAGCAAAATAGCATGAGGCTCTAGAGCAGGGGTGGCCAAACTTGCTTAATGTAAGAGCCATATACAATAAATTTCAGATGTTTGAGAGCTGGGATGACATGAACAAAAATTACACAGACATTTTTGTTGCATACACAGGAATATTATACTTATGTTTTAATCCAATGGTCTTTTTCAATTTATACCCAGTAAATAAATATAAAGCTTGAAAGTTTTCTTATTTACCATTTATATTAACTGTGATGAAAAAAAGAGCTCAGCCAATATATTTCCACAAAATATTAAAGGTCAAAGCGTCACATGTTGCTCACAAGCTGCAGTTTGGTTACCTCTGCTCCAGAGCTTTGTTAGAGTAATCAATCTAGGAGAAAGCTCTACGTTCACCTGATCCCAACAAAAACATCATGGGTCAGAGTGATAGGGTAAGCCACATTACACCCTATGCTTGGCAGACATTGGTGAAAGCCTGAGTTATTTCATGATCTGAGGAAATATTGATAATAATTAATATATGCATTTAAACAATCAAGAATCAACCAAATGTTTTTAACCTTATGTTTTCTGAATTTAGTGAATTACCAAATAATTCTGATTTATTTGTTCTTAAATACTCCACAACAGAGGTTCAATTAATAATGAAATATGTATGAAATTTTAAGCATGTGAATATTTCCTTTTCATTTCAGGAATGTTCAATGATAAGACTGCACAGGTGAAAGAAGTCAGTTTACTGCATGAAGCAATGAAAAAATGGAAAGATTATGCAACTGAAGACAATGAAGAATTCCAGCATGAAATCACAAAGTATCAGAGAAATGCCAAATGTAAACATACCAGTACATAGTCAAACTAATATCATTCCTTAAATTAAGAAGAATTTGAAATTTATTGTAAAAAAAAAATGCTCCCAATTTATTTGCTTCTCTTCTAAAATAAGAAAATTTAAATGAAGAGTTTTTTTTTTTTTTGTCTGGAATGTTCATTTTCGTGAAAAATTATTTATCAAAGTTCAAAATATGTACAATGTAACAATGAATGAAGCAACATATTGGAGGAAAATTTTTGTTACCAGAATTAAATATTAGTGCTATTGTCATTGTTAACATTTCTCTGAGAACATCTTACATGGCTCAATGGCATTTGGTGCCATTCTTTAAAATGATTCCTGAAGCAACTATGGCAGAATTGAAAAAGATAATTGCAAAATAATATAAAAAAGGAAGTACTCTAATTGAAAAGCAGAGGGCAGAGATTGATTTTTCACTTTTTTTAGAAAATCAACATTGCACTCTGGGTGAAAGCTGGAGATTTGATGTGATAAGTACTGCCATAAATTTTACCAATTTTTGAGCATTTAGTTTTAAAGATTGTCTTAAAAAATGTCCAGAAATACCTAATTTCCACAGATTTTTTGCTTACAAAACTTCAAAATTTTACTATTTCAAGAATATATCCAAATAAAGTTGATATCATTTGTATCAGATAAATTGAAAGGAAAATATATTCAAACCAGAATTCTAATCACCACAAGCAAAATATGCAATTTTTTTTACTGTATTCGATAAGTGAAAACTGTAAAAAAAATTGTAAAAGATTGCAAAATAGGCTAGTCAATGAATAAGATTTGTTAGATCATAATTAATAAAAACAAAGATAAAACTGTATATAACATCATAATACAACTGGACACAAATTATGAGATATAATGTTTTAAATTTGCATTGTTTATTGAAAATCATGCTAAAACTACTGCACTGTATAATATATTACATCATAATATAGCTAAATTGTTCAGTATAATTTCCCTTTTAAGTAAATGAAGATTTTATTTGATAGCACAATGATTTTGTAATAATGTGCCTGTGCCATGCATCTTGTCCATATAAAATTTGTAAAGTTTCAGAAAATTATAAATTTTATAAGGTTGTGCTATATGGCTTTCACTGATCACTGGAATTAAATTACAACACAATGGTTTTGAACTTAAACTTAACCCACAAAATGGTTTCATCAAAATACAATAACACTTTGGAAAAAAATATTTTATGTCTTTATTTATCATGTCAAACCTTAACTTTTAAACTGAGTGCAATACCACGGTTCCAAAATCAACCTGCCCTAATGCACAGAAGCAGCTAAAGAGCCTAACAAGGAAACATATGAGGCAACACTGATGAAAGCACTGTCATGAAACAGATAAATACAAACAATATTAACACATTATTCTGATTAATTACCATGCTTTTTTTTCTTTAATTCAAAGATGACTACATTCTATGATAATTTGATAATATGCTATTTTCTGAATTTTTATTTGCTTTATTTTATTTTTTTATATATTGTTGGGGAAATGTATATATTAGGACATTGCTTTCCTTTAACAGAAAAATCAGCTATTGAAACTTCTAATAACATCCTTGTCATTCACTCTTGTTACTACTATGTCAGAGATTGTGTGTTGAACAAAAATTAAAAGTGTTGAGTTGGTTGGAAAAAAAGACAAACAAATTAATGAAACAAAATAAAATAGACATATTTATTCTATTGAGAACATTTTTTTTGTTGTAGAGAAAATTTCAAGGTATGTTCTTAAGAGTCTCTGTAAAGAATGAAGGAAAAGTTGAACTTACTCTGCTGGTGAATTAGCAAGCGAATGAGGTGTACTGCCCATGCCATGTTTGTATATTGCACAGAGAGCTAACTTTAGCATCCTCTCCCAAATGTCAGCCTGCAATGAAAGAGAACACACATGCTCCTAGATTTTAAACTTTTTACGCAAACCCAAAAGCTGAAAAGAGGTTACTGTCACTGATATGGTTATCGATGCATGCATGTCTAGCGAAAAATTTTAATGTCTGCTACATCCTTAAATGGCAAGCACCATCAATTGATTTTTCATTGGAGATCAACGAATATTATCAATTGACAATTTACAAATTTTTTCAACAAGATAGCCGTCATTAATTCATAAATCAAGTCTAAATGACTAATTGGCAACTCTAGAATTCATAAGTTTACATCCTTTCTGCTAAAATCATCAAAGAGCATGACAAAGACAGTGCTATATCTGCATGTATACTTTTTGATGAGAAAAGAAACAAAGCATGGTGAAAACTTGGTGCAAAGAATACACAACTCCATTGCATATGGAATGCTTCAATGTGTATCACATTGTTCAAATATTAAATTTAGGAACCGAACATTGGTTTTATTTTATTTTTATAATCTAAAACAGTTAAAATATCATTTTTATCATTTTTGCATATAATTTAAGCAAGAATAAGCATTAAACTTTTCTTTAAAAAATGAATTTTCTTGCTTTTTTTTCTCTAGCAACTTTTTCCTGCTATTTTATGATAATGATGAAATTAGCTATTTCCCTATCAGAAACATTCATCATTTTTTTTTACTGAACAGGTAAGGTTACTATCAGTTGAAATTTATAAAAAAAACTCTTCTTAAATATGTTTTCAGAAAATTAAACTTCTCAAATTCACTGTTATAGGCTTTTCTTGTATTAATAGAGATTTCTTTGTAAATCTTTTATTTAAGTTTGTGTGGAAAGTTTATATATTGATTATACTAAAAATTTCCATTGTAGTTACATGTGCTACCCATAAAGACAATAATCTTTCTAAAAGTAACAATTGTTGGAGATTTTTATAAAGTTGTGTGTGAGAATGAAAATAAACTAATGAATAAAATAACAATAAAAATAGAGAATTTTATTTTTCCAAAAAGGGTTTCCAGTCATGTAAGAATTTTATGACCCCACTTCCAGAAAGGAGATGATTGATCTCTTCTCATTTTCCAGACATTGAGTTCTGAAATGTTTGGTAGCCATTCCAACAAAAGGGAAACTCAATCACCTTGACTCAATCTCAGACTATTCTCCATACCTCCACATCTTGTACCTATGTGCATTAATAAACATTGGCTATTCATTTTCTAATCAAGTTTTCATTTTGTTTGTGGTCCAACATCATTCAATTTCTGTTAGTAACACAAAGTCTAATACAAACCCTCCACAGTTGATATTATTATATTACTTTGAAACTCTATAATTACACTTCTACTTTGCGTTATTTTTCATGTAATGTGCATTTTGATTAAAGAACATTTGCTTTTATTTCAGTTTCTTGTCATGATTTTTTATTAATTTATTAGTTTGAGTCATAAATAATTTTCATTTTTGTTTATCAACTTTATTCTTCAGAAAATGAAAATACAATTTTATTCAATTGTATATTTACCATTATTTGCAATGACTTGTTGCTATCTATCAGACAGCTCTTCTATACCTTTTGAGTAAAATTCTGCAGGTTTTGATGGCAAACATTTTTTTGTTGGTTGGTTCAAGGTCAGGTGAATATGGTAGATAAGAACAGACAAACTGTGTTCCAAAATCTTTCATCTCTTATTCTTGCTGTATACAGCCTTGTGTAGTCATAGAGGGGAACAACATTCTTCTTTTAATCCACCATGTATGCTGCCATTGCCCTGCAATACTAAGGTATGTTAGTGCACTCCAAATTTATTAATTCCTGCATATGATCAGTAGTTAGGATGTTGCCATTAACATTACAATTGGTTTCCAATAATGAAAATTACTCTTGGCTCAACCTACAAGGGTGAGATGAAAAGTTTGTAGGCTGACTACAAGGGAGTGATGCTAGAGCTGAAAAATTTTGCATGCATTAATTTCAATTCTTAATAATTCCATTGTTTCTTTGTAGGTAAACTGACATCTAACTGTTTTAAGAAGACTTTAAACTTAACTGGTAGCAAATTAAAAATGAACAAAATTTGGTATCATTGTGTTATCAAATACCTGTAGTAAAAGGGTTTAACTCCCAAGGACATTCATGCTGATATGGTTGCTACATTAGGGGATGACACTTCAGCTTTATCAACAGTGAAAAAGTGGGCAGCTTAATTTAGGAGGGGAAAGAGTATGTCCTGAAACTGTCACCACTGAGGAAAACGTGTTCACCACATGTTGATGGATGACAGGCAATGGACTATAAATCAAATAGCCAATGCTATTAGTATATCTCGTGAGTGAGTTGAGAATATTCTGCATGATAAACTTGGCATGACAAAGATTCCTGCTTGGTGAGTGCTATGTCTTCTGACACATGATTAAAAGTGCACCAGACTGATCCCATCACGGGAAAATCTGACCTTATTTGAGGTAGATTCAGCTGGTTTCCTAAACCAGGATGAGTGTTGGGTTTATCACTTTGAGCCAGAGTCAAAAAGACAATCCATGTAGTAGAAACACCCTTCTTACATGCTTCAAAGAAGGCTATGGTCATTTTAACTGCAGGAAAGTTGTTTGGGATACAAAAGGCATTGCATCTATTGACTATCTTCAATAGGGCCACACCTTCAATGGAGAGTACTATGCCAACTTGCTGAAGCGAAAAGCTATCAAGACCTAGAAAAACTAATAAAAAGGGCTTTATTTCATCAGAACAATGCTCCAGCACACGTCCTTGTTTTCAATGGCTGCTGTGGCTTTGAACTAGGTGATCACCCTGTCTATTCTCCTGATTTGTTCCCATCTGACTAGCATCTGTTCATCAATATGAAAGAACGCTTGACTGGGAACCAGTATTGCAGCAATGATGATGTGATATCTGCTTTTGATGACTTTTTTGACCAACAGGATGAAAGCTTCTTCACCAATGGGATCCAAGCTCTGCAACACCAATGGAAGAAGTGTGTGGACTGCAAAGGGAACTATGCTGAAAAGTAACTCTCATGGAATGTGACTAAATGAGGTTAACTTAGTCAACCTATGAACTTTTCAGCTGACCTTTATAATATATTGGAAATAGTACCAGAATGCTTTGCTAGTATAATGTATGCAACTTCTATCTTTGAAAGAAATTAAACATGTTATTATACGTATGCATAGAGTTATCAAATATGCAAATTTCTAATGCTTTGTACAGTAAATATATACTAAATTTCCACTCATAAATGACTAAAATTGTTAAAGTACCACAGTGGGTGAGTCTAGGGTAAAATAGCTTGATGGAGCACATCTCTCTTCAGACTGGTTTTGGATTCAGAAGTTTCCTTCTCTTAGTGTGGTTGCCATCCAAGGCTAAAGAACCCTGTTATTTAATCTATAGTTGGTAAGTGAAGAAATCTATTTATGCTTTTCCCCAATATATTTGAGCAAAAGTGAATGTAACAAACTCAGCTGGAATTCAGACTTAGATCGCTGGTTTCTTTCTCTGAACCACTAACCATTACACTTTGTGAATGTCTGAGGAAATGGTATGCAAGTGACATTGAGTATGCATGTATAAATAAGAAATAATACAAGAATGTGTGTTTAGATCAACTTTTATCTTTACATATTTCATATACAGACAAAATCATTTACTGAGAGTAAAAAAAATTGGCTGATATTTGCCATAACTAGTTTATTGATAAATTTCGCGCACTGTTTAACCATTTTGCCCCAAAAAGCCAGTATGTCAAAAGGATGATTATTACCTTGACACCGCTATTACTGCATATGCTTATGACTCCCTCAGCAATGTTTATTGCTTTAAAAAGCGATGATTATAATTTTAATACAACCCAAACATAAAGTGGGTTTATTTATTTTTCTTTATCCTTGAGAATTGACCATAAAGATATTTAAACACTATTTATTAGATTGCTTATTTGCAAGGATAATTTTATATTTACAAGGAATTGTTGTGTTTATAGAAAAGTAAATGAATAAAAATTATAGTGTCAAAAATAATTCTAATAAAATAATTATAACAGCTATAATTATCATTAATTCACTCTTTCTAAACCAGTGAGAATCAACTCCATTTCTCTCCTCTACACACACAAACATGTGACATTCTCACTATCAGACAAGCAGTCAACATGAACAGATCACCAACATGTGCCTCAGCAAAAATTCCAGCTCCTTTTCCTTTTTCAGGCCATAATAGTAACATTTATCTCTTAACACTCAACAAAAATTCGAGATAAGAAAACCCCAGGCATTTCTTTGTATTTTCCAACTAAATTATCTGGTCACACATTACAGACATCTATGAAAAACAGGTGAGAAATACTGTATACATTTTATTTATTATTTAGAATTCTTCAACAATAGTTTATTGATATTTTTATAAAACTATAACTAAAAACTTGTTTTCATAGTTATTTATAAAATAGTAAATAATAAATATCGTATTGTAGTTTATATATTTTGATGATTTTGTAATTTTTTTATAAATTTTTGAATAGAAAGATTTCACATTTATTTCTTTATAAAAAGTAAGTAATAAATATCACATTATAGTTGGTTCATATATTTTTATAATTTTGTAAATAAACATTGCCAAATGAGTTAAAAGTGTATACCATAATAGTGGTGTCAAGGGAATAACCGTCCTTTTGTCACTTTTTTTGCAGGTACAAATGTTAAACTTTGCCAAATTTTGAAATTCAGAAAATTCAAGTATGAAAACAAAATTTTGTTTTTTTAAGAAAAGTGCCACTTAAATAAAAATGTCTTTAATATGTCTTTATTTTAATTAAGCAAACCCACATTTGAAATGAAATTCTGTAAATGAAGACATTTAATATGAGATATATACGAGACAGTATTGTAATGTTCTCGGTTCAATCCACTTTGTAAAATCTGACAAAAATGATCAAACATCAGATTTTTTTAAAAATCCTTTCTTGATTGAGCCATACGCTTTTCAGCACCCCTTGTACTTACATTGCATGCAGTGAACAATTAAAGAATTTCAGTGTAAACAAAATTGTTTTAAAATATTCTTAACTATATTTCTGTGTCATTTAATTGAACTGTTTCATTTTTTTGTCTGAAAGTAAAGCTTGAAGATGGGATTTAAACTATGGAGAGAGTATGAAATCAAGCATGGCTAATCATGTGAATAATGACAATAGCCATGTTTTTCACAGAGTTTGAATCTGTACTACCTGGACCAGGGATCAAATTACAATTACTAGGCCACTGAATATCACGAATCAGCACTTTAATCTGTATCAGATTAAATTGCTGGTGGCTGATCACCTTGAATGCTCATTTTGATCTGGCAACTGACCAGCTTTGTAACTTTTGCAAGATTTGATACAGACATGTTGCTGGAATTTGTCAGTCATCTTAAAGGTCTCTGAACTGTTTCAATCCCTCCCAGCATAATAATTAAATAAGAGTAGATGGTACAAAACCTGATGGGAAGCTGTGCCCGAATTTCTGTCAAACAATACATTTATGGTACATAGTTCCGTTATAAACAAAGAAATGAGTAATGAACTCTTATGTAATATCAATCATCCTATATGGCAGTGAATGCTGGACAATCTCGCAGATGAAGAAGAAACTTGAAGCAACAGAAATGTGGTTCTACAGAAGGATGCTGAGAATATCATGAACTGAGCATGTGAGCAACAACAAAGTTTTAGAGAAAATTGAAACAAACAAAACACTCTTAGGATCAGGAAGAGATAGTTGAAATTTCTGGGGCACATAATGAGGAAAGTAAACTTGGAAAATTTGATACTCACGTGTCAAATTGTAGGCAAGAGGGATGAAGAAAAACAACGCATACCTTATCTAGTGAGTTTAAGTATATGGATGGTGGGACATGGTTTAGGAAAGCTAAAAAAGATTAAATTTATTAAGAGCTACAAAGAATAGGAAATTGTGGAAGGCCATGATCACCTACTATGTTCTGAAAAGACACAGCACATAAAAGAAGACACCCATGAAGTTAAAATAATAGATATGAATTGAAAGAGCACATATGCTATACTCTAATGGCCTCCTCAGTCACCCAAACATAGAAATGAACATCATATGGGAGTTTTTAATTAGGAAAGAACAAATATGTAATTCAAAAGTCAACAACCTGATTGGTTATGTAGTGATTGTAATTTTCCTCCCTGTGATAGGCAGCTAAAAAATGATTATATATGCTCTGGTTCAGTGGAAAGTACAGAAGCAACATCACAATGGCAGACTAAGAACTGATACAAGATATTTCCTAACATGAATAGCAGAACAGATTAGCTTTGTAGATGGAATAGAAAGTTCAATTCCAAAATCTTGGAAGATAACTGAATACATCAGACACTTAAAGAAAGGCAAGAGATAAACAACCAAAACACTGTGAATAATGTAACCATCAAGATGAAGACATTAACCCAAATAGATTAGGTTATCATAATTGTGTCACTTTATTTAATAAAAAAAACATTTGCCCCTATTGGTAATGGTGAGATTAGCCATTTTCTTATCTGGGAACATTCAGCATTCATTAATAATTGAAATTTTTAAATTCTTTCTCTTAAGATTGTTTTTCAGGAAAATAGGTTTCACAAGTTCACTGTTATCATTCTTTCTAGTATTGATGGGAGTTTTCTTCCTAACCTTTTGTTTAAAGTAATATGGAAAGTCATCTAATGTTATTATTTTCTTTTCAAGTTACTTGTGTTATTCATTTTAATTGTTGCTGCTGTTGAAAGTCTTCAGGTAATGTTATTTCTGTTATTTGATAAAATTCTTTGTTTGTGATTCTGTAGAACCAATCTATGAGATTTGATAAAGGCTGATCCTCTGTAAGACCTACAGGGTTCATTCACTCAAAGCCATTTTTAATTATTGGTAAAACAGTTATGTACAACTGACAGTTTAGACATTTTTAATGAGTTTTACACCATGCACATTATCCATAAGGGAGTCTAGCTCTAACAAGGCTATTTAAGAACATGACTCAAGTTTTTAGGTTAATATTTTGGTTTTGTAACACCTTGCAGTGTTGGGTGAAATTAACCTAAGCACAGTTCAGTTGCCTTCTGTCCAACTAAATTTGTTATGAATGATTCATACACCAAGATATTTGAAGTGTTTAGTATTTATTAATTCTGTATCTGAATTTTTATGACAGATTCAGAATATGTGCCATTATTGCTTTCATTCCAATTCCAGATACCTTGTTTCTGTTTTGGAAATATTTATCTTCAATTTTACTTCTTGGAATGCTACTCTGACCTCCAGAGGTTGACCATGAGGTCAGATGCAAGCCATAATATGGGAAGTCAATTTTGATTGGCTGAACTAGCATGGGAATGATACATAGAGAAAAGTTTTTCAGAGTCGAGTCTTAACCATCAAGCAATGTAAACGTGTTCTCTTTTGTGTTTGAAATGGCTCCCCGCTGAAGGACTCAACAAGGAGAAGAAACAAAAATCAAGACATAAGGAGAGAAAAAAAACTGTAAGTACGATGATATTACTATATTTTGGTGCTCTCTCTCTCACACACACATCTAAACAACAAACCAAAAGAACAAGCAATGATGACAAAAAATCTCGGTGGGGGGGTAAAAAAGTGTAAGCAAACAGGTTTTGATGAACAAATAAGAAAAAAGTTATGAAAAAACACGATGAATACCCACACTCACACATACACACTGGTGCAACAATATCAATTTTGATGAAACATTTTAGTGAGAGACTGATTTTTGTTGTTTTGTTTTGTCTTTTTACAAAGGTTTAGAACCATGAGCGAAAATCTATTTGGAATATTTGCCCGTTAGTTTTTCTATTAAAGTCTAAGGTTATGTTGATTTTGATTAGCACGCTTTTATGCTTGTATGTCTGGTAGTCTGTTGGCCATGTGGAGGCCTGAATTTGCGTACGTGAACACAATGGAAAATTGTTTTGAAAAAGAAAAACTGACAGCATTTTGTGATGGGGCATTCCCACTGTGATTTCCTGTGATTTTTGTGTACTGTTAATTAGTTGAAAATTTTTCAAATGCCTTAAGTTTAGAATTATTTTGTTAATCAAAATTAACTGACAAATGATTGTTTTCATTTTTGTAACACAGTGTAGAATTCTTTTTTAATTTAAGAGTTGTGGGTGTGTCCTTTAGCTTTCATTGGGTGGAGAATCAAGTTGTTGATTGGTGAATTTTATGAGTTAATTTTTGTGGGAATAAGTAGATTCGGATAGAGGCTCAGATTGAGGAATCGGAGAGCCGAGTACCACTTCCAATGGAATTCGTTACATTCACTTACATTCTAATACCCTTGGGAAAGGTATGAATCCTCTTTTTTTCCTCCAAGCTATGGGTAACTAGCAGGACAGACCAGGTTCTATATCCTTGGATGGCAACTGGTCTACAACAGAAAGAAATGGCAACCTACTGCAGGAAAAAATCTGCCTTGTCAGTCATGTATCGAAAGATATATGATCACCTAAGTGTGTATCACACATGGCACATAACTGAGTGACTGTACCTAGCTATTGAACTCACAACTCTTTGAGTCAAGTCACTGGATTACCAACACTTTTATCCACTGGGCCATATGTTCTTGAGGACATGAAGAAGGCTGGAGCGTTGTGAATATGGCAACAAAGATGAGGATAACAGTCTGAACATTGAAAATGGTGTAAATAATTACAATACCTTAGAAATATAGACACTTCATACCTTGATCATCCCACCTTTCATAATCTGATTAACACACGTTTTGGTGTCTTAGAATGTATGTTTTATTATACTTATTTTTTATGATGTCAGGTAACAAAAGCTTGTATTGTTTATCTCTCCTATGTTTCCTATTTGTGAAAACTCATATTTGAAATATGTAAAAGACTAAAGCTAAATTTCTCAATGGATTGTGTACCAATTTTTGATCTCAATAAGTCATTTTTTTGTTGAAACAAAGAAACTTTTTATCCAATTTTTGGATTATTTTCCTAATGCTTCAACATGATTTTATGTTTGTGTCCAAAACAAGGCAATCCCTAGCAACCATACAGCTTAGTGTCTCTGACTGGAAACAGATATGTCAATCCCAAATTACTAACTTTTTTTTATATTTAGACTATTATTCATATGAGCCACTCAAGGTAGAGGGCTACTAAATAAGATTGTTTTAATGGAGCAAGGGAGGTGGAAGAGGGAAAAGTGTACATTATTATGAGATGTAGGATAGATATCAGTTGACTAGACTTGAAGAAACCAAGATTGTAGTCTTCAAATAAACATCCTTTCAGGAGTCTTTTCTACAAAGTGACAGCTTTGAAGCTACAAGTATTGAGAAACATTTTTTTTTTGTCCAGCGAATTGTTAGTGATATCCAGTAATTAGCTAATTAACAATCATATGTAATACTAGGAATTAATAATTATTGATCAGAAAGCAAAGTAAATATAGTTGCATAAATTGATCAGGAAGTGATTTCATCTTTCACAAAAATACTCAACAACAAAACAAAAATACTTTAGGAAAGTTGCTTATATTATTTGAATTTATTTAATGAAATTGCCATGCAAAAAGTTAAAGACACCTTTATTTTTAATAATTTTAAACTTAATTTTTCTTTTTTCTTTGTATATAATCTATCCGATTTCATTTAGATTCTTTTTGTTCCCATCACTTTTGCTATTAGATATCCTACATTGTTTTTACAGATATGTCAGGAATGGTGAAATATTGTAAGAGCCAGGGTGCAAATTTACTGTGGAAGACCTTGCAATCAAGGCACCCTCTAAACATTTTTGTCTTAGCGAATTGTTTTTCCTTTGATCAGAGTAGCATTTTTTATGTCAGAATTGTGGTCAGTCGCGTTACGATGAGCAACTAATGCATTTGATGTATTGTTTTGTAAAATGTCTCTTTTATGGTCATAACTTTCTGCTTAGATTCCTTGAGGTTTCTCCTGTGTATTTTTGTGACAATTATTACAGGTGATCGAGTAAACTCCTCCTTCAAGTTTTAGCTTGTTGTTTTATTTAGTATTGACTAAGTCTTTTATTGTTTTAGATGTAGTAATAACAAATTTTATTTATGTTTAGCTTAGAAGTTATTTTCAATTGTAGTTGTGATAGAATTAGTTGATAGGCCAATATATTTTTTGATGCATTGTGTTTGTCAGGAGGGACTGTTTCTATTCTGAAATATTTTATGAGCCTTTAGTTTCACATTAAATATAAAATAATTAAAGTACTAAAAAAGCTTGAAAGTGTTTTCAATGTATTTCTTCTCTTCATGTAAATTTTGAGGGCTGCAAATTCTGAATGCTCTTAACTAAAATTGGATTATTATACCAGATGTTATTTTGCTGTTGTGATGGGAATAGAAATTTATTAGTTTATTTTTGTTGGTTGATTTCCGGTGGACACCAAATTTTAAGCTAAATTTAACGCGGTGTAGCATGATATCTAGGAAACAAAGAACTATTTTCTTCCATTCCATATATAAACTCTATTGTATAGTCCACTTTAGTTTATTTACAAGATCAAGTAAACCAATATCACAAGAATAGAGCATCATCGATATATCGGAAGTATGTTGATTTTTTGGGGAAAATATTTTGGAAGGGACCATGTTCAAGAAATTCTAAGATACGTGCCATTGCTCCACCAAGAGGCAATCCCATTGGTAATCCAAAATTTTATTTGTAAAAAACATTATTAAATATAAAATAGCATTGATTGGTGATAAGACAGCAGATTTTTAGTATTTTAGCTATTGGTACAGAGAGATTTTAACTTTCATTGTGTTAGATGCTTTTTTAAGAGATTTAGGTATTTTTCAGCCAGGACAGTGTAAAGGGATTTTATATCTAAACCGGCCATGAGTTTGTCAGTCATGTTTATTTCCCTTAGTTTTTCAACTAGGCTGTCTGAGTTCTTTATATGAGATGGGCAGATTGTTCCAGGGAGAGGGGTTAGAATTTTTGTTATGGCTTTTGCCAGTTTGTGAGGGAGGGGCACTGTCTATTCCTGATATGATGGGGTGTATTGGGATACCTGATTCTTAGAATCTAATAGTAGTACCACAACAAATCACTGTCAACTATAGTGACACTGTTGTGTGCAAGCAATATATCCTTTAGTATTAGGTTGGTGTCAAAATAATGTCGTTTTCTCACATATGTTACTATGTGATAAAACGACATTATTTTTGCACCAACCTAATAGATATGTCTCTTTCCTATTCTCATGCTAGATACAGCAAACACAGAATTCTATGTCTAAAAATTTCAAAGGTCAAAAAATTTAGATTTAGCATATTTTATGGCAGATAAGACATCAATTACCCCCCAAAAACTGACAAATTATTTCTCAGGTCTTCTATGTGAAGTTAACATATCTAGTAGGCTAATATATATATGATAAAAATATAATTTTCAGGTATACTATGAGTTAAAGGGCTCAAGATCAGGTATAGAGCATATGTAAATATAAAAGTGGACATTGAAGTAAACATCCAGCAGTGACAGTCTGTTTCATGCTTAAACCCAATCATCAGACTATGTGCATTGTGTTTTGGCACAACTATATATGCTGGACAGTAGTGCATTATGGGTAGGTCACTTGTATTGTTCTAACGGTTGTTTGGGTGAGTGGTAATGGTTTATGTTTCAAATTATTCTAGGGGCTATTGAGTGGAAATAATTGTGGATCCAAATGTAGATTTGTGGCTATTGTCTCTGTGTTGCGACATAATAATTCTGACCTTAAAAAAAAAGACAGATCTTATCTTTCTGATCTCCGTGTCTAATTATAAACCTACCCAATAAGAATAAGAAAATTGTTTTTTTACAATAGGTTAAAAAAAACTCTATATCCAAGAGGAAATGACATTATTCACAAATCTTAAATGAAAGTTTGGGATCAAATCTCATACTTTGCATCTAAAAATTATCAAACATCAACTAAAAAATATCAAAAACATCAACTACAAATAATTGTACTTAGTCTAACACTATAATATCAAATGTAAATCGCTAGGGGCGTATCTTATATATAATTAAATATTCTTTCATGTCATAGCCGATTATGCCCCCCCCCCAATCCCCTTTTCTTTAATATCTGTAAATTGTGAATTACCATGATTGTTTCCTCCGTTACCTTCTTCAGCTTTGAATTCAGAATTGTCTTTCTCTGAGGCCGATAAGTGACTAAAGCTACAGAGATCAATTTTCTTTGCTTTTTAACGCATAAGAAATTAGAGGAAGAAAATGGATTCTTATCTTTCCCAAGGGCATTAGTGTGGAGAGAACGTAAACTTTCTCAGACGGAGCTTGAACATGATTTGTCGATTTCATTTCTCACGCCGTTAGGCTATTAAGCCAACCGCACCTTATACACTATCGAATATGTGGTTAGAAAAACCGGAGTGAATAGTGACATTTCTAAGCAGTTTCAATATACAATACATGTTTACTAAAAAAAAAAAAAATTAGAAAGAAAATGAGCAAAATCATTTCAGTTGATTCAATGTCTAGTCACTTATAATTCCATGTATATAAAAATAAATATTTTAAATAGCCCCTAAAATACATATGATGTATTTCAGTTGCAGAATACACCGTAAAACATATTTAAAGAAGTACAAAAAAGGAAAACTGAAAAGTGAAGGAACGAAAACAAAGTGAAATATATAGAGAACATATTTTAGTCACTAGTGCGACTGACATCAAAATTTTTCAAGGTTTCCCAACCTGGGCGATATCAACTGCTGGGTGAGTGATGAGCAACTGAACAGAAAATGGTGAGCGATTGGAAATTTTGGTGGTCGATATAAAATTTTGATTATTAAAAAGGTATTTTAAAAAATATTTAAAAGAACCTGTATAAAAAAAATGAGAATAACTGGGTCACATTTATAGATAAGATATAAATATCCCCACAAACAATCAATATTTTGGTATTTTCTATAGTTTTGAGAAGGGTCATTACCATTCAAATAGTTCTTGAGAAAAAATAACATTTTTTGGATATAAATCAGATAAGGTAAGACAAGAAACGACAAAAAATATTCGCTAAATTTTTATTTGTTACTAGTATTCTTTTTAATTTTATAATTATGAATAAAAATCGTTTAATTTTTTTCTTTTTGTCAACAGCCGCAACGCTAACCATAAAAATAACTTTAGTCAAAATTAAAAATTCCTTTGAAGCAGTACGCTAGGACACTGGTTCACAAATGGGTCTGCTCACAAAAAGTAACAGCTAAATTCTGTACTACATTTGATTAAAACTGATTGAACTGTTCAGATTTCCCAAACTAAAAACTTTTAGGTCACACCTCATTAAGAGACAGGGTCATAAAAAGCTGGTCCAATGATAATTTATAAAGAAAATCAAAGGCACAATCACATAAACGCACACACACACAAGAAGGTTCTGTCTTCCATGTTACCCATTTTCGTCTCCACAACAAAGATAAGTTTTTACGAGAAGGAGCTAGCATTTGAAAGGCCGAAGTTATATAATAATAGTAAAAAAGGGATCACGTCAACTTATTGTTTTATTGTTATCCTCCATATTTAAATTGATGTTCTAAGGATTTTTCTTTCTTTTGAAGAATAGATTACATCCTTGAGAATGATGATGTTTGCAAAATTCTCGCTTATCGTTCTAAGAATTTTTAAAATTTCACAATAAAAACTCCTACCTTATAACTTTAGACACGTCAAATATTCGATTTAATGCACAATGAAAGGATTTATTTTACTGAACAGAGAGTCTTATCCCGATTATTGTAAGGCACAAAGGGAAACAAAACTCGAAACTCCGTAGTGAAATGTGAATTAAATTTACATTTATTGACAAAACATTAACAAACAGAATACAAGATGTACAAATAAGATTGCACAAAATTTCCCTTTTGTGTGCCTTATGATTAAGGCAAGATAACCAGTTCAAAAATTAAAATATGAGCTGAAAAGCTGATATAAATTTTTCAACAATTGAAAAATATTTTCAAATGGTGCAACAATGCAATTCCTTTGAAAAAAAAAAGGTTCAAATAATACATATCTTAAAAAAGATACACTTATTTGAAAGTCTAAACTGAGAGAAGGTTGTCACCAGAGTAGCTGCGATTTTAACAAAATTGGTTCTCAAAAGGAACCCCAATAAAAGAGAAATAATCTCTTATTCTTTTTCAAAGAACAGTTCAATAATTTCAGGAATTTTTCACTTTTCCGGTTTTTTTTTTGTTTGTTTGTTTTTTTTTTCTTTTTATAGCTTTTGCTTTTTACTTTTTTTTCTTACGAAACAGCCTAGTTCATCCACTGGTAGTAGCCAAAATTATTTTTTATTCACAGCCCTCTGTCATTAGATCGTGACCGACTTTTTCCCGGAGATGGGATGGGAGAAGAACGAATGCCCCCACCCCCTCTTATCATGAACATTAACAAAGGCGCATATAAATAAGACTCGAAACTATTGCATGAAATTTAAAAGGAACAAACACTTATTACAAAACAATAAACATTAAAACATCAAATTGCAATTGGTCACCTCGAGGTGATGTATTGTAATGATGGTTAGCAAGCTTGTCTCGCTGGAACAATTACGACTGAGTAGTGAGTTTGATCCTCACTGGGTGACCCTTATGGCCTTGTGCCACATCCAAGCTAGGCTTGGAAAATCACTATATCAAATTCAAATTGCAATATTTTACAAGATAGGCGTGCACAAAAATTTCCTGCGAGCCAGATAACATCAAAAAAATATATAAATGATCTTGAAAGATTTCAAAACAATCTTCGAAAACTGAGAATATTAATAATACAAACTTTGAATAACGCAGAAAATACATCTTGGAAAAAAAAAAGTTACACCCACCTAATCGAAAAAGGAAACAAAATCACAGAACAAAGTAAGCTTTGGCAGTTTCAAACCACTGGTGTCACGGGGTCTTTTTACAATTACTTTTTTTTATAGAACACGGTTCTAATCACAGGTTTCTCATTTTGATGTATGCTTCTCGGGGGCAGCCAAAAATTGTTTTCCCTTCTGAGTCCTTATTCTGCTTACAGGATGAAATTATTATACCATTTCGTCTTCTGTCTTGGTCGAAACATTCGGATCTTTGAAAATTTAATCTTCGGCTTGAAAATTTGATTACCTTCTTCCTTGAAAATCTGATTACCTTTTGGCGTAAGCCCACGCTTTTGTTTGGATAATAACTAGAAATAGTATATTTTTTTTAATTTAAAAAAATATATTTGAAAATCCATTTCGGCCGAAATATTTTTGGCGGTTCTTTAACAGCCAATTCTAAAAATAGATATTTTTACAAAGAAATGTAAAAACTTCTCATAAAACGTCTGGTTTTCTTTAAAATTCACTTCTCTAAAAAGTACGCGTATAAGACAAACCTGGGTGATTATAATATTTATTTATTCATTTACTACACTTTTACTTATTATTATTTTAATTATTTTTGTATTATTAACTAATAAATATCCTTCTGGTTTTTCAGACCAACTCGACTCCTTATATAGGCCCCAAATTTTAATTTGAGTGGGAATTCAGACTCCTCATTGGCTAAAAAATCCAAGAGTGTATCTTTTTTCGAAATTTGAAAATCAAATTTTACCCAAGTAACAAACAATCCGTCTTATTATCTTCACTTAAAAGCAAATGTAATAAATAAATAAACCTAGTCTATTATATTTATAATAAAGATGAAATAAATAATTTATTTTATATTCATTTTTATAAATCATTTATTTACATTTTTTAGATGAATTTTTATATTCTCCCCTCAAGAGAAAGGGCAATAAAAAAAACGTAGTTTATTGAATTATTTTACATTATTTTCTTATAATTTTTTAATTCAATAGAGAGTGGCTCCATTTTTAAGGTTTGAAAAACAAACAGGTATACAGATATTCTCTAACCGGAGTCGTCACGTCACATTTGACTTGTTGTGGCAAGCCTTTTATATTGACTTACGTCATTTTATTTTGCAAGATATCAGATATACGAGCACAAAGAAATGTCATTGTTCATTACTAAAACCTCACTCTTGCTACATGGATGACTGAAAGGAATGTTTCACACTATGAATATAGAAAAAAGAAATTACTGCTATAAATAGTTTGACTCTTTAAGGCAGTTCGAAACTCAACTGAACGTGTGACACTATTTAGGTTGCTAGAAGGAAAGAAGAAAAAAAAGGCGAGAATTAAATTTAGGTGATAAGAAGCCACCACGAAAAGGACACTAAGCGATGTTATTCTTTTTTAACAGAAAAATGCTAAAGGCTTTATTCTCATTAGCGAGGAAGGTAAGGTCGCGGATGTGTCGGATTTGATTTGATTGGTGAAAATTTCAGGTCGTTCAGGTGACCTACAGGGCAGAATTCTAAATAGATAAAAATTAATTGGGTCGCAGAAATGTCCGATTGGATCAACCGCAGAATTACAAAAACAAAAGACTGAGCCATTGACACCCTCTGAGGGCATGGTGAGATACCAATATGAGAACAGAAGAAGGTGGGAAGACGAAAGACTTCCAAAAATGGAAAATAATAAAATTTTCCTGACCGAAAACAAAGAAGTGGATTGTGGGTTTAGAATTATCAAGGAACCTCAAACCCCGACAAGCCCACCCCGGTTTTGGTCGGCGTCCATATAAGCAGAGTCCAACGAGTGAAAACCAGTTCAGTTCGAGTTCGAGTGAAGTTCGCAGTTGGAGTTGCACCCGCCTCGCAGATAGCTGACTTGAAAGATTCCACGCAAATCACGACTCAATTTCTAACCAAGAACAATTTATTTTTGAAGAACGACTTAGACTCACACCACCAAAACAAGTTTTACGAATATCACCTGAAGATATACCAAGAACCAGTTTCTTAAAGAACAAACAACTTAAGATGTTAAGACTCGCCTAGCAAACACAAAGTATCACGAATCCATATAGCGGGTTGGGAAGAAGACGCAGTCCTATATTCAGCAACCAGATATAAAATATTGTTATCCTTTTTTTTAACACATTTGAACTTTTCGAGTTATTATTTTCTTTTCTTTTACATATACTTGTCCGGTGTTACCCTTGATCGAACTCGGCTTGCATTACGGCCCGGCGACTGATTGATTTCGTCTGCCTAAGATCAATTCACAACGTGGGTAGGTTAGACTGGAAATCAAAACAGTTACTTCGGTAACCAGACGTTGGAGGCGAGCTGGGAACGACAAGGCTGATACCGAATCTAACCAGATTCCCATCCGAATCACCGAAAGGTTAGAACATCACATTTGGTGCCGCGACCAATACCAAGCCAGTTGGTCGTTACAGGACAGGATGGACGCGGCTAGGCAGACGTCACATTTGGCGCAGCGACACCGGGGGGACGTCACAAACGCCTATATGCATAGTTTAAAATTGTAGCGGAGTATGTATTGTAGAAGAACACATGTGGGTAGAATTTCCTGCTAGCCGATCTAACTACATGAGAAAGTTGGACTTTAATTAAGTCCAAAAAAAACAAACAAGACCGATAAATATATGTAAACAAATATGTATTAATAACAAAGGTTACAAGTTACATGGACAGAGTGCGTGTGGTGAATATTATGTGTGTGTGTGTGTTGTGTTGTGGTGAGTGTTCGTACGTACGTGTATTGTTCTTAGCGTGTTCCCAGAATTTGGGAAACGCTGTATCTGTGAGAGCTCACATCTGCGAGGTGGTATAAGGCCGAAGCCTGAGGGTAAAAGAGATCGAGGCGAAAGGTCAGCCAGTATGTATAGCCAGGGGAGAGAGACTCCTGGTGAAGGGTTAAGGACCTGAAGAGGAGCTAACTCTGACAAAATAAAATAGCCCCTTTGCTTTCAACTTGTGTCGTAAGGTCGAAACAGTTTTTACTGCAACACACTCGTTCAAATATAATTATTCTTCTCCCACAAGGACTCGGAGATGCTTTTGAACTCTATCAAAACTGGAAAGTTAGGTCTGGGCAGCTCCTGCCCAAATGTGGCAGCAGTACTCCACTTTCGGTATGATCTGGCTCTTATAAATGTAGAGGGTAGCATGAGGAGTCAGGTACTTACTGGAGCGGTACATGGAGCCAATCATTTTACCTGCATCTTTAGCGAGGGATTCAATATAGGAATTCCACTTGAGGTCAGGTGCGACTCCTCGAGGAGACATCCCTTCATCGTAACTGGCGGTAGTTCGGGGTCTTATCGGCGGTGATGGAATTTAACCAGTTTGATTTTAGAAGCATTAAATGTAGCCAAGCAGGTTTTTTTTTTTTTTTTTTTTTTTTTTGGTCAGTTAGTGTGAGGTCGGAAGAGAGGTCAGCTGCCAATCTCCAATCGCCAAGACTTTTAGAGGTGTGCACGTATATTGTTCTGTCATCAGCATAGACGTTTACAAATGATCGGAGTATATTATTAGGTAGATCATGTAAATCAAAAGGGTTGGGTCCAAGAAGTGACCCCTGGGAAACGCCTGCGTTAACCGCCAAGGCCTCAGATGACTGGCCATTAATAACTACCGTCAGGGATCTACCTTTTAAATGTCTTGAAGTTATTCAACATTTTTATAAGAAAAATCTCAAAAAAAAAAAAATAATGCCGCAAAACATTGATTTATTTAAAATGAAATAAGATGGAAAAATCTATTATAACATGTCTCTAATTTGTATTTAGATATTTTGTATTTATTTTCAATTTTACTAGTTTGAATTGTTCACTTATATTGCATATGATTCATTATTGTACATAATTTTATATGGATACTACCTTATGAAAACTGAGATGTAGTAGAGTGGGGAGGCGTATCATAGATTCGTGTGTGGGGGGGGAACGAAACATTTATACTGACCCTGACTACGGAGATCAGTTTTATCACGTTTCCTTATGGTTCGATTAATTTGGAATTCATAATTAATGAACAGACAAAACAAAAGGAACCATAAAATTTTGAAAAAATAATATTTAAACGTCACCTCTTCTATCTGATACATTTAAAACGGGGATTGGCAAAGTGCAGACCGCCGTGATATTAGTCAGGATGACAAATCAAATTATTTTCTTACGAATTAATAACTTATTTACTCCCTCGTAAAGTTTTTAATAAGTCATTATGAACTGAATAGTTTATATAAGTGTTACGAGACCGAGAAATTGATGGAAAAGGAGGGTGTTGTTCTTCGCTACCCTAACATAGCTAATCGTATTTCCTGACCTAAATATTCTTTATTGTTCCTTTTAACATAACATTGCATTTATTCTGAATCCTTCGCGCAACAACAAAAAGCGTTCTCTTAACGGAGATTCTAAGTGTATATTTACAATTTCATGTGGGATGAGAATAACTGATATCATTTATGAAAAGATTTTTAAAAATTCTGCTCCCCTACAATCTTTATATATATATATATGTAAAAACGTGTTAGCATGTGTCCCCAATTTACAGTAGAAAATGCAAGTTAACCGATCGAAAAATAATGTGGGAAAATGTAGAAATAAATCATTACGATTCTAAAGAACAGTGCTCGTAAGAGAATTAGACCAGAAATAGGAAAAGAATAGTGTGATTTTGTTCAAGATACTGGAATAAGAAATAATATCTTTATCATTAGAATGCTATCAGAGCGAGCAGTACAAATGCAGAAAGATCTTCAATGTTACATAGATTAGGCAAAGGAATTTAGTAGAGTAGTACACAAAGAGCTGTGTGAAATATTAGAAAAGTTTGGTTTACAGAGGAAAGATATTCGAGTAATAATCCATAAGTTTGTAGAGCGAACACGGAAATAATAAACACCAAGACAGTTAATCATCAACTGACAGAAATATGGTTTCTGAATTGGATAAATTAATCCTTTGAAAATAAATATTTAACATTTTTCATCCAATGGGTCGCATTCCCGCCGACAATAAAATAAAACATGTTTTGTGATCCCTTTTTTGAAGAGTATTTAAGTAAAGTCTCTAGACGGACAAAACCAGTAAGGAGAAGAGACGGATACATGCGACATCTATTCACGGCGCAGCTTCAATGAGATTCACTTACTCATTCACACGGCTTCCTCTCCAAGCTACGTAACATTTACACTCTTCCTCACCGAGCTACGTAACACGTACACTCTTTCTCACCATGCTACGTGACATGTACACTCTTCCTCACTAAGCTACAGATATTCACACTCTTCCTCAACAAGCTACGTATCATTCACCTGTCTTCTTCACCAAGGTACATGACATTTACTCTTTCCTTTCTACTTTCTCTCTTGTTTCTCTTTTTTCTCACACATACACGCAAAGAAATCACATTTCTTTTCATCTTAACAAACAACTACAATCGAGAGACTTTAACACAAAAACTTTAATACTCGTACACGCTGAGAAACAAAACCGAAACGAAAACTGTTAGACAAGATGGTCGAGGAAAGGAAGAAGTAAAGACAAACCATTAACTGTAAAAAGACAAAATGCATGGTTATCAGCAAAAGAGACAGCCCAAGTTGTAAGCAACGTACTGGGATGGGGGACGTCAAAATGAAGCAGGTACAGAAATTTAACTATCTGAATAGCATAACAACAGACGACAGAATGTATGACACAGAAATCATAAAGTGCATAGACACAGCGAAAAATGACTTTTAGAAGGTAAGCAAGGTATTAAGAGATAGGAAAATGTCCTTAGAAACAAATAAAACAATTATCAATTGAATCTATACGACAAATGAAGAAGAAACTTGAAACGACAGAGATGTGACTTTACTCTCTAATGTTGAAAATAACAAAAACTAAACTTGTGACTAACGAGGTAGGGTTAAAGAGAAAATATAAGAATTTGAAAAGAATAGTAAAGAGAGCTAACCCATTAACAGTCAAAGATCAACCTTGAACTGGAAATCCTTCATAATCCGGAGCTATGATTGGCTAACTGTTGTCCAATCAAGATCAGTTTCTTGGAGTCACGTGTTAAGAAAATTTAAGTCTGATAACTCTAATACTATAACAATTATCACTTCTTTTTAGCTCTCCTGTACCGAAAGTTTAATAAAAGATTTTACTCCTTTTCTGTACACGTGTGTTATTTTCTTCCGTTCGACTGTCTCAATTCCTAACCCTTATTCCACAGTAACATGTCAACTTTAACACCACGCGGTAAACTCGATCCTGAAATCTTCCTTTTTGCAACTGACAGCCGTAGTCACCACACGTTTATGGAGCCGACTTTTCCGACACTAATGGAATACAGAATCCGTGGACATTCTTCTAACAGTTAAATCCGCAAATATAAATTATATTTGCAAGCTTTCATTTTACCTATTGTGCATACACTATTTTCTGTAGATTAAACCCTTTGAATATAATATCGACGCAGTGTTGCTTCTCTTCTTCAAGTTTGTCCGCTCTTGTCTTTGACTTTGTGGACCTTAACTGTAACTGGAAAATCTTTATAAAAAAGAACTACAAGTAAACTGTTGCTAATAATCAGAAAGCGATGGCTGAAATTTATGGAACACTCAATGAGGAAAGAAGGCTTGGGTAATTTAAAAGTCACGGGGCATACTGAAAGCAAGTGAAGCAGGAGAATATCGATGGTAGAACAAAAACGGGTAGTAAAGGAGAAAGAGTCATTTAAAGCAACAAAAGACAGGAAGCTGTAGAACGATGTTTCCCACTTCTTCAAAAGACACGGCATTTGGAGATTTTCTAAGCGTAACTTAGTAGTGGCACAAAGCCGAAAATATGGGGCACCCAGTGAGGATCAAACTCATAAATTAGTTGTAATTGTTTTAGCTAGACAAGATTACTAACCATTACACCACGCCGAGGCACCCTAAATGATTTTCTAAACGTAGCTTAGATGTGTTACGAGGCACATCCTATTACACCACACCGAGGCGCTCTAAATGATTTTCTTAGCGTAACTTAGATGTGGCACTAGGCACCACACATTACACCACGCCGATGCGCCCTAAATGATTTTCTAAGCGTAGCTTAGATATGGTATTAGGCACAACCCATTATACCAGGCCGAGGCGCCCTAAATGATTTTCTAAACGTAGCTTAGATGTGGCACTAATCACAACCCATTACACCACGCTAAGGCGCCGTAAATGATTTTCTAATCGAAGCTTAGATGTGGCGCGAGGTACAACCCATTACACCACGCCGAGGCGCCCTAAATGATTTTCTAAACGTAGCATAGATGTGGCACAAGGTACAAACCATTGCACCACATCGAAGTTCCCAAAAAGACATGATAAATGAAAGAAGAAATATAGTTATATAAGCATATATACACTAAATATAGTTATATAAACATATATACACTTTTATCTTTTGTCCTCCGTCTCACAGGCAATATGGAATATGCAATTATTGTGAAGTAATATTTTTCCAATATTATTCCCCTTTACTCTTATGTATAAGGGTTTTTATGTACCATTAAGGACATCCTAGCATATTTGCAAGTAGAAATGAGCAACCTGCAGTACAATTACATATAAGAAGACAAAGAAAGTTAAAATACTTGCCAAGCGTAAAATTTTTCTCCTTTTTCTCATTTCTTTAACTGACAGCTATTTTCAGTATATGGCTCTACATATTTAAGACAGAAGACCTTTTCAAAGATAAAGCATGCTAAATCTGCATATAGTTCAGTTCTGACTAATAAACATATACAGTCAATTTTGATGATAGGAAATACGCATTTTGAAAAAATAGTTTGACCAAATTTTATCTGAATTATCTGCCTCCGCACAAGGGCAAATTCGACAGAAGGTCCGTTTGCTATTGATATCTCTCTCTCTCTCCCTCTCTCTCTCTCTCTCTCTCTCTCTCCCTCTATATATATATATATATATATATATATATATATATTTTATAAGTGTATATATGTTTATATTTGTGTATTGCTGTGTGTATATATGTATATATATGTGAGTATGTGTGCATATATGTGTGTATATTTGTCGGTATATATGTATGTATGTGTACTTGTTATCATGGAGATATATACGTATGTATATGTTTATGTATTTATGTATTTCTGTGTGTATGTATGTATGTATATATATATGTATATGTGTGTGTCTGTGTATATATATATGTGTGTAAAGAAAAATTATTATATATATATATATGTGTGTGTGTGTGTGTGTATATATATATATATGTGTAAAGATTAAATTATTATATATATATATATATATATATATATATATGTGTGTGTGTGTGTGTGTGTGTGTGTGTGTGTGCGTATGAGGTGGACATCGAAGTTACCTATGGGTGTTGACTTTGATGTCCGATTTTATATTTACATACACTATTTTAATATATTAAATAATATTATTTTTAATCATTTTTATCTTTGTATATTTGCTCGCTTAAGTTATATTTCAATAAGTGGTTAGCATTTGTTTAATGACACTTTCAGTCTTAAATATTTATTAGTTGTGGTATCCGATTGTTTGGGTCAATGTCTGTGGATGTGTGTGCATGTATTTATAGGTGTCTATGTGTATGGAAAGTGCATTCACTTTTAATTGTGTATGTATGTACGTATGTGTTGGTTTCCCTCCCCCCACTTCCTTTTCTTTTTTTTCTTTTTTTTTTCATGAAGGACCGTTGAGATGTTCTCTGTCTTGTCTCTTTTTGTGTGTGTATATATATATATAAATATGTCTGGATGCTTATATCTGATTGTGTTTGTTTTACACGTGAGTTTAGGACCCCATTCACACACTTAGGATTAAAATGTATACATATTGTCAAAGGACCGGATATAAAATTAGCTAAAGTAACTTCAATGAAGAAATAAATTGAATAACATATATATTTCTTCTTTTCTCCTCGGTAATTTTATAGTTGTAAACTTAATAGCGATTAAATTTTGATTTTGAAATTAGCAGTTTTTAATTTTAATATTAAATTTTATCATATAATTTAGTAATTATTGATTAGAATAAATTCTTTTTTAATATTACCCATATTTTAAACATCTGAATAGATATTATAACATGACTTCGTTGTCAAGCTTTTTGAATTTTCCTATACTTGTATTTTGATTGGTCAATCTAGCTTTCGTAACAACGTTTTCCCCTTGCGAAGGATTGTTAATTAATTTGAAACTTTTAAAACCATTTATTTTACATTCAACATCATCACTTGATAAGACACCGAGGGTGTTGAAACAAAATGGCTATTTTTGTAGTGATTTTATAACATATTTATGTTATAATTTTAAAAAAAATAAATAATTATATATATATATATATATATATATATATATATGTATATATATATATATATATATATAGAGAGAGAGAGAGAGAAAGAGAGAGGGAGAGAGAGAGGGGGAGAGATAAAGATAGATATCAATAGCAAACGGACCTTCTGTCGAATTTGCCCTTGTGCAGAGGCAGATAATTCAGATAAAATTTGGTCAAACTGTTTTTTCAAAATGCGTATTTCCTATCATCAAAATTGACTGTATATGTTTATTAGTCAGAACTGAACTATATGCAGATTTAGCATGCTTTATCTTTGAAAAGGTCTTCTGTCTTAAATATGTAGAGCCATATACTGAAAATAGCTGTCAGTTAAAGAAATGAGAAAAAGGAGAAAAAATTCTACGCTTGGCAAGTATTTTAACTTTCTTTGTCTTCTGATATGTAATTGTACTGCAGGTTTCTCATTTCTACTTGCAAATATGTTAGGACGTCCTTAATTGTACATAAAAACCCTTTTTTTTTCTTCTTTTTTTTTTAAATAAATAATTATATCTGCTCTACTTTGTATTGAGCACTCTTTTAAGAATAGTAATTGTTGGTTATTGGAATTCATTCCATATACACCAATCATATACTTGTATATATATATATATATATATATATATATATGTATGTATGTATGTATGTATGAAGATTCACGCCGGTAGACGGAATAAAATAAATATACTGTTTAATAAAAAACAGATCGTCTACTCAAATATGGATATCCACTAAAATAATGTTTAAGTAATAAAATCTGTTGGATTAGTAAATAAAAAATCCGCCACTTCTTTAGAAATTGCTTTGTTTACTTTAGGATACAAAACTGAGCAGATATGAATGTTTAGAGAATCTGAGAAAGACTTGCGTTTGTAAGGCACTATTCAGCTTTGCCAGATTGTCGAGGAAATTCGTGTCCGTGACGGTCCAAAGCACGTCGGATCCAACGACGGTTTCTCCTGCCAAGTGTGGGGTCTGGGCTAGGTGATGTGGGTCGGAGAGCGCATATTTTTCTTTAATAAGATTTCTCGAAAATTCAGGCCGGTAGACGAAAATAAATAAATAAATATACTATTTAACAAATAAGCAGAGTGTCTATACAAATATAGTCCATGGGAGTTGGAGCAAAAGTTGCGCAGAATTTCTCGGCACTTCCCATTTGTGACGCACAAAAATCAGGGACTGACCCTGACACGCCCATACAATGGAAAAAGTGCTGCTCCTCGAGCTGAGCATATATTTGCATTATTTTCTATAATGAACAAACACAAACGTCAATGCAGTTCTTTTAATGGTCGTGTTAAAAATGAAGAATTAATGAAAGTGATGATCCTACAGTACCATTTGTGACCAAGAAGACTCCACCAGGGCATTTTACACCCTTTTTTCAAAGGTACTGAAATTTACATTATTTACAGTATTCGGACTGTTATCCTCATCTTCATTGCCATATTCACAACGTTTCGGCCTTTGTACGCTCCGGCTTTTTCAGGTGATTGGAATTTTGAACTGAACCCTTTATTTCGTCCACCCGGGTAGATTGTTCTGGTTCCACGTGTCATGCCTCTTACGGATGTCTCAGTTATTCCCCTTTAACTCTCCAAGTTTTTTTGGTTCACCACTGCTGTAGCCTGGTATTGAACTCACAACTCTTTGGGTTTAGTCACTGGATCTAACCAACACCTTTATCCACTGGGCCACGTGTCCTTGAGGATTCGATCAGAATTTGAACTTATCTCGCCAATTTCTCTTTCTGAGTCCCTAACCATTACACCACTCGCACATCCTTTACTAATAATAAGAATTGATTTATTGTTTATAATTTAAATCCATTTATAATATTTGCGCTATATAAATAAGCAGCGGTAATCTCTGCCCATTATTAGAATTTGAAGTTAGTTTTTTTAAGGTTGCTTAAAAGAGGAAAATTAATAAAATAAATACAATCAAACATTTCATCGATTGAAACATTCTAAAATAGAAACAATATAAAGTTATAAAGAAAGTATTAACGGAAAAATATCTCTAGGAACAAAGAAAAGAGAGATAAAATGCTGTGTAATATCAATCCTCCCTTATGGCCGTGACTGCTGGACAATTTCTTGACAAATGAAGAGGAGACTTGGAGGATGGAACATGTAAGCAACGAGGAAATTTTAAAGAAAATAGAAACGAAAAGGACACTTGTGCTTCGAATCAGATACACTTGAAATTTCAGTGATATATAATGAGGAAAGAGGCCTTGACGAATTTAAAAATCATACGGCATATTGAAAACAAAAAAGAAAGCGGCAAAAATCGAGTAACCTATCTAACGAGTTTATGTAAATGGATAGAAGAAAAGGGACTGGGGGAATAGTAAGGGAACAGACATCGCTTAGGGCTACAGAGGATAAAACGTTATAGAGAGTTTTCGAGCGACCATATCCTGAGGGGACACGGCATACAAAATAAGAAGTCTCTGACAATGAACAGGTGTAGAGGTTTATCCCTTGCTTTCTGTTTAAGATTGGGCTTCCGGTTCCTATTTTTTTTAATTCTCTTTCATTCCCAGTAGCCCCCTTGCATGTTAGTGGCATTATCGCCTTGCTTGGGGCAAAGTGAATAAAAAACAAAACTTTTAACTTTTGCTGGGTGGGGGGTTGAAACGTTAGTCAAAGCGTATATCATGAAGTTAGTGAACCATACGTAGAATCTATCAGTATTGAATTGTTCGACAGATTCTTTTGAGATGGTATTCTGCAGTTATGATGACTGATGAGACTCTACTACCAGTCTAGAAGTGATTGGCTAAAAAATCAATTTTTGGGGGGAATTGGCCAAAGTGATAGTTCATTTGAATTCACTTAAAAAGAGGAAAAAGAAAACATTTTTTTTTCATGGAGAGTCGAGAGTTAATTTCATCTTGAAGATTTATATAATCTGCTTAATATTTGAGCGAAGAGACAATACTCTAGTATTGCGTGCTCTTACCCAAGTAGAACAGGATATTTCCTGTGTGACATCATACCGCCGAAATATCTCATCAGCTGTTCCAGAACTATCACTGCTTCTATTCCATTCAATACCGGCTTCAGTATTATTTTGAATCACTTATTGCTAGAGCAAAAAGATCCTCAAAGAGAATTATCAACCATTTCAGAACAATGGAATTTCTAGCAAGATACGGCGTTAACCATTTCTAGGTGCTTCACTGTGGTTTTTCTTGGTAAATTTGTTAAAACTGTTAAAAACTGTTTTAATAATTGCGGACAATTTTCTTATTGCCAAAATTTTATGCGAACTAAGAGCAGGGCAATAGACGACAATACGCATAGCAAAGAGTTAACACCTCTATTAATTTTTGACTCGACTTTTTTCATCTTATTGTTGTTTTTATCACAACTTTATCCGTTGAATACCCTCTTAACAGTCGGTGAGTATACAGTGCTGAAAATACCATGGACAGAATATATGACCAACCAGAAAGTTTTAAGGAAAGTAGGAACAAAAAGGATACTTCTGAGACATATAATAAGGACAGAGGGCTTGTAGAATTTGACACACACAAGACATTTAGAAGGCAAGAGAGACAAAGAAAAACATTGAGTATCCTATCTAACGAGTTTATGAAAATCAATGACAGAACAGGACTTGAAAAGATAATAAGGCGACAGACATTATTTAGAATAACAAAGGGTAAATTTTTGTAGTAATTGATTCCCCCCAAAAATCACTGTCGCAACACTTCTTCTATAATCCACTGCTTCCTAACGTCTCAAAGACCAGGTAAAAAGTGACCGTTGATCATTCAAAATAGCCTCTACGCGTGCGCTGTCATGGAAAATCAAAAATGGCAGCCGTCACAAATGAATCCAACATCGGGGACACTTATCCCCGTTTATTAAACTCCTCTCTGATATCTAAATCACATACGTGGCAGGATTCAGCAAGGCTCCTTATTCACGTACTTCTCCGAAGTTGGGGTGGTACACTCTCCGTTTCATTTTCAGCTAGTCTCGAAGGAGGGGCATTGTGCTCGTCCAGCTCTTCGAGGACCCCTTCCTCCTCATTGTCAGAGGCAGAGACTCCGTTTTGTGCAACAAATATTATTTCTTCAACCTCACTCTCGGACGCCTGATCCTCGCTACTTGATATGTTTGAACCAGAATAGCGACGGAGATCCTTAACGATGACAGGCTATAGACTAATGATTCCAGTGACACGTCCTATACCAAAAGTTGTGCATCTGCTCTGCGGGGGCTTCACGTACACACAGTCTCCCACTTTGTACTTTATGTGATTTTTCTCGGGCTCTGGAAGCGTCACATATGCCTTTGAGGCGAACTTCGTAGGTGTAAATGTCGTTGGCAGGCGCGGCGAGTGGCGATGTGTCGTTCTTAGGGGTGACGTTATACCAATACGTGGCTTCTGCAATGGAACAACTCTTTCTGGCCACAGTACTCTTCAAACTTTTAAGACACCGCTCTGCTATTCCGTTACCTTCCGGGACATGAGCACATCTAAATCTTCGGGGCGCCCCCTAGCCCTACATGAAAACACAAAATTCCATATTACGGAACGCGGTGGCATTACCCGCGAGTAATTCACTAGGACGCCCTCTTTCATAAAAATCGGACGCCAACGGTTCGATGATAACGAACGAATCCTGTCGAGCCAACAGTCGCCATACGGTGAATCTCGTCGGACCGCAAACTGTTACGGTCAAATAGTGAGTTACCGTAGTGGATTAAATCGAGACTCCGCTGTTGCCAGGTGCCTTCCAGGTGCCTCAACCATTCTGAACCATGTCTGTGACACTCTCATCATCCTGTCTGCCAGATTTTGATTTGACCTGACCAACTCTACATTAACGGACACTTCATACTCCCAAACTAGATCTTTGAATGTGCTCAGTCTCCGTTGAAGTAGCATCTCAGTTGACACTTTTGTGCATAGTTGAGCTTTATTTATTAGAGAGCCAGTAGTACACACATAAAAAGTCTGTTTTCATATGCAACTTTTTGTCTTGCCACTGGACTGCAAGGTTAAAGCCTTTCAATATTGCATCCAGTTCAGATAGATTTATATGCTGTACAACATTCGTTGGTCTAAGCCAACACGCGTCTTCCAAAACGGTCCCATTATTCTCCAGGGCCACGCCTGTTGCCACGGAACTTGCATCGATCCAGACATTTATGTCTTACTCCTCTACGCATCAGACACCGCAGGTCAGGTCGTTTTGCTTCACCTTGTCAATAGTCTTCATTATCATACACTTAAGAACGGTGTGCTCAATCTTGTTATTCCATCCTTTCGTGATAGGTTGCTTGCCGCTTGATGACACTGGCCACCACCAGGAGCAAGCCACACACAGGGAGGTGTCCCACAAGTTTTCCTCACAGGTAAAACGCGTCCCATCGCGTCATTAGTTTGGGGGCGTCCGGTATCATGCTTCCTCTCTTCCATCTGAGCTGACCGTTCTCCCCACAGACTTTCAATCCCAGTACATGTGCACCGTCTTCCAGCTGCTCTGGATTTTTCCACGCAAGACTAAAGTTTACCAATTTCTCTCGAATCTTTATAGCGATCGTGATGTTTTCTTCTACATACAGATCGTCAATGTAGACTGAAACCGCGTTGTTTAGTGACTCTTCATGCGCCAACACAGCGCCGATGACGGATTTCATGATCAAGGGTACCACGTTGAGTTCGAATCACAACCGCGTCAGATAATATCGTTTACCCTTAATCATTATAGTCTGATACGGCCACAACGATTCACGGACATATATTTGGAGGTAGGCCCTTTGCAAATCGTGCAGGGCAATATGCGCGCTATGTCGACGCCATTCCCGAAGCTTTGTTGCGCATCTGTTTTAAATGCATCAACATGATCATTCAGCTCACTGGGTGCACTTTTCTTTTGTTGCTCTGCATAACTGCCATCAACAGAATCGGGTCTTTATGCAGCTCCAGTCTTTTCTCGGGGTAGGGTAGTAGCCAACCGTTTTCGACTCAAATTTGCAGTTCCTGCTCGTACGCGACTTTGACATGATTGGGTATGGAGTACTCAGAAACTTTGTTTTTCAGCCGATCTGGCGCCTTGCCTGGTTTCCATTTCCATTCAGCTGCCCATACCTTCCGTCTATCATCAAACTCCACAGAGAAATCGGGTTAATCGACTGGACTTCCTACACTGGCAAACTTTATCGCTCTAGTGGGAGTGATGATAATGGCGTAAACCTATATTTACATAGAACAAGAATATATAGCTAGACCACGTATTAATTTGGAATTAATACGTGGTCTAGCTGTATATTCTTGTTCTATGTAGATATAAGTTTCTGTTGCTAAATCAGTTAAGATGTTGTTTGTGAAAGATATGTAGAGGGCGTTTTAACTACGATTTGTTTCATCGGCCCTGAGGTAGCAATGCCTCTAACTATAGAAACATGAATATATACCAACAAGGACAATAAACAAATAATAACTATTTATTAAGCGGAACGATGGTACTGTGAAAAAGAAAAAGAATGAGCCTCTATCAGAGCAATTTGTTCGTCGTGGGATCGGCAAGTATTGGAAATAAATCAGATGTGTATACTTTTGGGGACGTATTTGGTTTTAGTATGCGAGGCTCGTACTTACAGATAAATTCAATTATTTATCGACTGGGCATTAGTTCTCGTGTCAAATTAATCGTCCGGGAGTAGTGAATGGAATTCGCAGCGCCAGTATATTGAGTAGATGTGTCCTCCCTGGTCCGTCGATGTGATTTCTTTCTCCACCTGTCGCTATACCGCTATCTGACTAAATGCTAATTCTCCTCTGCTTATATTGTTAAAAATAGGCTCAATTTTAACAGAATTTTAGATTGTCGATCTTCCGTTTGATTGGCCAGACGTTGAATCCTCCTTAATTTTGATTTGCTGATTTGTTGGTTTATCATACTTCACGCTGCTTACATTACTAATCGAACATAATTCGACCAACAGAACTGTGATTTTCCTTGCACATAAGTGTAAACTAGTTTAGATTCTGAAATTCCACTATGCTCTGAAGCTGAATCTTTGCTAGTTTCAATCTTGAAAAATAAACGTTCTTGCCTATACTGTTGGTTACCATCATTCCCATGAAACTTCTGAGTATAATTTCAACATTGGGAAACATTTTTTTTTTATGTAGGGAGAGTCTCGCAATTTTTATCAAGAATCATGTAGCGTTTGAAATGCCTATAAGGTCACTATAATTATAATAAACATTAGTCAGATGTTCAGTTGTTTTTTTTTTAGCTCATCAAAACCAATTGTATTCAATTGATTGAAGAATGAAAACAGATTTCTAATCCATGAATAAGCTTCTTTAAATTTTGTCAGGTCCGTGTTCAAAGAGCCCAGAACAGGGAGATATGTTTTTTTTTTCCTCTTGAGTTTTCACATTTGTTTAGACTTTAGAAATATCTCTTCATCTTATTCGTCATATAAACAAGACGTACACTTTACTTTCGATTTTGTTTCTTCACATCGCTATCATCGAAATCTAGACGCCTATTTCTGACCTTTCGCTCATATTTACTAAATTTTCCCATAATTCCCTGGAGATAGGTTTTCAGAAATTCAAAAAGATTCATGTATGGCAACATTTTTTTTTTTTTTTTTACTGCAGAGCCTTACTTTTTTTTACTTTTCGAGTATGTCGTTTCAGCAATATGACTCTTAATATGTGATATAAGACAGCCATCCTGTCGCCAACATTAAGAGAATTGCATTGACAAAAAATTATGCTATAAAAATCGAGACTGCTAGAAAAAGTCATGCTGCGATTCATTAGCAGACAAAAAAAAAACTGCATGGAATGAAAGAGAGTAAAGATCTGAATGAAATAAACATCAAACTAAGTTATTTACATTTTTACAAATCAAGTTTTGGTGATGCCGAGGGTGTGTTGTATATTGAATGAGAATTGTTTATTTATAATTTGTGTGTATGTGCGCGTGAGGAAGATCATTATAAATTTTAGTACTATCTGTTTATATCTTTGAGGTATTATGATTATTTACATTATTTGAACAGTTATCCTCATTTTCATTGCCATATTCATAACGTTTCGGCCTTCTTTAGGTGACTGGAATTTCGAACTGAACCTTTTATTTAGTCCACCGGGGTAGATGATTAGAGTTCCGCGTGCCATGCCTCTCCGGATGTCTCAAGGACACATGGCCCAGAGGATAAAGCGTTCGTCAGATCCAATGACTAGACCCAAAGAGTTATGAGTTAATTATCAGGCTACAGAACTGGTGAACCAAAAAAACTTAAACATTTGAATTAAAGGGAAACAACCGAGATATTCGGAAGAGGTATGGCATACCTATATACTCCCCAAAATTTCTTGGTATTAGTGTTACTTTGGTGTATATCCAAATCTACATTGTTTATTCGAACTTTTAGTAAAATATTTTTTTCTTTCTTCTTCATCGAGAAAACTCCAATATTAGTTTTGTCTTGTTTTTTGTTTAATTCTTTCCACGTTTTTCTTTTTAACTCTACGCATTGCTTGGAAATGGTTCTCTTTTGTAGACAATTATTATTGGTCTTTTCAAAGGCTAGGCATTTATATCCACAGAAATGACATTTTATTACTGCTTTCTTCAGCGAGTAGGTAGCAGCGACTTCTAAACTATCTTGTCTGTTTTCATTTTTGTTGAATTTTTCTTTTAATTCTTGTTGAAGAAAGTCAAATCAGGCATCCAAGGACATATTTCCTAATTGTAAATGTTCTATGATTTTGTATATTGCTTTTATCGCAGTAAAGTGTAATGCGTCGTATCAAAAGGTTCAGTGCATGCAGGGAAAATATTATGGGATTCAAAACTTAAAATGTTAAAATAAACAAGTTTTATTGGTTGGAAATGATATCAGAAGATAAAATTTGAGGGGCGTCAATTACGGGGGAAAAGGAATAATAAAACACTAGGAAATATATTTGAAATTCAGGTATTTCCAGTGAGAGATCTTGTAATTACCCACACTAGCAAACTACAAAGAAATCTCTTTTGAATAATATGGTAGCAAAGGGTGGAGGGGCTAGAATTGTGGGCTCCTGAAAACTGCTCGGTGTATCCAGACCTTAAGAAGGCCACAGCAGTCATAGTTCGTACAAGAAAAGCTAACAACAGAGACTGAAAGAAATGTAGAGAAAGGTTTGCATTATAGTTTCAGCAAACATTTTACCTCAAGAGAAGTTTGCTGTACTACGACTGATAGTCCATGTTATTTTAAAAGGCTGCTAGCATATATAATCGGTTTGGATTTGTTGCATTATTGAAGGCAAATTTCCTTGAAGAACTTGTAAAGATTCTAAATTCTAATGTTGTTGAAAGCTTACCAACTAGTAGAGTTGAAGAAATCATTAATGTAGAAGCACTAAGGTTCCAGAGCGAAAGTACTCGGATCAGCAATCAAGAGGTGAAAAATGTGTTGTCTGTAGGCGGAAAAAAAAGACAAATTCAATAATTATAATGTTGCACTAACGCAATAGGCGTGTAGTGAATGTGATATAATTACTCCTTTTACCCACTCTCTTAAAATTCGGGCAACGAAGAAGAGGATAATTCGCGAACCTATGTGAAATTGTTTTTGGACCAATGAAAACATTTCCTTCACACAAATTGACCGGTAAGCGGAGAAGAAAAAGAAGGAAAGAAAATTTTATTTTATATAAAAATTAGGAGAAAAATTAAATTAATGAGAGAAGAATGTCTAAAGTCGTATGAAAGGTTTCGTTTCTGTTCATCACGCTCAGTGCTGAAGTTCTCGCGAGTATAAAATTATTTGCCAGTTATACTATCGGCCTCTTACCCTTCGATGTTGTGACTTTGGTCTTAGGTAGACGAGATCAATCAGGCGTCGGACCGTAGTGTAGGCTGAGTCCAGACTGAAGGTGGTATTGCACAAGCGTAAAGAAAAAAATAAATAAATAAAAGAAAAACCCAAGAGGTTCAAGTATGTTAAGAAATAACAACTATATCCTTCTGTTGTATACAGGATGTGTTTTTATCCCAGCCCGTTTTCTACGAAATGTGACACTTCTATGTTTCAAGCAAGTTGGTATCTTAAGTCAGCTGATTTAGTTCTTAGGTGCTGGCTTGGCTTCGTTCGTCAGTATAACTTGCTATTGGTAGGATAGGCGAAGTCGGAAGTCGTGGAATCTCTCGGTCAGCTTCTACGAGGCAACACTCTGGTTAAGCTCTGACTGTCTCGACTCAGAACTCCAACTCAACTGCAACTCACTAACTGCCCGAGGACGTTCGTTTATATGGGTACTGACCAAAACCCGGTGCGGGGGCAGACGCGGCCTAGGGTTCTCGGTAAATCTCGATTCCCAACAAGAAATCTTTGTTGTCAGGCCAGAATATAAATAAACGATATCTTGGAAAGATAATTAACATTGATTCTTCCTGCCTGTATCGACGATCGTCTCAAGCCGAAATTTTTATGACCCCCATGGTCTGGCCGATATCTAAATATTTGCTTTGCCTCCTCGGTGTGACATTAATCAACTTGACAAGACCTCACACATGGCTTTTTCCATGGTTTTACTGTCTTTTGTGAAAAGTATCTTTTTCGTAAATAGAATAAAATCTTTTTTTTAACATCGATTAGTCTATCTTTCGAGGTAGCTCTTTTTCGCCTTAAGTATTTCTTGTTTTAATTTCTATGGTTAATTAGTTAGCCAATTACCATAGCTAAATAATGTCACATATCTCCCCCAACTTAATTCTTCAGTAAAATATCTCGCAAGAATTGCAGCATTTTCCTCTTTACGGCTATCATTCGCTTTGCTTTAAAGATAATCTTTTCACGTTACCAAAATAAAAGATAGCTTTGTGAGTGAATAGGTTGTTTTTCTTATACACGTCGGCGGTCACCAAAATGTTGTGGAGGATTCACTTACATCATAGCAGAAGAAATTAGCTTTGTGTTGATGAAGATAAATGCATACTTGGCAGAAAATAAAACGTACACAAATAACAGGAAAGCATGGTAAATTATATGTTAATTTCACACAATTTATTTATATTTTTGTGTTTTGGTGTGTGTATATGTTTAGGTTACTATTGTTTTATGGTACATGTAATAAAAGGGAGAAAATATTCCGTGTTATTACACGCTATATCACAGGGAGAATTCAGACACGTGTTGCCCGTACCAAGGTTTGTGGTGAAGAGATTGAATTTAACATCTTTTGGTGAGATGACTGTAACAGTTGTGTTGCATGCTGGGAGTATTTTTATTATTTTTAATTTTTATTTAATTTATTTTATACAAAGTTTTATGTTATTGTTTTATTTATTTATATTTTTCATTATTATTATTATTGTTTTATATCTTATTTTTATTTATTTATAATAATAATATTCCTACAGTTTCTAGAATTCTACGGCACAACGATTTGAATCGCCAGCTTCTACAATCCTAAAATTCCCAACATGTGTAAGCCATTTATCTCCCCTAACACAATCACAGAGACACTGTAAATATCGTAGTGACTACCAGCCAACTGTGAGTTGTGCTGCAATTACAGACTGGAAAAATAAATTTAAAAAAAAGAGCGTAAAGGTTGTGGTTTACCGTCACATGTATTTGTCAGTTTCAGCAAGACGCCGTTAGAGGGCAGTGTTAAGCACTTATAAAAACGGGAGATATTCTATTTTCTTTTCCTCCCAGCATGCTGTCGTGACGACATCAATTGGGACCATCTCCCAAGCATGGCAGATATCTTCCCCCTAGTGACTGAACTTTTACACACACACACACACACACACACACACACACACACACACACACACACACACACACAGAGAGAGAGAAGCGCGCGTGTATAACCAACACAATTCCTAACTTTTTAAATATCTTGTTTCTTTTGTATGCATCCTAGTGTATTTTCTCTGCTTTGTTACTCAGTTATATGAAAACAAAAATATAAAATATCGCCTTGTTGAAATCCATTCCGTTTCCTTGAAGATCCGTCATTTATATGTGCAAATCTTGGTTGTCACTGCTTTTAGTCCGACTTATTAAGAATGACTTGTAAGAATTACTCGCTGACCATTGTACCATATCAGATACTTTTAGTATTAAAAGGAATAGACACATAATTGAAGGGAAATTCAACTAAAAAAATGGAATAATGTATAATTTATATATTTTCTTTCTTTTTCTTAAGTTTTTTTTATGATATCATAATTCATAATAGAATTTCCAATAGAAATACAGAACACCTTGTTCAAATTTAAATTCAGATGATTTCTAATATCTTTTGTATATAATTTTATTCCATAAAATATATTATTTATCTCAATTTATTTATGTATATGCAAATTAGAAATCATTTGAATTTAAACTTGAATATTGTTCCTGCGTCCCTATTTGGTATATCTAGCCATCTTACTGAATAACTGTTGTGGGTTCCGTGAATGGAATCCTGCACAAATAAATAAACAACGCCAGTAATTGAGATAGAAAAATAAGTGTATTAAACGTAATAATACAGACTTGAAGTGAAGATTAGTAGTCCAGGAATGCGGGTTAGTAGAAAGTATATGTACATGTCTCTGTAAGTAAAGCCGTAATCATCTCTCTCTCTCTCTCTCTGGACTCTTGTATAAGTCTCTGAGAACACCCTGTGTCTGTCTCCGTATCTCTCAACCTGTCTCAACGTATCTCCACGTATCTCAACAGCAGGTATTCTCTCTGTCAGTATAAGTATACTTTGGACGAGTCCATCTGATGTAAAAAGGGGAGAGCCCCACAACAATAACCATCTACAAATTTCAGTAAAGTTAGAATTTGTGGGTTACTCCCACTTGGCTTCACAAGATGCTGTTAGAGGGCATCATTAAACTGTTATAAAAATGGGACACTCCTGTTTTCTTTCACTTTCCTTTCTAGCATGCAGTAGTGATAACGCCAACTAGGTCCTTGTCCCCAGCTATGGGAATATCTTTCCCCGGGTGATTGAACTTTTTCATACACACACGTGTATAACCAATACAATTCCTAACCAATTCCTAATGTCTTCTTTCTTTTACAAGCATACTAGTATATTTTCTCTGTTAGTAATTTGTTACTCAGTTATATGAAAACAAAAATATAAAATATCGCCTTTTTGAAATCCATTCCGTTTCCTTACATCCGTCATTTAAATGTAAATTTTGCTTGCCACTGCTTTTCGTCTAAGGGCAAATGACGCGACAAGGTGAGTTCATAAATAGGAGTACAATAATGAATTAGTATATTACTGTTAGTGTTATTGAGACTAAAAGTTTGTTTTTTGGATTGGTTGACATGATAATATTTTGACAAGGGTTCGTAGTAAGTACAGATGTAGTTCGGGGCGATGAAGATAGGAAGGTGACAGTTCATATATAGTTGTGGGATGATGAAAAACAGAATGAAATGAATTGCGGTGGGTAGCTGACTATGACATCTATGAGTCAAATGAAAAAATATAGTAGCGGAGATGTGTGATTCTTATTCGACATTCTCGGCTTTATCGCGTATTCAAGAATTCAATTTCTTTTTTTCTGATCGCTTCCTTTATGATGATGGCGTTTATGACTAAGTAGACCAATTCTTGCGAGGAAGAACCGATGGCATTGACTGCATAGTAATATTGGTGGCATATATGGTCTGGTGCCCCCGCTGTTCGTCTTAAGGTCCCCGATAAAATCCAGAGACGGATATGCAATGTGATTGGCCCTGGTCTGGCATCTCGTCTACAGTCGCTCTCTCGCAGATGTGTCGTCGCCTCCCTCTGTTTTTTCTACAAATACTTTCACGGTTACTGACGAGCTACTTTCGCTAGTTCCCAGACTGCATAAATTTAAACGTGCAACTAGGCTGTTATCTCGATCCGACCCTTTCACTGACGAAAGAGTTAAACGTAGCCGTCTCTTCTACTCCAATAGCTTCATGGCTCGCACTTCCCATCTGTGGAATTCTCTTCCTATTACTCGTTTCTCTGATAGCTATAATCTCCAACTATTCAAATGTAATGTCAACCGACCTCTCCAGATGCCTTGATCTATTTCCTATCCTTCTCTTCATCCTTTCCTCTATCATGTCTCTTTACTCTCATTCCCACTCTCTGTAACCCCTTGCGTGCTAGTGGCATCCCGCTTTGCTTGGGATCAAATTCTTAAAAAAAGTCTAAGTCGATTTTTCGAGCTTTTCTCTCTTATCGTCTGAAATCTTCCTTTTCTCTTCTGGTGGCATCAAAGTTTTTGCTTCCTATGGTGATGTGGAATCGCCATCGCAACACATCTCAGAACTTCAATATGCTGATGAAAACAATGTCTGCTGACATTCAAAAGAACTCCAACAGTCTATGAACAACTTTACCATGGCCCACCATTGTTTTGGCTTTACAGTTAAACATCAAGAAAACCACGGTTCTTGTACAGCCATCCCCAAATACCATCTTACCAGATTTTGATATTACCATGTGATACACCTCTCGAACAAGTAGAGCATTTAGGCAGCCTTTTATTAAACAAGTGCACCTAAGAAAATGATTTGGAATACAGGATTGGAGCTGCATAGCCGGCATTTGGAACATGTTTTCAACAACAGAGATCTAAACGTAACAAAAATTATGGTCTATAATGCTGTTGTCATTTCAATTTTGCTATATCGTCGCAATATCCCAAAAATAGAACGCTTTCACTAGAAAAAGCTTCGCTCAGTGGAATTACTATGTGACCAGCACCAAAGTCCTGAAATGAGCCAAGAGACAACGCATCGAATCGCTGATTCTATATTCGATAAACCAACGAACGATTTTATTTCAGAAACGTTTTTTGAAAAGGAAAATTGAATACTAGACATATTTAGACGCAGCAAAAATTGATTGGATTATATGTTAGGTTCTAATTCGCCATAGCGACTGTGCACTGGGATCCTCTTCTTAAATAATAAAACTATCTTAGCATCGTGTTGCGTTGCCTGTCGTCTGTCGATTTTAGTAGTCTATCAACGATTCATCAGTCGGACCCTAACGTTACATCAACAGACGCAATCAAAGGCAAGCAATTTTCTTTAGATTTTGCTTTATTAGCTTTATTTTCGTGGGGAGGAGAATATAGTAGATGTTGTTTCCTGGAAGAAGCGAGCGGAAAATGGAGGTAATGAGAACGGATAACAGGTCAGCCAGCTACCTATCCTCTCCACGCAGTGGCTTGTATCCCTGCTGAAATCACTGCACGCAAATCTTGGGGAGGAAGTCTCGGACGAATATCAGAGCTCTTGATTTCTTTATTGTTGCAATCGAACTGCTGGTTTTCATACGTTTTTTCAGTCTTATACCGAAGTTTAAACAAGGACAATCCATGACTATCAAGATTCCATGTCCACAAAATTCAAACCACCCCAACTCAGTTTGGGTCGGCAAAGTTCCTGACCAGTATGATAGGGTCCAGAATGACATGATTTACTATAATTGTCATTTTGCTAATTCTGTAACAATCGTCTCTTTGCATTGACCATATCTCGTGAATACTTTTCTATAAAGTCTTACAAACATATTTAAAAAATTACTCCACTGATAAAGGAAATGAAAAACATTTTTTTTTTTACTTTATGACCTCAGTATTCCTCTTCCTATAAAGAAATATGACCATACATTTCTTTTATTACCATCAGTTTCACTGCTAATAAGTAAAATGTGAAGTTCGAAATTCAGTTACTTACTTTCCTTGTGGGCATAATATATAATGCAGTCTATAAAACAACAATGTGCTAAAGAGTATATAGTGGGTCTAAGAAGGATGTGTGAATATTTAAGATTGTGCTGCAAATAAAATATGCAATATCCACAAATATAAATGATAAAAAATGGCCAAATGGTAACGATATTCAATCACGACAAAAAATACATGTTTGAAGCAACAGATTAAATTTTATACACACAATTTACAATTTCTTTGTTTGTAATGATGTGTGCAAAGGTATAGAGAAAAAGTTCTTTGCTGTTTCAGAAATGTTCAATGTCTAAAAAGTTGTCTGTCTTTGATTGAACGGTTGAATTTAACTTAGACAAAAAAAGATTTTTCTATGAAAGATTAAGTGAAAAAGTTTGTTGTATGAATTTGTCGTGTCCACTAAAATATCAACTACAATATTTATAAACCAATCACACTCAAGAAAACACTTACATCTTAAAACACACCAATAAAATCATAGATTACAAATCAGAATGTTTGTTGTATTAGTCATCATCATTTTTAGGTAGATACCGACCAAATATCGTACGGGCGTAGTAGAAGACATACCACATGACTTCTTAGGGCCAATTAGGAATAAATAAATAATTTAATTCTGGAGCCGATATTGTTCGGAAAAAGTGTATAAAAACATACGAAATCCGCGCCCGAAACAATATACACGCGGCTGCCAGCAAGCTACACACACCTCTCGCCGATGACCTTCATGACCTCATGTCAAAAACGACAGCGTTGACAAACTCCAGACCACGGCATCACCGCCAACAGTAAGAAACAATTCGTATCTCTCGTATCCGTTTTCACTATGAATCACGCACACACATGTTGACTTTTTCATACAAACACACATATCACAACATTTTATTGTTTCTCACACACGTACACAAAGACAGTTTATATTTTATTTCAGAACTATATCAACCCAAACAAAAGACATTACTTTCCAATCTATTATCAACTGTTTGTATTCCTATCGTTATATTAAATCAATGTTTATTTGTTGAAACTACGTCGGCTTTTCTACTGAATTTTATTCCTTCAATGAAAAGCGTTTGATTATTTTAGACGGCCAAATTACGAGCGACCCTGTAACGATATTTTATTAATGTATTGAATCCCGACACTCCAAATTTTAACATTCAACGAAAAACCGAGTAGAAGGATTCCTACAAATTTTTCCAATCTCTCATAAAGAAAGTTTATTTCTTTGGCAGCAATTTTGACACAATTCCGTGTGTATCTTTGCGTTTGTGAGTTTCAAAATGCGATGAAAATTCGTTTACTGTTTCCATTTATAGTTTTAACAACAAAATCGGCTCCAGCGGCTTGGTAGATTGTTGCAATTTTTTTCTGAGAAATGCGTGCGCGAATGTTGTATTTTTTATTATTTGACAAACAGGATTTCTTGAAACATTTAAATTAGGGATGAAGTTGAGCCTATTTTTGCACAAATTTTGACTGTTAGTGTTTTGTTATGGAAATTTCTCGAAGGTTATTTTTACTTAACAACCAATGAAATTCAAGAAAATGTTTGAAAATTGAAATGAGGGTTATTAAAAGCACATTTTTGTTTTAAAGAACATTAATATGCATTGACGTACTATAAATCTTCAGTGTAAATTACTTACATTTTTTATCATAAATTTAACCCATTCGACTTTTTATTGCAACAATAAACACTGGCACAATATCAGTTTCACGACCTCGTTGTAACTGCTCGCTAAATAACACGCATGCTCATTATGAAACTTTTGGACTGCCCAAACAAATCTTAATGAAGGTCAACGCTTTCTAGACATATCAAAGTATTAACTACTTGCTGAAGTGCTCGTTTACCTAAAGTAAGAAGTCGAGCTGAATCGCATCTGGTTATAATGATAATAGAAATTTGATACTTTAAAGCTTATAAGTATATCTAAGTAATGCGAAACTGTTGAATACATATAGCCCTGAACGTAATAGCACCAAATTGAAACATGAAATATATAATTGAGAAATGTTTATATCTTTGTTATTGTCATTATCCCTGTAGCGGACCTTGGGTTTACGTGTTGTTAAATTAGGAACACGTGTGTAACTCCTGATAGAATATTAAAAAGTCCACTACAAGAATAGGGCGGACTCAAGTTGAGTCCAACCAAAGATATGTAAAGGAAACAAAGAAGACCGATATGTATATATATATATATATATATATATACAATAAGAATATAGTATTAAACAACAAAATTTACAATGGACAAATTGTGTTTGTGCGTGAACATAAAGAGTTTGATGAATGTTCGTACGTACGTGTATGTGTGTGTATTTCATGGCGTTTTCCCACAAGTGGGCAAAACGCAGACCTCTGCGAGAGATCACATTTTTAAATATGTCCGCTGAAATGCAAAGCAAAATGAGAACGAGGCAAGAAATTGCCCAGTATTTATAGTGTAGGAAGAGCGTGCCCTAGTGAACAACTAGGAAATTAACATGTACAGTAACTACGTAATAGTAATTAATAGCATAGAAGAAAAATAAAATAGATTTCATTTGCTTTTAGGGAGTTACCTATATTATATAGAAATACTATGAAAAGTAGAAATAAATATTTTTGCAGGAAAATTATCCTGTGAACTGCGTCAGTAAAGGTACACAAATTAAAATAATAATAATAATAATAATAATAATAATAATAATAATAATAATAAAAGAGAAATTATAGTTTTATACTGAACGGTTACAAACTGTAATTATTGAAGTAATATTCAAAAGTTAATGCTGAAAATAGGATTCCAAATAAGATTAAAAGATTGCGGACGTAATAAAAACCCACCGGTTTTAGCGGCAGTATTTTTACGGTGCGTCATTAACGTTTAAAAAACAAAGTTACTAAAAGCAAATATCGTTAAAGAACTAAAATAGAATGTTGAATGTGTAAAACTTGAAAGTTGAAGAACTAAGTTAGAACTAATGATAACGGCTATAGCAGTTTAATAGTGATGGAGAGAGATACTTGAATGTCTATGTGAGAGGGAGATAGTGTATGAGAATATTGTGCATGCATAGGATATATTTTCTCAGACAGGGGATAGGAATGTTACTACAAATATTGTACACATAACAACATTTTATTGCCTTAGCAAACTAAATAGGAAGAATATAAAAAGAGGTAAATGGAAATGTGTAAATAGAGATGACCTAATTCATACGTATGGTATGTGTAAAGTCCTCTTTTGAAGATGTTGAGAGGCTTACAGTAGAGAAGAGTTTCATTTTGGTCTGGTAGTTATCAGCTTAGAGAGCATTTGTATGCTGTTTTGTGAACTGCGACACGTGAATCACTGGAGACTAAGACGTTCCTCGGGGGGGGGGGGAACGAGGCATGTCGTGTCCCTACAGCCTCCTGTGGGTAAAGAGAGAAAAGGAGTGAAAGATTTTTCACCCTTTTCTTTTATATTATTTTTTGGGAAACACCGTTTAGCGGTTGTTAGATGTTCCTTGACAGACAAGTAGGATAATCCCACACGACACACGCTTTATACTTGAAAATATAAGTAGCCAATAGTTATATGGGTAATATTTTTGTTACACTGAAGTTTACGCACGATTGAAAGAGCTTTCAAATATTAAAAATATTTTAATAATACCAATAAATAAACACTGGAGAGAGAAAAAAATATATTTATTTTATATAGTGATTTCTGCAGATGAAACTCATCAAGTTATTGTTGATTTTTAGTTATTTTAGGAGGGAAATATTTGACAAAGTGAACGAAAACTTTCCTGTGATATGTTTCATCCTTTAAAGATTTATCGGATTAAAGTGATGCTTACGTTGATGTAATTACATATACACATGAAGGAGAGGGGACGCTGAAATTTTACATTTAAATTATTTTTTAATGTGTGTTTTGGCTATAGTCTAACCGATTTTATTTCTGTTTCTTTTTGTTTTATGTTTTTATGACTTTTTTATTAAATATCGCACATTGTGATAATAGAAGATCTGCCAAAAAAAGTAAGATATTTTTAGAACCTATATGTAAATGTGTCTGCTTTCTCTTTTAATTAAAGTATCATTTTTTTCTTATTAAAATTATTTCCAGACTCATTACGGCAAACAACTAAATGCAGTGAGTGTGTTGCTTTGTATACACCTTTTTTGTTCATATAATATTTCACTTAAATTCCTTGAGGTGTCTCCTATGTATTATTTAATTTGTAGCAATTAATTTTCCCCTTTATTATAGATTTTCTTAAAAGAGAAAATAAAACTCACTAATTTATATGAGGCTACCTTACTGTAGAGCGTTTTTTCAGTAGTAATATTTTCCGTAGAAAATATGGTGAAAAATCAGACCAATACCTACAGCCACAAGCCGCACATATGCGTCTTGGGACATGTTGCCTCTGACGCATATATGAGTCCATTCCATTCCATAAGATTTTGAAGATATTTTATGATGCTTGAAGTTAAGGTAAGAAGCTGTACATTCACTTGTTATCATGAGGAAGAAAGCGGACAAACACTTGCTCATTTTAATCTTTTTTTCTATTTTCTTAAATTCTTTATTTTTCTTTATTTTTTCTTTATTTATTTTTTAATCCTTAAATTTTATTTTATTTTTCGTTTCGAAAGAATAATCAGAAAAAAGGGAAAATTGAATGTCTTTGGCTTCGTCACTTCAATTTCTTTTTAGAGTCAATGGGACTTAAAACTTAATGTTGCGAAAGGGTAAATCCAACTGTCAGCCAGGACTCTTTGCAAACTACCTCCCCCTCTCATCGTTCCCTCTGTTTTTGTTGTTGTTCTATGTGTTAGTTAATACTAATTAATAGGAGTAGGTAGGCTTTCCTACCCCCCGGTCAACACTCCTCCCACTTCTCTTGGACATGAGTAGAGGCTTACGCCTTGTTTCTTGTTTAGCAAGGGGTTCCCGGTATTCTCTCTCTCTCTCTCTCTCTGGCCTCTGTATCTCCTGTTGCCTTTCTATCCACTACCCTTCTCTTCATCCTTTCTTCTGTTACTCCCATCTGATCTTGCTCCAAATTTTTCTGTAACCCCTTGCGTCCTAGTGGCTTCCCGCCTTGCTTGTGGTGAAACGCTAAAAAAAAAAAAAAAAAAAAATTTCTTATCATTATTTCTCTAGAAAAGAAAAAACTTAGAGTTTTTAGTACTTTTTTTTTATCTCAGTTAATTTTGTTATTTCGGCGTCATAGATCCTCAATTCTTGGGACATAGAAGGGGGAAATGTTATTTAATTGAGTTTAGATGTTTCGTATATATCAGCCGTGTTTTGTCACTACGCCATCACACTTATGGGTTGGCCGATGTAAAATTTTGGATAATCATGGAAAATAAAATCTACCCTGGAAAAGGTTAGACCTAGACACAAGATAGACTACTACACAGTGAATATATACTTGTTTATTAAACATAGTTTTGTCTACAATTGTGAAGCACCCAGTGAGGATCCAAAAAACGATCTGCGAGATCAGAGCACTACTACATTACAACAAGGCACCCATGAATAGTTAAAAATAAAATTTAAAAAATATTGTTCGAGTGGGAAAGTATTAGGTTTTAAAATAGCTGCACAGTTCCCTTTCGAGTAAATACTTTCTACTTGACCCCCTACTTTGATGTATTCCTAAAGACTAAGAGCTAATGTTGAGTTGACAAGACTGGACTATTTTTAGCATCTGGTCCCATGTACAAGTGGGACTCCCACTTTAAACTCGCCTTTGTTCCATATTACGTTCGGGTGAGTGCACGGGTAAAAATCCAATACCTCCTGCTTTTTTATTATATAAAAGAGTAGAGTGAACAGGTGTATAAACAAGACATTTCCCCTCCTTTCGTGATTTGGTGTGTAATTTTCGTATTTGTTGTTGTGCTTGAATGTGAGTGCAATTATGTCCTCCAGTTTTAAAACTGATATTTCTGCCGCAGTTAGGATTGGGGCAGGGAGTTTAACACAATTTTTTTCTGTAAAATATCTGTAAATAAATCGTGGATATTATTAAAATTTAAATAAATACTCATTGGGGCTTAAATCTTTACTTTAAAAGTTATTATCATTCCTCCACACACAACAATTGTAAATATGGGAACTAAGACTTAATGAAGAATATCGACTGTAATAATGACAAGGGTGAATTCGATGTTTTGGTGTAAGGAATATTATCGAATATGATCAGTGATTGTGGTTAGCTAAGTTAAAGGGCAGATCATCATCAACCCTTCCCAGTAACCCAATGTTTTGGGGTTTTGCCATTATGCATTTATTCAAAACGTCCCACACACGAAGAAGAACAGGAAGAGATAGTGAAGGATGAGTTTTACTTTTATTAATCTAAGTTTTGAAAGTATTATTTTTATTTATTTTCCCTGCCATCGCATCTCTATTGTTATCAAGAAGTGTATATGCTGAGTGATATCTTAAACAGTAAATTAAATATTTTAGCCAATGAAAAAATAATAAATAGAGAAATATGTTCAGGTAACACTACACAGTGACTGACCAACCCAGCATTGGCCTTTGTGACACATTATTGTATGAAATTAATATCATGCGATAATAATACAAACCAAACAGTTAATAACAACACGAAATGACATGGGTGTGGACTCTAGCTGTTAACGTGCAAGCAAGCGTAGACAGTAAAGGTGACGTAAAAAAAAATAAATATCAGTCACTGAAGTTTAACTGCTTCAGTCGGGCTAGCGACGGCAAACAAGTCGAACAGACAGAAAGACGCGAGAAGCTCTAACACTAACAATGATCATTCTCGTGATGAGGAAAAACTGAGAAACACGTTTTTCTTTATATACCTTTTCTCGGATAGTGTCACGCAAAAGACATTTTTGTATTGTACAGTGTGAACGGAAATAGACTTGTTTTTTAATAACAAAAGAAAAGTGTTAATAGTCCCATACTGTTGAGCTGAGTGTTGACTAACTCAGCGATAGTGTGATGAAAAGAAGAAAGGCAAAAACACGTCGCCATTTTTTTCGTTAGGACTGACGGAAAAAAAAACCTCAAACGATAACATTTTTTTGTAATTATCCGGATTTAAAAAAAAAAGAGACAGAGAGAATCGCGCAAGTGAATTACAATAGCTCTTATTATTTTTTCTATTTAATAATGGCTTCTTTACCAAATTCTCGGAAAGTAAGTACCAGCGAAAACTATGAACAAGAAACACAGTCAGCGAACGAGCTCCAAAGAGAACAACCGTCCGAAATTCAGCCTGACAATACCCGAATGGAAGGCGGCGATCAAGATGTAATGACTAGATCCGAAAGGGTGAGTAATCCTGATTATCTTAATATTGAACACATGTCAATTGACGACAAAGCGATCTTAACTGATAATCGATCACCAAGCCCAGTTTCTCCTGAAACTGTTTCAGCGTCGGGAAGTACTCACCAGAAACCACACAAAGATCTGATCCTCACAGTATCCCAAGGGAGCCATGTGTCTGTGCCCATTGACGGGGAACAAAGATCAATTGTGAGAGTAAAATCGATCACCACACAAGGAGGCCGAGTAATCCGTAATATCAGCATGAATAACAGCGTCAAATATAACATTGCTTCTGCGTACGAGAAACATTCGTCATCTTTTTCTGGTTATAACAACGTATTTCGCTCCGGTTCAGTTAAACAAGGTGAACGTCATAAACCATCGCTGAGAAGAGATGGCCAAGTACGCCGTGCATCACGCCACGAACGGATGAACTCTGACAGATCGTTATCCACTTCATCAGAAGATAAAGTCAATCCTTTGAAACTCCTCCATCAGGTATCAACCGACTCTTGTACATCAGTCACATCTAACACTCAGCTTGTAGCAAACCCTTATAATGTTTTCAATCACAAAATCAATTCTGCACTCTGGTGTCCATGTTTTTTCTTTTTCTGTTTCTGTTGTTGTCTGCCTGCTACCCGGTTCATGAATCGTTCGGATGTACTCTTTAACGAAGGCCAATACAACAAAGCACGAACTTATGCTAGAATTTCTACTGCTTTTTTTGTAGTGGGCATATTACTTTCCATTGGTATTCTGTCAGCTATCTTTACACTTATCATTACCTTTACTGTATAAAAAGAAAACTGTTATTGATATTGAAACAGATGTGTTAATGAACTGAGGACATAGGTGTATTGGCATTATTATGAACTCTGTCATGTCATGCTTCTTCCGCAACCCAAATTATTGTTTTGGGATCTCTTCAGATCTAAATTTTGGATGGGTTTTATTGACATGACTTTTCTTGATGTCAACAGAAATTGGTATTGTTTTTACTATTTTTATTTGTTTCAGTCTTTCCTCTATATGTCTTTAAATTAAGTACTCTATGACGCTGATTACCGAGAGTAATTTTACATAATTCGTACTTGTGCAATTCTATAGTTAGAACGTAAAACTTCATGAATGTCTGGTTACAGATATTTTTTTATCTTCTGAACTGAATGAGTGTAACCAAAACGAAATTTCAGCCCCTTTTAAATAATTTCCCGCAAAGTCAGTATTCATTATTCGATTTGTTTAATTCTCCCCTCACACATTCTTAAGACTTCATAGTTTTGGGAGCAGAAGACTAGATTGAAAATGAAAAGTAACTATAGCTCTATAAAATCATGGGTTAAACGTTGATATTTTGTATCATAATGAAGTAGTGCTTAGAAGAAACGCATTTTAAGATGCAAATTTAATTGATTAATGAAAGCCTCGATGTTCTGTTACTTTTTATGACTGTATCGTGATTTAACAGGCAACAATATTGATTCTCATTTCTATCATGTGCTTATTGATCAGAAATCAAACAAACTAACACAATAACGTAAAACTAACAATATTCCAGTAAACATTAAACTAGTAACCATGAAACAAATATATGTATAGATTGGCTTCCTATGCTGACTTATAGCATTTCTTTTTTGCGTTATAGAAGATGATCACTGAGTAAGCAAGCAATCCAATTCCAGTATCTAATCATATTTTTTGAATCCCGAATTTCCTTCTCCTAGACTGGTTAGCAACTAAGGCTAGAGATCAGTCTACTTTGCTATTTAACCTATAGCTGGAGGGAGAAAAGATGGGTATTTGTACCAAAATGAATATAACAAACTCTGTTCGCCACTAACCATTACACCAACTGCAGACCCTGCATTAATTAACCAATTATTATTTGCCATAACGTGACCAGAAATTATTTAAAGTAATCTTTGGTCTGTTTATCCAGTATTGCTTTCTTCATTTTAAATGTATCGCTTTTAACCTATTTGTATATGTATTTAATCTTTCAACATCATTCATTTAATTGACTACATTTCATCAAAGACTGTCTGTCTTAAAAAGATTATTTTTTATGCCAACGATCAAGTTCGAGTTCCACTTATTTAACTTAAATTCCATTATCACTTGCTACTCAATTCTTGTACCCAAAATTAGTAAACAACGACTATGAAAATCTTTTGAACTCCTTTATTTCATATATTTTCCAACTATTGTCTTAAGAGGGAACTGTTTGGTGGCGTGATCAATCGTGTCTCAAAGATGCAAGACGAAAGTAATTGATTGACTGAGCATTCAATACTTTATTTTATTCACAATATGACTGCAGTAACTGGTGTATTCTAGGTAATAGTGTAATGAAATAACTAATTATAATTACAATTATAAGAATAAAAAATCTATCAAGGCATTTTAAATCTAGAGAGCAATACCAATTTTACTGTAAAATTTTTACATTACCGCAATCATATAAGCCAACGCTTGACAGTAGCGTACCAAAGTGTTGGCTTAACTTTATGCGTGTTTTTTTTTTTTTTTTTTTTCTTGTCCGGTAACAATTTTTTCTTTAATTCGGTTGTAAATTTAAACACGCCCAATTTATTTTAAATCAAAGTGTTTTAAGTGACATTCAAACTCCTTTTTGAACGCCCCAAAAAGTAAAAACATCTGTACTGTACTTTGTACGTTAGAGCTTGTCTGTCATTCAAAACGAAGCGTAGTAAATATCTACTTTGTATACTTTTTTTTGTCACTATCATGTGATGCGTGAAGTTGGCCGAGCACTGCTCTAAAACCAGTGTGAAAGTAAGATAGTAAATATTATTGGCAAAAAATTATGTAAATTGTAAACGATTTTGTGACATTAAGTCTTTCACATATCCCAGCTTTTTTTTTTTTTTTTTACATGCATAATTTATATCTCGAGTATATTTCTTCAGTATGCTATTTTTATTAACTATTATTTTTTTAATTTAACACTGTGTCATTAGAATTTACCCCTCCCCCAACACACACACACACTCTCTACTTATTTTTGTTTTATCTTCTGTTAAAAACAGGGCCGTAGCAGTCTGGGGGAGGGGGTCTTTCCCCCACCTCCAATTTTTTACCAATTGTAGTAGTATTTTTACACATATTTTTTTTTTATTTTAACAAAATACAATAAAGAATAAAATACAAGAAAGAAAAAAAATCTATCAAAGCAAGGAAGAACATAACTTTCATAAAACCCTGATGAAAGAATTCTTCTTTAAAAAGGTGCACGATGATGGTAATTTCCCTTTATCGCGTGGGTGCGTTTTCATTTTCACTTTTCATTTTAATTTGGAATTGTGGTGAGTCCAGTAAAATAAAAGAAAAATATAAAAATAAAAATGTCCAAACAAATAGAAAATAATTTTATGGTAATAATACATGTAGACAAAGAGGCGACTGATTCAATCGACGTCATAGAAGCTGCAAAAAACTCGTTTTCCGAAAGGAAATCGCATCAAAGTCTCCTATTTGTGAAATTTTCAAGACACGATCTTCCCAAAAACACTAAAACACGCAGTATTGGAATACAGACAAGACAATATGTTCTTGTTGTAGTTTTGTTTTTGTTTTTTGAGACCCAAATAAAAAAGAACTAATTTTTTTTACTTCATTAATGAATCTATATTTTCCCTCTAGACATTCAAAAAAAGATGAAAAGTTCTTTCATTTGTAACACATATGGTTCTCTATTATTTCAAAGATGATTTCTGTCAATCTAGCAGTACTGGAAATTTTAAATGTACTTGCCCCTAACCATGTTGACGGCCTTTGATAACTTCTAAATTAAAAGGCTAAATTCTAAAATAAATACTCTCAAATAAATTTGTCTCTGCTACGGCCCTGAAAAATAAAGTAAATCATTTTCTTCATTATAATTAAATTAGTAAACGTAGTATTGCTAAAAAGCTCACAAAAAGCGTTATGAATTTAGTAGTGGAAAAACAAGAAGACTGATATAAGTTTTTTTTTTCTCAATCTCGGTCTTCTATATCAAATGAACCGAATTTAAGTTGTGTGATCGTTGGAGAATGGACGGGTACAATTCTAGATTTACTTCACACTAATGACCACTTGATTCTATTTTTTTTGTTACATAACCTGAAATTAACATACAGTTTGTTTGAATTACTCATCAAAACTTATAACTATTTTCCTTATTTTTCCGTTTTTAACTCCAAGTATTCATTTTTTTATGTTCTTTTTTACTTTTTGTTTCAATATAGGCCCTATTGAATAGATCGGGTCATTTAAAGTCCTTCCAAACCAATTGTTCAAATTTTTTTTTTAATTTTAATGACTAAATTTGAAATAACAAAATAAATAGACCTATTTTTTAAATTTACTTGGATCTATGATGAAGCAAAGTATTTTGCGCGCGCGTATCGGATGGCGGAGTCAACAAGTTTTGTTTGACAGTTAACAACAGAAACTCTAACAGTAATCAGAACCTTTTCAGGCGTTAAAAACATTCGGCAGTGATCAGCCCTTTGCTTTGGTGATAATTGCCGAAGCTTTTTCACTAAAAAAAATTACTAAATAATATAGGTGCCTAAAAAACGAAAAAACCCCGGATAAATGTTTTAAAAAATATCCAAAAATAATAAAAACAATTTTATTGTGAAAATAAGAGGAAAGGATTTTTAATGTAAAAAGGCTAATTTTTAGAACATTAGAAATTTTGGTTAAAATCTTTTTTTGCGTCTGCAAAAATCAGATAATTGTCGAATTTTAATGAAACTTTCAGAAATTAATTATTTTATAAATGTCTCTTTTCTTTTTGTTCTAAGATTAAGAACAAGTTCTCGGAGTATTTTATTTTTAAATTATCAATTGTTTGGCCAACCAGGACTTCCAGTAGTAATAAAAATAAAATCTGTCTTGAATCGTAAAATAAAAAATGCAATAATTCTCTAAGACATTTTTTAAAATTAGAAAAGCTTTTTTAGTTTTAGTTGTCTTAAGAAAAGTATTTTTGATGAATAAATGAATTAATTTGAAACGCACAAGTGATATTGTTGAATTTAAAACTGTATATTTACTAATCATCGCTACAATTCAACGAACTCCAGTATTTTAAAAAGAATTTTGATTTGTGCGCGCACGTGTAAATTTGTGTAAAGTTTTTAAATACGGACGTCAATACACGACATTAACAAAAAATGTGGACAAATTTATAAGGAGAAAAAAAAATTTAAATCGATAAATTCTGTTTGACTATAATTTTGATTGGGAATATTTTTTAGACTGATATCAAAACTAAAATTAGGTACCTACTAATAAAAATATCAATAAACTGAAACAATAAAACTTAAAACTGCGGTGATTTTGAAAATGTGGTGCAAAAAGAGGAATATGATGATGTATTGCCGACATCGTACATAAAATAAAATTACTTTTTAATTTAAACTTAGGTATCGATAATTTATGCCGAAAAAGTGGAGGTACCTAAATTTAACTAATAAAAAAAACAATTTATAATAAATTTTTTTGTATTCAAATTGACTGCAGTAACGAGATTTGCGAACATTTCACTGAAATCAAATTTGTAAGTTTTTTATTTTAATTTCAATTAACACGCTACAAACAACGTTTTAAAAATTCTTTTAAATAACTTTTTTTTTCTTTTTAAATTAGTTTCAGACAATCTGATTGCGTCGGCCACTTCGCCCGGTTTTTTGACGCCCGACAGGCTGAGGAGCGTAAGCGGGTTAAATACTGTTCCCTGACAGATATGAGTTTTTTTGTGCCTGTCATGGTCAAGACGTCTGGCATAAATCTTCAAACGGTCAAACTTATTCACCGAATAGGCCATTAATGGCTCCCCGTAACTGCCTTGCTGTTCAAGATATTGTTCAATAATAATCCTTCGCGGCAATGCGTTTGTTTGATATTTATGATGGCTGCAGGGGTCGATTAGATCATTAGAATTAATTACTGTTATCGCTAAAAACTCATTTTATTAAAAACGTTACGTATTTCGTTACTTAAAAGGAAAAAATGTTTCTATTACTTTACTTATCTTGTGCTTTATTTTCTATTTAAAATTAATTTAGAAGTTCACTTAAGTTACAGGTAAAAATGTAAAACTGCTACATCGTTAATGTCATATTACGCTTGGGGGCTACAATTTTCTAAAAAGAAAAGAAAAGTATCCTTCCTTTCATCATAAATTCACCAGAAAGGACATTCCTTTTTTCCATGATAATCGAAGGAAACTATTATTTACCAATATATTTCTCATTTTCTCTGGATATTTCATAAATTTAAACCTTTTTAGTTTTTATTAGCAGGGTCTTATTTCTAATTTTTCATCATTTGAGGCTTCTTTTAAAATTCAGTCGATCGAATATAAATGTCGGTATGATAAACAGAAACTCCAAATAAACTGCCTAAAAATCAGAGATAATATATATTTTTTTTTTTTTTTTTTTTTTTTTTTTTTGAGAATTACATTGACATTGTGAGGTAGGAAGGCGGGCGGGCTTGGAGAATAATACTTAGTACATCAAAGATGAGGTAAGTATAGTAATGAAATGAGTATAGAAAAGTTAGCAAATGGACGAAGTAACAAGTACGACAGAGATAAGTTACGAAATAAAGAAGAAATTTATGGGAAACCATGATCACCTGCGTTACAAGGGACATGGGCACAGACAAGAAGCCCGTTCGCTTTCAAGTCTGGGTTAAAAAATGCATTATTACTGATAATTCGAGTTATGTTTATCTCTTTTACAATACATTTCAGTTATGAATTCTGATTGAAATCAAGGTAACAATATCAAATCTTTTCAGAGTAATTCTTTCATTCGAAAATGGAATTTGCTATTGAATTTTCTAAGCCAGTAACCATTCTTACTAATCAAGTATTATGCAGAAAGAGATAATTTTGAAATAGTATTTTTGTTTTTAAATATATTCAGCTTTGCTTTAAGCGAAAAGATATTTAAATTATTTATTTTAATTTAATAAGTTCTCAATTTTTTCATGTATATTTTATGAATTACAATCTCCGAAAGTCCCATTTTAAGTTAACCGCGGTCGGTAATAAAGACACAGAAAAAAATAAAAAATATCACAATTTTGGCTCGGAAAAAAGTCAATTAATTTGAGGCCGATAATTATCGGCCACCATAAATTCTGTCAGGTACTTCACGAGTTTATCATGGGTCACGTCTACAACAGAAATTCATAGTAAAAATCGATAAACCTCTAAAAACGTTTTCTAACAATTACATATTCGATATCACAGGGAGTCCAAGTATCACATAAGCCCCAATTTTATGTGAAGAAATCCTTAAGAAGGGTGTTTTTTAAACTAAAGTTTGCACCAAAACGTAAACAAACCACGGAGATCGTTAAGTCGTAAAAAAACACGTTTTGCTACGGTCATATATTCGATACTTAGGAGGTGACCCGACTTTGTGAAGAAAGCTTCAATTTGACATTAAAAAGTTCCTTGAATTTTCAATGTATTTTTTTTTTTATCAATATTGGGATTTCTCCGCTGTGTGCTAACCTTGTCTCGTTTCTCCCCCCCCCCATTACTTACTTTTTAACGTGACTTTTCTTAAAACCTGGATTCTAACGTTGTCAAAAGTTTGGAAGTTGAACACTATGTGGCTCACTCACCTCATTGTCTGTGAAAAATTTAACGAAAAAGTGTCGTTTTATAATTTGACATTTTTTTTTTCATACATATGATTATATTTTTCAATTAGATTCGAATCTTAGATATGTTACGTTACACCAGTTAAATGAACACAAACCTAATTTTGACACGAATTTTAAATTGACAGTGCAAATTTCGATTACCTGCAAAAAGTAAGTTCCATAACACAAACAAAAAAAAAATAAAGTTCACGTAGTTTTTTTTTCCAGTATTTTTTATTTTGTTTTATTTATTTTTTATTCAGTTATGGTTGGTTAAAAAAAAAGTAGACAAGTGTATTTTTGTTATTTACAAGTTGCTCCAAAATGTTTACTTTTAGCAGGTCAATTTTGAAATGAAAAATTTAAGACACAATCAACAGAAACAAATTTTAAAACTTTTGTTTCTTTTAGTAACTAAAACTAAAATTTAGTTTTTCTTAAAAAAGAAGAAAAACTATCAATATTTAAATGTAATTTAACAATTGAATAACATTTACAACAGATTATGAAGATAGACAGACTGCAGATATTTTGTTTATCTTCAGTCAAGATTTTCCATGTCTTGTAACATTATTAAGCACTTGAAAAATAAAATAGTGATTTTAAAAAAAAAAATTAATCTTTCCTTCTTTCTTTTTTTGTGTTGTTTGTCTTAATTGAATATTGAACGTGCTATCTGATCTGCACAGCTAAATGCTCTAACAAGTGTCATTGTATTAAATTTAATTATCGTCATTATTTTCTATTTTGAAAGAATTTTGGAAAATATTTTAAATATGGGGAGCCTTTTTTTTTTTAATTTCATTAAAATGTTGGAAGATTATTAATCCAATTATATTTTTTTAACAAACTCTTTTTTACGTCTTGCACTTCAATGTCTTTTTAGTTGGTTTCAAAGTTTCATATTTCATTTAAAAAAAAAAAAAAAAAAAATCAGCTTTGGTTGTTTCTTACAGAAAAATAAAATCTAGGAAATTCAAAAATTGACAACCACTGAAACCAGGTATTTAAGATTTTTCGAGAAATAACACCCGTGATCCTTAAATTAGAAGTTAAAAATTCATTCTTTCTTTGTACAGAAAGAACCTGAAAAATTGGATGAGAAAGAAAGTAATTTTAAATAAAATAATAAACTGGAACCGTGTATAAAAAATACAGCCGAGGCTTGATTGTATTATCTACGACGTAGATAAAAGCGTCAACGAGTGCTTCCCTAAAAAGTTATGAAAAAAATAAGACATGAAACTAAAAAAAATGAAAGCATTTCGAACTGAGGGAAAAGAAAGCACCTGACATCACAATTTTTATCACTAATGTTGCAGGCATATGCTAGTTGTGTTTTGGTTGGGAAACACATATCTCCTAGTATATTTATCCAGCAACAAAAATGACAGACTCGGTATGTGAGTCCAGGTAATAAATGAAAAGAAACAACAACACATATATATATATAAAAACTCTGTGGGTAAGTAATCCAAATAGATCCTATTAATATAAAATATTAAAACTGATCCACAAAAGAGAGCTCAATATAATTTTTTATTATAGAGCATATAAGTGAATTAATGAGATCCAAACAATTACCTCATACAGATGATCATTTCATCCATGGAAAAGTAGTTTTTCCCTGGACTTATCAATACAAATACATTTACTAAAATGAATAAAATCCCATATTTCTTTACAGGAAATTTGAAAGGCAAAGGAAGAAAAGAAGGAAAAAAGTAAAAGAAAAGAATAAAAGGAGAAGGAGTAAGAATTGGCCTATAATAGAGGAAGGAGTCATATAGATATAGAGGGTTAAGGGACCTAAAGTGGTTGTAGTGGAGTCAGGTATAGATAAATGCAACAGTTGAAAATGGACACTGACATAAATGTAACCTATAAATACCTGTGCAAGGAAGAAGAATGCACAAAAAAAAAGGGTCCATAAAACATTTCAAAGAGAAGTTTAAAATTATTATAGAATGGGAGTAAGAATTTAAAATTAATACTTTTATAAAAAGATGTTCATATTAATACATTCAATACTATATCTTTAACTATATAGTAAAAGTTACTGTAAAAATATTAAGTAAATTATTAATATATCAATTTCATTTAAATATAACCAATCTGATTATATCAATATAATATTAATAAGTTTTCAAATACTAAATTTATAATTTAAATACAAATTATTTAAAAATTCTGTAAAGGATTAAATTTAAATTCAATATACAAAAAAGAATTAGTATTATAAAAACAATATAGAAGAAAATTCCACATATAGAAAACATAACGGGGTTAAAATATTTAAATATAAAAGGAAATTCCACATCGCAAAAACAATTTCACATATAGAAAAAAAATTTACATATAGGGAAAATGTCACAATAGAAAAAAATTTACATATAGGGAAGATGTCACAATAGAAAAAAATTCACATATAAAAATATAAATGAAAGAGGAGTGTGAGGTTTGGCTGATACTATGTTAGTTTAAATTTGTTTCTGTGACAACACTTGGAGTGTAAGGGGTTGAAATAATGTTATGTCAGTTGGAATTTTTTCCTATGGTGACACTTGGATACCAATTCAATCCTTTTGTTTAGTAGAATATCTTGATTTTTAAATTCTCAGTTGCAGCATTCTTATCTACATGCGACCTACCTCTGAAAGAGAGAAAAAAAACAGAAATAGAGGATGACAGAGAGTGTCACTGTCTGTTTATAGGCTTAGGGAGCATCTCCTAGCAACACTTTTGTTAGGAAAGTAACTGGGGTAACTTTATGCTAATAATCATCATTAGTGATAAAAATTGCTCAGACACACTCAACATTTCCTTTTTGCATTGCCTCTGGTATTGAACCGCCCTGTTTAAGTGAAGGGAATGAGGTGCTGCTCAAGGCATAGACAGTCTTGAAACTGAACATATACTTCTTATCATCCAATATCAAATGTAGCAGAGTGAGGTAAGTAGGTATTTATCTGCCTTCACACAAAAGCAGATTTAACACAAGGTCAGTTTAATTTTCCCCTCTCCAACACGGGTCCATGGGGGTAAAAACAAAAATTGTTCAATCTTCCTCTCTGACTAAGCTGGAAAAATAGATAACTACCTGTACATACAAATGGATTATGACATAAAGCCATACTTGAAGTGGGAACCTTTATGGAGATGGGATTAGTAACAAAATTCCCTTTTAACACACCTCAGGCACCAGGGATTGATCCTGACTTTAAGGGCAATGAGAGTAGTGCTGCCTGGGAGCTGAGCATCTACATTAACCCATTCATGAATGGTCTGAGTTCTTCTGACTATAAGGATTGATTGATTTGTTTTTTACAGCTTATCAACCCTTTGTGAATTATTTAAAGCCAAATCATATTTTTTGGGATTGTAAGAATCTTTGTTTTGATTTTTTTGACAGGTGAATTTTGTATTAACAATTTTTGGGAGGTAACAATGATTTTTCCACAGATACAACTCCTACTGTTTAACCTATAGCTGGTGGGAAGAAGAGAGGTATTTATACCTTTCCCAAGAGTATTTGCACATAAGTCAAGGTAACAAATTCAACTGGAATTTAGACTTGGCTCCCTGATTTCTCATTCCTAACTACGCAACCCACATATCCAACTAAGCAAGGAATAACGGAATTTATTTACATGCTCATTTGAGTGTAATATGACACAAAGTTGGTTTTAAAGTGGACGTCCCATGCATCATTGGACTAGAGACAAAAATTGCACAAGCCCCATCAGTATTTCAATATAGGGATACCCTAGATGATAGGGAAGGATCCTAGTCTTCCCCAATAGACAAAATGAGAGATATACTGCCTGAGGTGGGAAAGGTACACTGGTGCTCTGCCTGTTTAATATCCTGTGCTACATCCCATTTTTTAAATCTTGGCAAACACCACCAGCCTGATAAAATTTTAATGTAAAGGCTCATCTGAACAGAAACTTGATACAATTTTCGAATAAACAATTTTGAGCAATCTACCAGTGATAACTGATGTTAATTGCTTTCTTGCAATAAAAAACAAAACAAAAAATCCAGTAAATGTTTTCCCTAAATAATTCACTTCTGATATAAATTTCATAGTGAACTGTAAAAAAAAAGAAAATTTCTATTTTATATATTCTTTATACATATTTTTTTTTTCATCAATCTCTTTTCTTGTCTACAAGAAAAAAACATCAATCTTTCCTGTTAATCTGTGAAATGACTTGAAATTCCAGCTGTGCTAAAACAAAATCTAAACAAAAACAACTCCAAATTTGGAATTTAAGGAATTTTTAGAAAACAGATTTGTTTAGGAAAACACCTAAAACATTTTATGGAAAAAAACAAAAAGTTAAAAGAAAACATTTGTTTGGTAAAATCCTTAAATCATAAAATTCTATGAAGGCCCGAGTGTACAATGGCAGAAACATTGTGATAACAAGATGAGGACAATTGTTCGCATGTGAGTAGTATAAATAATGATAAATCCTCATCACAGAAATTCAGACAAATTATTTTAGGACATACCAGCACAGTTTTAATTAAGGTTACAATCTGTTGTTAAATGGGGCAAGGAGTGACTTGTTAATTTTAATGTCTCAAAAACAAAACTGCTCTCTTTTAATCATCTGAGAGAACCCTTTTTTCCATCCATCAACATGGCTCATGCTAATCTTCAGGAGAGTGTTCTTGGGCTAATGGTTTCCACTTACATGAAGTGGAAAGATTATATTGAATCAGTTGCTAAGTCTGCAGCTAAGAAAGTTGGTTAACTGTCTCATGCTAGACAATTTTTGTCGCCAGAATCTATCTTACATATTTAAAAGTTTACCATCCATCCTTGATTTGAATATTGCTGCCACATCTAGTCTGGTGCATTCCTTCTATATATGCAGAGATTCTTGATAAAATCCAAAGAAGGATCTTCAATGTTATTGCTCGTAATCTGGAATTTTGGCTCCATTCCCTTTTCCATTGCTATCAGTTTCCCTGTGCCTTTTCTGTAAATACATTCATGGTATTTGTTCTGATGAACCTTCTGCCATGGTACCTAGACTTTATGAATTTAAGTGCAGTACTAGATTGGCAGCAAGGTTTCATCCTTTTACAGTTGAAATAGCTAGATGCAACTGTAAATTCTATCACACTTCTCACTTGTGCAACTCTTTTTTTTCTTCCCAGTCAACTTTGATCCTCAAAAATTTAGATGCAATGTCAATTGTTATCTTCTGTCTTCTTAATTCTTATCCTTTTATTGTCCTTTCTCCTTAATAGTAGCTTTTCTCATATTCTCTAACACTCAATAATCCATTGCATCTTAGTAGATTTATTGCCTTGCTTGGGGTGAAGTGATTAATAAAAAAAAGGCTTAATTACAAGACAGTAACTGAATTTTTAGGCTTTTCTTTTTTGTTGTGGTTAGAATTTTATTGTTGGTAATCAATGCAGGCACAACTAAATTTAGCCAGAAGGAAAAATAGTTCTCTCAATGACTCACAGAAAAATGGATGCGCTTACACATAATTATTCTTCTGACTTTTAAAAGAAAGATATTGCCAAAGAAACATTTCCAGATGCTTGTTGTATGGAGAGATTCTATGTGGCTGAAGGCATCAAGGCTAACCAAAGAAATGGTATAAAGATGCAATAAAAACTAGCCTCTACTGGTGCAAGATCAAACCAAAGGAGGTAGGTTAGTATACTGCCAAATGATTGCATTGGCATGCTATTGTCTACCAGATCTTTGCAAACTTTGAATACACCCGGTGTCAAAAATATAACATTCAACGAAAACAGCATCACCATACATCTTTGGCATTAAACACAACCTCTAACTTTTCACTGTTGCCAGTGCTCCAGGCTCTGTACATCTAAAATTTTGTGATTTCAAACTGCAGGACAAAGTCTTCTTTGGAAATAAAAGATAACAA
>OZ010577.1:98294541-98544541 GCA_963932145.1 Acanthosepion lycidas | reverse complement strand
TGTTTTCTAGTTGTATGTATTCACAAAAAACATAACCAACACAATGTGTTGGTATATCATATTTTTTTTGTCATTGAAAATTTCTATGTTGGATGACTTGTCTGATCCATCAGCCATAGGCTATGTGCATGATAATTGAGAGTGGGTGATTGGAAGATGTATGCGAGTCATTATTCTTTTTGCATGTTTTTTAAGATTCTTTATCTAGTTTGAGGGTAACATCTAGGAAGTTTACTGTTCTTGTGTTTGTTTTTATTTCTATTTTGAATTCAGTATTATCTTTTTTAATCTACAGTGTAACCCAGGTAAAAGAGAGTTGTCAGGACCGGAGAAGAAGTCTCTTATATCCAGGTTTGGTCTATTATATATATTAGGTCGATGCAAAAATCATGACGTAATAATGTCATTTTTTGATGTTAAAAAATACGTCAAATTATGTCATTATTTTTGCACCAACCTTATATATTAACACAGGCTCTAATTTGGGACCAGAGAAAATCTCATATCTGGGTTACACTGTATTTTAGTGTGATTGGGTTCTCTTATTAGAACTAGGCCATCAGCTCTGTATAGGCCCACGTCTTTTTTTGTCTAGTATTCTAGCTAGGTATCAAAGAATAAGAATACCTACCAGTTCGTGGACAATCTCCATCATAACTTCCCATTGTTATATTGAACCGGTTGTTGCTTTATTTTTTTTTATCATAGTTTGTTGTGGAATAGCAGAGATTTCGGGCAGTGTTGATTATTTTTATCTCATCGTCTGTGATGTGTACATGTTCTTTTGCTATGGGTTTTGTTTCATTCAGTATGTTTTCAGTGATTGGGTTGTTATTATATTTAACTGGATGAAGGTTCCTTTGTATTGATTTTGTATTCCTATGAACCAGTCAGTGACAGCTTTGGTGTTTTTCCATTGATATAGTGCTAGATTTTTTAATTTTTTGTTTATTTTTTTCTAGTATATTTTTGCTGATTTTGGTTTTTGGTGGGTTGATTACACGGAATGTGGATTTTGCTACAAAGTTTGGTTTGTGATCCTTTGCTGTTATGAATGCTTGTCCAGCTATGTAGTATATATATAAAATATATATATTCTATAATATATATGTATATTATATATAGAGTAGTGTATGTGTGTCCAAGTAATTCCTCCACACCCACTGGTCCAAGTTCAATGGTTCATAGCTCATTCAAAAAGCCCTAGTAAAGTTAGGCTCAGGGAATCATTTTCCTTGAGCTCAGATTCAGGGTTGCAAGATTAAAAATATATATTAATATATTAGCCATTATCATTGCTTTCATTTTTCAAGGAGAGTAACTCTTATTTTCCTTTTGTATCCAAAATTGGAGCTAGCTTAAAAGCTGCCCCTATATGGCCATCATCATAATAGCTAGCACGGAGTAGATGCGATAGGCATCAATAAACTAGAGAAGAACTCAGATTACTGCATTTAAATATTGAATTAACATTTACTTTTTAAAAGTTCAATGATAATTCTGCTGCCACTTAATTTAAAGACAATTTGATGTGTGTAGATACTTATTTTCTGTACAATTATTTTTATTTCATAGCCGACAAAGGAAGAGACAATTTACAAGATAAAATAAATATGTGGTAAAGATGGGGAAAATAGAATTAGTTCTACATTCAACATTTGAAGTGTTAGAGAAACATTATAGCCAATTAAGTAAAACCTTTATTATGGAATCTATATGAATAAATGCAAAATTGGAGCTCAATTCTCCCATGAATTTTGAAATTAAAAAGCCCCAGTTGTACTTCATAGTAATTTGGTATTTACTTGACCTCCCCCTACAGTCACATTGTGACACAAGTTCAGTTTAATGTGGGGAGCATGAGCAAGTACACCTGGGCTAGGAACAAAAATTACACAAGCCCCTGCAAACGTTGGTTGCACTGGCCTTGGTGTGAGCACCGACCCCTCTCACTGGTGTAATGAGAGGGTGCGGCTTCAAGCTGCCATTACTGCCAGGGGGTGGGCACCTCTCAGTATAATTTTCCTCAGTTGCGACAGTCCTTTGACAGAGTCACTCCCGAATGCACTCTGCCTGAACACAGACGCAACTGAAAGATGATAAATAATGTTACAAACCACTAAAGACAGCAGAGACTTACTTGACCCTACCACTAAGTCAGGTTGTGACACAAGGTCAATTTTTAACATGGGGACTTGAGTGTCTACACTCAGGCTGTTGGTCTTAGCTTGTCCAAGCTCGTCACAGCCATGATACTATGGACACACTCTGCTACTTACCTGTGCCCAGTGATTATTAAGTTAAATATCTGTATTATATATCGACTTCCAGGCAATATTACTCTTCAAGTTTAACTAATTTGCATATTGATTTTAAAGAAGTTTATTTCATTAATTAACTGCCCTTCTTTACTGTTCTTATATTTGAGGATTGTTCTGTTTATATTGTGATCAATATATGTTGATCCGCCACAACAGTCTCCCAAAGAACAAGTATTTTTTTTCTTTTTGTAAAGAAGCGTTGTTAGCAACAAGGTTGAGTATTTTTAAGTATATGATTTATTTTGTCTGCCACCCCAAACCTTATGTAATTAAGATGCCTCTGAGTATCGCAGAATAAATAGTATTTTTGTTATGGTGGGTGGTGTAGTGAAAAAAAAAAAAAAAAAAAAAAAAAAAAAAAAAATTATATATTATATAAAAAATAAATCAAATTTATATATGTTATTGCCATTACATGTCCATAATTTTATTTCTTCATTGATATGATTAGGAAAGTTATTGCTAAATTTTTCATTTAATATTGGTTCTTTATAGGATGAATTTTGCATGGTTGAGTTTTTTTTTTGTTTTGAAATGACATATTTATTTTGATAGAAACAGGATTACTATTAAGAATGTTGACAAATGAGTTAATTTAATTTATGCTGTGTTCATGTTTAAAACAAAATATGGAATTTCTTTCAAGATTTTTTTTTTAAAAACCCCTTTTGCTGAACAAAAAAGATCTCCCTTGCATTTGCAAAATCAGATAGTATCTTATTCAGATCATTTCAAGAGGTTTAGAGCAGAATATTGAAAAATATATTCAAGACATGTGAAAAAAAAAAATTTACTGAGGAATTAAATATATTAGCAAGCAAATTTGACATTCAAAATGTCAAACCTGAATCAATTTGTTTTACACTTTTGAATTAATTTAAGTTTAGTGTATGCAGGCTTGTATAAATCATGCAGGACCAGTCATGTTGAAAATTGTTTTTAATTCATATCTTATTCTGAAAATTTGAAAAAAAAAAAAAATAAAATAAAAAAAAATAAATTGTCTGAAAGAGGATGTTGGGTAAATTTTAAAACTTAAGCTTTTATGAATATAATGCCAGTATTAGTACTGAAGTTCATCAGGCTATCAGAGTTAACTTTAGTTCTGTTGCCAGTGTACAAAAAGTACTATCAGTTATATTTGAATATGGATTTCATTGACTATATGTACCAACTATTATAGGACAGAAAAAGTTTTGAATCATTACTTTATGATGAAATGGGGGGAAAAAAGTAAGTTTAAATATAGTGGCAACACTACAAAGTGTACAAATAGCTTTGGGGTTACCTGGATAGATAAATCATGTTAATCTGTCATTCAAGTCAAAAGAAATACGTACAGTCAGTGGGTGTGAAATTTAGTTGCTGCAACTTGTTTTTCAAGTTGAAAGAGCTCGATTGTGAGGGATAGGCATTCTCCCCAAATGATATTTTAAGATCAATTCACCCCTCCTCTTATAACTTGTCTAAATATTAACCAATTGTTTAGACTTTTTTTTTTTTTTTTTAAACAGTAATAAAAGCAACATATCCTGCTTACATATCCAAATTAAAAAGTAGAAAAAAAAAAAAACAATTATATATAAGGACTGCACCAAAATATTGTCAGCCCAACAGAGAAGGACAGAGAAATACATATTCATTCTGCTTGTCACAAGTTTAAGTTTGTTTAACCCTTCAAGAAAGGAAAAAAAAACAAACAAAAAAAAAAAAACAAAAACCAACAAACAAAAACACATCGTCATTTTATCTGTGGGCACGTGAATCAACACTTGGTGGCCTGCTGTGATTGAAATTAATTTGCCGAGTTAAAAAATAAAAAATAAATAAAAATAATAGCAAAGCTAGGTAATTTGAATTTTATTGACAAACAAAAGTACAAACAAATCAATATTATAGTTTAAAAAAAAAAAAAAAAAAACAAACAAACAAACATAAAAAGCCCTCCCCCTTACAGAAAAAAAAAAAAAAAAAAAAAAGACCACTGATGCTTTTAGTTTCCTCAATTGTCAAGATTATAGAAGATTTTGTATCAACAATTCTTTCTGTAGTGTGTGTATATATATGTGTGTGTATATATATATATATATATATATATATATATATATATATGAGAGATAAATTAGATTTACTATAACAATACTGACATTGTGTTTTTTTTTAAATTTAATTGGAAATTAAAAATTACTGTTAACAATAACAAATGGTAATATATAACAAACCAAAAATTATGTTTTGCTCCAATACAAACCAATGTTTGATTTGTACCATTTTAAGAGATATGTAAATTTATTTAAAACTGATGAATTGAAGGATTACTTAAGACACACAGAATTAGCAGTGTAGTCAATAGTGCAAGTAAAAAAATAGAAAAATTTTCTTTATAAAAAATATGAAATCTTAAGATATTGACCTTTGATATAACCAATCAAATATATCTATCAAATATATACATTTCAAATATTACATTCAGTCGTAGATATTACATAAATAGTTTGAGTGAAAAAAAAAAAAAAAAATCTCTCCTAAGGATAATGACCTTTGCAGTGCTATGCAATAGTAAAGTTAAATATATGCAAAGCTATGACATAACTCTGAGAGTAACCAAAAGGATTAACTTCAGCATCTCAAACTGTTGGCTTAGGTAATTTGTGACAGATGTCAGAGTATATTACACCTACTTTGAATCTGATCACATATTTTATACCAAACTGACAACACCAGTCAACAAAAATTTGCATAAACCATGAATGTCACAAACGTATAATATCCAAGCTCTTAAAAATGAAAATGTAAGAGTAAAATTGTGTAATAAACTAAATGCCCCTTAATCTTGGACATAACAGAGGAATCAGATAATGTAATTTTATCCTCCTTAGCAGCAGCAAGAATATCTAGATAGAAACAGATCATCCAGTGGGATGTCAATCCTGATTTGAAAAGATTTATGCTGGAGAACAGAAGAGAAAGGAGACAGAACAATCAGCAATAAATAAATTAGTTAATGGTCTAAGCCAAATTAATGAAACCAAGCAGCATAATATTTTGAGAGAGAGAGACCCACTTTAAACCTGAGCACAATAAGTTGAAGATGCCCACAGAAGTAGAACATACATCTGTATACATCCAAACATTACAATCTCTCTAAACAAATAATAATAATGAATGTAATGATGTGTAAATAAAAAAAGCTGACAAAATAAAAGCATCACTTGACATTGAGGAGGAACTCCTGAAAAATGGCATACCCTCTCCCCCGAATTCAATAACAATCTTCTAAATTTCATGAAGGAAGTCTGGATTAAGAAGTTTATACCAAAAACAGTGTCATGCATTAATGCACTAATAAAACAAAAAGATAGCCTCAAGACCCTTGCACATATATAGGTATCTCAAATGGATGCATTCTGGTGAAAATACTAAAGAACCTTGTATTAAATAGGCTTTCACTGTTTTATCAAAAAAAAAAAAAAAAAAAAAAAAAAAAAAAACCTAATTTGGCTTTCATTCTGGTAAGGTGTGTAATGATGGCGTATGTCATCAAACAACTCAATACAAAGAAATTGTATAGCACTCTAACAGAAAAATTCTATGCTTCCTATTTAGATATCACAACAGCATACAACCATATAAATAGAGAATTTCTCTTATTCATTAGAGACCTCCTTCCAAGCTTTGAGTCCACCAAATGTCTAAATCTAATATATCAGTCCATAAAGTTGTACATGTCTGGTGAGGGCTCCAATACCAAAACATTCCAAATATAACTGGGAGTACAATGAGGAAATGAGAAGTCCAATCTAACCTCTTAAACTATGCCTTTCACATATACAAGCACAAATGTGAAGAGATGGGCACTGATCATTTAAGAATCCATACCATATTTCAAATGAAATTACTAATTGAAAAAAGCATTCATTTTTTTTGCTTCCCAAGAGCAATGTACAAAGAGTAGGTCAGGGGCGCTGCCAATGACATTAGTATTCTTAGTTGTGACAAGAAGGTTCTTGAACAAAAAAAAAAAAAAAAATTCAACATCTACCAGGTGTTCCAAGAAATAAGACTTAAGAAACAATGATCTGGAATTGGAATGAAAGCACTGATGGCACTCTGAATCTGTCATAAAAATTTAGGATGTGGAATTAGTAAATGCTAAACTTTAAATACCTCAGTATATGGATCAGTTATAATAAATTTAGTATAGGAAAGTGAACATAGAATAGGCTGCACTAGGGGTAGTTCTACCCCAACACTGCAAGTTCTAAAAAAAAAAAAAAAAAAAAAATACACACCTGACTTTGTTCTTAAATAATCTTGTCAGATTGAGAATTTCATGTGGCAACAAAATCGTTCAGAGGATAGCTAAACTGTTAGCTGGATACAACCACTTTCTCCAATCAATGGTTAAAGCTACAGAATCAAACGCTTGTACTATACCAGATAACAGAAACTTGAGGACTTTCAACAGCAGCAACAACTAAAATGAACAGCACATTTAACTTGAGAGAAAAATGACATTATAAAAATGCTGACATTCTACACTACAAAGAAAAGGTAGAAAGAAAGTCTCCAATACTGTAAAGAGTGATAACAGCTACTGTAGTGAAGAGACCACTTTTCCTGAAGAATTATTTGAAGAACAAGAATTTATGAATTTTATCCAAGAGTTTTTCCTTGCCGAGGTATCTGAAGTGTTTAGTATTTACTAATTCCACACCCTGATTTTATTATGATGGTTTCAGGGTAGGTGCTATCACTGCTTTCATTCCAATTCCAAATCATAGTTCCTGTTTTGGAAAGGTTTATCTTGAGTCCTATTTCTTGGAACACTTGATAGAGGATGTGGATTTTCTTATCCCAACTATAAATACCTCAATCATCAGCATAGCCCTATTCATCATCAGTGCATTGGCTTCAAGAGAGAAAGCAGGATCATTGTCTTTTATAGTAGACTCATTTGAGATGTGGTATGGAATGTTTAGATGGTCAGAACCCATTTAATCAAATATGTTTGTAAATATGCAGGGTATAGTCTAGGAAGACATAAAATAGACTATACCTCTTTGTCATACTCCTCATTAGGTTTGAAATGTTTCAGTATTGGGGTCCTTGCCAGACGTATATGATTCTGTATATTGATAGGAAAGTTAATATTACAATTACCAACATAATAATCAATGACTTTATACAAAAAAAAAAAAAAAAAAAAAAAGAAGCCTTAAGATTTATATAGCACCAATATGAAAAATAAAGTAACTACACAAAAAATAATTGATTAATATACAGTGATCTGAACAGTGAGTAAAAGGAAAATAAATATGGAACATTTTACAAACATAAAAAGTACATTTATTTTATAGAAAAGACTGTCAAAATACAACCTTTTCCTTTGATAAAAATAGATGTTTGCAAAAAGATGTTAAACTTACATAATATAAATGATTAAACTTTAAAGAAAAGTAAAAACATACACTTTGACAATCATTTGTTCAATGTAAATATTTGTGAACATATGCAATATTAAAAACCTGATGAAATGATATTAACTACTGAAATTCACATTTCCTGACTTTCACTTCAAGTATTAGACATTTACCACAAAATGCACATGCTGTATATTATTTAACTAATTAATGCACACAAAGTTATATAAATATAGAAATACCAGGCCCAGTTTCTGCTTTATAGTGTAATTTTTGCTATTAAAAAAAAAAAAAAAAAAAAAAATTCTATTCACAACACAAATGACAATATAGAGAAAATAACTAGAATAATGAGAAAAAAAGCTGGTGAAAGACTTATGTAACACATTTTAATGTTAACTAAAAAACAGAATTAAGTAAGGGTTCAAATATCCATGGCAACAGTTAAAACTGACAATTTGGCAAATCAACATCTGATAATTCTTGAATGACAATTGTCAAGGTAGTGAAAGGTGATGACTCCAAGAACTGTATCCTACAATTTGAGTTAAAACTAATTTACAATTGTTAGATCAATGAACACCATTTTAAGAAGTCAACTGATAACATCACATCTTGAACTACTAATATGACAGCACATATTTGCTGTTGCTTTTATCATTGATAACATTCTTCTTTCATTCTTTGGAGGTTGTGGGGTGGGTTAAAGCTGCCTTCTACTTTGTTAAGGGCATAAAGGATTATATGTTAAAAAGGCATTTCTGTGAATTCATTTCAATTTTTGTAAAAGGATTAAGCAAAATTATTTCCAATCTTTAAGTGGTATGTTTTAATGTTTGTGGAGAACAAAAAAAAAAACAAAATCTAATTTGTATTTTTTCATATCACAAAGTCTTAAATGTTTTGTTTGGCATTAGACAGCTTTAAAATAATTAATATCCATGTCAGTGATTTACAAAAGTTCCCTCCCCTCACAAAATTTATAGTTCTTGAAAGAGTATTATACATTCGATTAAAAAAAAAAAAAAAAAAAAAAAAAAAAAGAAAATGTAAATACATACACAATTATAGATATCAAACAAATTATTTATTGTAACAAATTTTCATTTGTTCTAATTATTTTTAGTTATTTGTTTTCTGATTTAAGATGCTAAATAATTTTGACAAAGTCAAATGTTTTGGCTTAAAAAAAAACAAAAAAAAAAAAAAAAAACGCACACACAACAAATTAAACCCATAGGGGAAAGAGTACAAAGAAAAAAAAATTGAAAAATAAAAAGTTTGAGGGAGACAATAATAGCATTTAAAATTAGCAAAAAATTTCCTTTGTCAGAGAATTAATCTGGATTCTAATGGAGGCTACAAAAAGCAAAGTACAATGTAGTATCATTATCCAAATAAATGTATGCAAGTTATTTAAAATAAAATGATTATATAGGTATCAAGGAAAGTGATTTCTGTGGTTCTTGACAGTTGAGTGGAGAGGTGAATTTTCAGTTTCACCAAAATACCACAGATTTAGCAATTCAATATGCTGGAATGTTTATCTTTCTACAAAGTACAATTTTCCAATGCTTTCTGAATTACAATCTTGGAGAACAATATTCTGAAATGATTCTAGGAAAATTTGTTGCAAAAGTTAATTTCAGAATCAGTGGCAGAACATTATAATATAAATGAAGAGACCAGTCCCCAGAACAGACTTAAAAATATAATAAATCATTAACTTAAAAGTTTTGATTAAGTTTAAACTTAAAACTGGGTTAATCTAGTCAAGTATAATTAGAGAATAAATATCTCTTAAATGGAGAGTTTTAGAATCAGTTTTTAATGTTAACAAGGATGTAATACTTATGGTTTTTCAATTACAGCTATTATAAAAATTTATCTATTGTCAATCAATATAAAAACTAAAAAAAAAAAAAAAAAAAAAAAAAAAAAAATTGGATAAATCAATTCATTAGATTTGATAACTTTGTGGTTCATTTGTATTATTTTTTTTTTAATCATTTCATCCCAAGCAAGGCAATAACGCCACTAAGACACAAGTGGTTACTGAGAGTGCAGTGTTAAAGAAGCTCAATAACACTTTACATATCAATTACCATTTAAATATAAAACTAATACGCCCCAGTTCAATTTTTTAAATCTTAGATAAATGGACATATTTTGAAATATGGTGAAAAGGTTTGAGAGATATTCAAAACAAACATTATCTACTTGTCCTTTTCTCTTTAATGTCAATAAAATATATTTGGTGCTAACCAAAGAAATGTTAGCAACTTAGAACTTTTAAGACTTTAATAGCAATGAAATGAAACAAAATTTTGTTCTGGCAATTTTATGAAATAAATAGTTCCATCTTACCAAAAGTTTCTTTGCATGAAAATCTTACAGCCAAAGTCTGAACCTTTTGGCTTAACAAGTGATCTTTAACACTTCAACTATCAGCATAAAATATCAAAATTTAAAATTGAACTTATTAAGTAAACTAGAAACTACCCCTAATTAAAAACGTTTTCTTGGAAGTATAAGTTAAACAAATTCATTTATATAGTTTGTCATTTAAATAACTAACATGATACAGAAGGAGCTTTGGAATTAGCCACAATACAAGTAAATCCATTACTTTGTGAAGATGAGAATTATATATATATAAAAAATTAAGCAATGTTTAATATTGAACAAGATCTACACTGTTCAGCCCTTACCAAATAGCAACGCAAAATTTTGCCAAGAATGAGAAAATAATATAAAAGAAAGCTATGTAAAAAGGAACAGTAAAACACAGCTTTCTTTTCAAAGACATTATCTTTACAATAACTGAAAAATTTTAACCAATCCTTAACACTTAAAAACTAATCTTGGAAAATCTTTGTAGTTATTTTTCTTTTTAAGTAAAAATTTTAAAGTCAGTGTTAGTTTGTCAAAAATCTTCAGCATTTGAAAGAAATATTAAGTTATTTACAATGAAGCAGCAAAAAAGAATTATCAGGACAGAAATTATCAAGAGACAAGTCCAGCATCTTTAGCCATCCCATGAAATATAGACTGTTTATTGCTGAGGAGGTTTTGAGGAGAATCAAATTCTTTTATGATCCCATTATCAAGTACCATGATTCTGGAAAGAAAAGCGAAATAAAGTTAGAGAAAAGTGAAAAGACTGAAATTAAAGAGCATTATATTTATAAAAATATCATCAACAAGTTCATGAATACATTGCAAAGACAAAATTAATGACAGTCTAAAGGAAATCTTTTGATCATTATTTTAAAGATGCCCATGACTAATAGTCACATAAAACATTTTCTTTAAAAGCAGAGAATGTAATTTATTTTCTAATACCTTTTATGAATCTGAAGCTGTTATCTCTTAGATACTAGCTAATCCAATATAAAATCTAAGTAATGAGATACAAACATCTTGGATGGAATACCATTTAGCCAGATATCTGCCATTAATGAGCAACAGTCACTGGAAGTATTTCATCTGCCATTCATCTGTGCATTGAATATGGCTGCCATATTTAGTCTGGTGCTCCTGCTATATACATCTCAAAATTCTTGACAGAATTCACAGAATGGTCTGTAATGTATTTGATCCTGACATCTCAACTGCTGTCATTTCCTTGCCAAGATGACATGACTTCCCTCTGCCTTTTCTACAAATATTTTCATGGCTATTGTTCTGATGAGCTTTTATCCTCAGTGCCTTGACTGCATGAATTTATGCATGCTACTAGATTGTAAATAAGTCTTAATGTTGAACTAGCAAGATGCAATTGTCTATTCTAACAATTTTTCTTGCCTGTGGAACTTCAAATTTCTTGCTTCCCTGCCACCTACAATCTTCAAAAAGTGATATGCAACATCAATCCCTATCTGTCTTCCAGATTATATTTCTTTGTCCTTTTCCTCATTAAAGTCTTCTCATTCTTTCACTTTCTGTAATCTCCTGTGTCCAAGTTGCATTTTCACCTTGCTTGCAGTGAAATGATAAAAAAAAAAAAAAAAAAAAAAAAAAAAAAAAAAAAACCCTTATTTCTCTATTATAAATATTACTGTTTAAAAGGCTACAAATAGTTTTATTTGAAACATTTTAAAATTTATATTCATTCAAAACTTTCTGCTGATATTCAGTTGCAATAAACTAACTATAATGAAACTGACTTCAGTTCATTGTAATTTTTAGAAGCATCCTTGTATTATTATTTTTGCACCAACCTAATAATTGCTTTGTAATGTCTAGTCATAAATTATGACACAATGAAGCATTAAGAAAATTACAACATAGAATTTGGGCAACATAGTAATTACAAGTTCAATTCCTGGGCTGAGTAGTACAGAGAGACTTGATGGAAATAGGGCAAACAATAATTGAAAAGACAAGCACCCTATGTACATGGAAGGATTTGTGAAAGTCATCAAAAATTCAAAAGTCACAAAATTTAAACATGTATGAACACACATGAGCAATGAAGATATACATCATCAATCAAATGTAGAAGTTTCTATAGGTGCCCGAAATGCAAATTTTAATCCACCAATCATGGGCATGTTTATGAAGGTAAAAATGTTGTAGGGTTTGTATATTTTATGCAAGTGTGTGTTAAATATATAACAGAAAAATAGAAGCCTACAAAAACTGGAGTTTCTACTAGATGTTTATTCTTTTTATGGTGACTGTAGTGAATGAAAAGTCCTCATTGTCTCTTGAGTATGTCCATTCTCTTTCTGGTCCAAAAGTTAGGGTAGGTAAGTATAAGCATTACATTCATGGTCAAACTCAAGTCAGCTTTGCTCAGAGTTGGAACAACTAAAGAAAGTTTACTTTAAACAGGGTCGTCCATTTTCTTGGTTCAGAAGTCAGTATAAGCATACTTCATAGGTTGAGGTTTTTGGAAGACATGTGCAAATGCCATGTATCGGAATGTGGGAAGAGAGTTCAGTCATCAGTGGACTGAGGAAATTAACATTCCCAATGGGAATGTAATTACAACACTGTTCACATATTAGAACAAAGAGGAGAAAGAGGGTGAGGCAGGAAATGTTTGCCTTTTTTTATAGGCTTCAACACTGCCATATAACATTTTTGAAGCCAAGTAGAGTAATCATATTTACAGTTCATTTTACTCTTAGCATCATGGAAAAATGTATTTCTTTTTCTTTTAATTATTATTATTATTATTATTATATTTATTGATTTTATTTTTCCAATAAATTAGAGACACTGAATTTTTTTCTTTTAAATTGTTTTTGGCAGAGAATACATGCAACTCTTGGGCATTTCATTCAACAAGGAAAGGAATAATTTCATTGCTACACCCTAGATATGGATAGTGAAGTGAGCAGAATCTACCACCATAGATTAAATAAAGGATTCAGTTTAAAGTTTCCTGAAGGTTACCTAGAGCAGCAGACATCTGAATAAGGTAAGACAGCACCACAGTTGAACCATAATAAAACTGAGAAATTTAATCCAAATGCAAATATAAGCAATTTGGAGTTAATTAATACAACAATTATTGGTCCAGGTAAAATTCCTGCAGTTGTTCTTAAGAATCTTAGCTCAGAGCTATCCCCAGTTTTGGCAAAACTGTTTAACCCCTACTTGAAGGTGAAATTTTATCAGGTCTATGGAAGGTGTTATTTGTATGCCAGGCTTACAAGAATGGAGACGAGTGCTCATCCCAGTTGCAATATTGCTCCTCAGCTTTCTCAATATCATCCACAAACTGAATAGACTCCTCCTCATTCACTTCTTCCATTAATGAGGAAGTTTCACTCAGTTTCTTCCCTAGAACTGTTGCATTATGGAATGGACCGAGAGGATGCATCCCTGATCACTACAATCCTAACCACTTCAAGTCAAGGGTGAAACATTATCTATCCCACATATCCTCATAATATTCACCTTTTGCTCTCTCCCTGTATACACTTACAACAGTCATTTGGTAATTACCTTGACAGTTTTTTTTTGCCTTGTATCGAGTGAAAATGTGAGGAAAACAAAAAGCAAAATGCATGCACACACACATACACAGCAAAATGCACAAAGCAAAACACACACTTCAATATTACAGGCTGCAGAACTCTCTCCCAGGAATTCTGACACATGTGATAAACATTCCCAACACAATGCAGATATTGATTAAAATGTTTTTCTATAAAATTATAGAAAAGTTAGATATGGCTTAATTCAGAATTCATGTAATTTCTTCAAATAGGAAATTATCAGAACACCCTAAGTGTACAGCCAATGAATATATTTAAGTAAGATTTTGGAAAATGATGTTTACCTAGAAAAAGCAACAAGAAAATTTCCTCGTACCAGCCTCTAACCCAGTAGAAAAAAAAACTAGATAAAAAAAAAATTAATGACTAGAAAGAGCCCATATGTCAACCTGATGTCTGTCTTGTCTTTGCCAGAGGAAAGTAAAAGCTAGATGCCTTGAGAGGCATGGGTTGTAATTCAACATTTTAAAGACATGAAATACTACAGATCAGATTTGCTGTTTCGTGCACAGATGCTCATCAAAATTCTTGGTGTAGTCAACTATTTCCTGTTATACCTTTAACCAGCAAAGCTTAGCATTATTTTAACCATATCCCCCAAAATTGTCCAATTTGTAACTGAAGTTGTCTCCAATTATATGGATTGATAAGTTTGATTACCTTAGTACCTACACACCACCACCACTATTAATAGTTCCATTATTTAGCATCACATTTTCTCCCCTCAAGCAAAAAATGAAAGGACAATTTCACCCCCTTCAAAACAGATTAGTCTACAGAGGAAAATTAACTTAATTACCACAGACATTATGGTCAACATTTTCAAAGAATGGAGTGGATTATACACCATACCACTGTGTGCTTCTTATGTTTAGGCCCATTATAATAGTTTAGTGGGTAGAAGTTTGTTTTTTTCTACTTTTTCAATCCAGGCATTATTATTACAGTATTGTAAAAAGAAACTTCCATTAGGAAAATCAAATCAAAAGGCTTTCTCTTTTCTTAAATGCAATATCCCTTCACAACAGTGGTAAGCATGGTTCCACAATTCCTTTCTCTTCTGAGAATTGTAATGTAGTCTTGGAAAAGATAGTGGAGTCATTTTCCCCAATTCTTCCCTTATCTATGGTTTGGAATTTAGAGTTTTACTTCTCAGACTTCTAAGGTTAGAAATCTCAGTCTACCCTGCTATTTAACCTGTGGAGTGAGAGAGAAAAGATGGATTCATGCCTTTCCCAAGAGCATTTGGGCTAAAGTAAACACAAGAGCCTGTCTGAATATAAACTAACTTCTTTCACATCCTCAAAAAGGTAGGAGAGATTAAAGCTGTGTAACCTGCTAACAGACTAAATTGCATACAAATTTTACTGCCACTGATAAAATTGTCAAATTGTTCTTGGCACTATATCTATGCATAATACACAAAAGCAAAAAGAATCAAATTTGTGCCTTATTTTTGTTTTTGGTGCCCATTTTATAAAAAATCCTTCCAAGAAGAGATTAAAAGGAATTTAACCTAATGCCATGAGAGCAAGGCTATCTTTGTATCCTTTCAATGTTCAAATTTTGCATTCAGGACAATCTTGATATTTAATCTGCTTTTATTAACATTTTCTGTCCATATTGAGTTTTTCAAATGAGTCCTAGTATCAAGTAAACAGACTGAATGACATGTATATCATGACCTCTAATTGGAGGAAAAAAAACATTTACACTGAATTGTTCCACCCCTCTTGATACATTGCATATTATCATTTTCAATTAAAATCAAAGTTATATGTAAACATCCCATTTGGTAAATTTTTCTTCAGCATCTTTTCCATGTACTTTGAACCTCTTTCTGTTATTACAATACAACACCTCCATTGATTTACTTTCCCTTACCCTCTCTTTTTAATTTAGGTACATTCTAGATTAATCATCTTTTTGTTTAGCCATTAGTAATTACTAGGACTGGCATGAACCACAGCATTAATATACATAGTTCTTATATATTCTCTTAATTCTACTCCCAAATGATAGCATTGCCATTATGAAACAATCTTTCTCTAAGCATTGGTCTCCTTTAATATATTATTTAAACATTTGTTTAAGGTGGTAGTCACTTTGTATATATTTATTTTTGCAGTTGCACTTCCTCATATAGAACCACTTTCACTATGTGTTGACTGTTCTCACACTGTGTCAGAGTAACTTCATGTAACTTTCTTCCTTTCTGTAAACTTATTATTGTAAACTTATAACATGCCTATCAACAAACTACTTGCTACCCATTTACATTCTCAGTTATGTTCAGTGGCTCAATCATATCTATTCTTTCCCTTTTATCTCTATTTTGTTATTCTGACTAAACTAGTCTCAACTAGTTTAGTCAGTTTGTGTTTATTTCTTTTTCTAGACTGACTTCACAGTTTTTGATGTTATAAGGCAATTATCTGGCTGTGAGGTATGCACACACAGAAGGCAGATGTATTGTGAGAGGCAGTACACTTTAGAGTAAATAAGTTGTTTTTAATTAATTGCATATTAACCTTTTTTCCAATGTATCCCTTTGTATATATTATCCCATCCTTTTCTGAACAATAGAGAAATGTAAACACACACACACACACATATATATATATATATATATATATATACATACACACACACAAGGCATATCTGATTGAATAAATTACAAACATTATGTCTGCAAATAATTTTCCATATATTACAATTAAATGAGGCAAGAAATGCACTGTAACATTGAGAATCACTTTTATATCCTAAGTACTTTCCATCTCTTTCTGAGATCATCAGGAGTGCAACTGGTAAGGCAAAAAACTATGTTAATGGATAGCTTACCAGTTGCACTCCCGATATAGTTATACTTAGGATATAAAAGTGATTCTCAATGTTACAGTGCATTTTTTTGCTTTATTTAATTGTAATATACAGAAAAACAATTGTGAATATGAAAAGATTATGATAAAAATAAGCAGACATAATGTTTGTACTTTATTCAATCAGACATGCTGCCTAAATACACAAATATATCTATCTCATATCCATACTGTATATATGGGAAAAACTAACTCCTCTACACCTAGTACATGAGACAGTCAGCATACTAATACTTCTCTGTAGTATTTCTACGTTCAAACCAATTCCCCAAAATCAACAATTACCCTATTGAAAAATTATATTTGTGGCTAGAAGAAAGAAAAAAAATACTGCTCATTATCCTGTAATACAAAATGAAGGGTCCAGCAAGTATGCTACAAGTGCGAGGGAGAAAGAGGTTAGCACACATGTGGTGGGGAGAACAATAACATCACTGATCTTAAATAAAGTTTACATTCTATTACATAGTAGCTACTAAAATCTGAATGAATGCAGACTTTTTTCTTAAACAAGAATAGTCAATCATCAATCCTAATTAGTCTAAAGCTATTTGAATTATAAACACTATTCAGTAATGACAAATTGCAACAAAAGTCAAACAAAGGCTACTAATCATAACATTAATTACAAGATGGCTCACTCTCACATGAAAAATGTTACACAAAAAAAATCTTAAATAGAACATCTTGATATATTCAGTGCATATATAAGCTTATAGTGTTAAAATTGTGATGAGAGATTTCTATTGTTTGGGTATTCAATCTAGCATAAATTGTGATGAGAGATTTCTATTGTTTGGGTATTCAATCTAGCATATAAAAAAAATTAAAGTTTCCTCAGGCCTTAATTTTTAAAGAGAATCAACCCCAAAATGGTTGTTAGGGAGAGAGGGGCGAAATAGATCTCACCTGTCATAATCTATCACAGTGTTGAGTCGGTGAGCAATGGTTAAAATTGTACAGTCAGTAAATTCCTCTCTGATTGTCTTCTGTATAAGCTCATCAGTTTCCATATCCACAGCAGCAGTTGCTTCATCTAATACCAACACTTTGCTTTTTCTAAGCAGTGATCGAGCAAGACATATAAGCTGCCTTTGACCAGCACTGAATAAAAAAAAAATAAAAATAAAAAAAAAAAAAAATATATATATATATAAACAAAAGGGTTAAAAAATCAACAGTTTTTCAATATTGAAAATATTAATTTTAAAAAGGCTACATTCACTCATTTGTAATGAGATAAACTTACAATTTTACTTTTGATGTAGAAAATACCATTGCTCTGGTATATTAGAATATAGTGAGAGTTTTTATAAATCAGACTATTTTTGGTTTTCTTTTTTATGAAACATAGTAGGGGATTGCAGTTTAGACAGGCAATTTGTTTTGAAGAGTTAAAAAATAAAAAAGATATATAAATAAAATAATCATGCATTCTCAGTGACTGGTTGCACTCTACACAAGTAAATTTTTTCTGGAGAGGTTAAAATTCATGCATTAACAATTCAAGGGTTGCACTCTACATAAAGTCAGCATAAAGAACGTTTCTAACAAAACACTATTACTACCTAATGTACCCCAGTGCAACACAACAATGATAATTTACACTATTTATATTGTGAATAGGGCAACAGTCTGGACAATGTTTAGGCCATGGGATGCTCCAGTCTTCTTTAAGCGATACTGGTTGGAATTTTGAACGAAAATATTGTAATAAAATTCAGTCAATGAAAATAGTTACAATATTTTATTTTAGAAATATATACAGAAGCAATGATAATAGCAAACAATATTTACATCAAAGTTCAGTAAAAAAACTTTTAGACAATTTACTATTTTCATACAATATTTGAAGAAGGAGAAAGAGGAAAGAGGGAGGTGGAAAGAGGAAAGGGAAGAAAGAGGAAAGGGAAGAAAGAGGAAAGGGAAGAAAGAGGAAAGGGAAGAAAGAGGAAAGGGAAGAAAGAGGAAAGGGAAGAAAGAGGAAAGGGAAGAAAGAGGAAAGGGAAGAAAGAGGAAAGGGAAGAAAGAGGAAAGGGAAGAAAGAGGAAAGGGAAGAAAGAGGAAAGGGAAGAAAGAGGAAAGGGAAGAAAGAGGAAAGGGAAGAAAGAGGAAAGGGAAGAAAGAGGAAAGGGAAGAAAGAGGAAAGGGAAGAAAGAGGAAAGGGAAGAAAGAGGAAAGGGAAGAAAGAGGAAAGGGAAGAAAGAGGAAAGGGAAGAAAGAGGAAAGGGAAGAAAGAGGAAAGGGAAGAAAGAGGAAAGGGAAGAAAGAGGAAAGGGAAGAAAGAGGAAAGGGAAGAAAGAGGAAAGGGAAGAAAGAGGAAAGGGAAGAAAGAGGAAAGGGAAGAAAGAGGAAAGGGAAGAAAGAGGAAAGGGAAGAAAGAGGAAAGGGAAGAAAGAGGAAAGGGAAGAAAGAGGAAAGGGAAGAAAGAGGAAAGGGAAGAAAGAGGAAAGGGAAGAAAGAGGAAAGGGAAGAAAGAGGAAAGGGAAGAAAGAGGAAAGGGAAGAAAGAGGAAAGGGAAGAAAGAGGAAAGGGAAGAAAGAGGAAAGGGAAGAAAGAGGAAAGGGAAGAAAGAGGAAAGGGAAGAAAGAGGAAAGGGAAGAAAGAGGAAAGGGAAGAAAGAGGAAAGGGAAGAAAGAGGAAAGGGAAGAAAGAGGAAAGGGAAGAAAGAGGAAAGGGAAGAAAGAGGAAAGGGAAGAAAGAGGAAAGGGAAGAAAGAGGAAAGGGAAGAAAGAGGAAAGGGAAGAAAGAGGAAAGGGAAGAAAGAGGAAAGGGAAGAAAGAGGAAAGGGAAGAAAGAGGAAAGGGAAGAAAGAGGAAAGGGAAGAAAGAGGAAAGGGAAGAAAGAGGAAAGGGAAGAAAGAGGAAAGGGAAGAAAGAGGAAAGGGAAGAAAGAGGAAAGGGAAGAAAGAGGAAAGGGAAGAAAGAGGAAAGGGAAGAAAGAGGAAAGGGAAGAAAGAGGAAAGGGAAGAAAGAGGAAAGGGAAGAAAGAGGAAAGGGAAGAAAGAGGAAAGGGAAGAAAGAGGAAAGGGAAGAAAGAGGAAAGGGAAGAAAGAGGAAAGGGAAAGGGAAGAAAGAGGAAAGGGAAGAAAGAGGAAAGGGAAGAAAGAGGAAAGGGAAGAAAGAGGAAAGGGAAGAAAGAGGAAAGGGAAGAAAGAGGAAAGGGAAGAAAGAGGAAAGGGAAGAAAGAGGAAAGGGAAGAAAGAGGAAAGGGAAGAAAGAGGAAAGGGAAGAAAGAGGAAAGGGAAGAAAGAGGAAAGGGAAGAAAGAGGAAAGGGAAGAAAGAGGAAAGGGAAGAAAGAGGAAAGGGAAGAAAGAGGAAAGGGAAGAAAGAGGAAAGGGAAGAAAGAGGAAAGGGAAGAAAGAGGAAAGGGAAGAAAGAGGAAAGGGAAGAAAGAGGAAAGGGAAGAAAGAGGAAAGGGAAGAAAGAGGAAAGGGAAGAAAGAGGAAAGGGAAGAAAGAGGAAAGGGAAGAAAGAGGAAAGGGAAGAAAGAGGAAAGGGAAGAAAGAGGAAAGGGAAGAAAGAGGAAAGGGAAGAAAGAGGAAAGGGAAGAAAGAGGAAAGGGAAGAAAGAGGAAAGGGAAGAAAGAGGAAAGGGAAGAAAGAGGAAAGGGAAGAAAGAGGAAAGGGAAGAAAGAGGAAAGGGAAGAAAGAGGAAAGGGAAGAAAGAGGAAAGGGAAGAAAGAGGAAAGGGAAGAAAGAGGAAAGGGAAGAAAGAGGAAAGGGAAGAAAGAGGAAAGGGAAGAAAGAGGAAAGGGAAGAAAGAGGAAAGGGAAGAAAGAGGAAAGGGAAGAAAGAGGAAAGGGAAGAAAGAGGAAAGGGAAGAAAGAGGAAAGGGAAGAAAGAGGAAAGGGAAGAAAGAGGAAAGGGAAGAAAGAGGAAAGGGAAGAAAGAGGGAAGAAGAAAGAGGGAAGAAGAAAGAGGGAAGAAGAAAGAGGGAAGAAGAAAGAGGGAAGAAGAAAGAGGGAAGAAGAAAGAGGGAAGAAGAAAGAAAAGAAAGAGGGAAGAAGAAAGAAGAAAAGAAAGAGGGAAGAAGAAAGAAGAAAAGAAAGAGGGAGGAAAGGCTTGAATCTTAAAGCATGCATATTGACTTTGCGGAAAGTCTTTCACGACTTAAGATCAGTCTAAAATCTGCCATTAGACTTCCCAAGAAGTCCTATCCTTCCCTTATGACATGCTGGCAAAGGTCAGCTGGTTTGGAATTAGTTAACCATGTCCAAAACCAGATGCAAACCAATGTTAAAAAGCTTTGTCTGCCCTATTTGCCCATAACTGGAGCTGGGGAGCAGGAGAAAAGCTGAATTAATACCTTTCCCAAGGGTATTAGTGCAGAGTGAATACTTTACTGCTACAGTGAACACATTACTAAATCCATTTTCTTCAATGTTAATAGACACCTGTAGTTTGTTTTTCATAACTTATTTATAAGTAATAAATTTGTTTATGCAAATCTAAAAACAAATTAAAAACAAGGTTATATCATTGTGTATGTGACAAAGTGAAGTAAGAGTTACTGTTAAACCAACTGTTTGGGACAAATCAAGACAGAAATATCCAAATAACTTTATACAAGGCATTAATACCAAAGAAAAGCAGAACTTCTAATTCTATTTTATTGCTCCATTTTTATCAGTGAATGCTATTTGATGATAAAATTTCTAAGAAATCAGTATTAATAAAATTTTATATATATATATATATATATATATATATATATATTTGATAAAAACACTGCATTACCTGAAATTCAGCCCTCCTTCACCACATTCAAAGTCAAGTCTATTTGGGAGATTAGAAATGAATAATCTCAAATGAGCCAATTCAAGAGCTTTCCAAATTTCTTCATCTGTGTGTTTATCAAAAGGATCCAGGTTGAGACGAAGTGTTCCAGAGAAAATCAATGGTTCCTATAAGGAATTATCAATAAAATGACAACAGAATAGCATCTTAATTGAAGCTCAAAGGAGTGAATTATAAAAAGAGTTGCTCTTGAGCTGAAAGCAAAAATGCAGTAAGGAAATTGTTTAAATTTAACAGATTCATTTTTTGCATATCTGAAAGCAAAATAAACAGTTTGAACCAAATTTTCAGCAACAAGCACTTGCAAGCAAAACAATATAAATAAAATGAAAGCCAAAATAAAGTAGAAATAAAAATATTTTTATTTTCTCGTAATACCACATTATTGCCTGTACAAATCTAATGCACAAAGCTTTCAAGTGAAGAAAAGATATCCAGGTTTAAATATATGGGTGAGGAGTTGAGAAGCAAATTTATTTGCACTTTTGTTTGGTTGCCTAACAATATTTTTAAAAAATTATTTCACCCCAAGCAAGGTGATAATGCCACTAAGTTGCAAGGGGTTACTGGGTGTGAAAGAGAATGAGAAGACTTTAGAAGGGACTGGAATCAAGGGATAAACCTCTATTCCTGTTCAATTGTGTATATATTTTATTATCCATTTAAGGATTTTTTCCTTCCAATTCTGTTTCAAGATTATATTTCTGTATGTATTTCCATTTTTTCTCTTAAGAAAAAAAATATAAATAAAATAAATATAGTATCTTTAACACAAGATCTGGTTGAAAAATATTACAGGAACTTAAAGCAACCTCAATCAACTATCCACCACTACAGCAATAATGTATTCCAAGTCAATACACTTAATTTGGCATTACTATCTGAATTTTTGGGATGAGGAATTTACATAATTTACAATCAGACTAATGTCTTTATATTTGTTATAGCAACATTTCAGCTGTTATGCCCCCGACCCAGTCTTCAGTTGTCTATTGATCCAAGTAACTTTCAGGCAATTTCATAATGAACCATTTATTTAATCTACAAGAATTTATTCTGTTTTTGTTTAGGAATTTTTAGTCTTTTAGTACTACTCTAGTTAGTGAAAAAACAACTACCAATGAGTTAAAGTCTCTACTTACCTGACCCAGAGATTGAGATCACAATTATTATGCCAGAGTTCACAAACCAACCCATTAAGCTATTGTTCAATCCCTACACCAGGTAGTACAGACTCAGTGAAAACAGGACAAGCAATAACTGAATATTACTAAAAAAGAGTTACCTCGAGATATTGACAGTAGAATGAGAATAATCTACTTCCCCTCGATAGATTGTATAAAGGGCTCAGTTTGAAATTCCATGAAGGAATCCTATCAGTCATTAAATCACTGATTAAGTGTATGGTGAAAATTTCAAAATTGAAGTTTAGCTAATAATCCTTCTCAGGCAAGACATTCCTCCATCCTTGTACACATTCTTATGCAAGACTTGCTGCATTTTTGTCAATAATAGCAGAAGACATTTCTGATTAAATGCAAATTGTCTACATAATGCAACAAAATTTAATTAAGCCACTCAATTTCTAGATATTCAGTAAATAGCTTAAGTTCATGCCTTCAGTAAGACTGTTTTGAATTCTTCATCTTGAAAAGCATACAACACAGACAGTATTAAATAGAAGTCTATTACTGATGTTTAGTGAGTATCCTTCAGGAGAGATTTCAAATCTTCATTTTCTGATCTGAAATAGAAAATTCAATGCTTCAAAGAATTAATCCAGTCATTCATTATAGAGAAAAATGGATTTCATGATATAAAAAAAAAAAAAAAAAAATTATAAAAATATTTTTCCAGACATGCCTGTTCTCATACCATTGCTTAAAACAAAAGCATTAAAAAGTTGGAAGTATATTTTTTTTATGCCTGCATTTTGATACTAATCTTATTATAAAACACAGAGTGTGTGTGTGTGTGTGTGTGTGTGTGTTTATATATTGGATCAGATTTCTTGCATTTTTCAACCAATTTCAACAAAACTTCACAGGACTATGTAAAATTACCTTGCGGTTCTAACAGCGCCAAAAATTGGAAAAACAATTGTTTTTGCACGAAATCAATTTGAAAGCACAGTTAAGTGTATCGCACCCGGCCGGAAGTAACTGACAGCTACTCAAACGTCCGAATGCTGTTAACTTCCGGTGACTCTGCGTTTATTTTCAGAGAACAATACACAAAAAGTAAAATGAAATCTAAAGATACACAAGTCCTCTTAACTAAAAAATAATAACCGGAAACTACTTTAAATACACGGTGTCCAATTTTTTTTTTTAGTGTATTCAATAAGTAAAAATCATAAATTGTAAAAGATTACAGAAAGGCAACTAAATGAATAAAATTTGTTAGATCATCTTACTTATTATAAAACCCAGGTTGTATGTGTGTGTGTACGTTTATATATTGGATTGGATTTCCTACATTTTCCAACCGATTTCAACAAAACTTCACTTTTTTTTTGGCAGGCAGTGTTTCTTATTGTTTTGCACACTTTTTTTCTTTATTTTTACATTCAGAATGCTTTAAAAATTCCATTTACAAGACAATTGTTTATAATAAAATTCCATTCAATCAGTAGACTCATAACGATTGAAAACAATGTTTTTGTTTGACCAATATGTCAAAAAAAAAAAAAAAAAAAAAAAAAAAAAAAATTATTAAGACATGCGTGGACGTCAACCTTAAACAATCTTTGTCGATTTTATTTTTCAGTCTTTATGATGGTCGATACTTGATCTATTTCTTACTGTTACATCCCCGGGCAACGCCGGGCTCTACTGCTAGTTCAAAATATAACGAGATTCATTTAAACCTAAAAAGTAATCAAAACATCAATTTTACTACTTGTAACTTACCTGTGGAAGAATAGTGAGATTGCCTCGAACATCATGGAGTCCCATGTCAGCTATGTTATAACCATCAATAAGTATGAAACCATCAGCAGCTTCAATAATACGGAAAAGTGATAGAGTCAGTGAAGATTTCCCTGCTCCTGTACGACCTACAATTCCAATCTACCAGAGAAAGAGAAGAAAAAAAAAAAAAAAAAAAAAAAAAAACTTCATTAGGTATCAGATTATTTACTATTAAAAAGGAAAATTAGAATGAAGTTCAGCCATAACTTCCCAACCCACCCACAGACTTTTTCTCCAGCCGTTTTGATGCCTACAAATCTGCACAAACAAATGAAAATAAATCAAACCACAAATGATAACCAGTAGTGAGGAATGAATCTATAAAAATAATACCATTTTACACTCTCAATGTATTGAGTAAACTTAAAACAGTTATTGTGGTTGCGTATCAACTGATTCCACCAAGCAACAATCAAGATAGTTTCAAAATCAAGCTATAACACACACACACACACACACACACACACACACATTTATATATTAATACATTTGGACTAATTTTCTCACTTATGGTGTTTCTTATTACCTTCCTCAATGTGTTATATTTTGAATGTGAACCTTAAATTTGCTTGAATTTGATATGTGACAGAGTTCCTATCCGAGATAAATTTGGTTCTCTTGAAGGTAGTGAATTCAACATGGCTGTTTGAGCACAAGATAAAACAATTGCCTTCACACCACCTATAAGAAACTGTATGATATTAATGCAAGAGAAACCCAATGAAGAGCTTATAGTACAGTGGCCTGAACAAACTATATGTATCTTTCATTTGAAATTATTTTCAATGAGAAAATACTGGGTTAAAGCCAACCTGTTAGTGAAATTAAAACTTTTTTTTCTTTTTTTTTTTCTTTTAATATTGTACAGGTTTAAGCAAGTTTTATCTGCTTAATTCAGACTCCCATGTGCTTAACATGTTCTTTAATTATTAACTAAAATTTATTTAAACATTGAAACATTTGGCTTGACTAATGCATTGTAATGCCAATACATAAATCATAGAAAGCTCTGGCCTAAGTTACCAATGACCTCTTGCCATTTTACTAAATTAAACTTATTAGCTCTTAGTTTAATTACTTAATATTGTTAACATTAAAGACATTAAGTTCATGGTACCAATATTGTCGCCACTTTGGCAGACTGAAATAGTTAATGAATCTAAACTGTAAATGACATTTGAATCCAGTAAGCATTGAAAACTGGGTTAACAGAAATATACAAAATAAAAAGAGAAAATAAAAAAACTCTTGTAAGTTAGCTTGTTCGTGGCAGTAAAAAGGTTAAATATTTAGACAATGAAATATTCAAGTGAATAGTTTTAAAATTGATATTAAAAAATTCTTCAGCACTAAATTTTTAAATTAGTCACATTCCTCAAATCTATAACTAATTTAAAATTGACAAACCTTTTCACATGCTTTAATATAACAAGTTATACCCTTTAGGACTAAATCCAGACCATTTCTATATCTGGTTTTGTAATTGATAAAATCAATTTTTCCTTCACTTGGCCAACTCTGAGGTGGTTTTTTGTCAGGAATGTGCCACGGAGCCTGAAAGAAGAGGTGTAAAAACCTGAGAATGCTGAAAGAGTAAAGTTTCACATATTTTTTGGTCTATTTGTCTTAAAAAGATTATCAGTTTTAAAATTACATCTAGAAGGCAATCATGAAAAATGTTTAAATTTATGAAATTTATCAACTGGATACTACTCTGAAAATAAAAATAAAATTACAAGTTGAAATACTGTATAGAAAAAATGTTTTCACTTGTTACCTCTCTTGTTATTTCTGTGTATTCTTTCAACCGCTCCACAGATACCACATTTGTTTCAAAGTCACTTGTCATCCGAACAAGCATATTAAGGGAACTTGTAACCTTAAAAACAAGAAAATTACAGAGAAAAGTTTAACTGAATAGGAAATCAAGCAAAGCAGCAATTACATTAATTTTTTTTTAAATCTTGCAAGTGTTAATGTTAAGGAAACAACTGGAATTCCTATTAATGTAGTTAAGGTTTTGGACATCATTTTCAATATAAATTTTGTTTCTTGAATAACAAATACATTTTGAATCTTTTAAGAGAATTTTTTTTTTTAATTGCTTGTATAACAGCTTAAAATTATTTGCAGTAAACTTTTAGGGGAATCATACTAACTGATGTAGACATATTTTCTCAGAAACAAAAGTTAATATAACAAAATCAGAATGAAAAGAAAGAAAAATAATTTATCAATTTGCTCATCAGGAATTGATTGTGCTTAGATAAAATAGAAATTAATGACATAAGGATTGATTGATTGATCAATTGGTTGGTTATTTAACTGGTATATCAACCACTATGGGTTATTAATGCCAAAACATTTGGTCAATTTTGTTCAGCAACATGACAACCTCCATGGGCCACCCAACTTTATGTTCAACTACAGCCGTTTTGTACATAATTTATACTTCCAGGGTTTTATTATTATTAGAGATAGAGTTTATAAATAACAAGATATATTGTGTCTTCTACAAGTGCTGGAAGCAGCCTACTTCTTTCAGGTTGCTTATTATTTGAGAAACATATACATTTTTAAAAAGCATAGTAAGGTTTTGTACATCATAGTATTTGTTGCATGTTTTTGTATTTTTTGCAGTCTATTAGGATGTGCATAACAGTGAGCAATTGATCACAAGAGATACACAGAGGTGCAGTTTCTGCTTTAAGTAAATATTTTTGTGTAAGATGTGTATGTCCAATTCGGAATCTGCTTAGCACTACATCCTGTCTTCTATCAGACAATGGTTCTAGATTTTCCAGTTTGATTGTCAATGAATGTCTGTACAGTTGTTTGAAAACATCCCGAATTGTTTGCCATTTTCTTTTAATGTATTGTATGATCTTATTTTTGTAGTCTGTATAGGAGTCTAATGTTGGTTATTGTCATTTTGGTTACCTCTGTTGCTAGTGCATCAGCTTTTCGATTTCTCTTAATGCTTACATGTATAGGAAGCCAGGCCAAGACCACTTTGTGAGCTTCTATAAAATAATGACAAGCTTTCAATATTTCATGTATGAAAAGGTGATTTGGATTTTTTCCTTAATTGCTGTTAGGGTGGATAGGGAGTCTGAGAATATTATGAATTTTCTGTCTTCTGATTTTTTGATCATTTCAAACACCATTATAGCTCAGCTGTATAAATGGATGCATTGTTTGGCAGTCTAATTTGTTTGTGGACTTGTCTGTTGATCATTGCAGCACCTATTCTATCCAGGATTTTTGATCCATCTGCATAGAATGCTTTGTAATCACTGTATTTATCTCTCAGTTCTCCATATTTACTTCAGCTTATGCAACTTTTGATTGCATTCTTTTGTTGTTGTATCAGTGTTAAGGCTATATGAGGTTCAGAGATTATCCATAAAGTTATTTTATTTATTGTAAATGTTGTAATGTTATCAGGGTTTTTGTTCATTTGTTTTAATGCTTCTTTGATTCAAAATCCAAATAAGGGAATAGCTGTTGGTCTGTTATTGTAGAATTGAATATATTGAGGATTATATATTTTTGGTATGTTGGGTTGGATTGTATAATTTTTCCCATCTCGGAGACAAAAGGTGGTTTGTTGGCTTCTATATGCAGACTTTGCATAGGTAAAGTGTGAAAATCTCAGACCTTGATTTTGTATGGTCTATAGTCTTTAAGTAAGATTTGCATGCAGCACTGTGGATAATGCATCCATAGCCTAATTTTGATCCGATATGTGATCTATATACTCTGAGCATTACCCTTTTGTCCATTTTTGATATTACTTTTGAAAGTTTCAAAGTCCTTGGCATTTTTGTTTTAGGCTATTGATGTGTGCTTTAAGCTTATTGTCTAATATGACTTAGATATTTGGTTTATTGGATGATGGGAATTATGTGTCCATTTAGTTTTAATTGTGGGTTGAGGTGGTATGCTCATTTTTTGAATGAAAAAAAAAAAAAAAAAAAAAAAAAAATGGTTTTGTTTCTAGGGTTAGTCATTTGGCTGCCTGACAGTTCATCAAACTGCTGACTTCAACAAGTAGCAGTAACCAAATATGTACCTGTCATTGGCCCTAGACAGCAGTAACCAATTATGTGACCCAGTCGCCAGTCCTAAAGTTCTTTCAGACCACCATGGTTACCATTTAGCCAACTCTTCATTTGTTAGTGCATGGTATTGTGTTGGTGGCAAAGTTCCACTCTACTTAACTGACGTTTTTTCATGACCATTCATTCCTCTGCCATATTGTTTTTGATCTCAGAGGGTAAGAAGATCACCTATGAAGCAAACTTAGAGTGAAGACAGTTTGACCATTTGGAAGCTACACAAAAAACAAAAAACAAAAAACAAAAATCCTTTGGAATAAAGAATTAACTTTAATGTAACAACAATTTTGTTTATATACGAGTTGTTGTATATCGATGGTTTTAACCCGTCCCACTTGTTATAATCAAATAACACTGGGATCCCCTTCAGAGTCTGCAGCTTGTTTTAGTAGTAACTTAAATTTCTAAGCTAATGTCTTCATGTCTGGCACAAGGTCTTTGGTCAGGAGGTCTCTGCAAACAATGCAAATTCCAATTTGTCCCTCTTTGTCTCTCCTGTTATCTACTTTTTCTGAGTCCAAAATCTCCAGCTTATATGGAGTCCTGCATCCAGTTGACTACGGTCTGGGTTTGGTTGTCTTCTACCCTAAGTATCAACCTTTTCTAAATTTCCATATATAAAAATATGTTTAAATGGCTTTCCAAATTTGGGGTTGTCCAGCCCCCTTTTGAGAGTGGTCAGAGGGATCAAGATATCTCTTAATTCCTACTCTCTTTACACTTCAGCTCATACCATCACTATATATACAGTGCTAATCTCTCTCTCTCTTCTCCCACTTTCTCAACAGCCAAACTGCTTGGCTTCCTGGTGCTGGAGTGATAAATCCAACTTCCAGATGGCACAGTGAAGACAAAAGGGATTCTCAGTCATTAGTCCTTATCTATCAGCTTGCACCATACTGGGATCATCTCAACTGACTAGACTACTCAAAAAACTGGAAGAAAAATCTATTTCCACTCCTTAAAATGAAAGTTTATCTTTTCTCTGTCTTATGCATTTGCTTTATGATTGAATAGACCAGGCAGCTTTCTTGTCCATGGTCACTCCAAAATAGTAATTAATTTTTTCTTACCACTTGTATTCAAGGGAATCCAAATTAATGTTTGGATATAAAATTTTCTCTGGACAAATGTTACTAAAATTATGATGAATGCATTGGGATTTTTTTTTTCTGGGTGGCTGACTCAAAATGTTTTTATTTTATCTGACATCTATGCAGATAGCTTAATGGTATCTTAATTCGTTCTTTCTCTTTTTGATTGATCAGCCTCCTGAAATCTCTATGTCACATCATACGCTTGTAGTGAACATATGAGAGTTCAGCCCCTTTAGAGAGGAGAACTCTTCCCTTTTTTTCTATGTATCTGTTTGGGGAACGGTTAATATTTTCCTAACCACCAGGATGTCCAAACATGTGGAAAATGGACAACATGTACACAGCCTAACATGAAGAAAAAAGTAATTTTGATTCACCTAGCTATGGACGGTCAAAAGGCCATAAGGCTGGTATGTTATTTCTTTGTTCGTGGTTCTGTTAAATATTCTCATCTTTTGGACAGTATGAAGAATTTGTTTTAGGACATGTGTAAATAAGTATGTAAGTTGTTTGCCTTATTAAATGTTTTATTTGTTATAGGTTTCTATATTCACAGTGTTATTGTATCAATGGTTACAATAATGCTAATATTAGTACTCAGTGTACAGAAAAAAAACATTCTTCCTAGCACTAAATAGCCAATAAATTATGGCCGGCTTGAAAATACCAATAGGCTTTTTAAAGATCAAAAATGATCATCACCACATGGTAACCTTGAGTAAGGTCATCATGGATGAAGGATTCAAGCCATAGTAATTGATCATTGGTACCTTGGTTTTTACAGAACCCACTTTGATATCTAGATAAGAAATTATTTTTCTCCAGATACATCAGCCACACATTATTCTCTCCATTGTCTTGCATATGCAGCTTGTTAGTGCAATGGGTCAGTAATTTGTTGTATTAGAATGGTTTTGCTGGGTTTATGAATTGGGATGACAATACACTCAAGCCATGATTTTTTTAAATTTCTCATTGCACCATATATCATTAAAGATCTGTAGGAGTATTGAAAAACAGGTTTCTGGTAGATTTTTTTTTTTTAAATCTATAGTGGATTTAATCTGGGCCAGTTGCTGCATTTTTAATTTTATATATGGATTTTTTTTTTTTTTACCTCTGTGATAGTAAAGGAAATGTTGTATTCTTTGTTATTTGAAGTTTTTCTTTTTTATATTGTTTTTATATTTTTGAAATTGGGATGTGGGGAGTAATGACCTTGAGTTCCTTTAGAATTTTGTTACTATCAGATTAGCTATTTCTTTCTTTCCTGTGCATTTGTCTCCATTTGGTTTGGCTGTGAACTGTTGTAGTTTCTGTTGTTTTTCTGCTAATTTTCTTATTATTTCCCATGTTTTATTTATTGGTGTTTTGATTGTTTAGTTTGGAGATGTAGTTCCTCCAAGTTTCTCTTGTTTTTATTATATAGCATGCTTTTGTTCAAGCCTGCTTTTACTATTGGTTGTGTGAGTTGTGTGAGTTGTGTAGGAATACTTTGAGCATTTTTTCCTGATTTTGACCGTTTCATTGCATTCTGCTGTGAACCATGATTTTGATTTGGTATATATTTTAATGGAGGATTTGGGTATTATCCATTCTGCTATTTGTTTGCAAGAGAGTTTACTGGACCTGTTTCATTGAGTATTTCCTTGTTGATTTGAGATTAGGAGAGTTCATTGAATTTTAGCCAATTGGCTTTGTGGAGTCGTCATTTTGGATTCATCTCCTCTGGCATAGGTTTGTTTATATTTAGAAAGACAGGCGAGTAGTCATTTCCACATTGATTATCATGACATTCCACTAAAAATCCATGAAAGCTGATGGGAAGCATATGGTTAGGTCAATGGCTGATGTTGAGTCAGTGCTAGGGTGTAGTCATGTATGCTTTTGTTATTAAGGAGTCATAGATACAGATGATTCTAGGAAAGATATGATTTGACCAGTCTGATTGGTGTTGCTACAGCTCCATATTTTGTGGTGTGCATTGAAGTCTCCCATTAATAGAAAGGGAGTAGGAAGTTGGTCAATTAGTCTATTTCAGTTCTATTCAAGCTGTGTTTTGGGGTAATGTAGATTGAACAAAGGGTTACTGTTTGGTGGAATGAAGCTATTTTGGCTATTAAATAACCAATTTTAATTTTAGTTGGAGTGGATGCATTGAAAATTAGTATTGTGACATGGCCTTCAATGTTGAATTTAAAATCAAACATGTGATAAATTTATTGAGAGACATGCTTTGTTTCTTATTTCTTTTTTTATTTCCTGTATATACAGAGTCTTGTCTTGACTGAAAAATGGCGGGAAGGAATCTGTGTCACTTGAAAACTAGACACAATTGACCTAAGAGAGTAAGTTAAAGTCAGTCACCCAAGCCTATGTGACATACACCACCACATGGGATTTTTCTATTGTAATTTCAGTTTCCCCAATAATCACTGCGACAGGTCATGAGAAAATCAGGCAGTCATGAGAGATGCACCTATTAACTTATTCCTATTATTTGTTGTGTAAGGAATAAGGAGATATCCTCCTAGAAGATCCAGTATTTATTCAACTACTTGATGTATAGTGAAAAAAAAAAAAAAAAAAAAAAAAGAAAGACTCCCAATGACTTTGGATTTATTTGACTACTTGATGCGTTAAGAATAAAAGAATATTATACCCAGAGAAATCATTGGATGTAATTCAATTACTGGAGGGGAAATTAAGCAAATAAAAAAACAAAAAAAAAAAAAACAAAAAACTAACAACTTATTTGGATATTTAAAAAAAAAAAAAAAAAAAAAAAAAAAAAAAAAAATCAGTATTTGTCTTTGTCACTATGGACACTTACAAATTCATGAAACATGAATGTTTGAACTAACACCCACTATCAGATAAGTGTCTTTTATTGATTTGATATCTGTTATACCATACTCTTTCAATATTCTGTTGTTTTTGTTACATAAAGTTATTTACAAACATTCATGTGTTTGTTGTTCATTGACACCTGGTTGTGCATTCCTAGCTGAGCAAACCCATCTTTTCTTTTTTGAAACTGGGGTTCATATCTCTGTATGTTGCAAATTTGTAACAGTATATACTGTGTTTGTATTTATTATCTGGACTTGCTTTTTTAATTATTATTATTCTTTTAATGTCAATCACATTGTTTTTTTTTTTTGTTTTTGTAATTCAGCTTTTATCTTTTCCATGGTACAAAGAGAGATCTCCATTACAAACTACAACACAAGGTGTTTAATCTTTCATGCGGGCATTCTTTTACACTAATGTCATGGAATTTTTTAATCTTTAATAGTATACTTGCATGTTTTTTATTTAGTATTTCCACCAGAATGGTTCCATTATTAACTTAGGATTTACCATTGAAAATATAACCCTCTGTACCAGGAATGGTGATAATTTAGTAGAACCTCCTCTCTAGATTCTAATGTGAATCTAGGAAAGGGTACCTCACACTGCTCTTGATCAGAATGGGGTCTTTTTGCTTGGGGTTTTCTTTCTGTATCCATATAATGAAATTATTCTTCCCTGAATGTGCTCTCCACCCACAGTGGAGACCTACAAAGGAAAATGTCAAGAGGGAAGCCCATTCACCTTGGTAGATCAGGGCTACAGTCAATATACTCATTATGACAAGCAATAATTGCCCAACTTCCTAAATCAGTTCTGAAGTTAACTTCTCGTTCAGGAACAGTTTGAAACAATAGTCCCTTCAAGCATAATTGACCATACAGTCACTGCCTTCTGATTCAGCTTTTTCCTGAGTTTGCAGGAATCTGAACCAGGGCTCGTCATGACCAGATGATTGATCAGATTGGGCCTCTCCAACCACCCATTTAGCCTGGGCAAGGGCCAAAGTGATGTTTTAGGATGCAGGAGTTAAAAACCCTGCTCCTGAAACTCTCAATCACCAGGATCCCATTCTCAGGCATCATGAGTTGTCACCCACAGCCAACATATGACCTTATTGGCAGATATCTCACTAGGGACACATAATTTTGAATTCAGAGTTGCCCTTCTCCTATAATGGTTGGCAACTATGGCTCAAGAGTCCAGTGTGTCCTAGTATTTAACACCTAGCTGAGAGAAAAATAAATTAATTCATCCCTTTTTCAAGGGTTATTTGTGCAAAAGCAAATATAATGATCTTACCATTGAACTTGGCTCACCAATTTCTGTTCTGAATCTCACCATTACACCACTTGCACATGCAGAGACCACTTTGTGTGTGGACTACCTTAACAATCAGTAATGTCGGTGTGATTTAATCTAAATCTATAAACTTACTTGGAGTGCATAGGAGACTGATAATCCAACAAGGCCACCAGTTATTGTTTGAATTTTCAACACAGCAAATAAAGCAGCAGCAACAACGATGAAGTTTCCTAACAGTTCAAGACGGAATCCAAGCCACCTATAAATGAATTAAAAATAAGGGATTTGTATAATCACATGAGGGGGAAAGAAAAAAAAAAAAAAAAAAAAAAAAAAAAGAGAAGTCACATACACTATTTATATGTCGACAATTGATTTCATCTTTGTTGTTATCCCAACCTTTCAGCATTTGTGCCCTCTGGCCTTCATCAGGTGTATGTTGAGCCATTAACCAACAGAGAATTCCAAACAGAGTCCTTTATTTAATCTACAGACTTGTTCTACTGCTCATGTCTAGGGATATCTCCTCTAGTTCTTATTTTTAGTACTGCTCAGTTATTGCTTGTCCCGTTTCCACCAAGTCCAAGTAAATACTGGACACTCCAGGGATTAAACTCACAATTACTATGTCACCAAACTTATAAATGAATGCTTTAATCCACTAAGCTTTTGGATGGGGGACAATAGTCTGCATGTAAATAATGATAACTCTCACAGAAATTCAAAGAGAAAGAAAATTTAAAGAAATAGCAATGAGAAAGGTGTTGTGGCCAATTGTCCTTGGCATGGGTCTTTTTGCAGCAGTAACAAAATCACAATCTACTGGATGAATTTTTTATATTAAATAGAAATTGTAAAAAAATAAACAGTTTATACACTACAATATAGTCTTGAGTAGATAAAGTTATTTACATATATCTTTATTTCAAATGAAGAAATGAATAATTTTTAATAAAATAAAAAAAAAAAAAGGTCTCACCTATTTGAAGTATTGTTTGCAAAATAGAATATTTGATTACGTTCAACCAATGCTCTTGAAGTGTAAATGAATTCTGGACATTCTTTATAAGCACGTATGACAGAACAACCAGAAACAGTTTCACTGAAGTGAGTATAGATTGGCGATCTTGTTGTAGATTCCAGTCTTTTCAATTGGCGGGAAGTGGGAATATAAAACCTCTGAAATAAACATCGACATTTGAAAATATTAAAAGCAAACAAACAATCTCTTCATATATTCAAACATGGAGACATGTAATGAAGATTTTAACCAATTACAAACAGTTTAGTGTTAAAGCCTTTTGGTATGCTTAACATAGAAGAAATGCTAACCCATTTCATTTAAAATTGTCAAGTCAATAAAATACTATCCATAATATGTTAAAAATAAAGATAAAAAAAAAATAATTTTGGCAATGTTCAACTTTTGTGCCCACAAATGTAAAAGAAAAAAAAAAAAAAAAAAAAGACGGTTATTCCCCTTGAGATCTCTATAACTGTATACACTTGACTTCCTCAGCAAGGTTTTTTTTTTTTTTCTTTTTTGGAAGTGAAATAGATGGTTATTCAAATTTTGTTTTATACTTAATTGATATTTTTATAAAATTATGAAAAAAATTTTCATAATTTTTTTCATAAAAATGGTAAAATATTTACGCATTTCAATAAGTGAAATATTTTATAAATTTTTGAATAAAAAGATTTTAAATTTATTTCTTTATAGAAAGATAAATAGATATTGCATTGTATTTAGTGCACAAATTTTTATAATTTTGTAAATAAACATTGCTGATAGAGACAAAAGTGTATACAGTAAGAATGGTTGGTAAAGGCTTAACCATGCTTTTAGATCCAGTTTTTTTGGTGGCATGAGCATTAAACATTACCAAAACTTACAAAAATTAGTTCACTTTTTCTTTGCATCTTGACAAATAAACTTACAATTTAGTTTTAGTGGCATATGTAGACAAAAAATAAAAATGAATGTTCATTCTTTAGATGATACGAGAGATGGCATGTAAGAGTTTACCTGAATGAAATAATAGACGATTAAAATGGGTATGACAACAATGAGAAAGTCAGGTGTACTGTAACCAACAATGATTATTGTGCCAATGGTCTGGAAGGCAATCTGCAACACTCGCCTAGTCACAAAACCCAGAGTGTTATCCACAACATCAATGTCTCTTGAAAAACGATTTAGTATTCGTCCAATTGGTGTTATGTCAAAGAAGGACATTGGACAACGAATTATTGTTTCCAGGATTTGTTTGTGGAGACTCCTTGCTGCTCTTATTGTGCTATATGCATACATAACACTATAAGACAATACTAAAATAGCTGCAAAAGAAGAAAGGATAGATTTAGAGAGGAAATAAATATTTACGCAACTTAAGAGCATAAACAAGAATTGAATTTCTATGCCGATAATTCTAAGATGCTCACTTAGTATACTGTAAACTTACAGGTTGTTTTTAAGACCAAATATTTGTATTTCTATCTTGCTAAAGAACATCTGCTCTACTTTCAAAGTAATTCTGTCGTATGTAAGTATAAATGTCAGAGTGATGCTGAATATGTAGGACTGACTAGTCTGAGGTTGGAGACCCCTATGTGTCAACATGTTCCAGCCAAAATAAAATCAGGCAATCCGAGTCTTTCTTCTAAGGCGACTCAGTCTGCACATGATTTGGGAATAGGCAAACATTTACTTGATAATCCCAACTGTGCCACCACATATGTAGATAGTTTTTTTTTTTTCATCGTTTTGCACAGAGCTTGGTCTGCTCACCACTTGCATGTTCTTGAAGCAGTACACATTAAGTTACATCAACCAGATCTATGCAAGCAGAAAGGACATTTAATTCACTCTGAACATAATGTTTGGAGAGTCATGAGTGCGAGTTTTTCCCTTTTACACTCAGGTGGAACTGTTTATCATTTATTTTAATTATGAATTATTTATTATAAAATTGTTTTTAATTGTTTCAAAGTTCCCCTCATTTTTTTTTTTTTTAGTATTATCCCTTGTTTTGTCAGATTTGTACCAATGGTTACCTTTGGAAAAGGTGTTGGCCAAAAAAGGATTCCTCTAGGAAAATAAATAAATATATATATATAGATATATATATATATGTGTGTGTGTGTGTGTGTGTGTGCGCGCACACGTTTTCGATTTATTCAACTGCACAGTATAGTTGGACACCCTCTGTGAGGAAACGAACATCATGATGCAAGTCACTGCCAGAAATTTGGAAATGGCATACTGTACTATTCGGTATTCACATTGGAAGCTCCAATATGAACATTTCATAGTATTTGGGTGCCAATCTGAGGGCAATGCAGAGGATTCAGAAGGAGTTAGAAGAGTCTAAATGGTGATTACAAAGGCATGGCTGTTCAGAAAACCGATTGTTCCGAGTTGCAGGAAATTCTGAAGTCGTCTAGTGGCCATGGTTGAAGCTAATGGCGATTTTATTGAAGAAATTTACTCTTTAGTATTTGAAGATATTTTTGAGTAATTTTGATAAATATATCTGTTAAAATAAGATGTCAGTGTTAATTTCATTTTGTGTAATTTAGATGACAATTTATTCATCCCACCCTGTATAGATAGAGATACACTAGTGCATTATAATTAAGCGTAGCACTTTTGTAAACATTCGTTTCCAAATAAAGTTTTAACTACACATTACGTTTCGATTGCTCTAAGTGTCAAACTCAATCATTAATTAAATTACACAAAGTTATCTCCCATGAAAATGAACATTTTTTTTTTCTGACAAATGTTCTATTCACTTTACAATCATTTGATGCTAATTTTCAAATTTTAAACTTTCGGAAAAAAAAAAAAAAAAAAAAAAAAAAAAAAACTTAAGTAGGATAATATTGGTATGTTTTGTTTACAAAAAACTAATTTCCACTTGTCAATAAAAAGGGAATTTTCTTTTAATACACATTTTACAAGAGAGGAGTTTATTTTACTCACTCACTCATCACTGTAATAAAAAAATTAGATTTAATAGTAATAAGTCATAAAATGTAGAGTACAGATTATAGTAAAGAGAAATTTCCTGTCTAATATAATTACTGGATGCCACATACACATCTTAGAAAGAAGTGAAACTTTCATTCACACAAGATTTTTCGCAACCCCAGGTATTAGCTAACTACACTAAAAATACATATGTTGTCACTGTACTAGTTGCAATGTCATCACACGTGTTTTATTACCACAGTGTTTGCATGGTGCATCACGTTAAATATTGTATTTGCGAAATAATAAACCGATATTTAAGTGCTTGAATTTAATTTTCATGGCCCCAGCATGTTGCTTCGCAACCCCCAAATGGGGTTGTGACCCACAGTTTAAGAAGCACTGCTCTTGATGATATAGAGGACATGGCTACATTTATTACCCTACCACTACCAGAATCATTTAATATCAAGTAAAAAATATGACAGTTCTAAATGGAAAATAAGCACAAAAAGCATAGAGCACTGTGGATAATTTTATCCATCTTTCAAACATCTACTTGTTATGCTGTGAAAGTAGAAGTGATTTATGTTAACATTACAGACATGTTAAAATTAGTTATCTACCTGATTAAAATTTGGATAAGAAGTGATTACCTATTATAATACAAATGTATACATGTGAAACAGAACAGGAAGTTGCCTACCTTGAACAACACCCATAGCACCATATATACCAAGGTACAGATAGTTTTTTCTTGTGTATTCAGCATCCTGAACATTACTATGGTTCTTTAGAAATGGGTCATCAGTCCATTCACTGAGCCAGATGCTGGCAAACATTGAAGACCCTTGATTCAGCATCATTAACATGATAATGATACAGGAGCAGATTATGCCAAGGGATCTCATGTATTCTAAGAAGATATCTAATTTTACCTGGAAGAGAAACAAATTATTTGTAATGATCAAATGAAATGCATGGAGATATTATTTAGGTTTAAAGAAATTGAATACCATATGCAAACTTTTGCTACTACCTTTTGTAACAATTATGTATCATTTCAAAAAAGACAATGAAAGCTAAATGTTAAGACACTGAACATTTGAATGATTCAGCGAGTCAAAAAGAGACACAAAAATGCAAAAAGGAAGGATTTACTTTTCCTTGTTCCATCTTTTCTTCTTGAATCAATTTGCTTAGCTTAAACTTGGCCTGTCCATCAAGAGTTTTTCTCGAGATCAAACTGTTAGAGCTTTTCCTGAAGGAAAAAATAAAAAAAAATAAAAATTAAATAAAATAAAATTAGTAGAGAAACATTATGGCAGAAAGAAAAAAAAAATGGCTGTTATTTAAGAATCAAATATTCATTTAACTTAAACCAGACAATTTTATTCAATTGAAAATTTGGCAGAAAGCAGTTTAAGTGGACCACATGAGCACTTCATATTATCTAAAGCAAAACATTTTGTGTTTAAGATATATAAAACCTTTACTTCCAAAATTTCTTTCATAGAACATGTAATGATATATCTAATGTACCCCTTTTACACACTGACGTATGACCTCAGTTGCTAAAAAGATATACTGCAAATTGTGTCCTCATTTTAATTTTGTCCAAGTAAATCAATATACTTTGATTTCTGCTTTTTTTCCTCTTTAATATACATCTTATTAAAGTAAATATTTTCAGTTATATAATATTGGCCACCTAGATAATGCAAGTAAGAGCCTGATTTTTAATAGTTTTTCACATATTTAAAAAAAAAAAAAAAAAAAAAAAAAAAAAAATCTTTAAAAATAAATCAAGTTATTAGGTTGGTGCAAAAATAATGACGCAATGTCGTTTTTTGACGTTAAAAAATACGTCAAAAAACGACATTATTGCGTCATTATTTTTTTGCACCAACCTAATATTAAATTTTGTTTTATGATAAATTCATTGTAAAATGGAATTCAACTCCAAGCAGTAAAATAATTTTTGTTAATTCTCAAGGGTATTCTGAAAATGTTGATCTGTTCATTGGATTATAAATTAATTTTCCCAGCATTTCAATACAAAGGTGATAAGTGAAATATAGAGAGAGGGAATAAAGTGAAACTTGTTCATCACATCACAACTGAATTAGTTTATGTGACTTGCAACTTTTTAAAAGTTAAGGCTAAAAATTAATGAACTATCCTTCCTACCAGAAAGATACTGAACTTTAGATATTAGTTTTTGTTGTAAAGATATGAATAAAGCAGACTGCATATTCTCATTATATGCATGTTGATTTATATAATTTAGTAATTTAAAAGCATACAGAATGACTCACAAAGATGTGGCCTTACTGCTTCTCCGCCTGCAGCTTATTTCTTCTATATCTTCTTCAGATCCACTTGAAACTAAGGAAACCGCACGCTTCAGCATCCGAGTTTTCACTTCCTCAACTGAAAGTGAAGAATTAATAAAAACTTTAACAATGGGAAAAAAAAAAAAAAAAAAAAAAAAAAAAAAAAAAATAAAAGGAAACCAAATCAATATCAAGATTTTAAAATTTGATTCATTTAATGGGTTAGCATTTATAAGAAATACTGACTGTAAGACTTAAAAATAGGTACCTCCACTAGGTTGTATAAAAAAAAGCATAGCATGATGAAAAAAGGCCCCAAACTTAATAAAAACAAAGTTTTGTCATCAAAATGTTTATGTTATTAAGAGGAAAGACCAAAATATTATTTTTTGAAATTATTTTTTGAAATTTTTTTACGCCTGTCTAGCACGTTCAAAATTTTGGTTAAAAATCTTTTTCTTTTTTACGACATCAGTGAACTAGAGAAAAAGGGTTTGTTTTATTTTGCACTTTTTCAAAAGAAAACATTGATTTGGAAATTCTTGAAAAATTCAAATAATTGTTGGATTTTAATGAAACTATCAGGACATATTTAGAAATGAAATTTTTGAAATTTATTTTTTAGAAAATCTTGGTAAAAAAAAATTTTTAACTTATGTTACCACCCAATTACATAATTTCATAAAATTTCAAGAAATTAAATTTTTAAGTGTGGGATTTTTTTTATTAGTTAAAAACAGGACTCTTTGGAGAAAGCAAATCATTAATTTTCTTTTGTAAAACAGTTACCTCCTTCATTTAAAATCTGCTCTGAATTGTAAAATAAAAAATGCAATAAAACTATGACATTATTTAATTAAAAAGCTTTTAATTGCTTTTGTAAATAAGTTATATTAAGGACATTTTTCTGAAAAAATAAAATTTTTCCAAAGAATAACGAATTTTCATTTTTTTAAAAAATTCTAATTATAATAGTTAAAAAATCGTTTACAATTCTTCATTGCTTTCAAGACGGTTTGGTGATATCGTTAAGTGCAAAGTAAATTTACAAAGTGAAATTTGAAAAGCTCATAACATTTGTTTGAATCTGAATATTTAAAAAAATTTTAGTGAAAAAGATGTTCCTAATTTCTATCTATGGGAATCTATAAATGATGTAATCCTTAAAAAAGTCATTTGATTTAAGTATCATCTGATACACAGCAATTAACTTTTAATTCAGTCCTGTTTCATCATTAACATCTTTGCAAATCATCCCTTCAAAATAAAAAAGTTTTACTTAATTGCTATTTCACTAAATATTTTTATTTTATGTATTTATTTTAGTTTGGGTCATACTTCAATTAATTTTTTGTTTAAGGTAGTAAACTTAAGAATCTAGAAACAGAATGCAAGTTTCATAAAGCTTGTTAAAATCTTAACTGAAAGTCAAAATATTAAATAATTGCTGAAAATGTTAATTTGTAAAAATTACTAGGTAGTTAAAAAAAAAAAAAAAAAAAAAAAAAAATTTTCATTCACTTAGATTTTGTAAATTTATGTCATTTCTGTTCATCCATAAGAACTGTCATCACCTTAAGTCTATCTCCATAAATCAATAAAGATCAAAGAAAGAGAAACCCATTGTTAAGAAATGCTTGTATATTGTTTTTTTTATGCTATAAAGTAATATTTATTTCAAATCGGATTAATTTAACTTTAAATTTTCTAATTTTACTCAAATAACAGGTCACAAATCTAGAATTTAATTTATAACCTGATGAATGTGTTTGTTTACAAATTTCTTAAAAATTGGCTGCTTGTGAGAAAAAAAAAAAAAAAAAAAAACAGCAATTATTTGACATTCCAATCTATATAATTTCTATCTGAATATTTTACTTGAAATAATAAATTTAATCATTTAGCTTTCAATTAAAACTAGAATGAAATCTTCAAGAATGCCTTTTTATCTTTGAAATTTAATTTTAAAACTTAGGTATTGAAAATTCAGTGGAGGTGCCTACTTAAAGAGTAAATATTAGTATATCCAATGCATTTGAAATCTGTAAAAAATGTGAATTATCAACTGAAAGAAATTTTTCTACTGAGAACTATTTTGGCCCTGGATCAGTCATTAATTTTTAACCATTGCTTGGACATCAGTCTTATTTAATATCTAATCAAATGATACTGGATGAATATTTGCACTTTAAAAGCAAAAGAAATTAAAAATTATTAACCCAGCTATGCAAAATATTTTCCCAACAAGCCAAATCACAAGGATTAAACACCAACTCCAGATTAATATCTATATTGATTCGCTTAAGTTTTCTTTTATGAGGGCTGAGATCCCAAGATTAATAAAAAAACACTTAAAAGTTTCATATTTATAATTTCAGACAAGAGTTTAAAAAATTCAAGTTTGAATAGCTGTTTGACATTCAAAATTTAGCAATTGGAAGAATTTATTTTTTTAAAAATATTTTAACCTACTATATCTGTCAAAGGGAATAGTGTAGGAGGACCCTGCTAAATTTAGAACTGTTCACAATTATTGCAAGAATTCTTGAAAATACAAAGTGCAGCTATGAATAAGCAAATCAAGCCAAGATTGAAAGCAAACAAATTGTATCTTACGAGTTCTGGGGGAAAAAAAAAAAAAAAAAAAAAAAAAAAAAAAAAAAAAAAAAAAAAAAAAAAATCGCCAACCAAATTCTCAATATAGGCAAAATATCATTTTCTACTATCATAGATGAGTAAGAGGATAGAGGACAAGTACCATCTCCTTCCTGACCTCCCCCCTCTCATGGGCACAAACTTAACATTTCTATCACAGTACAGGAAGTTTCAAGATTTATCAAAAACTTTGATCCTGTCTACCAGTTCAGATAAAAATCAGTGATTGTCCTTAATATTAGCCTGGAACTTCCTCCAATCTTAGAAAAATTGGTCAGTTGCTGCCTAAAGGTAAAATTCTTCAAGTCTATGGAAGGTGTCAAGTGTATGCTCATTTTTCAAGAATGCAGGACAGCTCATCCTTGTATCAATATTGGCCTATCACCTCCCCAGTTTCATCAGCAAACACTTTGAGGCTACAATAAGCAAGAAAATTGTCAAGCACCTCAACAGGGACAATCTCTTGAAGGATTACAAATTTTGATCTGCTCACTCCATTGTTGACATCCTGTCATCACTGACAGAATCAGTGAGGAAATAAACACATCACAAAGATAATTCGCTTCTTGGCCCAACCTTCTTCTGCCTTATATTAATGATCTGCCTAAGAGCATACTCTGCTCTCTTGTGGATATCTATGAAGATTATAGGTTATATGGCTGCACTCGCCAAAATCTAAATCATCAGACCCTTACAGCTGATCTCTTCTCTGACCTAGCTTTAACAATGCCATAAGGGAAAACTGGCTGGTCATGTCCAATACCTTGAAAACCAAATATTTCATACTCAAGCAGATTGAATTTTCATTTATTGTAATGAAAGGTGTTCTCTTGACTTGAAGAGGTCCCTTGCCTTGAACACCTATTGGGATAAGCCCATCGCAGACTTCAAATGAAACTTGTATATACAATTCATCAGTAAAAGATACTGGAAAAAAAAAAAAAAAAAAAAAAAAAAAAAAAAAAAATCAGTTCTAAGTACTGCTCCAGTAAGTATCCAACTCCTCCTGCTATGTTCTACCTGTACAAAAACTAAATTGGGCTATAAATGAAGTATTTCCACTATATCTGGACTGGAGTTGTCCAGTTTTCACTTTCCAGTCTTGACAGAGCCCAAAAACATCTATGCAGCCTTGTGGGTGATAAACTGTTTTCCACCTTAGACCCCTTTTCCCCAGACGAAAAGTTGCCACTTGCTACTATTGATATTTCCATGGAAAATGTTCAGACTAACTTCATTCCCTAGTTCCCCTAACTGTAACCCTCCTAGCTAAGAGGGTAGCCACATCACATGCATTGAGTTTAACCACACTTATTCCCTTTGTACTTCATAAGTAAATAATAATTTCTACTCAGTTTCTTCCCAAGAACTGTTGCTTTTATGGCTATCTTTCACACACATCCTCAAACTGCACCCATTACTCTTACAGCTCACACAACTCCTTTCATTAACTCTTTACTTTTAGTGGCTCTTGGGCCTTGTATAGGATGAACATTAGTCAAGAAACAAATCACATGGCAATATGGACAAAAAAAACAAAAAAAAAAAAAAACAAATGCAAATAACTTACTTTCTGGATCACCATCATCTTCTTCATTAAGGTAAGTCAAAAGGAACTGTGCAAATGCACCATCATGACTGATTAGCTCTTCATAGCTGCCAACTTCAGACACAATACCATTTAGCAAAACTACAATTTTATCAACTTTAGGTAACCAATGAACTCCGTGAGTCACTAAAATACGAGTCTGAAAGTGAAACAGTATGATCAGAAATTTAAAAAAAAAAAAAGACACCATAAAGAGATTTCATTAGTTTTTTTTCCTTCAGAGTCTCAGTACATTATGGACATTATAGAGATATTTTACATTTAATCCCATGGAACAGTGAAAGCTGTTAAAAACTTATGGTGAAAAATTATTACATTGAGGAACAACTTCATTGATTTACATATTCAATTAATGGATTTCCAAATATTTCAAGTGATAAAGTAAGCACAAACATGCAGGATAGAAAGAGAATGTGTTTAATATATATATGTATGTTATCAGAAGAAAACTACATGGAATACCTTGTTTTTTAACATTCCCATTTCTCCAAACACTTTATCAAATATGTGTTTACCAACATGGGCATCAACAGCACTGAGAGGATCATCAAATATATAAACCTCTTTATTTGCATAGACAGCTCGGGCAAGGCTAATTCTCTGCTTTTGCCCACCACTCAAGTTGATACCCTATAGAGATAAATGAATAGGAAAAAAAAAAAAAAAATCAGTAAAAATGATTAAATATTTAGCTTATCATTATCTTAACTTAACTGTAGAAATTGGGATTAGGTAATATATAAAATAACATTATCTTACTTTTTCACCAATTTCTGTTTGATCTCCACCAGGTAAAATCTCCAAATCTGCTTTTAAAGCACAAGCTTCAAGTACTTCTTCATAATGCTGCTTATCATAGGCTTTTCCAAATAAAATGTTGTCTTTTAGAGTTTTATTTTGAATCCATGCCTCTTGAGGAACATAAGCAACTGAACCCTGAAAGTAGCAACAATTAAGTTCCATATGTGAAATTGATGTATATGATGGCTGAGGTTACTTGATAAATGGAAAATATTGTTCATTTTTAAATATTTACATGATAGAAATGGAAGGTAAAAAGTGTACAAGGGAAATTTTTTTTTTTTTTTTTTTTTCAAAAAATTTTTTTTCTCAAAAACAAGAGACATTGTATACAGTTTCAAAACAAATTCCTTTAGTTCAATTGCAGTTATTGTTCTGGTCATTCTGTTATATCAGTTCTTTCCTGTTCATTGTTTATATATTATAGGGTTAAGAAGAGATTTTATGCTTTTAGAAGGTCAGAGAATAAATCAGATGAAACACTGTGATAAAAAAATTCAGTAATCTGAACTAATCTTAGGATAAAAATTATAAAAATCAACAGTAAACAGACAATTTTAAAGACATTTTTTTTTCTGCTTATGCAACGTTTCATTTTTCAATGTCTTTCATTTTTTTAAATCTTATCCAAAAAAATATGGATTCAATATTCTTTTCAAAATTCACAGTTTAGACTAATATACCCCTATTTTATGTTTTTGCTGTTCTTGACATAAGCAAGAAAAATATTGGCAGTTTTTCAATCTTCCTTTTCAACCATTTTGTCTACTTGCAGAAGCTTGTTATGCTATGCTTGTTGAGTACTTTTTTTAAATTCAAGTGCAGCTGCAAAATAAGCAAGAAGAACATGTCATAGCTTCCAAATGGAGGAAAGGAATAAAGCATTGGTTAATGAATTTGGCCACACTGTAATTATGAGTTCAATCCCTGAGTTGGGTAGTACAGATATAATCACTAAGGGTAACAGGACTAGCAATAAATGAGAAGCACAATTATAAAAAAAAAAAAAAAAAAAAAAAATGTCCAGGTGGGGGTACAGTGATCAAAGTAATAACAAAGATAACATTAGTCCAACTGTAAATTATAATTAGATGTGCAGGTAGTGTAATAGTGACAGAATGAGAAATCAGAGAGCCAAATTCTAGTTCTAGAAGAGATAGTTGCATTCACTTACAGGCAAATGCCATCGAGAAAGATATAAATCCACCTCTTCCTCCCCATCAGTTAAATAGTAGAAGAGACTGGACTCTTCAACCTTGGTTGGTAACCAGTCTAAGAAAAAGACAACTGAATTCAAAACCATATGTAACCCAGGTAGAGCACATACCATACAGCTAAGAAAATGATTGTGAAGTTTAGAATGTCCCGACTACAGTTAGCGTTTTCTTTTAAAACTTAAAACAAAACAAAAAAAAAAAAAAAAAAACAACAACATCCCAGTTTATTTTCATCCATTTTCTTTATCTTTTGGAGAGCATTATCAGATCATCCACTTATTTTTTCAAAAGCAAGTCTTTCAAAAATATTCTATGTTGTTTGTCAACTTCAATGTCAGATGTGGCAGGTATTTGAGAAAATATTTATTCGTAGGTCATAAAGACCACATAATGTAATACAACATGTCCCAAATTTTGACATCCTCATTTCTCTTCCAGGCATCAAGAGCATTAATATGGCACTTTCCAGTGTGCCACAAGAAATGAAAAATCATTCTAAGCTTGTAATGCTAACCACAGCAATTCATGATAACCACTTTCAAGAATCTGGCTGAGTGAACAGGAGGAATGACAAGTAGTTGTGTTAACTCCATAGAGATGCACATGCTCAGGTCTGCTAAAATGTCCTGAGCCATGAGGGATCAGACTTCTTTCTGCAGGTGTTAGATGAGGTAGTCAAGTCTTTGACTGAGGGTGTAGTTGTAAGTGTTCTAACAGGATACTACTTCCTTCTACATAAACCAAGAGTGGCTAGCCAAGAACTTTCATGATCATGTTGCCTTTGACATGTAGCCTCTTAGTTCTGTTTATTTGAATATCCTTAGGCTACACTGTCAAAAGAATAACTAACCAGTGACTCAATATTAAGGAATTATTTAAGGCTGCCATAGTGAAATTAGGATAGTAGACAACATAAGTGATACAGATGTAACAATTGCTTAAACATAAAAGTTAATCTTCAAAGTTGAGGGCGGTTTCGTTGAACAGTCTTCAAGTTGAACATGATTACAGATTTTAAAAAAATAAAAATAAGCACATTTTTTTGTTTGAGTATTTATATACATATCACACACTTCTGTAAACAAAAAATAATTACAAAAAAGATATAAGCAAAAAATTACCTGAATATCTACAGATCCTCTGATTTTTTCCATTTCACCAAGGATGGCAGAAACAAGAGAAGACTTTCCAGCACCAACTTGACCAACAATTGCAATCAGCTTGTTCAAAGGGAAATCCACATTGATGCTATATATAAATAAAAAACAGATCACAATGAAATGAGCAGAAAAGCTTGGCACGTATACTATTCCTACATCAAATGAGAATTAATCACTAACTAAACCATTCATCATTTAAACTTCTCGGCTTTAGTGAAATAAAGCAGTTTTTCATAATAAAAACAAGTATTAAAATTACAGTGTCTTAGAATTTGTAGCACAGCAAAGTCTCCCACTTAAATTTATAAATTAAGCAGAAACCAGATTACCTATAATTTTGAGAGAAAACTATTAAACGAGACTAAGACAGAATATTTGTTATATTATTCATGTTATATTACTCACATTACAATATTTATATTATTCATATATTATTTGCTATATTACTTATATAACAACCCATCAGAGATGGGTAAAATTTATTTGACTTATTTTTATTTCCATTTTCTGAAGTAATTTGGTATTTTCTAGCTTTCACAATTTTAAACATTTGCTATATAGAAATTTATCTGCTTTACGTCTTAAGTTTAACTCATGAGCCCTCCTTAAGTTATAACATTATCCATTTGAATTTTTACTCAAAGTAAAAACAGAAGTTTAAATCAAAAATTCTCAGAACTTTAAAAACAATAGTTTCCAAATCCTAAAATCTTGCATCAAATCAATTTGTTTTTCCAAATGACTGCTCTGTCTTGCCCAACGTTTTTGGACAGATCAAGAAATCTTGTCATTTATTCAAATAAAAATTTCACCAATGCTGGTTGAAATAAATTACAATGAAGTTTGCATTGTACAATTAAGTCTCTACCAATCACTTTATTCAAAAGTCACACATGCTCAAGACATAAGAGTGTCTATGTGTAATGTTTTAGGAGGAGACAGTCTCAATAGGTTGAGGAGACAAGTGTAGAATAAAGCCTTAAAACTGCAGGTGTCTTGTTAAAAGAAAAAGAATTACAAGATAAATAATCTTTCTCTTGGCTTTGTCAAACAGTTACTGCAATGGCTCGTGGTCAGTTGTGAATGCACTAATACTATTGTAGTGAACTACCGCAGAGGGCAAAACTAGAAGAAAATGACTTGCCACAAGGGTGAACACAAATTCAAACCTGCCTCATATGTAAACTGTCCAAAAAAGGAAATAATGGTGCCTTCATGGGTTACACATTTGAAACAGAATCTTGCAAGAGAATATCTGACTCCAAGATCTATCTTTTCACATATGTAAATTCTGGCTGTGAATGAGGAGATAAAAATGGGTAGAATGAGGCAACAGGTAGAATGGTAGAACTGCTGTATCAAAGAGGCTATACTCTTCTCAAACACTACTAGTCAGTAGAGTGTTTGAGAAGAAATGGTTTGCAGGAATTGTTTAAAAGCCAGAAGAAATTAGAAGTTCACAACCTTTTCACTACAACTATGTAGTCTTTAAGCCAGTCAAGGGTAATTATCGTTTATCACATCCTTCAAAATTTGGGCCTAGTAAAAAATATGGCAAGGGTATGCTAAGGTTAAGAGAAACACTTAACCGATTGCTTTCCCAAGAACTACAGGTGTAATAGGCAGAGAAGGGAAAGAGACAGAAGGTAATAAAATAATACTGTCTCAAACCACAGCATAGCAGGTGGCACAGCAACTTTAGGAACAGAATGCCCACAGGACAATTCACAAAAGTCTTGCCAACATCCCCCTGCCGATTTCCCCATCACTTATTTACAGTAAACAGTTAAAGGAAACTCGGATCTAGACAAGTTGCAGAGAGGCCTGTACCTGAACATGCCAAAATGTTCAGCTGCTAATGAGGAAAACCCAGATGTAACTGGTTTTGACAGACATGTCCACATATAATCTGGTGCCTTTTTTTACATCTGTACTGATAAACTTTTGCCATAAAAACCTTCATAAATTTTTCCATTCAAGGACGATAATTGTGTTCTTCAATATGTTCAAGGTCTTCGCCAATCATTTCAGAAGACTTTCTCTAACAGGTTCCCTGGCAACCTCTTAATTCAAAGTAGAAAAGCCGATATAGTCATTGACTGCTTTGCTCCATAACGACTTCTCATAGGCAAAATCTGTGTCTAACATTTGAGCTTGAGACTCAGAAATAAACTAAATTACAAATCTTGTTGGGAAATACAAAATCTAATAATTGTATACCAGACAGACCTTAAGAAAAGAAAAAAGAAAAAAAAAAAAAAAAAAGAAAAACAATCCTAGAAATGATTTTTATTAAGTCATAATAATCTTCCTGGTGCAAAGAGAGGAAATGGTTGCTAGAATTCAATGTGGTTTGTCACAAAATCCATGATGCTGTATTCAAAGGTAACATCAAGTGCAACACAAATCCTGGCAAAGACATAGTAGATATATATTGTCTTCAAGTGAATTCAACAATGATATTGTGTCTGAAGGTAGAAACTATGTTTAAATCTCTTCATCTTCATACATCAGGGATTCAAAATGGCCAAGAGCAATGCTGACTTTGAATGACAACCTCGAGACATTTAATTTTAAGAATGAAGTAACTGGTGGATCCAGTCAAAGAACAAAATATGACTCAAGCCTTGGGTTTCATTTTTCCCCCCACCCCCTTAAGAATAAAAAAAATTGTCAGTTCTGTACATTAAGTCTGGCTTGATCATATGACTTGCACTGCTATATAGCAATGTTCAGTATTAAGGGGGGGAAAAAAAAAAAAAAAAAAAAAAAAAAAAAAAAAAAAAGTTTCATCACAGTTGAAGGTTTGTGCTTGATATCCTTTTCCCATGATTATTTTCTGTGGTTATCTGGCAACTCCAATGCTGCTTCTATATCAGCCCACAAAAATTCTCCTCTGACCAATATTATGACACACACACTATCCCTTGCTAGCTTTAAGCTCCATATTACTCTCCTCAATCCCATTACTGCAATTTTCATTTACATTAAATACCTTTTTATACAGAGACAAGCTTCTGCACTATGTTCCCTAGCCTTCATATTTAATGCTTTTTCTATCTTTACAAACATTTCATCACAAACCTCATTTTCATCAGTGTAAACAAAATACTAATAAGTCTGCAAGTTCCATGATTTTTTTGTTGGTGGGAAAAGACAGAAACATTCAAATTACAAAATAAAACTAAATTTCTAATCCTAATTTTCCTAAATGTATAAAAGTATAATTGGATATTTTATAATACATTGCAATCTCAAATGTAAGCTGATAAAAGCAAAACCAAATCAAAACAAACTAAACAAATAAAAAAGTGTGCAGAGAGATAATGTGGATACAGTGAAAAATTTCAGTTAATTTGGCCTTTAGTGTATTTACATTTGAGATCTTAGGAACATGTATATGCAAGAATACAGAAGGTGATTATCTCCTTTCGGTGGAGATGGGTCACGTGACTGCTGCATAGTGACATCACTTCATACAATGATGAAAGAGGCCAGTTATTCAGTCAGTAAGTCATTTTTTCATTCTGCCTGGGTTTTCACCTGGGGTAGCCAGCTGCTACAGCGTACAAGTCCATGGTGCCATTTCCTTTTGAGAATATCTTCCCCAGATATAGCAAGAAAATCACGCTCTAAGTTCTCAAATTTGGAAAACCCAAGACTTGCTGTTTCCCCATTCATGGAATATGTTCTTGCCTGGGACACAAATTAATCCAGCCCATTCCTAACCATGCTTTCTCCAGAAACACAGAAGAATCTCCATATTATATGTAAGACTTCCTTTTTATTTCTCCTTACACAGAGTTTGCCATGTAGATACATGTGATATAATTTCTCTACGTTGGTCAGGTATATATATATATATATATATATATATATATTAGTTTTGTGCAGGTCTTAGTGATATAAAAATCTGAGAACAAAGCACGTTTGTCATTCCTTTTCCTTTCAGCTATTCAGTTCCATCCATGAACTATGATGTTATTGTATGATGGATATAATAATACCTATAATAGGAGGAAACACAAATGGGAGAATAAATCTTTTTTTCCAGGTCTCTCCTGATATATAATTGAACTTTATACCAAAAGACTTACCCAGTTCTACTTACAAGAAAGAAACAATGATTTAAAATCAGCCAACATTTCCTTACAAAAAGTGACATGCAGCAAGGTGCGGCTAATTTGGCTTGTAATACATAAAACCAAAAATTGGCTTACTTTCTCAAAATGGGTGCTGATTTTTTTCCCCAGGAAAATTCACCATTCTTTATCCTCACCGCAATATCTGAAGGAGATTAGAGCAGTTAAAAAAAATAAATAAAAGTAAATAAAAGCCAGTTTTATTAGAAATAAAATCTATTTTAGTTTCTATAGTTTTCCCCAGGTTTATGCTTTTGTGTATCTGGTGATGTAAATGATCAAGGTTATACCTACTGACTCAAAAACAAGTTAGAGTCAAGACTTAACAGCAACAAAAAAAAAAAAAAAAAAAAAAAAAATTAACATATCACTAAAATGTTATGTTACAATAAGCCAAACTATAAAATTTCACAATGGGGTGTAAGAATTAGAATAAAAATTCAAGGTGTTAAATTTCAAAATCAGCCATTATATTTGAATAGAGTCATATTAGTCATCTTTTTCATACATTTTGTTAATTATGTAAATATTTATCACAAAAAAAAAAAAAAAAAAAAAAAAAAAAAAAAAGATAAGTTATATAAGAAATAAAAATGGTGAATCTGAAATTGCTACAACACTTAAAATTTATAGTGTGCAGAAGGAGAAAACTAATTGATTTTAGTGTCTGATAACTTAATTTGAAGTTAAACAGTTTGCAACATACTATTATGAATATAAAAAGCATTAATGGAATAAAAACATTCTCTGGAAAAGAGTTAAAGAATTTATAAAGCAAAAAAAAAAAAAAAAAAAAAAAAAAAAAGAGAATTCACTTATAATTACATAGAATTCAGAATTAAATTTACAAAATGAATGCATATAATTTGTAATTTTGCAGGTTCTGATCTATTGATTTTAAGAAGGCTACCAGTCTCAATGAAATGCTAGTGGCTATTTTTTTTTTTTTTTTTTTTTTTTTTTACAAGCTTTGCAAAATCGTGTAATCACTACTTGGAGAAATGTTTTCCAAATCTATGGTAGGTTTCAACTATGTCAGGTTTTTAAGAATGCAGGTGAGCATTCTTCTATTTTGACCCATTAGCTTCCCTAGTGTCATCAGCACTCTTCAACTTTATAATCAACAAGGTTGTTAAACACATCAGCTGGAACAACCTAATGGGCAATAACCAGCATGGATTTCACTCTGCTAGATCCACAGATGATGTCTTAACTGTTATTATAAAATCAGTGAGGCAATATACAATAAATTCAATCAAATCTTTCCTAACATGTAGGTCCATGAAGGTCATTGTTAATGGCCAGTCATCTGAAGCCTATACGACCAACAATGGCATTTCTCTGCTTTATATTAAGAAGTAGAACTTTTTTTGCAACATGTCAACAAGTGTTGAAATCTTCACAGTATTAGTATTTTTGAAGTTATCACTAGCATTTTTCGTAGAGATTGACAAACTAAGTTTCATTCAATTTCACAAACCAATCGATGAAAATTGATTTGTTTGAAAAAATACTTTGACAAAAACTCCATTTTGCAGTTTCATAATTCTTTTAATTTTATAGGACTTCATGGTAAACAATATTTTTTATGAATTTTTTTTTCTTTTTAAAAGGAAACAAATTCTTAGGATTTTTTACTCTTGAGTATGCAACATACAATTGGTCATGTATAAATATTTCTTTCTGGAGCCAAATTCCAACTTTTTGAAGTGTTTGGCCTTGTGACTAATTTAGTTCTCACAAATGCAGTGCAACTGGAAACTGAGTTCTTGTATATATAAAAAAAAAAAAAAAAAAAAAAAAAAAAAATTGTATTTTTTTATTTTAATTATTGTTTTTTAAAATAGAAGTATTTTGTATGTTAAATAATAAAATTTCCATAAGTAAGCAGGAAATTTCCACACAGACAAGAGAATGTTTACCTAATCTAGAATCCTAATCATTAAGATTAGGGTTAACTTATCTTACACAACCTCATAAACTGTACTTCTTACCTCCCCTTATGGTCATAAAAACATTCAGTAACCCTCTACCTTGAGTGGCTCTTGTATTTGGTAAATGTAGGTTAGGCTTAAAAGTCTTATGTACATTGAAAACTTACAATACTAAATCTATCTTCCTCAACACATGATGTATGTAATACTTACTATCAGATGAGAAGTTAGTATTAACATAATTGGTAAGTTCATCTTCAGACAAATATTTGGTCAAACGGGTAACAGCTACATGAGCCTAAAAGACAAAAAGGAATGTATTAAAAAACATACATGCTAGACTTAACTTGGTATACTGTAATTATGCATCAATCATACAGTTAAGTTTATTGTAGGTATTACTTGAAGGTGAAAATGACATGTTATTTACTAAAACACAGCAATAAGCTCAATTTTTAAGGACAGCAACCAATTTAAAAAATAAGAGAAACCACATTATACAAAAATATACATATTTCTTTAGTTGCTTGTTTGCATTAAGATATTTCCAAATTTCATGGTTAAAATGATTAAAAGATTTTTATATATCAATGTGGCTCAAAACAAAAAGTCAATGATCATGTTAGGAAAAAAAAAATAAAATAAAAAAGACAAAAAAACTCTACAAAATGAGCTTAACTCAAAAGTTGAGTTAATGTAAGACTGGCAATGATATGATGTTGCATTGGAAGAATCCTTTTCCTGTGATACGTAGGCATTTCTTTGAAAACTTTTCATTCAATATAAAATGATATTAGAAAAATTGCTCTAAATGTCAATTATATAAATCATTAGATTTTCAAAAAAAAAAACAAAACAAAAAACCCCCAACCCCCCCCAAAAAAACAAACAAACAAAAAAACACCAAAAAAACAAACAAAAAAACACCAAAAAAACAAACAAAAAAACACCAAAAAAACAAACAAAAAAACACCAAAAAAACAAACAAAAAACACCAAAAAAAACAAACAAAAAAAACAAACTTATTTGAAATAGCAAAGACTATTATTGTAGCGACATGCTATTCTGTTATTTTTCTTTCAGCAAACAGACTGTCAATTTAACCTTGAACATTTTGTTGGAGTTTCTTAATTCCTTACCAACCCAAAGCACCACTCATGTTGCTCCAGTCAACATCACCTGTTGTTGCATTTAAGACCAACAGTTAACTACCAGTACAACCACCCAGAGAATTTGAAAGATCTGTATTCTTTGAAAATATTTTGATATATATTTTTTTTTGCAAATAAATTTTGGTATATTTTTTTCTAAACTCCTTGTTCTCATTATCCTTGCTTTGGCCTGTGTTACTTATTCAATCTTATCATTTGTGAGGTTTGTCTAACAGACATTTTGGACCCTACAACACTATAAATACACTCGATATGATAAATAATAAAACAAAGTAAGAAGGTGCTGATAATTGCCTCGTTGGCAATATTTGTTCTTTGGGAATCAGCATAATTGAATACTTTGTCTCAAAACACAGGAAATTCACCAAAAGAAAAAAAAAATAAATAAATAAATAAATAAATAAAATAAAATAAATAAAAAACAAGTACTTTTTTTATGTGGGGAGGGTTAAAGCTATATAGAAACTGAAAATAAATACAGGCTTACTTGAGTGAGAAATGGAATTGCCATTGGAAGCATGTTGATAGGTAGTTTGAGGATATTAAAGAGAGAAAGAGATACAAAGGCTGTCTCGGCATCAATATAATGATCATCTTTAAGTAAGACGTAAGTGGCAAACGTAACTACAGTCACCTGAAATCATCAACAAAATAACATACAAATAAAAGTGGTAAGATTTTCAAAGCAAACATTACTAAGACAAAAAAAAAAAAAAAACAAAAAATAAAAAAACTCAGTAATGAGAAATCTACAGAGAAAAAAAAAAAAAAAAAAAAAAAAAAAATGCAAATACCTTAAAATTAAAAAAAATATACACAAAGACCTCCATCGTATAGATCCTCAGAAAATTATGCTCAGGCATTTTTTTTTTTTTTTTAATAAATAAAGTTTTTACGGAAATTAAACGCAATAAGATTCTATCTTTTTCAAAAATTCTATCTAATTTCAAAACATGTTGCCACAATATGGACACTGCTATATTGCTTAGGCTGATTCAAGAGCAAATACTACTTTACAACTATTTGATATTGATTAATTTGAAAATTAACACCAGTGTTCAGCCAGTCAGATTTGTTTTGTTTATTTGGTAAAAGGTCAAATTACTTTAAGAGAAGTACATTTAAGATTCAGAATTACCTAATATCAATAAATGCAATCACTAGGGAGAGATTAGCAAGATAATCTCATGGGAATTTTCTTTGTATGGGGATAACATATGTATAGAGATTTTTGCTCAAGGTTTTCTTACATGGCACTTAATTTTCAAATAAAGACAGTGAATGAAATGATTGTTCTGGGAGTGGATGACAAGATATTCTACAGATACAAGAAATATCCTTGTTTCAAGTAAAGGACTGAAGACAGTTTGGAATTTATATGCTAAAGTTTAGCACAAAAATTTAAAATGGAAATGATTGAAGTAGTTATCAGAAAGTTTGCAATATATATATATATATATATATATATATATATATATATGATAAAAATATAGTTTACACATGTTATATTTAAGTCAGGGATTGGGCATAAGTATAAAAGGACATTGAGGTCAACACTCGGTGGCGACAATGTTTCATGCTTAAATGCAGTTGTCAAGCCTGATATAAGGCTACGCACACACATACAAAGTTATACACGATACAAAGTTTTATATACACACATGCGATACAAGGTTACACACACACACACATCAGGTAATTTCAGGTATGTTAACTAATTTATTGTTTAAAAAAGGTAATTATTGATGGAACCAAAAATTTTGCAAATTCTCTTGCATCCTTGAATCTGTGGCCAGTTTCCTCAATCAAATCACCAATTGTGCAACATTTCATTCCCTTAGCATATAATTTTTTCTTATTTTTGTAACAAGTGTTGCTATACTTTTCAGTTCTAACACAAAAATACTTTATTTTAATCAAAAATGTCAAATAGCGTTTCACTCACTTCAGTATGTGTATTAATATCAATCCATGGTTTTAGGCACTAGCTATGTTAGTGGAAATTTTCAAAGTTCTTGAAGTCATTTCCATACAGAACCTAGTGAAGAACCCTGACCAAGCAAAGGAACATGAATAAATTGATCTGTTTATTTATTATCTACAAAGTTATAGCTCAAAAGCTACAGACATTTTTTAATTTATTGATTTAAGGCAATTTCATTTACCTTGTTGAAATTGAATTTGTCAAACTAAAATTCAAAAGCTGGAAAAGGTATAATTTAAGCTTTAAATGAACAGAATAAGACAGGGATAAAATGTCATTCAATGTTAATAGTGCAAAATAAAAGGTAAAAAACAGTTCTACTTACAATAAATGGTGCACATTGCCAGCAGAAAGCAGAAAAAGCATTAAGATACGCAGCTTTGCTAAGAACTGACAATTCTTTATCCCGGATATTCAAAACTTTTTTCTCCATGGACCCTTCCCAAGCATACAGCTTTAAGATCTGAAGACAAAATATATAGAATTAAAAAATTACATAACTGAAAATTCATTTATTTTCATTCTTAGTTGCAATTGTATAAAATTACAAATATAATGTGCACATTTCTTAGATTAGGTATTTGTATTAATTTAGACAATTTTTTTTTTCATGTTTTTGCTTCTTATTTACAAGTATTAATAGTAAATGCAATAATCTCAAATTGTTTGAATTTCTTTGATGAAACAGAGGCAACTTTTACCTAGTTTTTCTTTTACCTTATTCTTGTTGCAAAATTCAAGTCATTTTTACATTCTATGACAACATGAACATAAAATTAATTATGCATCCCATATCTTTCAGAACCCAACTAACAAACCAGGCAAGCAAAATTTAATACAGCTATATTATCACGTTTTCTCAATGACATACAGTTGGTTTAAACCAACTAGTTTAAAACAATGACATCTAAGTTAGTTGAAGCATTGTCAAATTTGATTAATTTCAAAGCAAATATCATTGAAAACAAAAGGTGCCATCATACTTATCTGTTCAGTACTAAAAAACTGAAAATTTCAGTTTTCCTATTTTAATTTTTTGATGAATCTTGATTCTTCAGTTAATGATTAATAAGGTCATGACAAGTTCTACGACAATGAAATTTCCCTATTACATTGTTAAATATTTGAGCTTAACAACTATAGCAAAATATTGCAATAAGAATCAAATATGAATGCTGGTCATTATTTTAAGAAGTGTAGTATCTGTTATCAGCTTAATCTGATATTATCTCTCCACTATCTTCTCTTTCATTTTCTCACTGAAACCAAGTAGTGCCTTTTCTCTTTACACACAATCAAAATAAATAGTCCATTATTTATGAGGTATTGGCAGGGTGTAATGGTCTCACAAACCAATCAAAGCAGGACAAGCACAATTAAAACAGGATTATTAGTGAAATGTTTCAGTTGCTGTTTCATAGTGAAAATACAACCATAGTTCATCATTGTAATCACTCTCTGGAAAAACATTTCAAAGCTGGTAAGTAATTCAATGGATACTGATAGATCTATTATTTTTTTTTCAACAGGTCAAACTATTTTTCCTCAGTTTATCCTATCAAAGATTAAATTCTCTTTGAAACTCTTGAGAAATTATTTGGTTATAAATAATTATGACATCTTTCTTGAAGTTATGGAATGAACATATCTTATGGCTATGAGGAAAATAGTTTGATGACAACCCAAGGTACAGCACAAGAGAATGTATATTTCTAGTATGTATTATACTTTCAAAGTTATGCAATAAGACCAAAAAGAAATAGCTGTATATTTAATAGTTAAAAAAAACAAATTCCTGAGCTAGAAGTGAAGTCAATATTTTCAAAAACTGATGAAATTAAAAAGGATTTTCATACTTACTTTCATGCCTCCAAGTACTTCGTTAATAAGTCGAAGACGGCCGTCTTTAAAGAGCATCTGCTTTACCTGGTATTTACGAGTTTTTGCAGTTGTAAAGATATTAATAGGAATCAAAAGAACCATAACAGCCAAACCAGACAGGGTAGCAGCACCAACCTCTTGCCAAAGAAGGTAAGTACAAAGGATTATCTGAAGAGGAGCTGACCACATTACATACAAATAAGTCGTACAGTTCTGGATGCGTTCACAATCAATGGACATCAGATTAACAATTTCTCCAACTGTTGATTTTGACCGAGACTCTGCATTTATTATTAATGCCTGAAAAAAAAAAAAAAAAAAAAAATAATATTACAAGCATTTAAAGGAATATGATATTTATATAGTTAATAATCTGTAGGTTGATGTGATAAGGGGCCCAGGGCAAATAAACACAGAAGCTTGGTATTTGACATTTTCACCAAAAGGAGGCTAACAAATACACAAGAGGTAACTAGTAGGTGACACTTTAACCAAAAAGAAATGACTAGAACCTAAAACAAACACTTAAAATAAATATAACTAACACTGGCACTGATGCAGATTCTTTTGCCATCTGCACATATTTCCAATTGCCAACAGAAACCTGGATGCAACAGCTTTCAAAACTGGCCTCATTTCTACAGTTTTTTTTCCTTTTGTCTAGGCCAACATGCACTATTTGGTGCCTTAAAAAAAAAAAAAAAAAAAAAAAAAAAAAAAAAAAAACAGAGCAAATTAAATTAAATTATTATCACCTTTGCTGTGTATAGAATGGAAGATAGTTTTCATATTTAAGTATTGCCAAGAAATAAATTTCTAATAAATTTGTCTTCAGGTAACTGAAGAGCACATCTCATTCCAATTTATCTAATATCCATGTAGGGTTACTGCTTTTTTGCTCTTCATTCTTTCCTATTGTTAATAATTGTTATAGGTTCTACACAAACTAGTCAGATATTGCTTTAAAGATCAAGACAGCAAAAGCAAATATGACAGTAAAAGTAAAGCCACATAATAGTAACCCATTGTAACTAACATGGTATACCATGAAATGAACAAGATTGAATTTATGTAAAATTCTTGTAAGTTTTGAAAGAATATGAAGGTGGTTGTTGCATATTTTTTATTATTATCATCAAGGCTGCTCATTGTAACTGCATTTTCTAAACAAAAAACACATAATAGGAGATAAAATATAGCAATATTTACATTATTTGTACTGCCTTAACCGGGTATTGAACTCACTCTTTGGGTCTGTCACTGGATCTAACCAACGCCTTTATCCACTGTGCCATGTGTCAGGACATGGCACAGTGGATAAAGGCGAGTGGAGAACTTTCAGAGGGAAAATTAGCAGGAGATAACTGATAACTGACATCCATCAAACATGGCACGTGGAACTAGAACAGTCTACCCCAGTGAGTAAAATAAAGGGTTCAGTTTGAAATTCCAACCACCTGAAGAAGGCCGGAGTGTACAACGGCCGAAACGTTGTTATAAATATGGTGACAAAGAGGAGGACAATAGTCCGAATAATGTAAATACTGTACATAATACCTCATCTCAGAAATATAGACAGACCCAAAATATAGCAATTTATGATTTGTATGGTATTATGCCTCATAGAATAATTTCAGTTGACAAAGGCTTCATATTTTCTCCTAAGTTTCTAAGCCAGTCCTACACATTTACATCTAGTTAAATGGTCAGGTTAGATTTGTTTTGTTTTTCTTTACCCACAATATTTTCTACCTGATAAATTTCAAGAATCATTAGATTTATAAAAGAAAACATTGAAAATACTTACCATAATTTACCATGTATAATATGCCTTCATCCATAATACACCCCCCTAAATTGTGCTGAAAGGGTGGGAAAATGCTTCTACCCACGCATAATATGCACCCCTTGTTTAGTATTCAAACCCTATAAATTGTACCTCCCAATTTCATTACAGTAAGCATTTCCTACACTTATTTAAAAAAATGGTTTTAAACATAAAACTAAATTAGAATAATATTATTCTATGATAATTCTTGTTTTATTTTTAAAATTTTTTGTAGCTGTGCATAATATGCGCCCCTGATTTTGCTTAGTTTTTAGAAAAAAAAAAATGTGTATTATACATGGGGAATTACAGTATTTTCTTTAGAGATTTTAAATGTTTTAATAGTATAAAGGAAATGGATAAATAATTCCATAACCAGTTAACAAAATTTTGAATTATATAATTTAATATATTTAATCTATAAAGGAGTGTTGGGTTAAGTGCATAAACAAAGATTATGTTGAAAATTAAATATTTTCTTGCATAAAACTTCATTAGGTTGCAGATTTTGATAAAAATTTGTAGAAGAAAAATTCAAAATGAAGGTATTCTTCTGTGAATTATAAAAAGTTTCTTACTTTTTGATAAACTGTATTAATTAAAGATGATTTCAGATTCATTCCCAAAGAAACTGACCAATAGAAATGTTGATGGTAGAATAAAGACTGAACCAGAGAAGTCAAAAAGAGACCAAGGATCAGAATATAACCCTTCCATTCTGGTTCATCTTTTAATTCAATGTATGTTATCAATGCACTTGAAAGAAAAAGAGAGAAAAGAAAACAATTATTAATCAAAATGTCAGGAAAAAAAAAAAGAAAAAGAATACAGATAAAATGAACTCAACTGTGCCAAATAAGAAATTTTGTGAAATTTGAAATCTGTACAAGTTTTTGTTTGATTTTGACATGGTTATTGCTGTTGAATGATGAAGGTTAACCTAGACTGGAACTCAGTTTAACAAACATATGTGTAACACACTTATAAGGTGGCCCACCTACTAATTAAAATAAATAACAGGTTAATAATAATAATAATAATAATAAAAATAGGAGCTGCTCATGAATAAGTTTTTAAACATCAAAAAGCTGTAGTCTATGGAAGAAAACTTAAAAATCAGAACAATTATGGGTAAAGAAAGACTATGTACAGCAATTTCTATAGAGCTTTAGTCAAAATAAACATGGAACAGTATCAGAGAAAAAGACAGATGAAATAATAAGTGCATATTCTATGCATAAATCAATCAGTGGGACATGGAATGTTTGAACATTAAACCACTGTGGACAGTTAAAAATATAAAACAAGAAATGAGCAGGTTAAATAACATCTTAGGAATCTGCAAAACCTCTGGGGCAAACAATGAAGATTTTGTCAGTGACACACATAGGATCATACATGCAGATAGAGAGAAAAATGAAAGGAGTAGGATTGATACTAGACCAAGACATTAAGAAATGCATTCTGGGACACTGTCAATTATCTGAAAGAATTGTTGTGGTTAAACTGAAGAGGAAGCCTTTTAACATAGCCATCATAGTTGTGTATGCACAAACTACAGAAGAAATTGAAAAGTTCTACTCTAGATTAAACACCAAATTGTAAGAAATTATAACTGTCACAGGAGACTTGATTGCCAAAATAGGCAATGAGAGGGATGGTGAAATAGTTGGCAAATTTAGACTAGGAACCCATAATGAACACAGAGGAAAATGGGTTCAATGGTATACTGCAAATAATCAGGTAATTGCCAACACATTGTTTTAAGAACACCCAAGATGAATAAGAGTATGGAGAAGCCCAGGAGGAGAAACAAAAAACCAGACTGACTCAAGAGATTGAGGAATACAGTTTTACACTGCAAAACATATCCAAGTGCTGACTGTAGAAGTGATTGTCTCCCAGTGATATGCAAACTTAGAGTGAAACTATGGAAATTGAAAAGGACTAAAGCAGTACCCAAATTGCAATACTACAGCCTCTTCAATGACCTGAATCTGAAGGAAAAATATGGTCAGTGTGAAAAGCAGATATGAAAGACAAAAGGAAAATGGAAACAAGAGGTGGGAAATTTTAGAAGATACTTTAATAATGGCAGCAATCAAGATCATCCCAAAGGAAAGTACACGAATGAAAAAAAAAATAATAAAAAAAATAAAATAAATAAATAAATGGATGACAAATGAAATTCTCAATCTGATGAAAAAGAGAAAAAAAAATCTATGCCATGTCACAGAACAGAATATAAGGCACTACATAAGAAAATAAACAACAAATGTAGACAAACTGAAGAGGAATGGCTCATCAAAAAATGTTCAGATAAGACACTACACAAGAAAATAAACAACAAATGCAGGCCTTAGACGATTTCAACATAGTGAAGATCACAGAAATAATAAATAAAATCCACAACAGTGGTGATATACCAGAAGACCCAAGTAGATCTATTTTCATAGCACTGTGTAAGAAGCCAGGTGCAAATAAAGGGAACTCCGGACATTATATGGTTTAATCAGCCATATAATAAAACTTTTTCAAATTCTGATGAATAGAGCACACGGTAAAATCTGACCAGAAATAGGACAGGAACACTGCAACAAGGAATATGATATTTATGCTCAGAATGTTATCAAAAATAGCAATATAAATGCAGAAGGACATGTACCTGTGTTTTATAGATTACATAAAGACATTTGATAAAGTATGCCATAAAGGTTTATTGGAACTGCTCATCAACCTGGATATATTTGGGAAGGATATTAGATTATTCAAGAACATATACTGGCAGCAAACTGCCTGCATATGGATAGAAAAGGAATTTTCTAGATATATGAAAATAGAAAGGGGTGCAAGATGAGAATGTGTGTTCTCACCAGACTTATTCAACTTATCTAACAAGGTGATTCTGAGAGAACGAGAAGTCCTACCAGGATTCATTATTGGCAGCCACAATCTTAACAAAAGGTATGCAAATGACACAGTGTTGATAGCAGACATAGAAAGCAAGCTACAAACATTCCTACAGAAGATAGTGAAGGAAAGTAAGAAAGGATCAAGCATCAACTGCAAGAATACAGAATGCATGGTTGTTAGCAAAAGTATGATCCCAAATTGAAGATATCAAAATCAAACAAATGCAGAAATTTAAATATCTGGGTAGTGTTTTAACAGGACAGAAAGTGTGACACTGAAATCTGAAGGCATATTGGATAGCCAAGGAAGTATTCCAAAAGCTAAGTAGAGTACTAAAAAAATAGAAAATTCTTGCAAGAAACAAGGTAAGGAGTACTAAACTGCTACGTGATATCTCAAAGATGAAGAGACTTGAAGCAACAGAAATGTGGTTCTACAGAAGGATGCTAAGGATACCATAGACTGAACATGTGAGCAACAAAGTTTTGGAGAAAATGGAAACAAAAAGGAAACTAATATTTAACATCAGGAAGAGACAGTTGAGGTTTCTAGGACACAAAGAGGATGGAGAGCATGGAAAATCTGATACTCACAGGACAGAATGTGAGCAAGAGGGAAAAACCATAACGTACTTAGTGATCTTGACTAAATGGATGGCAGATCAGGGCTTAGGAGAAATAACTGAAAATTTTTGAATAGCTACAAGAGACAGGAAGTTGTGGAGAGCCATGATCACCTATGTCCTGAAGGGAAATAGCACAAAGAATATATAAAATATTCTAACAGTGCTGTCAAAATTTAATTAATTCAGGAAGAGTTAGTTTCAAGAACTCAAAGACCAGCATCTCAAAACAAGGCTTAACATTTCAAAATGGAACCGAGGAAAGTCAGAAAGTATAGTGGTTAAAATACAAGAATGAAATTTTAACAAATGAATTAAAAAGACAATGTGTTTGACTGTTACCATCTACACACAAATGTAGCAACCTCTTAAAGGTGTTGGTTTTAAATAACCCCAAAAGGGTTGACAAACCATAAAAAAAGATTTATTTATTTTAAGGTAAGTAATTAGAATATTTAAAGCCATGTTAAAACAAGGAATTTTAGAATTCCAAAACATTGGAAAGATTGGAAATGGAGGAAACGAAGCAACACACACTTCCACATAACTATCTCACCACAAGATTTGAACTTCCTTGACCCCAATCAATTTTTGGGTAGAATAAATATGCAAGAGAATTTTCCCTTAAAATTCACTGCTATCAGACAGATATACCAAGAAAACAAAGCAATGTTTCCACTTCGGAACATACAAACCCACCAAACCTTGGCTTATTGGACAGTAGAAAAGTGAAATGCATTTGACCTCATTTTTGGTTTTGAATAGTAGAAGTGTGGAAAAATCTTATTTCACTGTTACTAGAATTAGCAACATAATAAAATTCAGTTTTCAGAATTGTCAGTTATTCTGTTTCTTGAAAAGATTTGAGAAATTCTGGAAGTTTCCTATAACCCTATAAATTTTCCAACAGAAAAAGCATATAATTTAAGGTTTGTCTTTATGCATAGATATATTTTCATATTTGAGGAAAATATTAGAAAACTTGTCACTTAAAATTATAATCAGTTACTTAAAAGGCAAAAAGCTTTTGGCAGAATTGCAGGTATATCGCATCAATTTATAACCAAATTCTTTTAAAATGTTTTAAATAGAATGCAGTTTATAATAAGACACAAATATGAAAATTTAACTGATTGGATATCATTACATATTTATTTCCACTCAAATATAAGGCTGTTTTTCAACCTTTGAAAACCTTGAAAAATAGAAGCAATAAGAAAAAAATAAAATAAACTGTATAGCTACTAACCTTAGTATGACTGGATTAACAAACTGCAGCAAGTCATAAATCAATTTGAGAAATTGAGCAAAAAGTAACTCAGGCCAATAAGTTTTAAGCATTGCCATTAATAAAGATGGTAATTTATTTTTTTCCTCCTTTGTTGGCCTGATTTCTGTGTACATAGACTGTGCCTCATCAGCAAGTAGGTGCGTCTGCTCTGTACATTTAGATTCTGTAGCCTTCCATTTTCTATTAAAGACAAAAATAAAATAAATCAAATTAGAAAGATTTCAAAATACAGAAAGTATGAGCATTTCTGTCTATATTTGAGATGAAGTATTATGTACACTATTTACATTATTCGGACTACTGTTCACTGTGCCATGTGTCCTTAAGGTCACATGGCACAGTGGATACAGGCATTGGAGAACTTGGAGAGGTGAATTAACAGGAGATAAATGACATCCATTAGACATGGCATATGGAACTAGAACAGTGAGCAAAATAATGCAATATGAAGTCTTATACATCTTTAGTAGTATTTGTAAAGCGTATATTTTATATAGGTCTATTCATCTAGTACTCTCAAGTTCCTGACCTAGTCAAGACCAAAAGGTGTACGAGAAAGGAAAAAAAAAATATGATGAGGGGGGTCAAAAAGTGCAGTACGTCACTTGCCGATTTTTTTTTCCTTCAGACTCTTCTGGCAAAGTAGGTAGTGTGCCACACTCCTGGGTGACCACTGTTCCTGTGGATGGACATGATTTGGTCTGCATCCAGTTCGTCCACATGGATGGCGCCAATCAGTGGACCGGGTCCATTGCATCAAACCATTGCTGTGGTACTCTTGTCAGTCAATCAGCTATATTCAGAGCCGATGGGACCAGTGTCACGTCCACAGTCAGCTGATACTCTTCCACGAGCTCCTTGAGAGTGTTCAGCCGCCTCCTGATGAGCATTTCATTTGGTGTGCATTCGCGCTCTCCCAGTCAGGGTATCCAATACCTAGTGGTACATGCAAATGGAATCTGTTTTTATGTGCAGCGTCTTGCTCTGCCACTGGAGTACCAAATTGATGCCTTTCAACACGGCATCCAGCTCAGCCAGGTTGATAGGTTGAGCGTCATATTTAGGTCGCAGCCAGCAAGCATCCTCTGGCACTGTTTCGTGGCTCTCTAACGCTATTCCGATTGCCAGGGAACTGACATTGACCCACACATTTAGCTCCCAGCCATCCACGTACCAATCCCCACGGGCCTGGATCATCTCGCTGCCAAGGTCTCAGACATCATGAGCTAGAGGAGAGTATCCTTCATTTCGTCGTCCCAGCCCTTCAGCCTCACTTCAATCTGATCAACATCTCTCTGATCTTTCTCCTCCATTTAGAGGGCTAGTGCGTCCCCCTCCAGGTACAATGTCAGCAGGCTAGCCACATCAACCTGCTGAAGTCTTGCCACCAGCCTGACCTGTTTTAGTCACGCCACCACATTACCCTGGCTGGAAAATGGTTTTATAGTGTCGCTGCTTATGCAAACCTTCGCCATACCTTCCAAAATAGCGTGTTTAAATGATGAGGCTGGGGGGGTCAAAAAGTGCAGTGGGTTGCTCGCCGGCAGGCCAGCTATTTTTTTTCTTCTTTGGTCACCTCAAGGAAATGGATTGCATGACTCCCTTTCTCAGCCATTACACTGGGCAGTTGTGAAACAGACACCAACTCAGTCACGCCTACTTCGACTTCCTCTTTGTCCGTCTGTCAATCCATACATCCAACTATTACATGCAGCTGCCAAATAACTTCCTGACACTTGGTGCTGCTGGCATCCCCACTTTTTATGCTATTCCAAGACGGCCAAAATTTGCATGTGTGCAAATATCGTCTCGTTTTGGACGAGAGAGGCATACATAAATTGTGTCTTCAATAGCGGCCATATTTCTTTTTGTCATCACTTTGCAGGCAAGACACATTCGTGCTCGTTTTGAATTCTGAAGTAAGTCACGTCTTTCATCACAAAGTCTTTCTTTCTCTTTTTGCTACAACTATAAGATTGTAAATATGAGTATTTTTATGAGAAACATTTGATAGACAAAAAATTTGTTTATTCTCTAGTTTAAACAGAACTTTTATGCTGGTAATGGATATTAAAATTATATGTACAGTGCTGTTCAATAAAAGTGACTCACCTGATTTTTTTTTACTAAATGTTCTCTTCTTCAATGAAACAAAAGTTGAGCTAAATTCAAAGGATAAGCGATCTAAAATCCGAAGAAGAATCTTTGAAAGCTCTTTGAATTTAGCAGTAAGTACTGTCAAGCATCTGTTCAGTATAATATTCTGGCGATGCTTTTCTTTTCATGGAACTGGTTTCTTAAAACCTATTGAAAAGACCCTCAGGAGCGAGCAGGACAAGAGAATTTTAGAGTCTCGTCTGCTCCATTTTGCTGAAAGGGTGCAAATCGACCCCACCAAGCTCATTTTTATGCAGGATAATGCTCCCTGTCACAAATCAAAATTGATGAAGGAATACTTTGATGAGAAGCAGGTGAGTGTTATGACATGGGCACCCCAATCTCCTGACTTCAACCCCATAGAAAACTTATGGAGCATTATAAAGTACAGTCTCTCGAGAAAGCAGTTGAGCAACATGCTCCATAGGTTTTCTATGGGGTTGAGGTCAGGAGATAGGGGCACTCGTGTCATAACACTCACCTAAAAAAGTACAGTTTGAAATATAAAAAAAAAAGTACTGTTTGAAATTCCATGAAGGTTACTGAAACCAACAGATACTTGAAAACTGGTAGATACAACACCTGAAATGTTGTAATGATCAAGATGAGAACATTAGCCCAAATGTAAATAATGCAGAATTTGTGAGAGAGAAAGCAATAAAGAACATAAAAATTTTTTGTCACATTTAACCAACCACTTGTGTTAACATCTGTGCCAGACAATCATGGCTGTTGTTCTAATGAGCTTTTCTCCTTGACAAGTCAATTGCATGAATTTAAGCATACTACTAGACTGGCAACTAGGTCTCATTGTTTTACTGTTGAAATATCAAGATGTAACTAATTTCTATTCTAATAGTTTCTTGCACTTCCCAGCTGTAGAACTGATTTCTTACTTCCCTGCCACATACAATCTTCAAAAATTTAAATGCAATGTCAATCACCATCTTTTGTCTTCCTGAATCCTGTTTCTTTATTGTCCTTTCTCCTCACCAAAGTATTTTCATTTTCTCTCATTCCTAGTAACCCCTTATGTCTCTGTAGCTTTACTGCCTTGCCTGGGTGAAAATATTTGAAACTATGGACACTGAAAATGTGAAGAAAGTATCTACAATTGACATTCTATGTTTATTTCCTCTCTTAGAAAAATAAGATGCAGAATGCAACTTGTCCATCCTACTTTCGAGATACCAAATTTCTGTTTAGAATATCTTAAAATATGAACATTTTCATGCCAGCAAACAAACTTCAGACATAAGAATTATGTTAAAAAACTGATATACTCATATAGAACATCAGATCCTTAAAATTATACTTTATTATCAATTCTAGCAGAAAGAACATTGGAATACAAAGAATTTCTTTGTCAAACATCAATTAGTTATTTTGGCAAATTCATTATCAATTAAAAAATTAAACCAAGAAGAAAGCACCTTACCCGCAATTTATTTCCCTCTCCCACACTCTTTTGAATTTGGGAAGATTGCAGAAATGCCGCAAATTCTGAGGTAAGTCCCACAAATCAAATTCATCCAGGGGCCTTTTGTAGCCTGTATAAACCAGCCTGTCAAAGAAACAGTAAAGATGAGTGAAAAAAATAAAAATAAATAAAAAATAATATATTTATTTGTGCCTTTCATACTTAATTTAGAGGAGTATAATTTTTGAAAAGTTGATTAAAACTGGTTTTAAAATTTCAATTGAAATGTTAAAATCAGGATTTCAGAATTAAATTTCTAATTTCCATGTAAAATCTACATTATGACTTAACTTTTCAGCATAAAAGACAAATTCTGCTAAAAAAACCTGATTATATATAAAAAAAACAAAAAAAAAACATTGATTTTAAAAGCAGTACAATTTCAATCATTCTCAAGATTAGAGTAAATAAATTTCAAGAGCAAGTTTAAAGTTAAATGTTTAGAGACATTTTACTTTAACCCATGTTTTGCTTTTGAAATTAAACAACTTTCCAGTTTGAAGAGAAAAAAAAAATATCTAATTTTCAATCTCATTTAAAAGGGAGGTACAAAATAAAGGAAAATAACATACTTTGTAATCCAGTTGAAGAGAATTCTGCTCAAGAAAGAACTGCTTTCAAATGGGCAAGGGTTCTGCAATATGTAAGAATGATGCAAATTATTCTATTGAAATAATTGCCAAATGACAAGACAAAAAACTACTATATTTTATTGAAATCTATTTCTATTATGATAGGTTACATTTTTTTTTTTTTTTTTTTTTTAAACAGAAAAAAAAAAAAATTTTTTTACTTTAAAATATCTATCATTGAGAGAATATGAGAAAGAGCTATGGTTGTGGGAGGAAAGATAAGAGAGTTTGTGGAGAAGGGTGGGCAAGAGTTAATTGCTCATTGACTACCTACAATGTAACTTTAATAAAAGACACCCATATAGTCATATGCTTGTAATTAGTTTAATTATTTTTAAGAAAAAAAAAAAAAAAAAAAAAAAAAAAAAAACCTATATAAGAATAGGTAAATACTAAATGGAAAAAAATGTCAATTTACAGAGTAAAAAGGAGATTACAATAATAGCAATAATAGAAAGGAAGCCTACTTGGACTATGTTGTAAAAGGAAATTTAGAGACTTTAGAAACTGAGGGCAAAAAGAGAATTAAACAGTGAATCAAATTTTACCCCCCCCCCATAAAAACAAACCGTTAAGAGTAAACAAGAAAACAATGTTAAAAAAAATAAATAAATAAATAAATAGAAATAAAAATAAAACTCTAAAAACAAGACATCCCAAAAATCTGAGTAAGTAAGAACACAAATTTTTAAAATCCTTTCCTGATTCAGGCAAGAGATTTTCAGCATCCCTTCAAATTGTTATAGCATTTCATATTAGGCCACTTTCTAATCCACCCCAACACATGTCTGCTAGATGTTAACACTACAAAAGCACAATTAAAAGTAAAAAAGTCAATGTCTGCACAAAGGCTCCAAGCATTGCATCCAGCTTACAAAAATCCCTAAAAACATAAAATAAAATATAAACATCGAAGTCAGTTGCAGACATTGCCACTAAAGCAAAAGCAGGTTAAAAAAAAAAAAAAAAAAAAAAACAACAGAGTCATGTATCCTCCTGACTGCTTAAGAAGCTACCCAAATGGCAACATCTAGACCAGTAGCCTCCCGAGTAAAAGTTCCTATACACAATCACCTCTTCCAGGTCGCTTCCCTCACCCACAAAAGAAACCTTTCACCTTCATCCATTATACTGGCAATACAGATATTTTAACATTATGTTGTCTTTTCTTTTTGCCTCACTAGCAATACTTTATTTTCTTTTGTTTCTCTTGCAACCATATGCAAATGCTGAATTTGTTAATGTAGCAGCACTGTAACAATTAATGACCTTCATCTTGTTACTTTTGGTACAACTAGAAATCAGAGAAGAAAGGAAAAAATCTTTGATGTGTTCAACTGCATAGATTGGCATTTTTAAGCAGTTCATATACAAAGACAGTTGCATTACTTTTAGTCTCGTCTGTTTTTAATCAATTCACCCCAAGCAAGACAAAGTCACTAGGACACAAGAGGTTACTGTTAGAGAATGAGAAAACTACTATTAAGGAGATAGGAAATAGAAAGAATAAGAATTAAGATAGAAGATAATGATTGACATTGCATTTTAATTTTTAAAGATCGAAGCTGACTGGAAGCAAGAAGCTGGAAAAAAGTTTCTCAAGTGGAAATTGCAATAGAAGAATTTGTTAGCATAGAACTTACAAAGACTTTGCTACCAATCTAGTACTACACTTAAATTCATAAAGTCTAGGTACCATAGGGGAAGTTCAGAACAATTCCTATGAAAGCATTTATAGACGAGGCACACAGAAGCCATGTTATAATAGTGGGAAAGAAACTGAAGCCAAAATGCAGGGTCAGGACCAATAACATTGCAGATTCTTTGGTTTTTATCAAGAATCTCTAAATATATAGCAAGGACACCAGACCAGATATGGCAGCAATATTCAAAGCAAAGAATGGTAGATTTATATGCAAGAAAGATCTGCAGTATTCTATCAGATCACTCCCAATCCAATGGAAAATGTTTTCAAACCAGCAAGTATATAAATCCGGGTTTCAACAAGTGTGTGTGTGTATATGTGATTTACTTACACTGCTGATATCTTCATTTGATCGTAGTTCAATGTAACCACGGCTAAAGATGGAATATTTTTCAGCAAAAGCAAAAAGGATGAGTTCTATGAAAGAAAAACTGTAACTCAAGCAAAATAGTGTAAATTGTAAGGAATCAACTTCATATTCCTGAAAGAGAAAAAAATATATATAAAAAATATTACTTAAAGAAACAGTTTGATCAAAAAATTATTAAAAAAAAAAACCCCAATACCAGATACAAAACAATACGGATATTAATACACAATACCTGCAATGATGCCAGGTGTTCAATCACTAATTTTTAAGCTAGAAAGCTCTCCCTATTTGAAAGTAGGCTGCAAAATAGTCTTCATAAACCAGATCCGCCCCACTTATGTACTGAAATTGGTAAATAGATATTTTCCAATCACCCCAAAGATTTTAGAATAGAATTTTGACATAAATAAATTTTAAAAAGTTGATTGTTTCTATGCATGTATTTTATACATTTGCTAATTCATTCAGAACAATAATTGATACAGGAAGAAAAACAAAAGAAATCTGTCAAAGCAAAAAGAGACATCACGAGCCTCAAATATGTATTTTATCAGAGTAAAAGTTTCCTTTGGATCTCTTTACCTGCTTTTAGACTCCTAGGCCCAGGTACAAAGTACACTGCAGCCATGTCTAATATAGACAAGTCAATGTACAACTGATAAACAGGGTATTTAAATGGTCTAAATATTCAATTACAAGAGGAGAAATCTGATATAAGCAATATTTTATGTATTAAATAAGTAATATAAATGTACCTTTTGGATGATTTTGCTGTACAAAGGAATCGTTTCAGTTATAATTATCAAGAGCCAGAAGATGAAATTCACACCCGAAGTAATGATGCCAACTTTTTTTTCCAGATTTGTAATAAGAAAAGCCAAAATCTGAAAAGAAAAAAAAAAAAATCATTTCAAGCTATGTAGATAAATTTGCAGAATAAAAAGGAAATTACGAGATAAGTACTAAATTTGAAGTAATTATGCAAATACAAACAGTTCAAATTAAAATTTAATATATTTTTGGTAAGTTTTGTGTTCCACATTCACAAGCCAGAGAATCCACTCAAGACAAAAAGACAGGTAGAAGATTAAAAGAGAACAAACAGTAATAATGACAGAAATTAACCTTTTAGTGCATAATGGTTACAAAATTCGACAGAAATCAGTATAAATTAATAAGTTGTTTTTTAACACAACACATAAGCACATATTGTATTTTCCATGTATATTATTGATAATGAAATCTAAAAATTAATGCTTGTCTGATGTAGAAGTCTTAAAATATGTTTCACTAATAGATAGTAAAAGCTCATATTCTAATTTTTTATGACAAGGAAACCAAACCTACAAAAGATTTTTTAAGTCAAAAGTTTTTGAAATTTTTATAATATTCTCAATCCTGTCAGGTTTTTAAATTAATATTTGTATTATGTGCATCCGATTTGCTTCCAGTTAGGTTTTGTAGTGAGTGCGAAATAACTCCTTTCACCCACTTCTTCCAAATTCAGAGGATTGAGCAAGACAGAAAGGAATTTGTGAGCCTATGGGAAATTGTTTTTAGATCTATGGAAACTTTGCAGTCATAGAAATTAACTACTCAGCCAAGGAGAAAAGTAGTGAGCCTATACAAATTTCTTTTTGATATAAAATGAAGATAAAAATTAAATTAATCAGAGAAGAGAATCTGAAGTCATATGAAAGGTTTCATTTTAGTTCCTTGCAACCAGCATTGAAGTACTTACTGGTGTAAAATTATTGTCAACCTCTAACCAGCACAGAGCACTTCAAAGAATTCTCTCTCAAAAGCCAAAGAAAGTTGAGTATTTCTCTGTAGACTTGAATGTATGCAAACCTTTAGTGAGCAATAAACTCTTACCATTGGATTGGATGTAACGGCATGTCAACTCCTATTTGGGTCATTTTATGCCGAAGCCTTATTTATTTATGGATTTAAGATAGTTATAGTGTAGAAAAGGTTGGGAGGCTGTTGGATTTCATAATCTACTGTATTTTTTTGGATTGCTTTTTCTTGTGATTGTTTCTGATTATATATTTTCATATCTACATCCATGCATGCATATATATGTCTATAAACACACATACACTATTTGAAACATCAAGTTGTTTATTTCTATTGTATTTATTGGTTCCTGTGGGGGTATATAAATGGAAAGAATTGTGATGGTTTTATCTAGTGTCACCTGTGTTCCTATTGCTTGTAATTTAGTTTTAATGTGTACTTTACTCTGCGGTATGTCATTTCTAATTAATATTGACACTCCTCCATTAGCTCTATGTCCTGTATTGTGGTTATAGTGGTATTGTTTTTAATTTTTAAGTTGGCATTTTCTTGTAAAAAAAGTTTCCTGTAAGCAGATGACGGCTGGATACAGTAGTGACATAAGTATGAGTAGGTCATTGTAATTAGATTTTACTCCACGACTATATTGTTTATATTCTTTCTCTTCTATTTTCATATATTCCATAGGTTCAAATTTATTTTCATTTGATATATTGATTTGTGATTTTGAGTTAGATCTCGATCGAGTGTTTTCTTGTTCTGTTGTCATTTTTTTGTCTTTTTGTTTATTTTTCATTTTCTTGGTTTGGGAAAAAGGGGGTTCGCTGGAGTTTTGTTCTATGTTTTCTTTCAAAAATTTTTTGCCTTCTTCTGGGTTAATTTCATTTGATTTGGGTTGTTGAGTTTTATTTTGATCCAATTTAAGTTCAATTAAAAAGGTTTTTAATTCTTCAAGGAAAGCTTTTAATTCCTTATATAAATTTGTTATTTCAGTTGTACCTTTTATTTTATCTTCATTGTTTATTTTATTTGCTTTTTGTACCATGGAGGTGTAGGTGTTTTCTTTTGTTACTTTTAACTTCCTTTCGTGCTTCTGAGAAAGATATTTTTTTTTGTATTTTATTATGATTATTTCTTTTTCCTGTTTGTAGATATTACATTGTTTTGAGAGGGCAGAGTGGTTTCCCAAACAGTTTGAGCATAGGCTCTCATTTGGACAGTTCTCTTTATGTTCCGGTTCTTTCTCACATTTTCCACATGTTTTTCGTTTCGACAGGAATCTCTGTGATGCCCAAATTTGTGGCATCTATAGCATTGAAGAGGGTTTGGTATGTATTGTTCTACTTTTATAATTTCATATCCAATTTTAATTGTTGTCGGAATTTGGGGGGAGTAGAAGGTTAGAATGTAGGTATTAGTTTGTATCTGCTTCATTTTTCTTTGTGATTCTTTTGACATTTGTAACACCTTGAGTTTGGAGTTCTATTTTTATCTCCTCTAGAGTGCACAGGGAGAGCTCCTTGCTTTTTACTACACCCTTTGAGAAATTTAGGGTTTGGTGTGGGTAGGATTTTATTTCTATTTCTTGTTTTTTTTTTTTGTCTTATTAGTGTATCTGCATATATCTTTTTCCACTTCCACTAGTAATGTTCGATTTTGTAGTTTTTTTTTTACATTTTTTGGTATGATTATATTTGATATAGCTTTTTGGATTTTAAATGGAGATATTTCTGTTAGTGCTTTGTTGCTTATTGCTTCGAGAACAATAAATTGTGGAAAGTTTTCACTATCATTTTCTGTTTCCGAGTCATTATCCACATGTGGTCTCTTGGAAGATTTTTTTTCCATTGATTGTTTTTATTTTTTTTGTTCATCATCCACGCTCCCTACCCACCGCGGAGTCCAGTATTGGGACATGACAAGGGGGAAACCCATTTGCCTTGCCATGTCGGGGCTACGTGAATGGTATACTCTTTGGGAGGAGTCTTTGAGCACGCGTGTTCCTTTGTTTCTGTTATCCAAGTTTTACGGCTGTGAAGGTTTAGCAGGTGTGTCAGATCCTTTTTTCTCCCAAATTGATTGACCCTCAGCCACCGCCTTCCATCACATATTTAGGGTTTAGTGTTAGTTTTGGTTGGGAAGAGGAGTGTCAGTTATAGGTTTGGGGTGGATTATATATAATGGAGCTTAACATGACCAGCCGATTGATCGGATTGGGCCCCTCCGACTGCCCGTCTAGCCCAGGTAAGGGCCAAAGTGGTGTGTTACAGGATTGTGACCGCTTTACACCTGGGTTACAACCTGCTCAACCACCAGGATCCAATCCCCAGACATTACGGGTCGCCACCCACGGCCAACAGGTGGCCCCATTGAGGGACTTTTACTCTCTGCGCGGGGGGGGGGGGATGGGGGACAGTCGGCGTATTCTGATGCCCCACTGACCAGGCAGTCTTACCACTGTCTTAAACATTTTTTTTAATATTATTTTGTGTTGAATCATTTAATCTGTTTTACAAACATTTCCTCTTCATGACAATACATTAAAATTACAGACTTTAAGAATTCTGATTTATTTTCCTGAAACAAGCTTCCGACAACTCCAAGCATGCAAATTCTTGTTTTGTTAAAATTAACTGTGTTTCCTTGTCATTATCATCCTTCATTAATCTTCATGTTGGTTAATCATTCTAACCCCTAAGAACCAGGCCACTATATTTTCAAGCTGGACATGCACCATATGGAGGACACCAATGGTAACAGCTAAGAACTTACAATGGTAGCAGCCAAATTCAAATCTTCCGAACTGATGATTTTTGTTGTATTTAAGTTTTTATATTGGCACTGATACACAAGTCATAAAAAAAAAAAAACCCAAAGAAAATGACAAAAGAAAAAAATTAAATGCTCACAAAGGTTGCAAGTCTCCAGCTGTATCCAACATAAAGAGCTTTAACAGCATGGGCTTCTAGTCTTTCTGCACTGTACACAGCCACAATATCAACAATATTAATCATAATCAAAAATAACAGGAAAAGCTGAAATAAAAACATACGAATTATAAATTTATAGCAACAGAGTTGGAGAAAATTTTGTTTAAAATTCTTGAAATAGTTATTTAAGAAAAAAATAATTGAATAAAGAGTATCAGGACTTTTTTTTACTGAACAAGAGAAACATTAGTGCAAGGTACTTTCAAATAGCTCACTTGCTTGTTTACACACATGCCAAGTTTTGGGCCAACCACATAATTTATATACACCATTATTTTATTAAGATTGTTTAGCAAGACATTAGTGTCTATGTCTCTTGAGGACTGGAAAATAAGTTGTGTTTTTGTAGGTGCCATGTAGCAAGACATTCCTTTAAGTAGCTTGAAAATGAAAAAAAAGCCATACAAAACTATTTGATCAATGAAAGATCAGATAATATGCAAATTTCTAAGAATTATTCCATTTTATTAACATGAGTGTAAGGTGCCTTAGCAAATCATTGTAGTTGAGCATTAGCTTTTTTTTTTTCTTTTTTTCCTGTAACACTAAAGTAATAGCTAAAATTTCTGCTGGGAAAAAAAAAAAAAAAAAAATATGAAGATGGAACAAAAGGCAGACAGGTGGCTAAGAATTCCCAGGAATAGTGCAAACCATCAAAATACATTTGCTGCTACTGGAAATGTTTTAAGTGCAAAGAAAACTGGAAGATCACAAAAGGTAGAAACGGGAAATAAAATGATTGTGAGAGTCTCAGTAGGCAATCCCAAATTAACAGCCAATCAAATGAGGAGTTAATGTTGTCTTAACAGTGAGGTTTCAGTTGATACACTATGGAGAGTATTATGGAGAGAGAGAACAAAAAAACAAAAACAAAAAACAAACACATTGGAAGAAAAGATGCTGGATAGTGGCAAAAAGTAATTTTTAATGATGAATGCAAAAGAATATCTAAGACCAACTGGAGAAAAAAAAAAGTAAGATACACCACAAGAACAGTAAAACTTGGTGGACAGACAATGGTGAGCAGTTACATCAAAATCAATGATAGAAGAAAATTGTTAAAAGTTGATGGAAACCTAAATGGTAAAAAATTATTTTTAGCAGTTCGAATTGAGGAATCTGAGAGCATAGTTCAAATTCCAGTCAAAACCATTACATTCACTATGCTTAAAATCTATCATAAAAATAAGTCAATAAAAATGCAGTAACTTGTTTTCCAGTACTCAAAAATCATAAAATGTACCAAGAAAAACATACTGCTAATCAATCTTAATTTTGGAGTAAAATTAACTAAAGTAATTTACCAAGGTGGCCCCAAAATTTTGTATACCAGTGTGTTCTGATGATTGCATTTGCAAAAAACAGTAGTGATTTGACACTTAACACCATCTCATTGCAGAGGTAGTTTTCTGTTCTTTCACCCATCTTTGCTGGGTTTCATCCCCCCCATCCAACTTTGGTTTTCTTGTTGGTTCCTTTGGTTATTATTTCTGTTTTTATTTTCTTTTGTCACTAAGTGCAGGTTTTACCATATATATATATATATATATATATATATATATATATATAAACTATTCAGAAGCACAAGGAATTTGAATTCTACACCATAGACTTAACATAACATCTTACTTGCACTTTAAGTAGTCCATTACCTACCATTAAATAGTAAGCTCACAAGCAGTACCAACAAGAGTCCATAGTACATTTACTTTGCATATACAGTTTGGATTCTACCAATAGTTTGTTGGCAAATCATACTGATAGCAAATTTACATTCAATAAATCAGTCCTTACTATTTTTAATGTATTTTATTTGTCATGGATGAAATTGTTACATATTTTCTTACCAGTGTCAGAAATTGTTGTTCGAGCCAAATAATGATTTTATAGACTTCTTCCAGTTAAAAGGCTGACATAATACATGGTTCATACTTTAACTGTTCCCTATTTGACCTTCTATACTGAACTCAGACATTTCAGAAAATGGAAATTGTCAAGAGAAATCTATGTTTAGAATTTGAAACTAAATTAAACTCACTAAAGAATTTCAATAAAATCAATGCAACATTAGATACTACATTTCATAGATACAGGGCAAAAGTAAAAAGCATTCAGATGCTATTTTTTTCTCTTGAACTTCTGATAAGAGTAATAACAAAATTAGCATTAAGTGGGTGTCCTTGCATATATTATTTGATTTAATGTCCAATGTATTGGTGTACATCTAAACTATTAAGAGCATGGTATTGCACACCAGAGTTACTAGAAGTTACCCTAGGAAATAAACCCTATTTCCAAAACAATTACATAACCACATATATAACATTAAAACATGTCCAAACTTTATTCTCTACCCAATAACAGACAATATTACAAACATGCCAAAGAGATTCCACAATACAACACACACCGTTTAAATCAAAATGTGTATTGGTTACAAATAGACATCGCTATATGAAACATTTGACCAATCAGAGAAAACTAAAACCTTACTTTTGGGAAAAAAATCTTATAAAAATCCAGATTTAAATTTGAGTAACAGAAGAAAGCACAACTGTCTCCACACAGCATGTGCTGAAAGAAACTAGTGTTGGTAACTTGAAAGGAATCAAGTCCAACAACAAAAGCTTGGACAGTGAATCTTTGCTAATGATAAAAATATTTTCTAGTACAGCTTTTTACAGTAGACCAACTACCCAAAAAACTAACTCAACTGAAGACCTTATTAATTTTTAACTCTTGAATTCATATAAATATGTTTAGAAATACAAACGATTTATCTAAGAGGCATACCCAGGTTTTCTTTATTATTGTCTTGAATTTGGACATTTGGATTTTTAATATAAAAAAATCTGGATGACAGAATTTCCTATAGATATATATCTAGAGTGACCAAAGAATAATATTTAATCAATGTAAAGTATAGGTCTGGTTAAAAATATAAATAAACACTAATAATTACAAGTGAGAAACATCAATCCCATGAGAATATTTTGCCTAATTAAAAATTAGGCATGCAGATAACAGTAATTGACAAAATATAAAATTATCACTTATACAATACCATTAAGTTCATAGCTTAATGCAAAAAGAGATAAAAATGTTTATTGTACATAATTATTTATCAATATAAGTAAATAAGAAGAGAGCATACTTACATTTTTGCTTATATTTATCCAAGTGTAAGGAATGGTATTGCTGCAATGTTTGTACATAAAGTACAAATAGAAAGGCAAACAACACCATAGCCAGATACAGGGTAGCCACATAAGAATGGTGTTTTGGAAACATTGTGTGAACTGTGGCCATGTTGCATTGTTACTCCAAGTGATACTAATATTCTGTAAAAAGAATGACAAATTTTTTTTTAAGTTTGGCATCAGAGGAAAAAAAAAAAATCTCAAGTATTTTTTTCCCCAGTTAAAAATAAGGATTATTTTTTTCTGCTTTACCATTCAGACCAGCACATCCTTTCAAATTGAAAAGCATGTAATGATAATTTTTAACAAAAGGAATTACAAAAATATTAAGTAGGAAATACTTATTCAATATTACCCAGTTTCTTTTCTCAGATAAAGATGACTAGAGATAGGACAGCACAAAAGATTGGACAAAGGTTTCCCTTAAAAGAATATTACTATGATCATAATATCATTCACTGCAAGTAGAATTTTCCAGTTTATAAATGTCACTCTTCAAATTACAAAGAAATGTGACATGCCATACATTTGTGTTCAATAGTGAAGACAGATATAGTCAAAACAAAGTTTGTAGCATTGTGAATTTTAAAGACTAGATATTTGTACAGAGATTTATTCAGTCACCTCCATGCCATTTTGTTCCACTACCTTTTGCCATCTTTGAGGTAACTTCCGGATGGCATCTGCTCAGGACTTGGCATCTTTTTGGGAGATGAATGGGTTCAATTTTTAGAAGCTTTCAAATAACTGATTGATTTGTTTAATGGCGATTGTTCTTATGAGCTTTCCTACTTGGTACCTTGACTGAATGAATTTAAATGTACTAGATTGGCAACTAATTTCACCATTTTACTGTTGAACTTAGATGAACCCATGTTGTATTATAATGGTCGAGTCATTCAGTGTCAAATCAACAAGGGTCTGACAATCACCGACAGTTGTTTTTTTTCCTACAAATTTGGTACATTTATATAGCTCCATGATAGAATTTGAATGATACCTATATTATATTTCTAGGTCAAAGGATTCCTTAGATATGACCCTTGCCAAAAAAGGTGAATTTTGGATGGAAAAAGCTTCAAATAATTTAGGAAAGAGAATTTATTGAAATAACCTTAAAATCAAGATTGATCATCACAAAAAATTTGAGTGAAAAAAAAAAAAAAAAAAAAAAAATAAATAAATAAATAAATAAATAAGTGGTTTGCATATCCAAATTTTTATTTTCTATTTAAACATGTATTCCAACAAAAAAAATAAGTTTGCTTGTTAATCTTTGTAAATGTTAGGAATATTTTTTTAATATTTTACTTTTTCAGATCAAAACTTAATTTATTAAATATATTTAAAAATACTGAAAATTTGATAGCCATTAACATCATTTGTTGTATATTCTCATTATTTTATGTTATCTTAACATTAATTCATGACAATTTTTAAAATAAATTATTTTCATTCGGTCACTTTTTCATATAAAAAAATCTATTTGTTGTATAATAAAAATGTAAACAAACCAAAGTAAACGTTGTTTATTTTCCACCAATAAATTCTGTTGATTTTATGAACATAGCTCTTATGTGAGTATTAATCAGCATTCAAAGAGCTTTCTAAAGATACACAACTTGGCTATATTGGGTGATATGAAAATGTTAGCATATAGTGGCAGATACTAAAATCTGCCATTTTGAATTTGACCAAATCAGTAAAACCCTTGTAACTTTGGCCAGTCAGAAGTTCTCCCCAAAATTTTGTACATATCTTGCCATAAAGCAGACAAATTTGTTGGCAATTTTAAAAGAAAAAATAAAGATACATTTTTTGAGAAATTAAAGGTTAAAGTTTAAAGTCAAATTATCTTATTTGACAGTTAAACAAAAAGGATAAATCAACTTTTAGATCTAAGTACTTTAAAATGGTATATAATTTAGCTTTATGGGTGAAATAACCAATGATCATATCTTGGGAACCCTTTGACAGAGATGTAAAATAGATACCATTCAGTTTCTATCATGAAGTTCTATAAATGTGCCAAATTTGAAAATAATCTGTGTTGGTTATGGTCAGAAATTTGTTTTAACACGGAAAAACTCGATTTCTTTACTTGACCTTCTTGCCTGTGGAAATCTTGTTTTCCTGCCACGTACAATCTTCAAAAATTCAAATGCAATGCTAATCATGTTCAGTCTTCCTTAAACCTGTTCTTTTATTGTCCTTTCTCCTCACTGAAGTCTTATTCTTTTTCACTTCCAGTAACAACTTAGTGACATTATCACCTTGCTTGAGATGAAGTAAAAAAAAGAAGTCAGGTGAATATGGCAAGTGAAGAACAACATTCCATCCAAGCCAGTCTACAAAGATAGGTTATGTCTGACTGAGCATGATACCCTTCCAATTAGCCAATTTTTGAAAGCTTCTCATCACTTGCTGCCTTTAATCAGTTCAACTGGGAACTGTACTTGTCAGAATTCAAGGTCTGATCTTATTGAAAGACAATGTTCATTCAATCTTAGACTGTTGATTGATTTTGTTTAGCAGCATATCAACATCTATAGGTTATTTAATACTGAAATCTAAATATTTTGAACAATTGTATACCTTTAACTACAAATAAAATTTATTGTTGCTCTCGTGCGTGTGTGTGTATATATATCACACAGAGTTTTGATTTTGTTTGGGGAGGGTTACTATTTGCCCATAGTTGGGACCCTAATAGGTGCTACCACCCCAGGTCAGGGTGGACCTGGGAACAACAGCAATTAACCTCTAACAGTCTGCATTATTAATATTACTTCTCTTTCTACTAAATTCTTTTTCAATGCCTCTGAATTGCAGTATTCTTATTGTTAATTTCAAAGTTGTTTTCTGTTGCCATAGCAGGATATGACAACACAACTATGAAATTCAAACATACTATTGTTCAAGGATTAGAGTCACCTTCAGTGGTAGGATAAACTTTTTGTACAGCAAGTGAAGTCACAGACTGATAAAAGGTTAACAGGTGGTTCCACACTCCTCAAAACCTCCAATCTCTTGATCAGAGGCCTTGCTGTTGGATATAGTTTATTTTAGATAGACAGCATCATATGATGCAAACCTAACCTTTAGAGTGGTTAACAGTGGTTGACCTTTTTGCTTCACACTGTTATAAACAATCTATTTTTCATCACTTGTGATTGTGTTCTTTTTGTTTTTTTTTCTCAAAAATGGGTCATTTTCAGTACATTTGAGCAAAGAATCATATATGGAAGTGTGGTCCATCATTTGAGACAATAAAATGGTGATTCACATCCAAGTGCTCTTAAATACATTGCAACTCATGAGATATGCAATGTGTTTCTTGGATTATTTTTAATTAACATTTCAATTTGGTTATCACTAGCTGCATGCCTACTAGAAAATCCAGTCTTCCAGATCAAAACTTTCACCTCTGTACCTAACAAACCACTCATGAACAGTACTCAGCTATGACACTATTTCCATAAATGACACATCTTTTTGCTGTTTGTACAGAATTTTTACTTTTTTAAAAAAATAAAAAGCATCTGATAATTTTTTATGTGCCATGTACCTTCAGGATGAAGGTGATTATGGCCCTCCACATCCTCTTGTCCCTTGTAGCTTTTAAGTTTTGTCATTTCTCCCAGATCCTGTTCTGCCATCCATTTTCTCAAGCCCATTAAGTATGTCATGCATTGCTTTCCCCTGTCCCTCTTTCCATCCTGTAAGTATCAAATTTTCTGTGCCCTCCTTCCTCATTGCATGTCCCAGAAATTTCAACTGCCTCTTTCTGATGTTAAGTATAAGTTTCCACTTTGTTTCCATTCTCTCCAAAACCTTGTTGTTGCTCACGTGTTTAGGCCATGGCATTCTTCTGTAGAACTACATTTCTGTTGCTTCAAGTCTTCGTTTTTGAGAAGATTGTCCAGCATTCACTGCCATACAGAGGACAGATATTATGTAACAGTTCAGTACTTTTTTCTTCATTTTAAACAGTTTTCCTGTCTCCCAGTACTTTGCTTAGCTTACAGAATGTGTCTGGCTATCCCAATAAGTCCTCAGATTTCAGTGTCGGATTTTCCATCCTCTGTTAGAACACTTCCAAGATATTTAAATTTCTGTACCCGTTTGATTTTAGCAAACCCTGACCTGTAATTCACATTTGAATAAGTCCTGTGAGAAGACAAATCCTTGTCTTACACCCCTTTCTATTTTTTTTGTATATCTGCTGAACTCATTTTTCATCCATATGCAGGCAGTTTGCTTCCAGTATAGAATTTTGATTATTTTGATGTCCTTCCCAAATATGTCAAGGTTTCTGAGCAGGTCTAACAGATTTTTGCGGCATACTTTGTCAAACTCCCTTGCATAGTCTATAAAACAGGTACACATCCTTCTGCATTTGTACTGCTCTTTCTGATAACATTTGGAAAATAAATATTGCATTCTTTGTTTTGGTATCTTTGACAAACCTGCATTATTCTTCTATCTCTGGCCTAATACTGCTGTGTGCTCTATTCATCAGAATTCAGATGAATTTTGTTATGTGGCTCATTAGGCCAATTGTTCAATGGTGTTCACATTCATTTGTGCCTGGTTTATTAGGCAGTGCAATGAAAATAGATCTGCTTAGATCTTCCAGTATATCACAATTGTTTAGATTCCATTTATTTTTGTAATCTTGTCTATCAAAATTGTCTAAAGCTGCCAGCATCTCTGACAATTCCATCTGGCCCTGCTACCTTGTTTCTGTTCAACTTGGCCAGTGCAACTTCCAGCCCATCAGTATTTCTGTATATTGCCGGTTGTTCTTTGTCATGGAAGAGATCTGACATTCATTCCAGTGCTGAAGAATTGTTTTCTCTAGTATGAGTGTTCCATCCTTGGATTTTATGCAGCCTGTTGATGAGCATATCTTTTGTCCTGTTAGTTCCTTTATTTTTTATGCATATCTTTATCTGTGGTAGTATTCCTGAATATTTTTCATTGAACCATTCTTCTTTAGCCAGTCTGCATTTGTTCCTTATTTCATTGTGTAGTTTTCTATATTCCCTTCCATGTCTTGATATTGTTTTCTGTCTCTTTTGTGTCATGAAGAGAATTTCATTTGTGATCCATTTGTTTTTTCTTCTTTGTCCATTTTCCTTTGGGATGATGTCGTTTGTTGATATCACTTGCTGGTGTCACAAAAGTTTTTCTTAATGTGTCCCACTTCAAATTTTCATTTTGTCCCTCGTATCTTTTCACACTCTCTATATATTTTTCCTTCAGGTAATTCAGGAGTGTTGTATTGCAATTTAGGTATTGTGTTAGGCATCTTCAGTTTCAGTAGTTTCATTCTTAGTTTATATGTAACAGGAAAGCGGTTGCTTCTGCAGTCAGCACACGGGTAAGATTTACAATGAACAACTGCATTCCTGAATCTTTCGTAGATAGTTGTGTAGTTGATTGGTTTTAAGTTTCTACTCCTGGGTTTCTCCATGTCTATAATCATCTTGGATGTTCTTGGAACCAGGTGTTGAATGTTACCTGGTCATTGGCTGTGCGCCATTGGTGCCATTTTTCTATGCACATTCATTGCAGGTTCCTAGTCCAAATCTTTCAGCTATTTCCCCTTCCCTCTCCTTGCCTACTTTGGCATTCATTTGGCTAGATGACAGTCCAGTGAACCTGTTGCTCATGTCCCTCCTTTCTAGGTGAGGAATAACTTCTGAAGAATTCCATCACCTTTCAAACAACATCCCATTTTCTTCCTTTAACACGTTTAACATAAAAAAAAAAAGTTAAATTCACTGTCCACACACAAATCATAGAGATGCATTTACACTATTTACAATGTTTGGACTGTTGTCCTCATCTTTATCATATTCAAAGTTTTGACTCTTGTATGCTCTGGCCTTTAGATGATTGGAATTTCTAACCACATCCTTTATTTTGTCTAGTTCCACGTGCCATACCTCTTCCAAATATCCGTTTCAGTTATTTCCTTTTAACTCAACTCTCCAAGATTTTATTCACCCTCTGCTGTGGTCAGGTATTGAGCTTACAGCTCCGAGACAAGACAATGGATTACTTCAACCAACACTTATCCACTGGGTCATGTATCTGATGAATGAAATAAAGGGTTAAGTTTGAAAATACAATCACATGAAGGAGGCCAGAGCAAGCAATGGCCAAAATGTTGTGAATATGACAACAAAGATGAGGACAACAGTCCGAACAATGCAAATAGTGTAAATAGTTACAATACCTCATCTCAGAAATATAGACATCTCAGAGTATCAATATCAAGTTTCAGAATATGTATATCAAATTTCAGTCATCTATGAAATGAAATATTTAAAAAAAAAAAAATAAATAAATAAAAATGTTCAAATGCTACAAACCTTTGTTCCAACCCAATGCATGCAACAAAGATTACAAATATAAAGACTATGATAAAACTAAAAACAAGTAGCTGATGGACACGTATCTTAAACAAGTCACCCACTCAAGCTTTTTCTAGCAAATAAGGTTAGCTACCCACACAAACCATCTGTTAATAGTGCTAAGAAGCTGAACATTAATTCTTTTATTGCCACTTGTCCTTAATTGTAAATTTTTAATGCTTGATTAAATTACAATTTTTTGTGTCCACATGCGGATATCTTTATATGAATGTAGTTTTGAGACTCTGGTCTTTTCTGAAGGTATAAATTATTTTCTCAGTTTTCAACTTGTACATGAAAATGATTGGTGATAATATTACCCATTTTTCAATGAACTTATTTGTGCAAAAAAAAAAAAAAAAAAAAAGTCAATTGGCTACTTTTTTAAAAATTTTATTCATTCCTATTCACTTTTGGAATAATTTTGAAGTTATCTAATCAAGACCAAATAAATTATCAACTTAACCAGACTTTCTAGACAATTTTCAGAATACTTAGTGTTCAAAAGCTTTTGCCCAGCTTTAAGGAGTATAAGAAGTGTTTTTCCTACATCCTTTATGCCTATATATAAAGCCTACATTCCAAAGACTTGTCAATTTTCAAGTCACTAACCCAGCTAATCAAAACAACTTAGTTAAGTACTTAGATGTTACAAATTTAAACGTAGTACTAGATTGGCAGCAAAGTCTCATTTTACAGTTGAAATAGCTAGATGTAATTGTAAGTTACATGCTAACAGTCTTCTCTGCCACTTTTCTCCCCTATAAGATTTGATCTTTAAAAATTTAAATGCAATATCAATTGTTATCTTCTGTTCCTTAATTCTTGTTCTTTTATTATCTTCACTCCTTAATAGTATATTTTCACCATATTCTCTATCACTAAGTATCCCCTTGCTGAGAGAGAGAGAGAGAGATGCTGCTTATGAAAATTATGAATCCATCTTCTCCCTTGGCTACAGAAGAAATAGTAGTAGGGCAGACTGGAATTTTAAGACTTGTTGGCAACCAGTGTTGGAGAAGGACAACACGATTTAAAAATTGGGCACAAGTCTAGCAATCTCCATCCCCTAAAACCTACTTGCTATGAAAATCACAACAGCAATGCACAACTTGAGAACTGTAATCCTCATACACCATAGTGAAGTCTATAGGACTTCAGTGAAAGTGATAAACTCACTCCAAAAAAACTCATTAATTTTCATGTAACATACCAAGTTAAAAAATAATTAATTATTGCTAATGAAAATTTCATAATTCTAGAAAAACATTTTTCTGAAATATTTTTGAAGATTGCAAGTATACAATATAGAGAAGAAAAAAAATTGACATTTTACATTTATACTGATGAGATTTTAGTTCCAGTTTTATCTTATTTCAATAACACTAACTACTCTATAGTGGTTGGGAAATTTAGTGCATAAAATGTACAAATATAACTCCTATTAAAAAAAGAACAACTCCCTATATCCTAATATAGGAAATAGTTGTTTTTTTTTTTGGGGGGGGGGTTATTTTCTTATTTCTTTTCTTCGAAAGCTGCATTCATTCTAAATTTGAAAGCATATAGACTTAAATTATGCTCATATCAAGTAAACACCCGTTTATACAAGTCATGGGTTAAATAGTAGGTACATTGAACACAAGTCTTGAGTAACAGACAGTCTATGATTACAACAATGGAAAAGACAGTGGGGTAAACCACTATTTTACAAGAAGGAATGGAAAGTAACAGATGAAGAAAAGGAACAGAGAACCATGATTGCCTACATCCTTAAAAGAAAGAGACGGGGGAAAAATAAAAAAAATTAAAATTAAAAATACTAGAATTTTTTTTTTCTACATCATTCTCTGAGAAAGCTTTAATAAAATTGATAAACATTTCCTATTTGTTCTTTATCTCATCCTGTTGGATTCCAATACATATTTGAACCCAACTTATATATATATATATTACACATACACACTGAAGATATAGGAGGCAATTAAAGTCTAAAGCAAGCAAATAAAAAAATTTATATTCCAAATACAGACAAAAAAAATTCAAGTAAATAAACAAATGTTTGTTAAGAGCCACAGTGCAGAACATAATTTTTTTTATATTTTTTATTATATTTAATCATCCTATCACATGAATGCCAACAGAAACTGAGTGGTCGTATGAGGAGAACAAAGATTAATTCATACAAAGCACTAATGAGTCTGTGCAACATGAAGTTAACAATGCCTGAACTCAAAATTTGGCTAAACAATATTTTAACAACAGAATGACAAACAGATTAAAAACTCTTGTAGTATCATCAAAATTGTTGAAATTTATTTTACTTTGTTTAATTTTAAAGCCATAAAACAGCAAGCAAAAAAAAAAAAAAAAAAAAAAAAAAGAATAAAAAAAATAAGCAAACCAAAATTGCCCTGAGGCTACCTTAGACACTATTAATTTAACAGAAAAATATAGGTCAGTAAAAATAAATCACCCCCTGTGATATCAAGTTAAAGCTATAATTTCTCTGACTAAGCTTAGTCTGAGACAATATATTAAATAAAAAAAAAAAAAAAAAAAAAAAAAAAAAAAAATGGAGGAAATAACTTTGAAATTAGTGGGAGAAAAGATTTACAGTGAGAAAAGAAATGTTCCTGACAATTTTAGGGGTTTTGATCATATCTGCTTTTTTTGTCTTTGCCAACTTCTTTTGTCCTTCACCCATTTATCATTATGGACTTGTATTTATAGTGAATTATTACAGAATGCTTAATATTAATATTCTAGACTTGTCTCAATCTCAGCAACTGCCTGTTGGTTGTGATTCATTCAGAGTGAAGTATAGCACAACTACTGCCTATTAACACAGGTGTAGACATGAAAGTAGGTAAGGAATTAAGCTGCATTTAGCATACTCAAGTTAAGAAAGTTAACAGCTGTTGTTCAATAGTCAGCACTAAATGACAAGCAAGAAGAGTGGATAAAATGTTTTCCAGAATTTAATGCTTTCAAGGACTATGAGGAAAAAGTCATTTATACTAATATGAAGCAAATATTATTTTTTTTATTTGCTTCATATTAGTATAAACAAAAAACAACTGAATTTCAACACAGTGACTTTAAATCTTGTCAAATAAGAAAAATATTAATTTAGATATAAACTATGAAGTGCCTAGAAGACCAGGAGAGAAATTTGTAGAGTTAGATTTTTTTTCTTTTCCTACCCATCATACCATGATAAAAAGAAGGCTGTTCCTTGAGAGAAGGCTATTGTTTTTTTTATATAAAAGAGAATGCTACAAATATTCACATGTTATTTAGAATCCTTTGTGGACAGGCTGTATTTGATACGATTTTTCATTAGCATTAATGGTAATCCTAAAGAGAAAGAAGAATGATTTTAGTAATAGGTCACAGTGGCAGGCTAGATGCTGCTGAAAATGCAGATTAAGCTAAACTGGCTGATGCTCTCACAGCTGACAAATGAATTCTCAATTTAAAAACTGAAAAACTTTAGGCAAGCTATAGAATTGCTTGCTATTTACTACATGCAAGTATGAACAAAAGTAACCTGCAGGTCTTTCTGGTAGGGTTGCAATCACAGGATTTTGCACCTAACATCTCCGGTGTGATCTCACAGGACTGGCTAAACCAGCCACCAAAAGGGTAACTTTTCCACAAATCCTGCAAGTGTGTTAGTGTCGTAATAGCTCTGGGACAGATTCTATTTCTTCCTTCTTAATGGTGCACTTTTTGTTGGAATGCCCAATTCTCTTCTGCTCAAAATTGTTGCAGCATTCCCAAATCAATCTTCTCCAGACAGATCTATCTCCAGTAACAGTTTCCCAGTCTTCAACATTAATGCCAAGAGTCTTTAGGTTGCATTTAACCATGTCCTGGAAATGTTTTTTGGGCTTAGGAACAGATTGATTACCTTGTACCAGCTCACCATATAGTCTTTTGGGCAATCTGCCATCTTCCATACATGTCAGATGACCTATCCAGCGCATTTGATTACGAAGAAGTTTCTCTATGATGGCTATATTTGCGTGCTAAGAACTTTTATGTCTAATGTATAAGACTGCCAACTGATGCCCAAAATTTGTCTCTGGCACTACTAATGAAAATGCTCTAAAACCTTAATATGCCTTTGATAGGTGGTCCACACTTCAGAGGGTGGTTAGAATAACTGTTTCATAGATGCTGATCTTTGTGTTTAAGATGTTATGATCAGATCATACTTATTTCAAGGTTTCTGAATGCTCGAGTTGCTTGTTCAATACGGTAATTCACTTCTGCATCCAATGAGCCATCCCTAGAGAGTGCACTGCCTAAGTATACAAAAATGTCAAGTACTTCTAACCTGGATCCATTAACGAAAATGTTGGGCTCTATGTAAGGCAGCTCAGGTGGAGGTATGTACATGACTGTCTTTTTCAGACTGATGGTTAGCCAAAAAAGTAGTACAAGCCCTTTAATGCATTGGAATTAGTTCACATTTTTATAATCTTGTAAATAATCTAATGAATAAAGTGTGTTTTACATTCATGAGAAAAGAAAATTTTATCCAATTTTAGATGTTTGTGAATGAGTGAGTGAATGAGCAAGTGAGTGTGAGACTTACTTTTAACATATCATTCTTTGTAAGTACCTTTGTTAAACTTTGCCGTAGAGCTTAATACACAATGGCACCACTATCAATTCTAACTTCTACAGTACTATACTGTCAAAATTTGGAGCAAGGTTTCTTCAACCGGTTACATTTGAAGATGAGCAATTTGCTTTTAAAGACCAAAATGCAATCAGAGTATATGATTAGACAATCCAAAACCCAGATCTGATCCCTTAAGGGTTTCATCTGTTTGGCTCCATGAAGGAAACATTTATAGGATAGCAGTTCTCCAATGATGTGAAAGAGAACTCAGTGCAAAAGCAGCTAAGAAATGAGGTATACATGCACTCATTTATAGATGGAATACCACAATTGAAAAAGAGGCCATGAATAGGATTAGATTTAATCTCTCAAGACTTGTGCTCATTTTGATATGCTTTGTGTTATTAATTTTGATGTAATTGAAGAACAGGCATTAATTTCTGACATTCATGTTGAATGATGAAACATTGAATAAGAAAAAGTCACTGCATATTCTGAGGTGTTGAAGAAGAAATTAAGAAAATCAAATCAAGCCACAGACAAAATAGGTTTTCAAGAGTGACTTGTAGAAGAGAAGATGACTTGCCTTGTGTGGCAAAGCAAGCATTTATATGCCTGGTGTGCAAAAGGAGTGAAGGAAAGCAAAAAGAAATATGGCCTTCCTAACATCTTAATTTAAGGGCTACAAGAATTGGTGTGAGTGGTTGGGCATATGCATATTTTTCATGAGATTAGCTAGGCATAAAACATGTACGAAAGAAAATTGAGCAGATGCTTGTGAACGTAGTACGGCATATACAGAGAGACTGTCAGCTTCTCACATGACTAAATTGTGTAAGTCTCCAAATGTTAAAGTTGATATTTTGTGCAAGACAAAGGCTATTTCTCTAATAGAAAAAAGTATGGAGTGTAGCAGGAATAGAGGTAATAAAATAAAGATTAACAAGTGTAATTTTGAATTTTTTTTTTTTTAGACGTTGCCCTAAAGAAAGTTATTTTTTATTTCTAAGCTTTTTTGCCAAATTTTACGCAAAGCAAAAGTATGCATTTTGGTCATGCACTGCCTGACTGCTTAGGATCAGTAATTTTTTTTTCTTTCTGTAACAAAAGAAACAAATCTCCATTGTTTTGTCATTACCACTGCCATTAAAATTAAAGTAATTGGAATGAGTTGAAAGAAAATAATTTAAAACTTAATTAGTCAGAATGGAAAACTGTCACTGCACACTACTGAAGCAAAAAAAATAAAATAAAATAAAAATTAAAAAAATAGCTGTATTTAATATGAAAGACTTCTGTAAATTGTTTTTAACTTTTATACAGTGTCAATATTTTCAAAGTGATATTTCAAATTAAAGTGTATATGCACTTATTCTATTTTTTTTTTTAAATCATTTCACCACATGCAAAGCAATAATGCCACTAAGACAAAGGATTACTGGGAGTGGAAAAGTAATAAGAATTTAGTAAGAAGAAAAGACAACAAGATTCACAAAGACAGAAGATGGTGATTGACATTGCATTTTCATTTTTGAAGATCATAGGTGGCAGGGAAGCAAGAAACTGGAAGAGTGCTACAAGTGATAAGTGTAAGAGAAACTATTAGAATAGAACTTACAGTTAGGTCTAGATGGCTCAAAAGTAAAAAGGATGAGAGCTAGTAGTTTGCTTAAAGACATGTGGTCAAGGTATAAAGGAGAGCACATTAGAACAATTGCCATAAAAATTTAGAAAAGTGGGAGAGAAGCCACATTATGGTGGTGGGAAAGTGAAGTCAAGATGCCAGGTCAGAACCAACAACCTTACAGACTTTTCTTTGCCTTTTGAGAATCGCTAGATATATAGCCAGAACACCAGACCAGATATTGCAGCAATATTCAACACACTCACAAATGGTATATATGTACATGTGTGTATGCGTGTAATAACTTTAAAAAGAAATAATTTAAAATGCTACATTTTTACTTACATTATATGTGGAATGCAAGTTCAGTAGTTTACATAGAGAGAAGAGAGACTTACAATCAAATCTGTAAGAACATTAAAATTTCTTAGATGAATCTGAGTTATGACAAAATATTCGTTATTTTCTGTTAGAAATTTATCCCATATGAGAAAAAAAAAAAAAAAAGACAAAGATACTTGGTGAGAAATAAAACAGAAAATATTTATTTACAAATGATTTCATGGAAAAGGAAACAGTATGAAAGCTTACCCAAAACATTCTTTTGAGTGCCTAATAAAAATTAAGCTGGTTAAAGAAAAAATCTTTGTGAAAACTTGATTTAAAGTTAAAAATGTCCTTTCTAAAATGAATACAGTTAAAGTTTTCTTATAGATGTGAAAGTTCTGACCTGTCAGCAATCAAAATCAAACATAGCAGTAACAAAGAATGTTAAGGAAAGCCAAATGAGGAATGTTGGTAACAGTGATACAAAAGCTCAATCTGTGTCTTTGAAGTTGGTTTCAGAACAATTTGTTAATTTTCAACTATGTTGTCTGGAGTTTTAGGTTGGCCATGTAGCTTTTCAGAATTCTTTCTCTTAGCAGCAAATGTTAATTTGCAAAGCTGCTCCATATCTGTGTGACTATCCATCTTGGCAATGTGCAAGCAAGTAGTGATTTTCACCAACCAGTGACTATTTTTATATAGGTCCCCAGGATCACCTAGTTATCCCTGCAAATTATCATAAGTTTGAAATTCTGTTATTGGTGGAAGATTATCCAACAGATATTTTCCTTATCAAGCCTTTTTTCCAGGACATTCAAATTTCATTGCTCAAAGTCAGGTATAGTGTCACCATAAACAGGCTCAAAATCAAGCCATATCAAAAGAAGTCCCATTGGAACACCTCACTTAGGTACTGATAAGATCACAGGACTGTATTCTTTCCACAAATTTTTATACCTGAAACTGCACCAAGAAAAATGACTTTTGCCCTCCCAGTAACTAAAGCATCTTAAATCCATTTGAGATTTTTCTCTTAAAGAGCTTCTGTTCTCGAGATACTTAAGTGTTCACTGAAATTGAGCTTCAATCTCAATCTGTCAACTCAAAGTGCTCAATTCAATTCAGATCACTACAAAAATTTATAAAGTTAGATCATATGGATATACAAAAATGTATGCTCCTTTTTTTTTTAAGCATACAGATAATTGATAATGCTATTCAGTGATAGGAAGAGGCAATTGATAATAAAAGATATCTGCAGCTTCATTGTAGTCATTGGGTTAAAGAGAAAGCCTTGTTATAATGATTAGCTAAATTTTTTTAAATTTGAAAAACATGATTCTAAAAGCCACTATTGTTGCAATGTGCATACCATAAGAAAAAAAAAAAAAAAACAGAATGCATTTTATTAAATTCAAGAGTGTCCTATAAGCATAATCAAACGAATTTGAGTTCAGTTTGAAAATATTAAAAAAATCTGATCCACTATAGAGCCAAGCAGTTGTCCAGTAACAAACAAATCCCTATGCAATAGAGCAGTCAATGATTAGGAACTAAAAGACTTCCTGTTAACTCTTCACATTAGGCTCATGATAACTAAAATGTTAAATGTATATCTGATTAATAAATTAATTTAACATTGTTAATTTTAATTATTTTCTTTCCTATATTAAAAACAGTTTCTGTGATAAATACCACAATGGCAGACTCTTTTCTTTCACATTTTAATACAAACTTATTAACTGGCAAAGATATATATATATAGCCCCATCAATACTGACAAACACATTGGAAAAGCAATCAACTTAGCATGTCACCATAAATTGATAACAAAAACAGAGCAGATCAGGAGGCGTTGCTTTTAACATTTAACTTATATAAAATAGTTAGAGTTGTAGAAGATTGAGGAGGTGAAAATTTGGCCTAGTTGAAATATTCAATTTCTTCACAAAAAACAGATAAAGTACAAATACAAAATTTTTATTTGCAAGAAATTGTTGATAAATTTTTTTCAAATTTTGTTTTTTGTAGAGTATCTTTTTTTGTGTGCAACAGGAAATAGACTAGACATAAGATTTTTTTTTTTTTTTTTTTTTTGTAAAGTGATTTACTACATCAACTCAGACCTTTACTCTTATTGGCTACTTGATACCATCTTATTTGTGCATGACACACCAATGTATTAAACACAATACATACTTAACAGAAAAATACCTGGCTCTATTTGAATGTGTGTTATTTGAAGAATATACCATTTCTAATAACTATGTATACTAAAAAGCTGAAATTTGCAGACTAATAATTTGATACAAGTTTTAGATGCTGTGTAATTTTTATCTTCTATAAATTATAGATTAATAAAAATTTAAATTGGTATCTACTCAATAGGGATATTTTTTCTTAGTAATTTTGAACAATATTCATTTTGGCTGAAACCAATTAATATTAGGTTGTCGCACATGAAACATTTTTTAGTTGGTTGTTGATCTGCTTGTCTAACGTAGTAACCTCCTTTGCATATCAAAAACATCTTGACTAATTCCGGACACTTTTCAGAATTTTTCTTTAAATATATTGTTACTCATAAGCCCAATGAAACAATGTCAAGTAATCTTACTGTACAAGTACAAACTGTGAAAAAGAACCATTTTTGCATCGAATCATTACATGCAATGAGAAATAGATACTCTTTGACAACAGTAAGAGTAGTCCAGTGGTTAGATGCAAGTGATTCACCAAAACAATACCCAAAGCCTCCACTGCACCCTAAAAAGTTAATGGTTATTGTATGGTGGTCTTTCAAAGAGGTTATTCATTATTCATTCTTGCTTCAAGGGAAAACAATAACCTTATATTGTGGAAAAATTGAGTGTATGCACAAAAAATTGAAAAAGAAACATCTAAAACTTGTGAATAGGGATGGCCCAATTTTGCTTGTAGCCACATGCTTCTCAATCAGTTGAAAAGCTGCATAGCCTGAATTATGAAATTTTGCCTCATCCTCCATATTAACTGATATCTCTACTACTGATTATCACTTATTTAATCATCTTGAGCTTTTCATATGCAATAAAACATTCTCCAATCAAGAAGAGGTAAGCATTTAAACTGTTTATCACATCAAAGGATGAGAACTTTTTTTAAAGATGGGATCAAGACTTTAGAGTTATGTTGGAGAAAAGTCATTCATCAATAAGGTGCCTATTTTGAACTAAATAAATTATTTAACATTTTAGAAGAGTTTTATTAATTTCCTATAAAGTATGTCATTTCATGTGACAACCTCAGAATATATATGTTTTAAATTTGACTCCCTTGTAATTCAGTAATTGGCAAGCATGTTTATCAGATCTTTAGCAGAGTTCAATAGTCACTAAATTTTGTTGACTATTTTGCTGTATCATCTAGTGCAGAGTTATTTACTGAATTCAAAATACAATGAAATTAAGAATAAAATAAATGTGGTTGCTATAAATGGTTACTACTGATTAATATCTTTTAAACATGTATTTTTTTAATGGCAGAAATAACTGTATTTCAGTTAGAAATAATCTTGTCTATGAATGTGTAAGTAATAAAAAAGACAACCAGGCATGACTAAGCTATTATATGAGAAGTGGCTAGAATAATGCTAGACTGCTGACAGTATCAAAATCAATGAAGATATGGTGAATAAAACTCCATTTAATTAATGTACTTAAATGCATGCTTGTACATCAATAAAGAAAAAACAAAATGCTATCACAAAGCAATGTACATACTATACAACTAAGACATTTGTCAAATTAGATTTTTGTCCTGCCACCCACACACAATTTGAAATTAAAATTTTTAAAAGAATGGATTTAAGAGCTGTATAACCCAAATGTTAATTTGGATTCATGTGCTTGGTCAAATAGCCAAGAAATCTATTCCTCTATTAAAAAGAACAAGTTATCAGAAAAGAATATTGTTAGAAGTCTGGCTGGTGAACTGGCAATGAAAGTAAAAGTGATTTAAAAAAAAAAAAAAAAAAAAAAATCAGATGAGTATTACACTTATTCTAGAATTATTTAATTTATTATTTTATAGAATTATTTAATTTATTTATGTATTTATTAATTTATTTATCCACTTTTTAAAAATCTAAATTTTTTTTTGTTGGTTGGGTGGGAGTGGGGGTGTTGTTTGGGTTTTCTTACAGGGCATTATCCTTGGTATCATCTATAGTATTTTAAGTGATTTAGCTTTGGGAAAAGCTGACATTGTAGGAGTGAAACCTTGATGGTGCAGAGTTAGGGACAGACTTCAAGGATTTAAGTGATCTGAGGTTTTTACCAAAAATCCAGGTACAAGATTAATAATTTAGTCATTATGGATATACTTAGTACACAAGTTGATTCAATGGCATCTCACTGCCAACCAAGTATCTCTTCAAGATAACGTTCATATAATAAAGAACTGGTAACCACACAAGCATTTTTAGAGATATTTGTAATTGCTGGATGAAATCTGTACAAGCTTTGTATTCACAAAGGAAGTGGAGAAGAGTGAGGGAACATATGCAAGGAAAAAAAAGGAATGGGAAAAGGTAAATCAAGATTAGGATTAGTACTAGCAAAAGAAACATTCCAAAAGCTAAGCAAAGTGCCAAGAAAAAAAGTTATATTAGAAACAAAGAAGAGGAGTTCTTATTAAGAAACTAAACCACACCCATCCAGTATTGCACACAGAGCCTTGCTTGGGACATTGTAGCTTCAAGATCATTAAGTGCGCAGGGATCTTCATAATTGGGGCAAACTAGATGTTCCATAATTTGTGATTGCCCACATTAGCAATTGGGATCAACATCAGTGGCAGATCCCCATTTCTGAAGATTGGCTCTACAGCAACCAACAGCTGTTCAGAGGTGATTTAGGATGAACCAGAAGGGACAGGCATCACTGGAGCCATGGTAGGAAGGGATTCTGTAGAGCTAAGAGAGAGCCTATGCTCCATGTTAAAGTAACTGCACCACAAGGACAAATGCTGACTCGGAGTTATGTTGTTCAGTGGTTTGGCTGAGTGTAAAAAGTTGTCTTGATTTGAGCCTCTTTTTCATTGGTTCACAGCCATGAAGTGGATGACAAGGATCAATTTTCTACTTCAACTTCTTGAATTGGGAGTGGACTGTCCATATGTAAAGTGAAGCAATGCCACTAAGCAAATAGAGGTCATTTACTTTAGTTGGCTTGAGACACCCAGTGATCGATATGCAAGAGATGTTTAAAGCAGGGTCATTCACATCACAGTGCTCATCAGACAAGAACTCATTTGCTAATTCTTCCCCCATGCTAAGAAAAGAGTGCTGGATTGCTATCTGATAACCATCCTCTTATATGGCAGTGAATGTTGGACAGTTTCCTCTCGGATGAGAAAAAAACTACAAGCAGCAGAACAATGCTGAAAATTCCATGGACGGAATAAGTAAGCAACAAGGAAATTTGAGTAAGTGATCTTTGTTGCCATATTCTTTAATAGCAACTGAAAAAACAAATTCAAAACCAGGAAAAAAAAAAAAACTTAAAATTCTTTGGACACACGAGAAAAGAGGGCTTGGAAAACTTAGCTCTCATAGGGCATACTGAGAACATGAGATAGAGGAAGGCAATGAGCCTTAACAATCTTGTATGAATAGATGGTGGGATGGGAGTGGAAGGAAGGGAACAAAAATACTAAGAGCCACACAAGATAGAAAGTTATGGAGAGCCATGACTGCCTATTTCCTGAATGGACACAGCACAGAGAAAGAATAGATATAGAAAATGAAGAGTAGTTGAAAGCAACAGATCATCAGGACAGGAAAAAAATGTTAATATAATCAAGTATGAAGCAGCACAAAGTGAATGAACTTATGGTCATTAAAATGCCAGAATTTAGAGACATATTGCAACATTCCATTTTTAATGATATATAAAGCTTACAATTATCTGACAGATAGTATTCATTGTGCCTTCTCAGGATAACATTTTCCACTGACATGGGGTGAAATGATTAAAAAATACATAAATAAAAAATACCAACCAGTTATACTTTAAATAAGATGGGCAACACGTTCCGCAATAACTATTGTTTTCTGTTTGTTTTTTTAATACTCACAATTGTCCTTTTATCACTTAGAATTAAAATACTTATCTTTGATGAAACTTTCAAAAGTTTCATTAAAGTCTAACATGTTGGAACTTTGCATATCCTTTATAGAAATCAAGGCCAGTGTGTACTACCACTGAACAGAGTTAGGAGCCTGATTGAGGGCTCTGGTCAGTACTTTGTGACCCTCACTATATTATCAACATTTGCTTTTTTCTACCTACATTTAGGTTACAAATTAAACTAAGAACTTAAAAGGATGAAAAATTTTCATATTTTGATGTCACTGTTTTTTTTTTGTCGAAATCCATAAATTTATTTTGCTCATGTTAAGTCTTGAAAAAAAACAAGACACTATTTTTTATCCATATTGTTGAAGGTGTTAAAATTATTCAACTTTTTAAGAGAAAACTCAAATTGATGTTATGAATTGCTGCAAAACATTGATTTATTTAAGATGGAATGATCTATTATGACATGTTTCTAATTTGTATTTATTTTCAATTTTTGTAATTGAATTGTTTACCTATTGCATATGATCCGTTATTGTACATATAGAGGGCACAATAAAATGTGTATTTTATATGAATACTTAATACTACCTTATAAAATTGAGATACAGTTAGATTCCAGGGTACTCCCCATCCCCGTATCAGGTTCGGTGTGGGTGAGACAAAAAAACCCTTGTACCGACCCTAACAAAAATATCTGGCACAATGTGTTCATGAGTCAGGTTTTTACACTGCCCCACCCCTAGATCATCATTGTCAATAGATTTTTTTTTAATGAAAATACAGAGTAAGCTATTGATAACAATCTTCTGAACTAATGATAAAATAAAATGTTCCGTCAGCATGACAAGGGGTTTCTTCAAACTTTTTAGTTTGAAGAAACCCCTTGTCATGCTGACGGAAAAAAAAAAAAAAAAAAAAAAAAAAAAAAGGCCGAGTAAAATTGTGTTTAGTTTTAAATTAAAAAATGTGTGGAGTTTTTAGTGTTTGTTTAGTTCCTATGTGAAAAAAAAGGGGTTTCAAACTTTGATAGGTGGGAAGAAATGCTCATTACACAAGTGACAAATTCCTTCGTAGTTAAAAGAAAAAAAAACTTGGTACAAATTTCCAGCATTTTGTGAAGAAAGATGCAGGGTTATAGTTGGACAAAAAAAAAAAAATGTTAAAAAGGTTAAGATTTTTTTTTTTTTTTTTTTTTTTTTAAATCAATTCACCACAAGCGAGGCGATAATGCCACTAAGACGCAAGTGGGTATTGTGAATGAAGACTTTTTGTTTAAAGTAACCCGAACTGGGAACCCAATCCTAAACAAAACAGAAAACAATGGATAAACCGAAACGAAACGTCTCTACTCCTACTGTTCAAAAGGACCGTGGAGGAGAGCAAACCGGACGATAGGCAAAAAACTCAAAAGTCAAAAACTGTCTCTACTTACTCCAATGGAATGTAAATCTAGAAGCATTCCAATATAAAGACCAAATTAAAGTTTAGTAAACTTTTTGAAAGTAAAAAAAATGTACTCGCTTTGGTGTATATAGTGAAAAAAATCAATTTCAAGTGTAATTTCTTTTCCTGGAAATTCCGTTCAAGTTCTCTCCACTGAAGGTTTTTTTTTTTTATCAGAGTCGCAGTGAAAAGTGAAAATGTTTTTTTTTCAGTAAGTTGCATTCTTGAAAGCTGCTTTTGAAAATGAATGAAAAGTTGAGAAGTTTATTACGTATATAACTTTTTTCTTTGAATTTTAATTATTTTATAAATTAAGTCATTATTGATTGATGCATCTACTTTTTCTGAATTACTAACCAGTCAAATAAAAATCGAAGATTAAAGTCGAAGTTTTGAAAAACTAAGCAAATTTTGCATAGTTCCAGTCTAGTTATATAACCAACTTGTTTCAATTGGTTCTAAAAACTGAATTTGAACAAGAGGGGTACATATTGGAAAATAGTGTGTCTACACTAACTTTTTAATTTGCGGTATTATTACGGTTTTTATTTCAATTTATATTACGAGTTTGGGGGCAAGTTTCAAAAAGTTATTTTTTTTACATGTGGAATTTTGCATTTTCCCTGTTCAGACGCTATTTTTTTTTTTTTTTTTGATCGCTACTTTCTTTCGGATATGAAAGTACTAAAGTCGTATGAAAAATACATCCAAAATAAGTTCCACTTTTTACTATTGGTCAAAAAAAAAAAAAAAAAAAAAAAAAAAAAAAGATGGTTTTAGTTTTAAATTTAGAATGGAATACTTGTCAGATTATGAAACCAGGTAATAATCCATTATGTGAAAAATAAAATAGTTTCGGGCGCTAAAAATTGGAATCTATCCGCTCAACATTTGAAGTCTATTAGTAAAAAATTAAAAATTAAAAAAGTTAAACTTTTCAATTGAAATTTTTACCGTACGAATGCTGAAATGACGAAGATTAAAATAAATAAAAAAAAATATCAATGTTTGTTCACCTTCACGTAATAAGAAAAATATTTTATTTACAAACCACTTAAGACCAATGATAGGACTTTCACTTTATTCTCTTGAAGTAAATATTTTATGTCGCAATTTCAGAAGTCCGAGACAAAATGTAAATTTTTTAAAAAATCGATATGCATAGTAGCATTTGCCATCATTGCAGTTCTTAAAAAAAAAAAAAAAAAAAAAAAAAAATTTAAAAAATAAAACAGTAAGTACTTTTAACAAATAAACAGGTAGCTGTTAAATTCCAATTAGATTATAAATTCAATTTGCTTAAAATTGAAATTTTAGAAAATTACCTTTCGCTACGCCACAGCTAAGAAGTGTATTTTGAAAGTGGGGTGTAAATGAACAACACTAAGAAGTCCATGTTTTTTTGTTTTTAAACAGCGAAGAAAAATATCGATAAATAAATCTGTTTATGTGTCGTGTGTAAAAGGTAGCGCAAATCAGTTGCCTGTTTGAAATAGATAGACTATTATTTCTAGCATGTAAAACAAAAAACATAAATTTTGAGCAGTAATAATATTAATAATCATTACGTTTTTACTTTTTATTATTAATAGCACTCATTGATAGATTCTCTCTAAACTGACACGGTTTTGTTTTTCAAATCGACAAGAAAAAAATCACTAAGTTGTAATTGAATTTTTAGTAGTAGTTTGATTTATGTCCGACATGTATTGTAAATAAATTTTTTAATTAAATTTAATTTAATTTTCATTCAGTGGCGACTTTAAACTAGAGAGCTAACCATATCCGAACGTGTTTTTTACTCAACACAGCCACCAAAAACAGTAGGTAGACTCAAGCAAGACTGTATGTCAGTCTTTATTTTGTTGTGAAAAACTAAAGTTGTAATTCAAGCGGCTTCTCAATCAATGTATTCAATTGTAATGTACTTGAATTATATTTCTCAAGAAAAACAATGTTTTGTTTTGAGTTCTGACTGACATACTTTTTATTTTTGATCTTTACTTTCACTTAAATGAAGAAATTATGACAGTAGGTTCGCTTTATCCATTGTTTTTTGCATCATTTCATTTTTAAGCGTTAAATAAGATATGAGACAGAGTGATACTTACCCAGAACGAATCGGCACAAATTTCAGATAACACCCCTCTATCTCCCATGTCCAAACTGCAATGAGAAAAACCGCGGCGAAGGCGGTATTTAAATCGCGTCAATAGCTACAGTCATGGGCCACGTGATTGGGGATTTCCTTCAGGAACGACGCATTTATTTAGGAAAACTCTTCACTCTTTCTTTGAGCAATACCTACCCCTTGCAAATTCACTTTATATCCCCAGGATAAGGCTCATTTTGTTTTGTTTTGTTTTGTTTTGTTTTTTTTCCTCGAGATATGTGGTAGTTTTTTTTTTTTTTAACTATGCTTTTGTTTTTAATCCTTTGCACGAGAATTTACTTACTTAGGCTTTCTTCTTCTCAACTTCGTGTCACATGCAATTGAATTATTTTTTATTCATCAACCTAGTATAGCCATTTGCAGTTCTTTTTATTTTAGTATTGAAGAATTGTTTTTGTCATTTCGGTAACTTTTTTTGTGTGTTTTAATGGAAAAATGTTGAGTAAATATTTGGATTTATCATCTTTGAATTGACATTTAACTCTTAATTACTCAATCATCAATTAATCACTAATTATTTTTTGTATATAGTAAATTTGACATTATTTTTTTTTTTATCAATTCACCCAAAGCAAGGCGTAACGCTAAAAAAAGTTTTAGCGTTTTTTACTCTTTGTTTGGGGTGAATCGTGTCTCGTTTTAGCCTAAAACAAGACACGAAGGGCTACACTGGAAGCGAGAACCGCACCATACGGTTGGATGTGGCACAAGGCCAAGTTTATTGTGGGGTATCCCGTAGACCCTGTAAAAAACGAGACGAGACTCTGCACTTCGGCATAGCCTCGTCTGGGGATCCTCTCTACCGAGAGGCAGAGAGTTTGACCAGCACACTTCCCAAGTAATTCGAAGAGTTATTATTTTTCTAGAAGTGAAAGAGAAGGAAAAGACTTTCGGCAATTAAATTAATTTATTATTGTAATTTATTTATATAATTAATTTATTATTATAAATTATTTATATAATTATAATTTATTTATATAAATAATTTTTATTACAATTTATAGGAAAAAAACCCTAACACAATTACATACCCACATACATACCATATTAAAACACGCCCCAAACTTTATTTTATATCCAATAACAGACAATATTTACAAACATGCCCCAAATGATGCATCAATACAACACACTGTTTAAATCTAAGTGTCTATTGGTTAGAAATTAACATCACCATGTGAAATATTTGATCAAACTAAAACTGTACTTTTCTAGAGCCTTCTTCCGGTAAAAAAAAATTCTTATAAAAAACACAGATTTTGACTTTCATGAGCAGAGATGCAACTATCTCCAAGCACAAGAGAAGATGTGACTACATAGATTTTTCATCATTCCACCTCCAACATGTGCTGAAAGAAACATGTGTTGGCAATTTTCAGTGGCAATCACAAATTTTTACTGTGGACCAACTAGGTCTTTTCTAAATCATAGCTTTTTTTTGTGGACCAACTACTCAAAGACTTTAACTCAACTAAAAATTATTTTTACTTATTTTTTATACTTGAATTCATATACATATGTTTGTAAATAAAAATAATTTATTTAACAGGTATACCCATATTTTATTTTTATTTTATTATCGGAATTTGGACGTTCAGATATTTAATATAAAAAAATTTGGAAAACTGAATTTCCTACAAATGGTGACCTCGACCATGAAAAGCAACCTCCTGAGGCCTTTACACACATTGCCTTTAACATTACCAGACACTGCCTTCACACAAATGCCAACAACTCAACATTAGAACATTTCTGAAACAACTCAGAAACACCAATTACCACAAAATTAAACACTGATCTCACAGAAACCATTTTGACTTTATTGATTAAATTTTCTTGCATACAATCCTACAAATTTCATTAGCCCAACTAATTTTCAAGGCTAAGCAGATCACATTATATAATACTGAATACACATACATAGTGGAGAAGCCTTAAATTCACTTGTTTAAATGCCTTGCTTAATCATTAAGTTGTATGTTGGGTTAAGATTGCTTTCTTCTGGACAGCACCCAGAATAATTAATAGTAATCACTGCCACTATCTTATATGAGAAGTGGTCAAAAAAAAGATTCACAATTTACTAGAATATATGCCAGAGGAGAAGTTGTATGACACATTAAAGAATGCCATCATCAGATGCACAAACAAATCCAAAAGAAGGCATCTACACAACTTGTTTAACAATTTAAGTTTTAGTGATATGAAACCGTGATAGCTACTTGTGGAATCTTCCACAACAAGCCAGTTAACCCCTGCTAGGAAATGCACTATTCCTGTTGTGATTTTCACCATCACAATCTTACAAAATATATAACAAGCATTCATTGGTTAATCTACTCAAAACTAGCTCGCTGATTGGTCAGTTCCGACCAATCAGATATCCTGCATGCAAGGAATTAAATTTCCCACGTTTTCGTCCGGAGCCTCCCACATGGTATAACAAAATTATAAAAACAGAACATGTGTAAACGCCTTCGTGTTTCTTTTCATTCATCTTTCTCCTTGCTACCAAGATGTAATCTTCAAGAACTCCCGTCTTAACTAATGCAGTCAGATGTTAAAGACCATTACCAACATTCATGCAAGTACGAACTCTGAAATCTCTTCTGAACTTTTACCAACATGTACAATACACAATTCCAAACATGCTAAAGAAACTTTATTCTTCTAAACTACAGTTTAATAATTACTTTCACTTTATGAGCGTTGGTACAAATATTACCAAATCTAAGAGACACAACTCTGTCTAACCTTTTCACTCAGTATTCATGCATGTATATCAAATATTAATAAATTCAATTGTTACGTTTTGAAACAAGATGTTTATGAATCATTATTCTCTGTCTTGTATTAATTGTTGTGGATGGAAGATTATTGAACACACACAATTTTAAACCTTTTGATAATTCAAACCTTCTATTCCTCTCCAACACACAATCATCACACATCCACAACATACTCCAAAAAATAAAAGCATTTCTAGGAATAAACTCCATGTGTGACATCGTCCTTAAGCAGTGGTGAAGCAATAAATTTAATCCACATATAACAAGGATACTTGCGACAGGGTACATGATAGCGACCCCCAAAAAGGTGCATATGCCACAACATCAGACAGTACATCAATTGATGGATATTCTAACAGCATGTCATGCATTGAAAAAATATGGAGTTGTTAACAATTCAGCTCCAAAACAAAGGACAAAGTAGCCAGAATTTCCCTCGATTTCAGGAAGCTGTCAAAGTTTCCATGTTGAAGCAGGAGACAGTCGAATTTTTCTTAGGATATCTGTTGGAATCACGATAAATTCAGGAATGAGACTTGAAAATGCGTAGAACCCTACACATTCTATAGGAGAAATCTCAGTACCACACAAAAACATGGAAATGCGTACCCCAACAGCAATTAAAGATAATATTAGCTGTTGGGGGGCAACACAAAAGTCATCTTCTACATCAGGGATAACAATACTGGATATCATTTCTTAGTTGACATTGGCAGTCAAATCAATGTTATTCCCCTGATCTGGAACAAAACTGTACCACATCAACATATACCCTCCAGGCAGCAAACGGATCTAAAATCCAAACATATGGAGAGAAATCCCTATCATTAAATTTGGGTTTGTGGCATTCTTTTCCCTGGATCTTTACACAAGCCCAAATAAAAAATCCTATTCTTGGTGCAGATTTTTTTTTATTTCATTTCCACCTTTCAGTAGACATAGTTCTCATTGACAACAATAGAAAATTGATAACAAAAGGTGTATAACTCAACAGCAACAGATACTGCCTTACAGGAGTTGATAGAGAAACAAAGACTTAGTGACTTTGAGGACACATTTACAATTCTTATGAGCAGACACGAATTGGCTTCTGTGGCACCATTTAACGAGGCAGAAAAGGAAAAGAAAGAAAAGAAGAAAAAGAGAGGCTAAGAACCGAATCGTGAGTGTTAAGCAAGAACACACACACACACAGCTAAGAGACAATGGATAAAAGGATATTTTGATAAGTAACAAATGGTGAAAGAGTGTCATTACAATGACAGGGAAATTCTGAGTAAAAAAAAAGGGAAGGAAGGAAAGAATCAGATATGTTTTGGCATCGGCCGTGTTATCTAAGGATATGAAAACAAACTATTGGTACGGGAAGACATCTTATTATCAACTACAGACCGACTGGCCAGAGAAAGAGAGAAAAATTCAAATTAAAATGTTGTTTCGTTAAGTGACGAAAACCAGACAACTAAAAAGACTTAGACAGATATGAAAAATTAAAAAAACCACCCACGAGCATCCTTGGCCTCCGATAATAAAATTTTGTTATCAGGAATTGTGCCGAAAGAAAATAAATGTTTTTTTTTACTTTCTTCGAGGCGACAGACCAACTGTAACTTTGGAGATGTTCCTTTTTGAGACCATGTCGAGAAGACCACACATTCCTATAATTAGCGATAAAACACCTGACGTAAACCACGTGTAGACCAAGAGTTATGACCGCCATTGTCATATTATCCCGTTCGCGGCTGGAGAAATGATAAACCATTAAGGGGAAGAAAAAGGAAAGTGGTGAGTGGTGATCACGTGATGCACGAGGGAGGCTGTTGCCGCCCATCTGGAGGATGAGTAAGAGAGGTTGCCACGAAGATGTGGGGAGGGCAGTTCATGCCCCTCTGAAGTATGATGAGAAGGTGGGAGTGAGGAAAGGTTCCCAAAAATGGAAAAAGGTGGAAATTCCTAACCAGAGAGGTGGATATGTATTTAGAATTATCGAGGAACCCCCCGGCGCCGACAAACTCACCCCGGTTTTGGTCGGCGCCCATATAAACGAAGCCACAACGAACAGAAATGAGTTGAGACCCAGCAGTTCCCAGAGTCAGTCTCCGGTTGAGGCAAGCCTCGCAGATAGCTGACCAAGATTCCCGCACATTTTCCGGACCCACATCTTCAAACCAAGAACAATTATTTTGAAGAGCGACTTTCCAGATCACCGAAATAAGTTTTTCTTTTGACTTTTGTCCAAAGCCCCAGCGAAACACCAACTTCTTAGAGAGCAGACGACTTGAAGTGTTAAAACTTGCCTAGCAGAAAACGACGTGTCACAATCCATAGAATGGGTCGGGAGATAGATGCAGTCCTATGTATCGAACAACTAGACATAAAGTTTGTTACCTTTTTCTTTGATACTTTGAACTTTTGAGTTTTCATTTTATTGCCTTTTATGCGTATTTTTGTGGTATCACCGCCGTTGGACTCGGTTTGAAGTACGGCCCCAATGACTGATTGATTTCCTCTGCTTAGATATAATCACAACGTGGGTAGGCAGACTGGGAATCAAAGTAGGACGTCACGGTTAGTGCCGTGGTAGACTGGGATACAACGACACAGTTGGCGCTGCGACCAGGGGACGACGACACATTCTATTGTAATCAGAACTACCACACAGGAACATCAAGAACATGGGAACCAAGAAGATTGGGATTTCATCTGGTATTTCTGAGAATGAACAAAAGCATCAATGCTGGCTTTGATCTAAGAAGAAATCTCTGTGACACAATTCATAATAGGAATGATAAGAAGATCAATGCAAGAGGCATCTTGAAGAAAGGCTTTGACCCAAGAAGAAATCTCAGTGACACAATTCACAATAGGAACGATAAGAAGCTCAATCCAAGGGGCATCTTGAAGAAAGGCTTTGACCCAAGAAGAAAACTCTGTGACACAATTCACAATAAGAATGATCAAAATCTCAATCCAAGGGGCATCTTGAAGAAAGGCTTTGACCCAAGAAGAAATCTATGTGACACAATTCACAATAGGAATGATAAGAAGCTCAATCCAAGGGGCATCTTGAAGAAAGGCTTTGACCCAAGAAGAAATCTCTGTGACACAGTTCACAATAAGAATGATAAGAATCTCAATCCAAGGTGCGTTTTGAAGAAAGGCTTTGACCCAAGAAGAAATATCGGTGACATGATTTACAATAGGAATGATAAGAAGCTCAATCCAAGGGGCATCTTGAAGAAAGGCTTTGACCCAAGAAGAAATCTCTGTGACACAGTTCACAATAAGAATGATAAGAATCTCAATCCAAGGGGCATCTTGAAGAAAGGTTTTGAGCCAAAAAGAAATCTCTGTGACACAATTCACAATAGGAAAGATAAGAAGCTCAATCCAAAAGGGATCTTGAACAAAGGCATTGACCCAAGAAGAAATCTCTGTGACACAATTCACAATAAGAATGATAAGAATTTCAATCCAAGGGGCATCTTGAAGAAAGGCTTTGACCCAAGAAGAAATCTCTGTGACACAATTCACAATAGGAATGATAAGAAGCTCAATCCAAGGGGCATCTTGAAGAAAGGCTTTGACCCAAGATGAAATCTCTGTGACACAATTCACAATAGGAATGATAAGAAGCTCAATCCAAGGGGCATCTTGAAGAAAGGCTTTGACCCAAGAAGAAATCTCTGTGACACAATTCACAATAGGAATGATAAGAAGCTCAATCCAAGGGGCATCTTGAAGAAAGGCTTTGACCCAAGAAGAAATCTGTGTGACACAGTTCACAATAAGAATGATAAGAATCTCAATCCAAGGGGCATCTTGAAGAAAGGTTTTGACCCAAGAAGAAATCTCTGTGACACAATTCACAATAAGAATTATAAGAATCTCAATTCAAGGGGCATCTTGAAGAAAGGTTTTGACCCAAGAAGAAATCTCTGTGACACAATTCACAATAGGAAAGATAAGAAGCTCAATCCAAAAGGGATCTTGAACAAAGGCATTGACCCAAGAAGAAATCTCTGTGACACAATTCACAATAGGAACGATAAGAAGCTCAATCCAAGGGGCATCTTGAAGGAAAGCTTTGACCCAAGAAGAAATCTCTGTGACACAATTCACAATGGGAATGATAAGAATCTCAATCCAAGAGGCATCTTGAAGAAAGGCTTTGACCCAAGAAGAAATCTCTGTGACAAAGTTCACAATAAGAATGATAACAATCTCAATCCAAGGGGCATCCTGAAGAAAGGCATTGACCCAAGAAGAAATCTCTGTGACACAATTCACAATAGGAATGATAAGAAGCTCAATCGAAGGGGCATCTTGAAGAAAGGCTTTGACCCAAGAAGAAATCTCTGTGACACAATTCACAATAGGAATGATAAGAAGCTCAATCCAAGGGGCATCTTGAAGAAAGGCTTTGACCCAATAAGAAATCTCTGTGACACAATTCACAATAAGAATGATAAGAATCTCAATCTAATGAACATCTTGAAGAAAGGCTTTGACCCAAGAAGAAATCTATATGACATAATTCACAATAGGAATGATAAGAAGCTCAATCCAAGGGGCATCTTGAAGAAAGGCTTTGACCCAAGATGAAATCTCTGTGACACAATTCACAATAGGAATGATAAGAAGCTCAATCCAAGGGGCATCTTGAAGAAAGGCTTTGACCCAAGAAGAAATCTCTTACACAATTCACAATAGGAATGATAAGAAGGTCAATCCAAGGGGCATCTTGAAGAAAGGCTTTGACCCAAGAAGAAATCTCTGTGACACAATTCACAATAGGAATGATAAGAAGCTCAATCCAAGGGGCATCTTGAAGAAAGGCTTTGACCCAAGAAGAAATCTCTGTGACACAGTTCACAATAAGAATGATAAGAATCTCAATCCAAAGGGCATCTTGAAGAAAGGTTTTGAGCCAAAAAGAAATCTCTGTGACACAATTCACAATACGAAAGATAAGAAGTTCAATCCAAAAGGGATCTTGAACAAAGGCATTGACCCAAGAAGAAATCTCTGTGACACAATTCACAATAGGAATGATAAGAAGCTCAATCCAAGGGGCATCTTGAAGAAAGGCTTTGACCCAAGAAGAAATCTCTGTGACTCAGTTCACAATAAGAATGATAAGAATCTCAATCCAAGGGGCATTTTGAAGAAAGGCTTTGAGCCAAGAAGAAATCTCTGTGACACAATTCACAATAAGAATGATAAGAATCTCAATCCAAGGGGTATCTTGAAGAAAGGCTTTGACCCAAGAAGAAATCTATGTGACACAATTCACAATGGGAATGATAAGAATCTCAATCCAAGAGGCATCTTGAAGAAAGGCTTTGACCCAAGAAGAAATCTCTGTGACAAAGTTCACAATAAGAATGATAACAATCTCAATCCAAGGGGCATCCTGAAGAAAGGCTTTGACCCAAGAAGAAATCTCTGTGACACAATTCACAATAGGAAAGATAAGAAGCTCAATCCAAAAGGGATCTTGAACAAAGGCATTGATCCAAGAAGAAATCTCTGTGACACAATTCACAATAGGAATGATAAGAAGCTCAATCCAAGGGGCATCTTGAAGAAAGGCTTTGACCCAAGAAAAAATCTCTGTGACTCAGTTCACAATAAGAATGATAAGAATCTCAATCCAAGGGGCATTTTGAAGAAAGGCTTTGAGCCAAGAAGAAATCTCTGTGACACAATTCACAATAAGAATGATAAGAATCTCAATCCAAGGGGCATCTTGAAGAAAGGCTTTGACCCAAGAAGAAATCTATGTGACACAATTCACAATAGGAATGATAAGAAGCTCAATCCAAGGGGCATCTTGAAGAAAGGCTTTGACCCAAGAAGAAATCTATGTGACACAATTCACAATAGGAATGATAAGAAGCTCAATCCAAGGGGCATCTTGAAGAAAGGCTTTGACCCAAGAAGAAATATCGGTGACATGATTTACAATAAGAATGATAAGAATCTCAATCCAAGGGGCATCTTGAAGAAAGGCTTTGACCCAAGAAGAAATCTCTGTGACACAATTCACAATAGGAATGATAAGAAGCTCAATCCAAGGGGCATCTTGAAGAAAGGCTTTGACCCAAGAAGAAATCTATGTGACACAATTCACAATAGGAATGATAAGAAGCTCAATCCAAGGGGCATCTTGAAGAAAGGCTTTGACCCAAGAATAAATCGCTGTGACACAATTCACAATAGGAATGATACGATGCTCAATCCAAGGGGCATCTTGAAGAAAGGCTTTGACCCAAGAAGAAATCTCTGTGACACAATTCACAATAGGAATGATACGATGCTCAATCCAAGGGGCATCTTGAAGAAAGGCTTTGACCCAAGAAGAAATCTCTGTGACACAATTCACAATAGGAATGATAAGAAGCTCAATCCAAGGGGCATCTTGAAGAAAGGCTTTGACCCAAGATGAAATCTCTGTGACACAGTTCACAATAAGAATGATAAGAATCTCAATCCAAGGTGCGTTTTGAAGAAAGGCTTTGACCCAAGAAGAAATATCGGTGACATGATTTACAATAGGAATGATAAGAAGCTCAATCCAAGGGGCATCTTGAAGAAAGGCTTTGACCCAAGAAGAAATCTCTGTGACACAATTCACAATAGGAATGATAAGAAGCTCAATCCAAGGGCCATCTTGGAGAAAGGCTTTTACCCAAGAAGAAATCTCTGTGACACAATTCACAATAGGAATGATAAGAAGCTCAATCCAAGGGGCATCTTGAAGAAAGGCTTTGACCCAAGAAGAAATCTCTGTGACTCAGTTCACAATAAGAATGATAACAATCTCAATCTGAGGGTTATTATGGGGAAGAATATACCAGGAAACATGTGTTTCCTACTTAAACACAACCAGCATTCCCACAACAAAATGGTGACCACAATGTGATATTTTGATATTTTTCTCCTGAATATACAAACTCACAACTTGAGCCTTGGCTGTTTTGATTGCAATCTAGTCCTCTGTTGGCAGAAATTTCTTTTTGCAAGGCATCCTGCTGCTGTATGCAATAGGCAACAATAAACTACAGAAGAACTCAAAATTGATTGCTGCATTTGAGTACTGTATTAATATTCAAGTTCACCTTTTAAAAGTTCAATGATAATTCTTCTGCCACCACTTAATTTAAAGACAGTTTGATGTTCATAGGTCCTTACTTTCTGTACAAACAATTATTTTTATTTCATAGGTGACTTTCACTGGATTTTGCAATTAATTTCAATTATTCCCAAATTTAATTCCACGTTGTAAAAATTGTTATCGTACAAAAAATTTGTGGCAAAAGTTACTGAAAACAATTGCAGTAATGAAAACTTGGAAATCCAAAATTTCTGTAACATGAAGTATTAAAAGTTAGAGAGTTGTGCCCCTTTAATTGAAAAAGTGTGACACAATGACACACTTACATTAGCATTTATTATATAGAAGATAAGCTATTGAAAATTGTGTCCCTTTAATTGAAAAAGTGTAACATTGGCATTTATAGGAAAAAAAATTCTAACACACTGACATTGGCATTTATTATATAGATGTATACCTTTGTTTTATTAATACATACATTGTCGTTTGTTTGTATATAGTTTTGTTGTTACTTTACTCATTTATTACTTGGACTCACATTTGAGTCTGCAATAATTGTTGTGGGAAAAATATACCAGGAGATATGTGTTTTCTACCTAAACACAACCAGCATTTTCACAACAGAGGTTCCTTTCTAATAGATAATGCAAAAGAAATATCAACAGAAACTACTGCATGATTTGAATTGCCAAGAGGACAGAGTAGTGATGCTCAACAAGAGCTAGGAGAGGAGGTAAGAAACAAATTGAGTAAAGAAGCATGTTGATCAGATTTATTAGGAAGATGAGTAAATTACACAAGGAATTGCAGAAAACCATGCAAACACTACACAACATAACAGAGAAACAAATAAACCACAGAGTTATAGTGGTGAATTCTTTTTGTGTAAAAAATAATGCAGCTTGTTCTATGTATGTGATAAAAACAACAGCCTAAAATTCCTTGTGGATACAAGAACAGCAAGCAGTGTAATAACCCCTGATCCTGGACACAACCACACTCTCACTAGCTTCAAATTACATGCAGCAAATAGCATCCACATAGAGACATTTGGAACAAATTGTCTGATGCTCAATATTAGTGAGACATGACTTTACTTGGTTATTTACACAAGTCAGGTCTAAATTACTTATTCTGGGAGCCAACATTTTGGCTCACTTTAATTTGTCCCTGCCTATAATGATCTGTATCGAACAACACAACAAACATTTGCATCCATACACATTACAACACAATAACTTGCCACAACCCTGCCTAAATGTACAGTGTAACCCAGATATAAGAGAGTTGTCGGGACCGGAGGAGAAGTCTCTTATATCCGGGTTTATCTTATATCCGGGTTTGGTCTATTATATATACATAAACACAGGCTCTGATTTGGGACCAGAGAAAATCTCTCTTATATCCGAGTTTCTCTTATATCCCGGTCTCTTATATCCGGGTTACACTGTATTCTGAATCAGTCCAAGGAAATTACACAATCCTTCAAAAATATGGACTCAATCAAACACCAGACAGATCACTACAGAAAAACAATTGGACAACCAGTCAATTCTTACTCATGAAGATTGCCGACACGTAAATAGGACTTTGTCAAGAAGGAATTTAACCAAATGCTACATGAAGGAATCATTTGTTCACACACCTCACCACTTCATTTAGTCCACAAATCAGACAAAAAAAACTTCAAAATATGTGTCAACTACAGGAACTTAAATTTCCTGACTGATATCCAGTCACACGTATTGACAATTTTGAATCAGAACTAATGGGTGAATGCATATTCCCGAAAATCACCCTCACCAGAGAGTATTATGAGATCCATGTCGCCACTGATGACATCCCCAAAACAGTAGTGATAACACCATTTGGGTTTTATGAACTCTTGAGAATGTGATTTGATTTAAGAAACACTGCTCAGACATTTCAACACCTTATTGACAAAGTCCTATGTTTATTACCATCTGTATACATGTACATTGGTGATATCCTTGTAGCTAGTGCTAACTTAAATGGACACAAAGAAAAGAGATACCTTGCAAAAAAAAATGATGTGTCAAAAGGACAGTTGTTCCCTTGACATCACTATTACTGTATAAGTTAAGCTTTGACTCCTTTGACAATGTTTATTGTTTTAAAAAGCAATGATTATAATTGTAATAAAATCCAAACATATGAAACTGGATTATACCTTTTCTTTATTCTTGAGAATTGACAACAAACATATTAAACACTATTTATTTATTAAATAACTTATTTACAAGAATAGTTTAAATTTACAAGATTATAAAAATATGTGAACCATCTATAATTAAATATGTATTATTCACCATTTTATAAAGAAATAAATATGAAAAGAATTTTTTTCTTTATTTATAAATTTATAAAAATGTCAACAGTGTGAACAAGAAAATTTAAATAAACACATAACGACGAGTAACTGTAATTATAAATTTTGAAAAAGTGCACTTTCTAGGCATTTCTTTCATTTGCTCTTGCAAATAAATTCCCTAAAGTAGGTTGAGAGTATCTCTTCCTATTATACATTTTGGTAATTTTGCAATTTATTATAAATTTTTGAATAAAAAGATTTCTTTTCAAATTTGTATCTTTATAAAATGGTAAATAATACATCATTATAAAGAGTGTCAGGTTGATTGGAAGTTTCCATCAACAGTCAGGAGTTGAATGATCAAAATCATTTATTTATGCATAAGGCTCTGAGTAGCACTTCCAGTAGCATTAAAAACATTCAAGATTATTAATCAACAACTGACAGTGTTTCCTTCGCATTTTTGAGTGACTTTTTTGTGAGCCAGCACTTGCTTAAGGGAAGCTATAAATACAAACCATAAAGCAAACAAGAGGCAGCTGACAAATGGATTTTGTGTTGTCAACTCAACCAACTGATTAATCCACTGAGACATTTACTGCTTCTCTGATGTATATTCAACAATGGATCCAAGGTAGGAACTTATCCATTTTTATGGATTTTATTAAACACACCTCAATGTGTGTTTTGTCTTTGAACTTTTCCATTTACACAGATTTAATCTCACATACCTCAATGTGTGTCTTTGTGCTTTTTCATTCTCATGGTTTTATTAAACACACCTCAATGTGTGTCTTTGTACCTTTTCATTTTCAGGGGTTTATTTAAATACACCTAAATGTGTGTATGTAACTTTCCCCTTTCAAAGGGTTTTTATTAAACACCCCTAAATGTGTGTATGTTATCTCTTCTCTTTTAAATGTGTATATGTGAATTTACCCTTCTTTTCAATGGTCTTATATTCACCACATGATGTATAAAAAAAACAAATAAACTGTTATTTGTTGATGAACAAATCTTTATCTTCTTGTTCATTTTAAATTCACTTGTTTAAATGCCTTGCTTAATCACTGAGTTGTATGTTGGGTTAAGATTGCTTTCTTCTGGACAACACCTGGAATAATTAGTAATCACTGTCACTATCTTATATGAGTTAGCCTCAAGAACTAATTACTTTCTGTGCCCCATAAATCAACTAGTCCCATAACCTGCTCCTGAGAAAGTCTGCACACCCAACAAAGTAAATAATAAATGTCACATTGTACTTGGTTCACATATATATGAATAAACATTGCTGAAGGAGCCAAAAGTGTATACAGGAATAGTTGTGTCAAGCCAACAATCATCTTTTTGATACAATGTTTTTTTGCAGGCACAAAAGTTAAACATTACCCATACATTTTAGTAAATAACACTGACCTTCCTTTATATTTTTAACCAGGTATTGAACAGTGTGATATTTACAAATTGATTTGAATTAATATATTTATTATATTATTAGAGCATTGATTATTTTCCTTTATCATTTCTGTTCCAGATGAGCAGGGACTTTTTTCTACCTAAATGAAGAAATCTTATTTCCCAGAGGGTCAAGCATAATTTTAAAAAAATTAGCTGTAGGGAAAATAATGAAGAACTGTTTTAAATTCAAGGCCACTGTAATGATGTTTTTAACTTTTGTTCTTTATTTATATCAGTCTACATTAAATTCTTAATGAAAGGACAAAAAGAAACATAAATCATTTGTAAGCACTTAAATTTCTCTCATAAAATAACAATAAATTAATGAGAATCTTGTTTATAACTCAACTGCTATTACTAAATATTTTATGTACTACTGCAGCAAAAATAACTTTCATAACAATGTCTCTGGCTAGATCAAAATTAAATCAAATACTCTAATCTCAACCAAACTGGAAATTTCAAAATTTTATCTAAAATCAGTTCACAATTGAATTGGCTAGATGTAGCCATGAGTTCGATGCTAACAGTTTTTTTTCTTGTATTTCTCATTTGTGAAACTCACTTCTGGTTTCATGATTTCTGGCCAACTTTGATATTCAAAAATTTAAATGCAATGTCCATCGCTATCTATTGTCTTCATGGTATATAGAGATGAAGTAAATGCCAAATTTGCTGTCTATAGTACCATTTATTGTTGACTACATTGGGTTACAGCGTTTAAAATTGTCACAGTTCTTTTTTGTGATTTGAGAGTTCTATAGAGCTTAACCTCTATATGCCAGTGGATCAGAATCAATTACTGAGTGCACTACATCCTCATTGGACAAGAAATGGCTAAAAACATTTCTAATTTACATTTTCATCTTAGTTATAGATTTTTGTGCATGCTAAACACAATCCAGGCTCCAGACGCAAGTTTTACAATAATTGCTTCTGATTGGCCAATATATCTCAAAGTAATAACAACACCTACGCACACATGTTTAAACACAAAATACCGCCAAAAATCTTGAAATGTGTTCGCGAGCCACACACGTGACCGGGAATGTAAATAAATACAATGCACAAACACAAATTTACCAGTGAGCTTCGTGATGGATAACCAACTGCCAAACAACTCCACGTCACTCATACTTTTGAAGTTACAAAGTTAAATTTATTTAACACGAAACAACTCCAATACTCTCACTCACCAACCTCTGAAATCACTCCTGAACTTTTACCAATTTTAGAACTCACAATTCCAAACTTCATTCTTCTGAATTACAAGTTCACTATTACAGTAAAAGGTAAATTACTTCTTAAGAACTTTCTGTTTAAAAGACACTTAATATTAACAACTTTAATATCAACATTAACGAATGATTACAAGAAAGACATTCTGAAACCTAAAACATCATACATATTTGCCAACATAACATATACCAAATATTCTGCTTGGACATTGTTTTGAATGTTTTATTAGTTTCTAATTAAATATGTCTTGTTCGTAATATGAACTCTGGTACAAATATTTCCAAATCAAAGGGACACGACTCTGTCCTACCTTTTCTTTGCATGTTTGTACACCAACCTAAATAAATCTAATTGTTACGTTTTAAAACAATTCAGTTGAATTTTGTATTTTATTTTGATGTTAGTGGAAATAGTTAATTGACACGCAACTTATTCTCAACAAATATTACCACATAATTAACCCATCCACTACAGTTCATACTGGGTTGTTGTGTTCCTTCGAGGTTGGTGCAAATTAATTTGTAGCATTCAGCCTTTCTTCTTTCTCTTCTGGAGTTGTATGTCAGGTCAAACTCACAGCCAACTCATACGTGGTTTTCTTCTTTTTATTGGGGCTGACGTTTGATTTTTGGCGGGTTATTGGTTGATTTTTTTATGATGTTCACTGACCCACATAAACCAAGTCCAGGTTCATGTCCATTACCGAGGAAAGGAAAGGAAATATATAGAAAAGAGGGAGAGAGAGTTTTCTTTGTCACTCACTTAGTAAGGATGAAAGTGTATATTTTCGTATAGTGTTATTACTACCTAATCCTAGTACATCTTGATTAGTCTTCTATTCTTCTTGCTCCCTAATGTTTTTCTTGTTCTTCCACACTCAATAACCCCTTGTGGCTTTACTGCCATACATGTAGTAATATGATTTAAAAAAACAAAAAACGTGGAATGTTCTAGTCATCTCAGTGTAATTTAACTTAGTATAAAATGCTTGTGTTAGACATATATCCAAGAAGTCTTTTCTTTGAGCATATCAAATTTTTTAAATATTTTATTGACACTTCTCAAAATTATCAAGAATACAGTTAATCCAGACCAGGAATGTTTAGAAAACTGAGCAAGCCTGTAAGATTTCTCTTTTTGTCTTCATTGATATCCATGTTGTCCTGTAGTGATACAAAAGGCAATTATCTTCCTTTGGCTGAGATGAATTCATGTGGGTCACATGACAGTCACATGACAGTCACTTTTTTTCTTTTTTTTTTTTTAAGCATTATGCCCAGAGCTAGGCGTGAAGCCACTAGGATGCAGGGGGTTGCAGAAGATTTGGAGCGAGAGCAGATTGGAGTGATAGAAGAAAGGATGAGGAGAAGGATAGTGGATAGATCAAAGTAACTGGAGATGTCGATTGACATTACATTTAAATAGTTGGAGATTATCACTCTCAGGGAAACAGTAATTGGGAAGGGTGTTCCACAGGCGAGAGGTGCGAGGTATGAAGCTATTGGAGTAGAAGAGATGGCTACATAGTTTCTACAGTGTAAGGGTGAGAGTGGGATGCCAGCCTCATAGGGCGCTTGAATTCATGGAGTCTGGGAACCAGTGAAAGCATCTCAGCGGAGCAATTACCATGAAAGTATTTGTAGAAAAGACAGAGAGAGGCGATGGTGCGTCTGTGAGAGAGTGACTGTAGACGAGATGCCAGATCAGGGCCAATTATATTACATATCCGTCTCTGGATCTTGTCAAGAGCTCCGAGGTAAACAGAAGGTGCCTCAGACCAAATATGGCAGCAATACTCCATGCAAGGGTGAATGGTTGATTTGTATATTTGAAGTATCGATTCCGGGGAGAAAAATTTCCTGGCGCGGCACAGAGAGCCAACTTTCCTCGCGGTGGACGATGCAATTGACAATGTATTTGTTCCATCTCAGGCAGCAGTCAACGTGAGACCGAGCAGACGCAGAGAATTGCTCTCAAGAAGTTGACTATCAGATATTCTAATGGGGGGGGGGGCAGGGACGGATCTCTATGGTGATTAATAGAGAGTAGTTTAGTTTTTGAGACGTTAAAGTTGACCAGACAGTTCTTGCCCCAGTTAATAACCGATTGGAGGTCCATTTCAAGACGAGCGGCCAGGTTAGTTTTGTCACCGACACTAGATTTGTTTTTGAGGCAGGAGTAAATTGTAGTGTCGTCCGCGTAGATGCCAACTTGGGAATCTATGGCATCAGGAAGGTCGTTGATGAAAATAAGGAATAGAGTGGGGCCAAGAATGGAGCCTTGGGGAACACCTGCGTTCATGGAACTGAAGGAGAATCTGTTGAGAACGACCTTCAATTCACGGTTTGACAGGAATGATTGTATTAGGTCAAACAATTGACCTGTAATACCATAACCTTAGAGCTTGCGAAGAAGGCCGGCATGCCAAACCCTATCAAACGCTTTGGAGATGTCTAGGGCCACGGCACAAGCCTCACCGTTATTTTGAAGGGCTTGGTAGACGGTTTCAGTGATGGCCGTAAGCACATCAGCTGCAGATTGGGCATAGCAGAAACCGTATTGTTTGTCTGAGAGCAGGTTGTGAGAGGTAAGGTGGTTAACCACTTCAGCGTTGATTAGGGCTTCGAAGACTTTGCCTAAGAGGGGTAGGAGACTAATAGGACGGTAATTAGCGGGGTCAGAGGGGTCTCCAGAGTTCTTAAAGACAGGAACAATGGATGAGGACTTCCAACAGTCGGGAAAACAGGATTCCTTGAGGCAGTAATTATATAGTTTAGAGAGGGCGGGCGCTAGCTCTGGCGCGCATTTCTTCAAGACAATGGCTGGTATGCCATCTCCACCACTGGCCTTGTGGGGGTCTAAATTGGAGATAATGCCCAAAACCAATGACGGGGTTATGTGCAACCCACTCAAAAGGGCCTCAGTTCTTAGAGGGAAGTCTGGTATGTGCACACTGGAGGAGTCGAGTGTTGAATTAAATGAAAATTTCCGAGCAAAGCATTCAGCCTTGTCGGTAGAGGAGGTCAGGACCTCGAACTGGTTGAACAAAGGAGGTATGGAGGGTTTTCTATTGTTCAGGATGCTCTTGCAGAGCCGCCAATAATCTTTGGAGCCAAATTTGCGAGATGCAATACGCTCCTTCATCCGACTTAGCTTCATTGAGGACACGCTTACACTCGTTACGGGCGGAGGTAAAGAGACATCTATTGCAGTCCTACATGTCGCTACGAAATAGGTGAAAGAAGTGGTTCCTATGGGCAATGGTGGCTGAGCAAGCAGTGGAGAACCAAGGGGAGGAGTGCGACTTGACCTTAAATTTCCTTGAGGGGATGAAAGCGTCGATTCCAGCTTTAACCCAGGATGAGACCTCAGAGGCACATTCTTGGACTCACTTAGGGGACATCGCAGAGGAAGTCACGGAACGAGTCCCAATCCACTCGTTGATAGTAGAACAAGGTTCTAGTGATAGGAGGTTCTTTGCGGGGTGTGGAGTTGAAGGAAATGTTAACAGATACTACAGCATGATCGGAGTTACCAAGAGGGCAGAGCTGCATGGCGCTACAGGATTCGGGGATGGAGGTAAAACACAGATTGAGAAGGGAGGCCTTACCTACCAGGTTGAGGGCAAAACACGTGGGGAAGTTAACTATCTGCATGAGGGATTGAGAAATTGAGAAATTAGGAGCTTGGATGCCTGCCCGGTCAGTAGTAGCATTCTCAAGCCACTTGGTATGATGGACATTAAAGTCACCAAACACGAATATGTGAGCAAACGGGTGGAGAGAGAGGGCCTTGTCTATGCTGTCAGATATCCTATCGAGTATCCCACAGTCTTGAGAGGATGGAGAGCGATAGAGGAAGAAGAGATAGCTTACGGCATTGAGAGAGATAGTCGGAGACACATGGACGAATGGTCTAGCGATTTGAGAGACAACTCTCTGGCCAGAGGGAGATGGTCCTTGACATAGGCACCAAGACCATGCATGTGAGTTAGAGAGTCTTTCCTGAGGAGAGGAAGGTAGCCGGGGATCGAGAGATTGGAGGAGGGAATAGATGAGACAAGGTTTGTCTCACACAGAGCCAGTATATCCCGGCAGTTTGCAGTGAGGAAAGATTCCATACTGCAGAAATTTGTTCTAATGCCACGGATGTTGGAGAATGAGATGTTGAGGGGTTTAGGTGATTTTTGAGGGGCTGGTTTAGGTTTACTTTTTTGGTTCTTTTGAGTCTTCATGTGGAGTAATTGTTGGAAGATGAGAAGGCCTGAAGTAAGAGAAGCAGATGGTTTTCAACCGCAACATGAGCAGAGAGGAGATGGCACAGCCTGCATCATAATGTGGCCTCAGGGTTACCCACCGAAGGTGACTGCAGGGATACCTTTCCATGCGCATCATGGCACTACAAACACCCCGATATTATACAACTGTTGATCAGAGTGGCCGCTCAAGACGCTACGCAAGAGTTAGGGCTCCTAACAACCAGTCGGAAACAGCAACCAGTGAACTGTCAACTGTGTACCCTCAAAATGAAGAGGCAATGCCACAAACAGCACATGTCATGAGAGAAACACATCAGCACTAGTACAGAGGCCAGAGAGAGAGAGAGAGAGAGAATGAGTTCCGGGAACCCCTTCTTAGACAAGAAACAAGGTGTGAGCCTCTACTCATGTCCAAAAGGGGGAGGAGTGTTGACCGGGTGGTAGGAGGGTCTACCTACTCCTATTACATATAACACATACAACAACGACAAAAAAACAAACAGAGGGATAAGGGCAGGGAAGTAGTTGACATAGTGATCAGGCTGACACTAGTTGTATGTTCAGGGGGATAGATGGAATTTATTGGTATTTTATCCTTACACGATACTAAGTTTTAACTTAGTATAAGTCCCATTGTGCTATTCTAAAGAAAGAAATGAAAAAATATGATTATCCACCTTTTTGTGGATATGGCATAAACGCTAGCTCACCTGTAGCTGCAGGTGATATTGGTAGTCCACATGCATTCTAATGGTCACTAGTGAGTGTTCCAAGTTAGTACATTTTATCTAGCAAAAGACAAGGCCACTGGACCATAAGAATACTGAGGACATACTAATGCCTGGTGAAGAGACATTTTTTCCCTTCTTTCGAGGGGGGGATTTCCAACTACACAAACATATAGTGTTATAAGTTAGGTTAGAATGATTAGACCAAGAATCAATGTTAAATTAGTCGCACAAAGAAAAATAGATAAATAAATACATAAATAAGTACACGAATACGTTGGAATATATATATATATATATATATATATATATATATATATAGAGTGAGAGAGAGAGAGAGATATGCTTTTGGATGTGTCTCTGGTAGAATGAAATTATACTCACAACATGGCAGAAAGTGAATTGTACGCTTGCATTCTGATGGACGCCAGTGAGCGTACAGCCAACCCTATCTCAGTGCCCAAGCATCAGGTTACAGTTAACGCAGTGTTGGGTGGGAGGAAGGTCAGCGACCATTCCTACCCTCCACCAGCAGTGGGCTTGGGGATTTGCTATTAATAAAATTTTAAACCACGAGGAGAAACGAACGGCTTAAAAATTCCACGTTAGATCAATTTTATCTAGCATAAGATGAGGCCACTGGACCATAAAAATACTGAAGACATACTAACGCCTGGTGAAGAGACATTTTTTCCCTTCTTTCGGGGTGGGGGGGTTCCAACTACACAAACAGAGTGTTATAAGTTAGGTTAGAATGGTTAGACCAAGAATCAATGTTAAATTAGTCGCACAAAGAAAAATAGATAAATAAATAAAATAAATACATAAATAAGTACACAAATACGTTGGAATATATATATATATATATATATATATATATATATATATATATATATATAGAGAGAGAGAGAGAGAGAGAGAAAGGCAGAGAGATATGTTTTTGGATGTGTCTCTGGTAGAATGAAATTATACTCACAACATGGCTTAGTGAGGTCACTTCATAGAGTGACTAAAGTGACCAGTCTGTCAGTCAGCTTCCAGGTGTCAAGGCCAAGCAGTTGCATTTTTTTAACATGGGCCTGGGCCCCTTTGCCTGGGTCAGCCAGCTGCCATGTAGGCAGCTTACAGGCCCATGGTGTCATTTTCTTTTTCATGATAGAAACCATTTCTGGCTCGCAGTTTTCATGTTGGGAAAAAACAATGACTCGACATTTCCTATTTGAGAGGAATATGTCCTTGCTAGTGACATAGAAGATAAATCCAGCCTGTTTAAATCCAGAAACACAGAAGAATACTCTGGCAGATCAAACATCAAGAGTCTCTTTTGTGAATTATTGTTGGTTAAGATTTGCTATATTCTGCTGCAAATTAGATCACTCTCTGATTCACTCTACATGTTGGCTGGATGTGAGCACTAAGAAAACAAAACCCAAAATAAAAAAGTTGTCTTCTATGCAGGAGCTCCAAACATTACATCCAATCCACAAAACAAATTCTCAGAAAAATGTAAAATACAATAGCCAATCACAGACAATTCAATATAATGGCAACCAGATTCCTGACTTCCCCTGGCTCTTCACACACAGCATGAAGCTGACAGGCCAGGTGTAAAAACACTGGCAGGCTCTCAATGTCACCACCATGATATTGGTCAACTGATCCGACACATATTTCCACTTGATCATGCTTCACTATCACACTCCAGGCCTCTTCCATTGTCACCACTGTGATTTTAGTCATTTGATTCAACACAAATTTCTACTCGATCAAGTTTCACCCTCACACTCCATTCCTCTTTCGCTGTTACCACCTTGCTTTCAGTCAATCAAACTACCAAAGGCACTTTAACAGGCCTTACTATAGATCAACCATGCCAATGACACCTAACTCATGCTACCAACTGCACATACTTCATGAACTCATATGTTTAAATCCAGACCAGATAAATCCTTTTCACACAACTTCATATGCTGTCATTGAGTAGTATGCATATATTCTGAAAATTGATTAATACACACTTGATAAAATTTTAATCCTTGTTTGTTCTTTCTTTTGCAACTATATGCTGTAGATAACTACTGGTGTCAGAAGTGGGATGAAAGGGAAATGCACTGATCAGGTCTTACTCACACTAAACTCCTTGAATTCATCATGGAAATCAGCATTATTAAAAATAAAATCTGTATACAACAGGTTACTGCTCTGTCTTAGTTAATTTGATTTATACATTGAGCATTTTGGATCATTGCATAGGTAGGTATCTGCCTATTGGTCCATTTTTTTCTTTTCTGTTTATATATATATTATCGTGAACAGCCACTCCCTTCATACTAATGTGGGTGTGCCCCAAGGATCCATCCTTTGTTTTTAATTTTCATTAATGACCTTCCCAATAACAGGAGCTCTCAACTTGGTACCTACACTGATGACACAACCATTTACTCCTGTCTCGACAATAAGGCTGGTCAGTTTAATAAATTCAAAAAGTTTGTTGTTTTAACTGGTGCAGAAGACGGTTTGTTAATTTTAATACCTTCAAAACTAAACTTCCTTACATTAATCATCTGAGAGACCACTCTCTGCCTTCTATCAGCACAGCTGATATTAACCTCCAGGAAAGTGACTTGTTGCACCTTCTTGAACTAACATTCTCAGCTGACATGAAGTGGAAAGCTGCTAAGAAAGTTGGTTTGCTGTGTTGAGTGAGACAATTTTTCTCTCCAGAATCTACAATTTGTCCATGCTTTGAATATTTCTTTCCCATATGGTCCCATGATCCTGCTGTTTACCTGAAGCTCCTTGGTAAGATCTGAAGAAGAATCAACAATATTATTGGTCCTGATCTGGCAGCTTAGCTTCATTCAGTTTCTCACTGCTGTAATGTTGCCTCCCAGTGTCTTTTCTATAAATAATTTGATGGCAATTGTTTGGATGAGCTCTTCACTATGGTACCTAGACATTTTTAATTTAAGCACAGTACTAAACTGGCATCAAGATCTCATCAATTTACAGTAGAGCTGGCAAGTATTTCTTAGTTCAGGAAAAAAGCAAAACTAACATATATGATGGTTCAATCATGCTGTTGTGGAGATGAGCACACCTCTCCAGAATATGACTTGTAAGCATCCAAATAGCATATATACTGTCACCGAGAATCATCAACAGAGAGCTAGCCTTGTATCCTTACTACAGAATTCAGTAAAACTATGTTGACTCCAAGTGACATTATATTTCATGATTGTGTTATCTTCTTTCAATGGAATGAAGATATAACAGTAGTGACAAGGATTTGCCTTCACACAAAAAAGAAAAAAATTTCTCTCGCTTAGCATAAATAGCTGGTGAAGAAAATTCAAAATTCATGGTAAAGAATTTTGTGAAGTTCGTGAGTATTCATAGAGGTAGTGGAAATTGATAAATTCTATAGATATATGACATACTGCTATTAAGAATAAAAACTTTTTCTTCCTTGTTAAAGACAACTTGTAAGAAGCTAATACACTATGGAAGAATTGATGATAATTATTTAGCAACTATTACAACAAATTCAGTAGGAGTGAATTGAATATTGAGAACAGTTGAAGGCAATCCTGGAAAAGCAAGGAACAGGCAATGTGTCAATCTCATTTTCACCAGACTCAGTCGCTAACACAATTAGTGAACTTAATTACGTCCCAGAAGAAAACATTACATTTTTATCATACTTCAGAAGGTACAAGGTCATTTTCAGAGAAGAATGTCAAGGATGGTCGGATGAAAAGAAAGTATGTCTTCTATTATGAAAATTGTGCCCCACTGAACATGAAAAATCTGAATTTCATTTTGCTGAATATACCAGAAAAAGTGTCATTTAATGAAACAGTGTTGATATTATCAAAAATTTTTGTTGAAAAGAATTTACTTTTGTATACATGTTGGCAGTGCATGATCTTTACTGAGTATGAAAATAAAGATATTGTTATATATGCCAGTAAAGTCAACTGTGAGTTTGAGAAATTTAAACTGGACAAACTATCCCCAAACAGATATAAATGTCTAATCTTCATTAAAGGTCCAACATCAAGCAGAAATACGTCCTTGAATCCTTACAAAATTTGAACAGGATTCAAAGTTAACAATCCAGTCTGTTGTGGAAGAGTGCCAAAAAATAATCAGTTTAAGGAACAATACAGCTAAAATCGAACAAAATGATACAAGTAGTTTAAAAAAATTAGTATCAAAAGAAAAAATCTGAAATAAAGATACTGCCAAACTTAATTCCTGCTATGGGTGCAGTGTGCTTTATTTCAGAAAGAGCTGTCCATTTAAAACCAAAAATGTTTTAATTCTGGAAAAACAGGCCACAAATGAAGTTAATGCAAGTCAAAAGGCAAAAAAATGCACAAATTAACTTCCTGGAAGTAATGCTACCAGCTAAAACACTGGAAAGTTCAAATAATAGAAAATTTGTGACAGTAAAAATGAATAATGCTACAGTGAGATTTCAATTGGACACTTGTAGTAATATTACAATTACTGATGAATAAACTGAGGAACAGAATTGGCAAGCCTAACTTGAAAAAAAACAACAAAGTTGCAAGATGAATATCAGGCAAGAAATTAATTTTTCTTGGGGAAGTTATGTGTATCATTGCTCTTGCAGGTAAAACTAAAAAAAAAGCAGATGTTTATGATTTAAAAAATTCCAACTGTAATTTACTAGGCATTGATTGGCTAGAATTATTTGAACTATGGAATTGGCCAATTAGTTCATTCTGTGGAAAAATTAATTGTTCATCAGAGAAAAAGATTAATGCTAAAGAAACACTGAGTAAACTAAAAAATAAATTCACAAATATTTTCTCATAGGAGTTGCGAAAATGTACAAAGTCAAAGGCATTTTTCAAATGAAAAGAAAATGTGATACCAGTTTTTAAGCCTAAAAGTAAGATGCTCTTTGCTGTGTTGGAGTCTGTTAACACTGAACTTGATAGGTTAGAAAACTATGGAGTTATTGAAAAACAGATCATTCAGAATAAGCCATGTCAGTGGTTTATATTAGAAAGAAAAATAATAAGATTTGTTTATGTGCAGATTTCTCAACTGGGTTGAATGACTGCCTCCTACCACATGTATATTCCCTACCACCTCCAGTGGATGTATTTGCCAAATTAAATGGTAGTAAATTTTTTTTTAAAAATTGACCTGTCTGAAGCATATCTTCAAATTGAAGTGGATGAGGAATGCCAGAAGTATTTGACTATTAATACATATAAAGGACTCTACAAGTTTAGAAGATTACCCCTCTGGGTAAAAGTAGTCCCTAGTATTTTCCAGCAAATAATGGATACAATGTTGGCTGGACTAGACAGTGCCATCACTTACATAGATGATATACTTATTAAGAACATTATGAAAATACAGCATGTAAAACTGACTCTGCAAGTATTTCAGAGACTGCATGATTACAGTTTCAAACTCAGTAAACAGAAATATCAGTTTTTATAGATAAGATTAAATATTTATGTCAGATAATTGATGTAAAAGGAAGAAAACCAGATCCCACTAGAGCAAGTGCCATTAAAGACATGTTTTCCTCGACAAATTTGGTGACCATACAATAATTTCTCAGATTAGCAATTTATTATAATATTTATGTGTCAGATATGTACAAATTGCAAGCACTTATTGAATATTTTTTTTAAGAATGGAACAAAGTGGAATTGGTTGGTGGAATGTCAAAAACCCTACTAACTTCAAAGTTATTGCTGACACATTATGACCTGCAGTGACAGATAATATTAGTGTTGGACATGAGCAAATACAGCATAGGTGTGGAAATAGGCTATAAATTCAAAGATGGTACAGTGAAAGCAGTCACCCACACTTCAAGAATTTTGACAAATAAAGAAAAATGCTACAGTCAAATTGAACGGGAAGCGCTTGCTATAATTTTTGCTGTAAAGAAATTTCACATGATAATATTAAGAAGAAAATTCATACTGCAAATTGATCATCATTCATTATTGAATATATTCAGTTCTAAGAAAGGGACTCCCATGCATACTGCAAATAGACTACAATGTTGGTCTATGATTTAATTGAACTATTATTTCAAGATGGAATTTCTATCATCAAAGAAATTGGGATATAAAAATGACTTGTCCAGATTAATATTTAAGTGTAAAGAAGATTTTTAATTTACTGTGACTGCTTTACTGGAATCAGAAAGCAAAATTAAAAGCCTAATGTGTAACATTATTAAAGAATTGCCTGTAATGATAGATGATATCAAAATTCATTCTAAAAAGGGTATATTTATTCAAGAAACTATGAATAACATTAAGTTGAAATGGAGTAAAACTAAAATTAAACCTGGTAACAATAATACAGTATTTTCTATTTGTGATGAAGTACTTTTGTACATGGACAGATTAGTGATTCTATTATCACTACAAAAAAGGATTTTGAAACAATTCCATGTGTGTAGGGATTTTCTCTGATCGCTTGTGTGTTTGTGCTCAGCAGTGTGAGTGGAATGAACAAAAACCCCAAAAGCAAATGAATAAGACTGTTTAAACAGCTTTTATTTGGTTGAAAAAGGAGTGCAAAATAGTTGTAATTTGCAAGAAAAAATGGGGTTTTTCCAGTTAACACTGTTCTAGAGTAGCAATTGTTCTTGTTGAGAGAGATTTCTCTGGATGTTTGCACAGGAGGAACAAGGAACCCAAGTGCAAAGCTGCTAGGACAGGCTTCAACTTTTTCAGCAAGATTTGAGTGTAGTTTCCTTTGGTGTGTGTTTTGATGGGAGATTTCTCCACCAGTTCCTGCAGGAGTGTTGTGGTAGGATCCACCTAATTTGCATAGTGGAGTACCGACCATATAAATATGGTTGGTACCGGGAAGAGATTCAACCAGAGACTCTGCCTGACTGCGACTCAGTCAACACATTCTCCAGGAACGGTCTTCCCAGGAATATACAAAAGACTATATGTAAATATTGTGTACACTTTCTTGTTTCAATACATTTTGTTCTAAGTACATTTTGTGTTGCGTTATTATTCCATGCATTAGTCAAGTTTCAACAAGGAGGAACAAGAAATCTAACAGCAAGTTGCCAAGACAGGCCTTGTCTTTTGCAGCAAGGGTTGCGTGTAGCTCTTTGATAGTGTCTCGAAGGGAGAGACTGCTGAAATGGAAAATGAAAAAGAGACATCAGGCTGTGGATATAGAGGCAACTGAAACTGAATGAAAAAGAGGCCAAATAGGGCTCAGTCAGGGCTTTTATAACCTCGGGGACTTCCAGTTGTACCCTACTGATTATTTCTGTTGCTGCTGCTCAAGTGAAGTAAGGAAGCCCCCAAATGCCACAATAGCCAACAAGTGAGATAGTTTTTATATGTAGGATGTCTGGGAATAGTGAGGATGAAGTCCTTGATGAAAAGCTATATTTACAAAATTGGATAAAGATATTCAAAATACAGTTAGAAAATGTAATGGTTGTAATTATAGTTGTAATCAGCAGCAAAATCACAACCGATAAATTATCAATTATGTTTGAGCATTGATAAACTGTAGGAAAGACTACACATGGACTTTGCTGGACCACTAAACAGTTCATACTATTTAATTGTTGTTGATAGTTTCACGAAATGGCCTGAGATATTAAAGTGTAAATGATCTACTACCACAGTAATGATTAAATTCTTACATGAACTTTTTGCAAAGTTTGGACTACCTGATAGTGTGGTATCCAATAATGGAACTCAATTTACTTTTAGTGAGTTTTAAAATTTTTGCAAAATCTACACAGTTGAACATTTGACAATGCTGATTTATCATCTGAAGTTGATTGGTCAAAGCTGAGTGGTTTCTTGACATCTTATTAGGGCATTAAGAAAAGCTAAAAGCTTAGAAGCTGAAGAAACAGCCCTACAAGAATTTTTGAACATATATGTTTGCTAGGATCCATTTTTGACAAATTATTGTCAGGGATTAAAAAAAATGTCGACAATTTCAACCTACCAGATCATTTAAGATTGGCGATAAAGTCTTCTTTAAAAGGAAAATTGGCAAGAAGGAAAAATTATTTGACACCTTGGTAGTACATTGTTGAAGGTGAACGATTTCAACATAGAAGACATATAACTCAATTGAGGTCTAGATATGTTCAGAATAAGCAACCAGTACAATTTAATTCACTGATGGATATACTTTACAGTACCTTTGAAGTACCTATTACTAAAACTAATATACAATGCCACGGTAAGCAAAAACATAATTTGGCTGAAACGTTGGAAGTGGACTTATGTCTGAAAAAGTATTGATGAAAGAAAGTGCATATCTAAAAAGGGGGGGTGTTGTGGAGATTAACACACCTCTCCAGAATGTGACTTGTACTCGTCCAAATAGCATATATACTGATTCTGAGAATTATCAGCAGAGAGCTAGCTGGAAATGAGCCTTATATCTTTACTACAGAATTCAGTAAGATTATGTAAACTACAAGAGATATTATATTTCATGATTGTGTTATCTTCATTCAATGGAATGAAGACATAACACATGTTAAAATAAGCTATCCAGTGAAAATGCTTCACAGCTTTTGTAGATTATGTCATAAAAGCATGTTTATAAAATATAATTTTATTTGTGTACTTTCCATTGTCTTGCAATTCTAAGAATAACTTTTCTAAATAAATTAAATCTTAACACCCCTAAAATAAAAAAAATGGAATTTTCCTTAGCCCCAACATCTCAAAATATCAAATTTGTCTGGACTTATAAATTAAGTGCATCAATTTCAAAAAGTTATTCTTAGCATTGCTTGAAAATGTAATGAAACTTTGTATTTTAAATTTAAATTATATGATTGAATTTAAATTGAAGTTTCAGTTTTGAAACATGGGAATTTCAGTGTTTTGAGGATTATATATTTTTAAAAATAACAATTATATTATGCTCTACTGTTGTATTGAGTACTGTTTTTTAAAAATAAAAATAAATGCTAAGAAGTCTGAATTATAAATCTCATTGTTTTTTCCTATTACTTTGATATATATATATATTCAGTTGTATGGTATTAGTTTGTGACCATGGGTTTCATGCTTTTTGCAATCATCTGACAAACTTGTCTGATGATTGCAAAAAGGTTAAAAAAAAAGGTTGGGGGTCAAGGAAAATTCCATCTTTTTTATTTTAGGGGTGTTAAGATTAAAACAAAGTTATTCTTAGCATTGCAAGACAATGGAAAGTACACAAATAAAATTATATTTTATAAACAGACTTTTATGTCATAATCTACAGAAGCTGTGAATACTAATATCCATACAACTGAATATGTTAGCCCTAATACTGATATTGAGCACTTTCCACTAAGTACTCTGCATATAAAATATACATAAAAATTATATATATATATAATATATATATATTTATATATAATGTATATATTCAATTATTTAATTAAATGCTTTGTTTATTATAAACAGAGCATTTACTTAAATATTTGTGTCTGTATAAATAACTTATAGCAATGTAATATATTTTAAAAATAATGCATAAATGTTTCAATAATTATACCTTATGTTGTTTTTAATAACACTGTTTAATATCAGAGATAGATCCACTGTACATTCAAATGTAGCCTGACAATTAAAATCACTGTTAAAAATGTTTCAAATTCCAGTTTTAGCAAACTTCCTGGTATAACTGTCAGTTTCACAATAACTCAATCTTCAAGCAGCAAAATTTGAAGAAACTGTGCACTAATTAAATTGTTGTTGCTAAGTATCACTCACAGTAATAATTTCTCATGGCTTAAAAATACACCTCACTTACTCTTTAACTCACCAACAGAATTTTATGATGTTGGACAGCTTTGCTTATTCCTTTTGCTATGTCAAACAAAATCCCATTATCACTTCCAAAAATGCTTGTTATATCTGACACTTCATAGATGCCAGCAATAGTAGTAATGCCTTTCAATAATATCCACACTAGTAATACTTGTTCAAGTAGTAATCACCAAATAGTATAATGATCAGAAAAGAATTGTAACCCATATAGTAGTAGAGTAGAAAGAGTGAACATATAGCAATAGTGGATGGACAAGATGAGTGAACAGTGATTGTATAGTCATCACACTACTTCCTATTTATTCACCTCCTTTATGATCATGTGATCTACTTAATAATGGAATCGCATGTGTTACTCACTGGTGACCTAGTTTCAAACCACAGTGTTGGTAACGACACTAACTCTTATACAACACAGAGTAAGTTCAAAATTTTCTTTATTTTTATAGAGACTCTTAAGAACATTCCTTGAATTTACATTTCTTTCAGGAAATATCATTGAACTTTCTCTACACAAAAATTTCATGATAGAATAAAAATTTATATCTCATTTCCTTCCACTCTCTTGTTTGTCTATTTTCTCAATTAATTCAACACTTTTAGTTTTTGTTCATCAATACATGGCACCTTCTCAACTTCAAATGATGACTCTAAAACTAATGACAACAGGTCTATAGTGTACATATCCAAACAAGTTTGATTTAAAAGAACCATTGTTATTTTTGTTCAAATGCTTTTGACATTCACAATCACTATCAAGTACCAATGTGGTATCTGTGTTGTAGTTAGAATTCTTTTGTCTGCATCCTGGTATTCTTTAGGAGGCTGGACATTGAAATGGCCAAGTGTGACATTATGTGTAACAGATAGAGGGAATGAGGCTGTACAAAAAGAATGAGATTTAATTTTTTATTTTATTTTATTTATTAATTTATTTATTTTTAATTTTTTAATTTATTTTTTATTTATAATACTAATATAATATGTGTGCGCATTAATTATATCATATGCTGTTTTTGGCTAGTCCTCATCGCCAAAATGTTGTAACCTGGGGAAGGTTACTGAATAGAATAATAACACAAAGGTTGGTAATGAATGATAATACTTAGGACAAGAACAACACATATAAGATTTGCCAGCAGTGCATAGAACAAGTAGTCAACAGCTAGAAGTGAGACAAGTGAATTCTACAATTAATCTTCAACTGCAGAACAACATACAGTATTTACTACTGTATTTATGTGAATGGGGACCCATTATTGTCCATAATTATGCTACAATATATGCACTTCAAGATAACATCTGATGTGGTGAATGATATTTTATTTAATGTGAGATGTTTATTTTGTATAATAATAGATACTATAGTTTTGAGTCTTTCCTTTTATTGTTTCCTGTAGAGTATCTAGTGTTATCTACTAATATTTGTTTTATGTTGATAGTTGAATTTTGGTTGTTCATGATCATTCATTTTATGTATATATATATACATTTGTAGATTTTGGATTTCTCATTTATTAATCTGGTATATTTGACTGGTATATTTAATTTTGACGTTCATTTATGCAGCCTATATAAAAACACACCAAAAGCCATTCAGGAGACTTACAGCAAGCACATAGTGTTTATCTGAGTTAAAACTGTTGAGTAGTCTCTTCTTGTCTATAGATAAAAGGAAGTCTGTTTGGAGTGATCTCCTCTTTGTTTGTTGTTGTTGTTGTAGTTTCCTTTGACAAGATGACGGTTTAACTGAGACTGGGTGTCTGTGGAAGGAGTAAATCATCAATGGTAGCAGAGAAAGTTTTCTCCATTGATCAACATGATCCCAATTGACACAAAGAGGATCTTCATTCTCTGCTTCTGGTTTTATATTTAGCCAATGGCTATATTTTCCTGTTGACTTTAGTTGTGTGCTCATAACCATTCCTTTCTTCCACTCATCACTCCCTCTCAATTTATATTCTACAACTTCATTTCTACTTGGTTTTATACTGTTATCTTTCACTTCCTTTCTATTGCTATTAGAATTGTTATTATATTGCCGTTCATCTTCCTCCTCCAACACTTCATTCATCTCATCTGAAGAAAGTATTTTCTGATATTTTATCAACAGAATGTAAAACTATCCCTGCTATCAAAAAAGAAGTTGAAACAGTAAATTTAAATAGATACAGAAGTATTAAGGAACAAAGGCATAACAGGATATATAAAGTAAATCCTAAGGCCAGACAAGGTAAGATAATGCTTTGTTTTAAATGTAATTCAACTAAGCATTTTCCCGAGATTGTACAAGTTTCAATTCTAGAAATAATATCAACACTGTGGTGGAAAAGTTTTGCTCGAAATACCAACTACATCCACCACAGAAAAAGAAACCTAATTGAGTTACTTCTATCCTTAAATTTACATGCATACACTCATATATATATATATATATATATATATATATATATATATATATATATATATACATATTATGCACACCCTCACATATCCATATATACATGGACATTTGTTTTCTCAAACTTTATTGCAATAGACCTTTTATGAATTCACTTTAACCTTCTAAGAGCACCTTTTCTATTGCCATTGTTGTTATTAAATTATATTAAAATTGTTAAATGCTGTTTATTTCCTCATTTTGATACTACAGCAAAGCTTTGTTGAACATTTCTTTCTCTCGTTTTACTTTGACTGCAACATCAACTTCCTCTTACTCTAAAGGGGATTAGCAATAAATGACTTACTATCAAAAAATGGCCAGCAACAATCAGCAGCCACTGCCAAAACAACAATTTATAAGATCAGTTGAATTTATGTGATGTGAGTATAGGGCAATTTTTGTTAGATCTTTTTGGAATGGCTATATTACTGGATTTATTAATGTTTTTCTGGGTGTCATCTTCTATTTTCTTGTGTTTTGCTTTGTTTTTGTTTTTTTTAAAATGCTGCAAAATAAGTTTTTATCAAAATATAACACTACTTTATACAATACAGTATAACAATGGCAATTTTGCTAAAAACTTGAGTGAAACTTTTCATTTATAAATAAGTTTAGGAACAATCTTTTTAAAACATTGGTCACACCAATGCAATTTTACATAGTCCAATAAATAGTGGAAATCTCTTTTTACTTTTTTCTTTAATATAATTGTTAGTTTGTGTTATGTGAATTTGGCTGTTATCTTTTGATTAACATGTTATCAGCTATGCCATCTAGTAAACAGCTGTTAGAGAAAGGACAGATTATTGTGCTGAAGGAAAAAAGGTTTGAGTCACTGAGAAATAGTGTCTCAATTAAGGACTTAAAAACTGTCATTATCAAGTTTTTAACAAGTCCAGCTTATTGTGGAGTGAGAGGAAGATCCACAAGAAAGAAGAAATTAATGACAAGATGTTTGAGCTGTTAGAATAGAAACCAGAAACTCTGTTACATCATGTGCAAAGATTCAGCATTCTCTAAATATTGATGTCCTACACTGGACTGTGTGGAGGAAGCTGAAGAATTAACCAAATGTAAGAATCTCAAATCTTTATAAGTAACAACACTTGAATAAGACAAAAGAATACATGATGTGGAAGAAGAAATGAAAGTCAGTGTTATGGTCAGATGCAAAGAAGTTTCAATTTGGATGTTCCTGATGGACTTGCACCCTGTTGGCATGATTTATACAATTTGTTCTATATCCTCAAGATGATGGAAGTGTAATGGTTTGGGCAGTTTTTGGACCACTTGGAAAAACCCCAATAGCCTTCATCAATGACTTGGCTTAATGCTATCTGATATCAAAATCTTTTATATAGTATTTTGCTTCCTTATGTAAAAAAAATTGTTGATGCTCACTGAAATATGAAAAGGATCCAATTCATAGGGCACAAAGCACAACACTGTTGTTTCAGAAGGTATAAAATTGACATTATGAATTGGCCAGCATGTTCATGCTCCAGGCTTCAATCTGTAAGGATATCCTTACCAATGGTAATAACAGCAGATAAAAGAAATAAAAAATATATAGGAGTAAGTGAAGGATTCTGGAAACAGAAAAACTATGCACACAAAAACTATTTTAACAGCAGTAAATGAACATCACAATACTATATGTGAAATTAAAAACTAAAATACACCAAAGATATCATAGAAAATAAGGTATACACATCTTGATGTTAATACCACTAAATCAAAGAATTGAAAATTCTATACAAGATGACCCAACAAATCCATTCTATGGACTTGTAGGGACTTACATGTATGTATTTTTCAGGTAATTTATCATTCAAGGTGTTACAAGTTACTAAAAATAAAGATTTCTTACTGGTCTTACAACTTTGCAACAGCTTTTTTTGATCATTTTAAAAAATAACTATGAAAAAGTATTTTATAAAACAGATACTTGCAGAACAATTGTTAACATATGTTTGCAAAAATCCATAATATATCACCAAATTAGCTAAATTCAACCTTCATGAGCTGAAAGTCCAGGGTTGTTATATCTAAAATCAATCAGCTAAGTGACAAATCTTATATTTGTATCAATCCTATATATATATATATATATATATATATATATATATATATTTAAAAATTATAACATAAGCATGTTATAACATAACAACAAAAATAGCCATTTTGTTTCAACACGTCTGGTGTCTTGTCAAGTGGTGGTGTTACTTACAACACCATCACTTGATAAGACACCAGAGGTGTTGAAACAAAATGGTTATTTTTGTAGTGATGTTATAACAGGCTTATGTTATCATTTTTAAATAAATAATATTCACTCTTCTTTGTAATGAGCACTTTTTCTAAAAATAGTGGTTTTGGTTATCGGAATTTTATTCCATCTTTACCAACCCAGTATTCATATATATATATATATATATATATGAAATATAGTTTTAAGGCATGCTATAATTATATATATTATGACAAAATATTTATGTATATCATGATAAAACATAGTTTTAAGGCATGCTATATTTACAGGATGCAGACATTATTTCTTTTATTTATTCATTTGTAGGAGTGCTACTTATTTTGTTTAAGGTATATTACATTATTCTGAATTTTATATAATGCATTTTTCTCAATGTTGTTTTACAAAATATCAGTTTTTAGTTTTTGATTTTTAAGTAATGTAGTAAAAATGTTTTCATTTTCAGATAGGTTCTGATCTTTTATTTAGTAATTTGTGTTGGTCTGGGAAGGTGATTATAGATGACAAATTTTACTGTTTTTAAAGCTATTATTGCATTCTGGTACTGTGTTCCTTATTTTCTATGATATCTTTGGTGTATTTTAGTTTTTAATTTCATATATAGTATTGTGATGTTCATTTACTGCTGTTAAAATAGTTTTTGTGTGCATAGTTTTTCTGTTTCCAGAATCCTTCACTTACTCCTATATATTTTTTATTTCTTTTATCTGCTGTTATTACCATTGGTAATTGTAATTTAAAGAACATTTGTACTTTGCTCTACAGATACAGATTGGTTTGGTTGGTGTGGATGATTTGTTGGTTATTTTCATTTTGTGCTTTTTTATTATCGGTATCAAGTTCTCAGTACAACTATAGCTGATTTTTAATGTGTCTCTGTTGAATAACAGGCTTGGCTAACCATAATGCCACATAATGACTAACATATATAGTCAAACCGCTATCTACCCACAATTTACAAGAACCATTAAGAAAAATTCTGGTTGAAAATACAAAAATTCTATATAAATCACATTACTGGAAACATCTTGCTATAAGAGAAGCCTTGTATATTAAACATCTGCCTCTTGCTATAAACCTCACCTTATTTAATAGTGAGAATGGAGTGTGTCTTTTAAAAAATAAAAAGACACTCACTCAAATTCTAGTTATGCTCAACATGTGAAGGCTTGGAATAAACACTACTACTAGTATTCAAAACAATACAAAAATAAAATACATCTTTAACAGTCAAAACATGAAGAGAAACTAACAACATTTAAAATGAAACCCCCAAATATTCAGATTTTGATTTTGAAAGAGTTCTTGGGTAGGATAAGAACTTTTCAGCACCTGTTACAATAAAAACATTGCTCAAATTTCTTGTGGATGAAAGGTAACAAGTTTGCTTTTTTGTACGGGAATAAAAATATGCAGTGCTACTAATGAAATTCCATTATCAGAGAACTTTAAAAAATAATAATAATAATAATAATAATTTATAGTATTATTATTGTTATTATTATTACTACTACTACTACTACTATTGATGATGAGATGTGCCTAACTAATTTATTTACTTATTGCATATCTTCTGATAATTTTTCCTTTAACATTTAGTAATAATTAAAAAAAATTGTGCTTATCTATTTTGATATATATCTTTGTACATTTTTGTTTATCTTTATTGTAGCAATTATAATGTAGTCAAACTAATTTGTAGCTTATTTTTGGCTTATCCAGACAAAGTCTAACACATATGTTCAGGTTTCCAGTTTTGAACCTACTCTTGTCTCTTAAATAAAAAGGAGGATATACTTATTAATATTTAAAAAATTAAGAGATCCTCACCACTGCACATTATTTGAACCCAGACTCTTAACTGAAATTCCATGACAGTAAACAATGTAAGTTATAAAAAATGAATGCATATGACATTTATTGCACACACAGTTCCCACCCATTTTTTTAATTATTTTTCTATCTTTATAAAGTCCCCATTTATTAAGATTTTGGAAATTGATGAAAACCCCACCCTCTTATTTGATAGCACTACCAGTTATTCAAGAGGAAAACATATATACACATATATGCTTACACTACCACATCTGTTACTGAAAATTAAGAGAGATACATGCCTGCACACAGTGATGTGCAGAGATTTGGTGATGTTTGGTGATGCTCGGTGCAAACTCCTTGATTGTATGCCCCTAAGACTCAAGTAGGGGATCCTGTAGGGCTTAGTACTGAGAAATGTGAGAAAGGAAGACATTTTAAATATGTAAAAACAGATGAAATGTGAAAGCAACACTTTATTCAAATTAAATATAAACTAAACTTTTATTTCCCTCTTTGATTGGATGCCCTCCCAATATGGATACCAGTGCTGTTGCATCCTTTGCCCCCACCCCTTCTGCATGCTACTGCATGCACATATCAGGGAGAGAGGGCAATTCAGCATGGTATAATGGTTAGCAAGCTTGTCTTGCTAGAGCAATTACTACTGAGTAGTGGATTTCTCACTGCATGTCCCATATTTTCAGCCCTGTGCCACAAGAATGTTTCCTCAATCACTACAATCTTACCCTGTCCAAGTCTAGGGTTAACCATTATCTTCCCCTCCTATCTGTATAATCTGTCTCCCATTGTAACCCTCTATCTCAAGTGGCCCCCAGTTGAACTTTACTGTAATAAAAAAAAATCTGGTGTGGTGCTTTTACTATGTATTTAGAGATTCTTGATAAAATCCAAAGAAGAATCTGCCTTGTTATCAGTCTTGACCTGGCATTTTGGCTTCAGTCACTTTCCCAATTCTGTAATGTAATCCTTGTACTTTTTTGTTTTCATAAATGACTTTCCAGTTGGCATTAGTTCTCAATTTGCTATCTATGTTGATGATACAACCATTTATTCCTGTCCTAATAGTAAGTCTGTGTGGTTCAATAAGGCCAAATTGGCTGCTGATCTAAAAAGGATCTACATTCTGTTGTTAACTGGGGCAAGGAATAACTTCCAAAACAAAACTACTCTCTTTTAAAGATCTGAGATAACCCTTTTTAGCTTCCATCAGCATGACTGATACTAACCTCCCAGGGAATGATTCATTGCTCCTTCTCAGACTAATGCTTTCACCAACATGAAATAGAAAGATTATATTGAATCAATTGTTAGATCTGCTGCTAGGAAAGTTGGCTCCCTGTGTTGTGCTAGACAATTTTTCTCATCAAAATCTATCTTACCTATTTATAAGTCTACCAAACATCCTTGCTTTGAATACTGCTGCCACATCTGGACTGGTGTTCCTGTTCCTGCTATATACAGGGTGCAGTATAAATTTCAAATGAATTCTACTTTTAAATTTTTGGTCATTAAATTGTTGTTTATGGTTTGATGCTCACCCAACAACATATAGTATTTGTTTTTTCAAAGTGTTTTAATATTTACTGGCAACAATGTCTATAGAAATTAAAAGAAAGTATATAATTGAGCAACATGACTGACTCCACATGAGATTTTTAAAGCTGTAAAACAACTTGGAATCAGTAGAATGTTTTTCAAAAGGACAATCATTTGATACAATGAGACTGCCTCCATCAAAGATAGATCAAGAACAGGACGTCCTCACACCTCCAGAATGTCAAAACTCGTTAAACATGTGCATGAAAAAAATCAAGCTTAATCCAAGAAGGTGAATGAAAAAATTGGTTACAGAGGCCTGAACATCAGAGAGAACCATGCAGAGCTATGTCAAAATGATTTAGGGATGTTGTCCTACAAGATAACGAAGAGAGAGCTTCTTTCAGCAACCACAATGTAAAAGAGACTTCAAAGAAGTAAAGAGTTGCTGAAATGGATTTGTGATGGCAAGCTGCAAAACATCATCTTCACTGATGAGAACTGTTCACTGTTAAAAAGACTTTTAATGATCAAACTGATTATGTTTTTCAACACATTGTCAATCAGTTCCTGCCACTTCAGGAAAATGCCTTAGAACCCAGAAACCAGCATCAGTTATGGTTTGGGCAGCCATTTCAGAAAAAGGAGAGTCTCCTTTTGTTTACATGCCTCAAGAAAGTGTACATATAGGATGTCTTGGAAGGTGCACTGAAGCTGTGGTGCAATACCACATGGTGATGAACATTTGGACACTTCAACAAGATGGAGCCATGAGCCATACTACTTGTGGCAAAGAGATAATTGTCCTGGCTTCATCACCAAGGAGGAATAGCCTCCCTCACTGCCAGATATCAACACTCTTGGCTATTGTTTGTGGGCAGTTTTTAAGAGTGTTCTTCACACCACAATATTGAAGCTCTAAAGGCAAAATTGAAGGGAGTATGGGACAAAATACTCATGGAAATGTGCTGCAATCAATGTCTTTCCTGAAAGACTTCAATTTGCTGAAGGCTAAAGGAAATATTGAATTATGCTACTGCTGTATGTCTTGAGGTCCTTGACAAAATCTAGAAACAAATATGCAATATGATTGGTCCTGATCTGGCATCTAGTCTACAATTGCCATCCCACAGATGTGCTGTGATTTCCCACTGTCTCTTCTACAAGTATTTTCACAGCAACTGTTCCAACAATCTATTTTTGCTGGTTCCCAGACTGCATGAATTTAATCTTGCTACCATGCTGGCATCTCGGTCCTATCCTTTCACTGTCAAAACGGTTAAATGTAACCGTCTCTTCTACTGAAACAGCTTCTTTGCACTTCCCATCTGTGGAACTCCTTTTCCCTTACTTGCTTCACTGATGAGTATAATCTTTAAATATTCAAGTGTAATGTCAATCAACATCTGACACCATGAGCTTGTTCCCTGTCTTTCTCTGTATCCTTTTTTCAAACATGCCTCTTTACTCTTGTTCTCTGTAACCCCTAGTGACACTCCTGCCTTGCTTGCGGTGAATTGCTTTAAAAAAATATTTAGCAGATTAATACTTACTTTGTGTTAAAATTGTATGCAGATATAATAAATTTAGTTATGAGCTTTTCCTTTTGTAACAGTATTTATGCCACACCATGTATTTAAAGATTCTTAATAAAATACAAAGAAGAATATGCAATGTTATTGGTCCTGACCTGGCATCTGTGTGGTCATTCACATCATAGCAGTAGAAATAGCCTTGTGTTCATAGGAAATAAAAACATACTTCACGGGAATAATACCTGCTCAGAGATAACACTAAAAGCATGTTAAATTGTAAATTAAAATCATGCAATTTATTTAATTTTTGTGTACTGGTGTGTGTATTTTTGGTTACAAGTGTTTTAAGGATGCATGTGATAAAAGGATTAAGTCATTTTGTATTATTAAATGCAATGTCCCGGATAGAGAAGTTGAATGTCTTAATTGTCCAAAGGCTGATAGCGAAGAGACTGAGTTTAATGTCTTTTGGCAGGATGTCTGTTTTTCCAGCAGGAACAGTTTTTGTTGCATACTAGGAGAATTTTTATTATTTTTCTTTTTTTATTTATTTTATACAAAGTTTTAATGTTATTTGTTTCATTTAATTTTATTTATAATATTCATTATTATTATTATTTTATATTTTTATTTATTTATAATAATAAATACATCACATCCAAATTATTGGAACTAATCAGTAGTGATGGATGCCTATTCAAAATAGAAATAGTCATTGCTTTTAGAGAAATTAACTTTCCTCCCAGAATGTGTAGTGGTTTTAGATAATGGTTGTTTTTGTTAAGGTGGTTGTTGTTGAGTGTTCAGCAGGTTGTTTAAGTTATGATTGTATTGGATTTTTCTTGCTGTGGTTTTGTAGTAATGTCACAGGTTTTAATCACTCAGTAGAGACTGTGAGGTGTTTTCCTGAGGAATTTTCTATTATGAAGTATTTTTCATGTCTTGGTAATAACTTTATAGGCTCTAGAGTAAGGAGCTTCAAGAGGTTTTCTGACTCTATCTGTTCTTAACCAGGCACAGGTTGAAGTATACAAGTTTTGTGGTATGAAAGATTGCTTAGCTGAGTGTAAGCATACTTCAGAAAGGAGTGATAGGTTCAGCTTAGTCATCTCTTCAGAAAATTGTTTAATGTTTTCTTTGATAACAGTGGAACTGTTTGTTATGTTCTATCAGAGGTTTTGGTACTAATAATTGGGTTCCAGTGACAGTGATGGGTCAATTGTGACTGATAAAGCTGGTCATGAAAGACAGTCAGCAACTATGTTATCTTCTCCTTTGATGTATATCACTTCTATGATATATTCAGCAATGATTGAAAGATGTCTTTGTTGTCTGTCTGATTTGAGGGGTGTAGTTTTTTTTAAATGCAAATGATAAAGTTTTGTGTTCAGTAAATAATGCAACCTGTCTACCTTCTATTTGTGGTACAAAGTGCAGTACAGCTTGTTAAGTTGATAATAGTTCACAATCAAAAGTTGAATATTTCTTTTGTATCTTTCTTAGTTTTTTTGAGTGGAAGCCTATGGGTGTCGGGGTGTCATCTACAATCTGATGTAGTGCTGCTCCTGTGGCATAGCTAGAACTATTAGTTATTAAATAATACTGAGTGGCTCTGGGGTTGGGATGTGTTAATGCTGTAATTTCTACTAGAATATTCTTAAATGCTTCTCTTTGTATGAAATTTATCTGTAGTGACTTTGCAGTTTGGTTGTATCAGATGAGTTCTGTTAGGGGTTGTAATATTTCAGCTGCTTTTGGAATTAGTTTTCTGTAACTGATCCAAGAAATCTGTGTAGGGACTTAGAGCTGTTTTTGTTTTGGGAAATCTTGATTCTTTTTAATTTTTTGCTTAGTTGGGATTAAGCCTCTAGAGCTGATATTATATCATGAGAAGTTTATATTATCTTTGAAGAACTCAAGATATTTGTAGGTTGTTTTCTGCAAGAATTGATAGAACTGTCTACAGATGTTCATAATGCTGGGACTGTGTTTCTGAAGAGAATAAAATGTCATCTATATAAACAATGATATAATCTATACGCATGAAGATATTATCGATGAAATGTTGGAAAGTAGAATTACTTTTACATAGGCTGAAGGCATGAATAAATATTCAAACTGACCAAAAGGTGTAATGACATCATTTTTTTATGACCTCATCACTCGTGGGTATCTGATAAAATGCAATTAACAAATCTATCTTAGAAAATACATGTTTATTATGGAGTTTGGATCCTATGGTGTTGATATTCGGCAGGAGATCCCAGATACTTATCAGGTTTTGTTAAGAGGTTTAAGTGTCTATAATCACAATGTCTGTACTGATTTGTGTACTAAGTGTAGTGGTGATGCCATGGTGATTTTGAGGGTCTGATTATACCAGTGTTTATACCAATGCAGTAAATTTTTGTTTTGCAACTTTGTATTTTTCTTCTGATAACTTGCATGCATTAGCAGAATTTGCTTTACTATTACCAGTGTCAATGTTTGATACTTGTTGTGGATGTATTGGGTCTTTCTCTGCAGGGTAGGGTGTTTGTTTAAACACTAACAGTGACTGAACTAGTTTTGGTAGCTGAGAACAATTAAACAGTAACCTGTTGAGTAGTTGCTGTGACATGCATGATTTGTGTGTAGAGATCCGTTTTGTTGTCACGCAATTTTCCAGTACTGAAGTCTATAATTAGGGCGTGGTGTCTGAGGAAGTTTTCTCCTAGTAAAAAAGTAAAGATGGATTGAAGCTGTTTGCTACTACTACTGCCCAAGTGAATGAGTGTTGCAAGCCAGGAATGCCTCTTGTCGGATTTAGCTCCTCCTTTGCTCCTTAAACTGGAAGAAAACAGGTCATTTCAACCTTGACCTTTCGGTTGTGCTTCCTACACGCTGTTAACCCAAGGTAGAGATTAGCAAGTTATCTTTTCAGTTTAGTTATATTACGAACCTAGTCGTAATATACTTCTAGGCATTTTTAGGCCTTGGGTTTCTTTTAGCTAAGCTATACTCAGTTTTATAGATAGACTTTACTGTGTTAGCTTACCAATTCTCTTGCTAGTCTCCCTTACCACAATACAGTGACTTCTTGCTGAATTCAGGATTGACGACTGAAACGGTCGGTATGCAGGCTCCTGGCCCTAGTGGCCAGGACGTCGACCACCGGGCTGCATATTAAGTTACGCTCCCATTTCTTTTTGTCTGCCAACTTGACGATAGTTGGAAATTTTCCCTTCTCTCTCTACTTCGCTTCTTACTTCTGGCTCCTTGCCAATTCTCGGCATTCCGTCCGTACTGGCTGCCTGCATGTCGTCCATAACCTTTCCCGTACACTACGTTTGTAATTATTACGGGAGGTTACTAATATCGGACTCGACCAGCAGACACGTAATGCTTGCACTGGACCTGTGACATGCCCGAACAACATCGCAATGCCAGCACCTCTTTCCTTCCCAACATGTCAAGTTGACATCCCGGCAACGACCAACATCAACTTCAACTGCAAACAACCAACATCAACTTCAACTGCAAACGACCAACATCAACTTCAACTGCAATGACCAACATCAACTGCAACGACCAACAGCGATCATCTGCATGACCAGCAACGACACCTGTAACGACCAACCTTGACCATCAATGCCTGCTCCGGAACGTCTGCATCTCTACCGTTCCGACCACCTTTATTTCTTTTATTACTTTTCTAGAATAAATTACCTTATCTTATATATACTCGTTCTGTCGTCTATATTGTTTCACCTAGTCAGATTTAACATCTTCGAAAATGTTAGCGGGCCTCTTGTGACCTCATCACCCTCTTGCGATACGGGGGCGCTCGAGGAGTCCGCTACACTAAAACATTTCACCGTGACAAGGAATAATATTAATGTCTATGATAAACAAACAGGAGTAGGATCGAGGTGCAGTCCTCGAGCGAAGTTTGTGCGAAGTATAGTTACAGATGCTCCAGTATCAATGAGAAAGTTAATTTCAGACAAATCTACTGTGGCAACCTGGAAAACCTGCGAGTTGGTTACCATAACAACTCACACTATTTATTAGTTTTCCGATCAAATGTTCGTTTTTTGGATTTTTGTGGAGTACGTCCAATGCAGTAAGACGTCCTTGAGCTAGGCTTTATTTTACATGAAGCTTTATCAGGCTTACATGTCTTTTGATTTGGAAGCAAAGTAGATATGATCTCTACAAAGTAGAGGATTTGGGTTTTCGTAAAAGGTTTTACTTTTTTTTGTTCGAGTGAATAACAATAGGAAGTATCGGTCAAGGGGAAGCAACTCTTTCTTCTTGCGGAATTACGGAACTTGTATTTTGGATAAAGTTCGTTTTAAAATGAAATTATTTAATCTACCAGTACACCTAGCTCAGATAATGAAAGACTTCTAGCAATAGAAGCTAGAGCGGTATTTTGTGGTAATGCTTGTATGAAATGATGGCGGACAAGTTCGTCGCCGACTCCTAGAGTAATTCTCGGAGATAATCTGAAGTTCTGCCAGTAATTTTTGTATTAGAAAAAAATGGTTAGCAAATATTTCTGGCTTTGTTCTCTCGTGCATCTGAATTACTGTCTCCTTGAGTACTTTGTACTCCTTTGAAGAAAGTGTAGAAGTTTGTAGTTTAGCTGGGGTAAATATGATATAGCACGTGGTAAAATTTTGTTTTGAAGCTAGTAATAAGTAATTTTATGCAAAGCGCATATTGCAATCAAGAAATTTAGTTTGCATAAATTCTGGAATTTTAATGAAAACTGAAGCTATTATGCTGTCTTGTTGTTCTATGTCGAGAGTGTATGCAGATAAAAGATGTGGATAAAAGAGGAATGCTTAGTTGTTTTATTACTAATTACTTTGCTTGTGTTTTTTTTTTGTTTTTTGTTTTTTTTACGTCAGGAATTCTGGAGTGATAGTTTTTGTTTTTTCCTGCATTGTTATATCACCAAAAGTGCCATTGGTTTCTTTTAGTTTTGAGCGTTATTTTTTTCAAATAGTGTGATGAATAAGATGTTTTGTTTTTTTTGTTTTTTTTTACATCAGTCGTGACTAAATGATGAGGTCACTCACATCATAGCAGCAGAAATAGCCACGTGTCCACAGGAAATAAAAACATACTTTACAGGAATAAAAAAAAAACATATACAGAGACAGCAGTAAAAGCATGTTAAATTGTAAATTAAAATCATACAATTTATTTAATTTTTGTATACTGGTGTATATATTTTTGGTTACAAGTGTTTTAAGGTTGCATGTGATAAAAGGAAGAAGTCACTTCGTATTATTACACACTTATATCCTGGAGAGAGAAGTTGGACATCTTAACCGTTCAAAGGTCGGTAGCGAAGAGACTGAGTTCAACATCTTTGGCAGGATGTCTGTTTTTCCAGCAGGAACAGTTTCTGTTGCATGCTGGGAGAATTTTTATTATTTTTATTTCTATTTTTTTCTAATTATAATGTCCCTGTGCATCTCACATTCAGTCACTTTCCCACCACCATAATATAGCTTCCTTATGCCTCTTCTGTAAATACATGGTAATTATTCTGATGAGTTTGTGGCGGACTTCACCACATTAATTTAACTTTGGATTAGGAAACAGGGCTGATGCAGAAAAAGATAACAAAAAGAGATTGTTAAACATAAAATATGTATTTAACAAGATGTACAATATCGAACAACGATGTGAAAGAAAACATGCATTTAGGTAAGAAAATAAGAATAAAACAAGAATTGTCTCTCTTTAACTGTTATTTTAGTGTTCCAAGTTCACTGGAAGAATGTTCATGAAAGTCTCTTGTAATGTTTGTTCTTGAAAACTTTTGCTGTGTAAGAAAAGATTGTGTGAGTGTATACAAGGTATGTTCAGCATGTGAGTGATGTGTGTGAGTGAGAAGGTTAATGCATGGTTTCAACTGTCGTGGATTTGTTTGGCAGCTGAATTCACACTAAAAAGAGTTAGAAAATTCTTGCTTAAATAAGTGACTGTAGACTCCAGATTGCTGCGCGGGAAGAATTATTCTTCACGTATGAACAATCTGATTGGTTGGCATTGACCAATCAGTGAGCGAGCTTTGGGGGACTTAAGAAAGTTTCTGTGATCCATTTCTCCCAAAGGTGCTCAAAACTGACTACATAAAAATAGAGCGATTATAAAATAGTCACATTGCTGTGATTTGTAAATTGCCTATAACAACGTAGTGGTGATTAATTAACCAATGAATGCTTGGCATTGTATATGATTTGTATTTTTGTATGTATGTATGTTCATATGTGATAGATTCGCAAAAGCTTTCCTCATAGGTACCTTGACTTTATGAATTTAAGCATAGTACTAGATTGGTAGCTAGGTCTCATCATTTTACAGTTGAAATGGCTAGAGATAACCACAAGTTCTATGCTAACAACTTCTTCTCTCGTACTTCTCACTTGTGGAACTCTCTTCCACCCTCTTACTTTCTAGTCAACTTTGACTTCAAATAATTTAAATTCAATATCAATTGTTATCTTTTATCTTCTTTATTCATCTTCTTTTATTTTTTCTCTCTCCTTAATAATATTTTTCTTTAGCTCATATTCATTCAAACTCAGCAACCCTTTACATATTAGTAGGTTTATTGCCTTGATCGCAGTTAAACGATTAGAAAAAAAAAAAGAAGTTAATATTTAAAAATAAAAAAAATGGGAACATGAAGTTTTCTATTTTAATATTTAAGACGAATGATACAATTCAGCTCAATAGCATTGTCATAGATTAAGACCAAAAAGCCAAATTTAGTCTTCAGTTTAGGTTTCAGTTTCATTAAAAGGTGAGGTTGAATTCTTCCCCATCTCGCTCTTTATCGAGGTGTTTGTGTATGTGCATGTATGTGTCTGTGTGTACAAACAACAGAAAATCTGCTAGGTGACCAAAAGAAATCTTAAAAAGAAAAAAATGACAAAAATATCCTACATGAGAAAATGAGGAAATAAACAAAGAAAAAAAGACTAAAAAGCAGACACCTCGCAACCAACAGTAACCAACTGTACTCAATGTGGAGGTTATTAGGACAGAGTAAAAATACTTCACAGCATCACACTTTGAAAAAAGATAAAGTTACTAAAATTTTACACACATGGGATCTTCAGGTAGCCAGAACATGATGTATTGAAAAATGCTTGGTTGACCAAGAAGTTATTGTCCTCAAATAATGATGTACATCTTGTATGGGAGACTGGTTCAAACCAAGAACCTTTACATCATTCCCTTATGTACTTTAAAAAACTTTAAAATTAGTCCTACTTTGTTTACATCATATATTAAAAAAATATATACTGAATTATTTTAAAACTAATTCTGACTTATTTTAATCACTTTGAAAGTGAATAATAATTATTGCTTGTTGACAAGCAACATTTTCTTTTTTTTTAATTCAAATCATCTTGAATTTTAATTTTTCAAGCTTTCACGAATTATAGACATTTTCCAAATATAGGGCTCATATAAAAGTTTTAGAATTTAACATTTAAAACAGGTTTTCTAATTTATTTTGAAAATTAACAGCAGTAACTATTTTAGATGATACAACTCAGCTCAATAACATTGTCATATATTAAGCACTGAACTTAAATAAAGTCAATTCAGGTTTGCTATGGTAAACATTTTCTATTCCAAGTAAAAATCATCACAAAAATGGCAAAAGTCATTTTATCACAGCTTATTTTCTCTGAAAAAATGGATTTTCATACTTTTATAGGGGTAAAATATTGAAAAATGACTGTTTTATCATCATCTAAACAAATATCAAGGAAACTTTTGATCTGAACCCCATGAAACTAGGTATTTTCTGAAAACAAAGGATATATTCTTTCATTTAAAAGTAAAATTCGCTGGTGTAAATGACTCAAAATTTTATTTCAGGGGGTGAAATGTGAAAAAATAGTTAAAATTTTGCATTTTTTCTAGTTCTAAACAAAAATTTTCCCCATTAATGGGAAATTAACAATTTTTTTTGAAAAATCAGAAAGCCTAAATCATAATCAAACTATTTCAGGCATAAAATTGAGAGTTTTGAAGGAAATCAACATTCCTAGGGGGGTCAAAATGCGACAAAGTCCATTGGTAATTTTCAATTATATGACTGCCAGGGGTTAAAAAAATTGACACCTGGCCACGGAAATCTTTAGTAAAAGGCGAAAGATTTATCTGCAATTCCTGACCACCAGAAACCAAAAGAAAAATTAAGCCAAATTGACTTTGACATGTCTGGGTCAAAGGTCAGCCAGCCAACCAGCAATAAACGTTTAGAACAAGTTGTCATCAGTTTGTAATAAAACCCACCACCCCCAGTTAAGAGCAAAGAGTGAAAAAAAAAGGGGATCAACATTGGTAGGGCTTGAAAGAAGGTTTGTATTTTTTTTTTTTTTTTCTCAAACCTATGTTTGAACAATGCCTTGATGTGTTTTGTTTTGTTTTTAACACACTGTGACCTGGATGATGACAACAACACTTAGCAGACGACATTGTTTTTTTTGTCACATGTCTTTCATATTTCCCATCACTGGGCCATTTAGCCGTTCCTTTTATTCAATGATGTTCATGCCAAATTAAGGAGAAAGAGATGAAGTTTGAATTATATTACTTTGAAGTGAAAATAAATGTTTTTTCATAAAAAAAGAGGATTTTTCTCAGAAAATTTGGCATAATTTCTTAATGCTAACCACCAAGTGACATTTTCCCCAGCCAAATCAAAGATCAGTTACCAGTGAATAATTAATATTAATAACATTGCCTGAAATGGTCTAGAAGTTTACTGATTGATTGAAAACTTGTTGCGCATAATTGTGTTTTTCATGGTCAGTTTCCATCATTTCATCTTGATGTTTTCATTTTCGGACAGCCAAGTCATCAAGGATTCAGGGAAACATGTAGCTGAGTATTGTCATGAAACAGAATTGAACTTCAACAATTAACCAGTGTCAGTCACATCTTGCTGAACTGAAGGTGCATTTCATCCAGTTACTAGCAGTAAAATTCAGCAGTGATACTCTACCTAGATTCCTGAAAGCTGTAATGGATAGCACCAATGTCAAACCACCAGAGAGTTGCCATAATTCTTTGTTGGTGTAATTTTGGTTTTGGAAAGTGTCTTGGTCTGTCCTTTTCTCATCACAAGTTACTGTTTGATCAAGAAATGGATAATTTAAATTTCACAGATTCAGCATTGAATACACTTCAAAATATCAAAATCTTTTCACTTAGTTCATGTGTAATCCATTTATTGAGTTTATTCACCATGCCAATATTCTTGAAATGGTCTGATATTGTTGAAATGCTGATACTCATTGTCTGAGACATTTCTTTGAAACTTTGACATGGGTTTTCTTTGACAAGTGTTTTCGGATGTTTAATGACTATCAATTGCAGATGGACATCCTCTACCACCTTGGTTTTCAAGATTGGTATCCACACTGGGGGACTTCAGTAACCAGTGAGACAATGGCATGTAGAAGAAGAAAAATTTTTAAATTTTATTATCATCTTACTTTTTGTGTTTGTTATAGACAAGCATATGGTTGCAAGAAAGAAATATGACAACAGCAGAAATAGATTTACGTGGTTTATTTCAGCAGGAACGCAAGGGTTTGGGACAGCTACCTTGTGGTAAAGTTCATAGGCCGGCTTCGGATCTAGGTCGATCTCTCATAGTAGTTCACATGTGTTGACGCTGGCGCTCCCTTGCTGACAGCTACTGACCATGACAGGTCTGTTCCCTGGCCACCTGTGACTGCCTGTTGAACTTCTGTGTGACCCCTTTTATAGCGTTTTTTATGGCTTAACAGGCTCGAAAAACGAAGCGAGTGTAAATAGGAGGGAAGCATTTTTATTGGACGAAAAATAGAACACTTTAAATATTATTTTATTTTTCGACCGGAAATCGTGTGTCGGGAACATTTGTAAACGAAGATAATGTTCATTTTGTGACGGGGCTTTGTCCCGTTCACATCCGGCTCTTGCTCTTGAGTATTTGCCTGTAAATCAGCCGAAATATATCTTATTTTATTTTATAACATGTTCTATGTAATAAAATTATTAAGGAATTTAAAGTAAAAAAAATTTTATAATCTCTAATCAGTTGAAGCAAACATATAAGTAAATAAAAGATAAAAAAAGATTTGAGTAGAAAAGTGACTGTGCAATTCTCACTAAAATTTACAAGTAACAATTTATAAATGATAATTCAAAAATCTAAGTGAGTTAACACTTTTAGGGTATATGCTGCTGTTAAACCTGTAAACTCCTAATGGAGTATAGAGCCATTGATTCACCATGTTAGATGTTGCTGCAAAGGTTCCTGTAGCAATTGTATTTTGCAGTTGCTAGTCCAACATCCAACTAGTTTTGAATTAAGAGTTGTCCTTCTCCTAGACTGATTACCAACTAAAACCAGAGAGCACTGTCTACTTTGTTGTTAAACCCTAGCTTTGGGGAAAAGAGGTGAATTCATACTTTTCTAAGAGTATTTATGTGTAAGTGAATGTGATGACCTTGGCTGAAATTTGAATTTGACACACTAATCCTAGTTTCTATGCCAATAATCACTACACTGTGCACTTATTCTCTTTCTTTACATACATACACACACACACACACATATGAATAATTTAATGTTCACTTATCTTGTCTCTACTCTGAGTTTCTTGAAATCGCCTCCACTTTTTTCTTTTTGTAATATTTTTTAATCTGTTTTTATATAGCACAGTACATGTTCTTTAATATGTCCACATTTGCTTTTTTATTTTTTTATTTATTGATTTACTTTTTTATTTAATAATTTATTTTGATTTTTGAAACAGGTTATTTGGAATTTTCTTCCAAGCATAGTTGGTAGTTTTTGCTAAGAGTTATATTTTATGATTTCCTCTTTAACGTTTGTGGAGGTTAGCTTTTTTTTCCTCTATATATTTTGCTTGTGTTGTATTATTAGCATATCTTATTATCTTGAAAGACATTTTATTACAATAATACCTTTCTTTTAGAGTTTTTCTGTTGCTCATATATCATTTTTCTTCTGTATTAATATATATGTTTTTACTAGTTTTATATATTATATTATTGAGTAGGTATTTATTTTTAAGAGAGCATTTTGTTTTATTTCCACAATTGCATGAAAGAATACTTCATACAGTTGTGTGGTTTCATAACCTTTGTTTATTATTACTCTAAAAAATGCATTCATATGCAAATTTTTTAATGTTTATTCATAAATAGAAATAAATGTTTGGAGACTTATAGATGTGAATTTAACAGATAAAATATATATATTTCAGATAAAATATATATATTATTACTATAAATTTTTTCATGGGTGATTGCATTTGAGTTACTATTCTTGTTTTTGTTTTTTTACCTAAACAGTTAAATTACTAAAAACAGACTTAGATAGATAAGTTCTACTGAAGAAAAATGTGTCACTTAACAGGAATCAAATCTGTATTCCCTTTTTACATCAAGGGTCTCACTCCTATAGGCAAAGTGTACTGTTATAAATTTGGTCTTGGGAAATCATAGGTTCAATTACCTATTTAAGTAAGTGCACATGTGTCATTGGGACTTCTACAAATCTGTATCTGCTAGCTTCATTTTTATACCCAAAATATTAAGGAATTTATGTATATCTTTAGTTGAATGGATATGAATTTGTGACCTTCGCTTTCATGCTTATGTGATCCTCAGACAAGCTGTTTTATCTGAGGATCACATAAGCATGAAACCAATTGTGACATCCATTCAACAAAATATGTTATCTCTATCACTGATATGAGTGCTTTCCAATAAGCACCGCACACATATAGAATGAATATATATATATATATATATATATATATATATATATATATATATATATATATTGTGTGACTACAGAATAAGGGATGCTGAGAATTTAAATTTTTTTTATATATAATCTGATTTCATTTAGATTCTTTTTGTTTCCATCACTTTTGTTACTAGATATCACACACTGTGATAATAGAAGATCTACCAGGAATTATGAAATGTTGTAAGAGCCAGGACACAAATTTATATATAAAACGCAGATTATGTGTGTCTGTACGTTTATATATTGGATCGGATTTTTTACATTTTTCAACTGATTTAAACAAAACTTCACAGGACTACGTAAAATTACCTTGCGGTGGTTCTAACAGCGCCAAAAATTGGAAAAACACAATTGTTTTTGCACGAAATCATTTTGAAAGCATGGTTAAGTGTATCGCATCCGGCCAGAAGTTACTGACGGCTACTCAAACGTCCGAATTGTCATTAACTTCCGGTGACTCAGTGTTTATTTTCAGAGAACGATACACAAAAAATAAACAAATGAAATCTAAACATACACAAGTCCTTCTAACTAAAAATAATAACTGGAAACTACTTTAAATACACATGGTGTCCAAATTTTTTTACTGTATTCAATAAGTAAAAATCATAAATTGTAAAAGATTACAGAAAGGCTACTAAAGGAATAAGATTTGTTAGATCATCTTACTTATTATAAAACCCAGGTTGTTTGTGTGTGTGTGTGTGTGTGTCTGTACGTTTATATATCGGATCAGATTTCCTACATTTTCCAACCGATTTCAACAAAACTTCACTTTTTTTTTTGGTAGGTAGTGTTTCTTATTGTCTTGCACACTTTTTTCTTTATTTTTACATTCAGAATGCTTTAAAAATTCCATTTACAAGACAATTGTTTATGATAAAATTCTATTCAATCGGTGAGACTCATAACGATTGAAAACAATGTTTTTGTTTGAGTTTGGGTTTGATCAATTCAATCATTTCAGTCTTTATGATGGTCAATACTTGATCAATCTCTTACTGTTACATCCCCGGGCAATGCCGGGCTCTACTGCTAGTATATAATAACTGTAGCATGTGCATGGAAACTAGTAATCATTAGTTATGCCCCTTGATACAGGGCTGTCCTGAATGATATTCTGATGTGGTGTGAAATAAAAAAAAAAAATGAGGGCTCATTGTAAGAGTGAACACTGCTTATACATTTGAACATGTGGATTTCAAGTGGATTTCCTTGTCTTTTATACTGAAACATTCCACATGGAAATGCTACAATTAAAATAACAAAGATTGTATTTCATCAAAATAGACTTTTTTCTTTTTATTATTGTTATTAATACACTTAATTTTCATAGGCTGGTAATCTTTTTCTTGTGGTGAGACTGTCAAAATAAATCATGGACTGCTGTCATTGTAGTTGTGAGATAATAATGATTAAGTGACACCCAGAGCTGGGGAGAGAAGAGGTAGATTCATATTTTTCCAAAGGGTATTTGGGCATAAGCGAATATAACGAACCCAACAGGAATTGGAATTCAAATCTTCGATTAATAATTTTGAGCCATTATCCATTACACAATCTGCACATCCAAGCTTACAGCACCTGATATTCCCAAGCAGTCACCCAGGTATAGACCAGGCTTGACATTGCTTATCTTCAGTGATCATATAGGAACTGGTGTTTCAATGTTATATGGCTGTTAAGCCAGATAATGGAAGAATGTTCAATGTTACAAAGTCAAAAACTGACTCAATGAAAGAGCAAAGTATAACAATAATAATTGAAAAATTTTGTATTTTTCCATAATTTTTTACAGCATGGGTAAACAAGGGTAGATATAAATCATATGACCTGATGATGTGCTCTTCCCTCATCCAACCATGACTATGTATTCATGTTACATTGCACAATATTTATATTAGTTTAAGAATATTAATGTATGAACTGTATTAAGCCATGAGTGCATGGCTAAGTGGTTAAAACATTTGCATTACAACCATGAAACATTGGTTCAAATCTCACCTTGGTGGATTTGTCAAGATAATAATGACTAAGGAAGATTATCTCACCAGGCTTCACTGTTAGCAAGTGCATGAAAATCAAACCATGGATTGAGCCAAACCTTTTGAGTGAAACTGGGTAGACAGAGCTGTTTGAAAGCCATCTGTGGTTGTGCTAGTATGAAGTCACAAGTCACCATGACTAGGGTTTGATCATACTAGCTTTGTTCAACTACTAATCATGCCAGATTATGCACTCTCTCCCAGAAACTATGGTTCACTTTGTATAGTTGCAGTATAAACCTCAGTTAGGTTTTGTGGGTGTTGAATAAAAATACAAATGTAACACTTGCAACAGAGATTAGCTAACCACCCTAAGAGACAGAAATGAGCAGCCATTATTAATACTAAATCATTAGAGACTGGGATATTTTTGTGTGACATGCTATTGGCAAAACATCTCTTCAGATGCTTCAGACTAATACAAAAGTATTTCTTATATCTTGTCTTGTTCAAGAGTGAATATCTCCAGACATAGACAGTGAAATGTAAATAAGTTATAGTATGAATCCTACTAAACTTCTCATTTTTCTATGTGCCATATCCCTTCAGGTCATGCATGATCACTGCTCTCTACAATTTCCTCTCCTTTGTAGCTCTTATTAATGTGTCTATTTCTCTATCTCTGCTAATCCCTCTTCTGTCAACCATTTACACAAGTTAGGTAGGTTTTACATTGCTTTTCTCTGCCCTTTTTGCCTTCAATATATCCTGTCAGTGTCAAATTTTCCAAGCCATTATGTTTTTTCTCTTTTGTAAAAGAAAAGAAAGATAAATATTTAAATGTTAATCTGTTTCTTTTCATAATTTCCTGTGAAACATATATACTTAGCTTATAAATTTTTCATGTGGCTTATAATTGACTGATTACACAAGCAATAAACAGCTGAGTAAACTTCAAAGACACTTCTCATTTCTATCATATTGTGTAAAAAATAACACTGTAGCCTTGTGAATCAATCTCTATAGTGTAATGCAAAAATAAAAAGAACTTTTATTAATATTTAAACATAAAATAATGTCAGTAAAAAATTGGCCTTTTGTATCAATCTCTACAATGTAATGCAAGAATAAAAAGAATTTTTATAAATAGTTAAACATAAAATAATGAGTCAGCAAAAAATTGTGTCTTTTTTTTATAGTCTCTCTCACATGAGTTGTCATTTTTCTTTCTAATACTAAAAAAATACCCTTTGATATTTAATATGAATACAGCAACTTATTGAAACATGAATGCTTTATTTGGAGTTAGAAGCAAAAAAAATGTTTAAATGTACTGAACTGTTATGTAATATCAGTCCTCCTATATTGCAGTGAAAACTGGGTAGTCTTCTCACAGATGAAGAAGAGATGAAGGATGTTGAGAATACCATAGACTGATCATGTGAGCAGTGACAAAGTTTTAGAGAAAATGAAAACAAAATGACATTTATACTTAACATCAGGAAGAGGCACTTACAATTTCTAGAGCACATAATGAGGAGAGGGGGCTCAGAAAATTTGGTACTCACAGAACAGATTGAAGGCAAATAGGAAAGAGAAAAACAATGCATAACCTACCTAGTGAGTTTGTGTAAATGGATGGCAGAGCAAGGTTTAGGAGAGATGACAAAAAGACATAATTTATTAAGAGATATAAAGGACATGGAATTGCTGAGAGCAATGATGACCTACACCCTGGAGGGACACAGCACATAGAAAAAGAAGAATCTTTATAGAATTTGCCTTACACTCTAGTTTTGGAAACCTGAAAAAAATCCTAACAGAAGTTTTTGCCATTACAGCTTGTAACCCACTTAAAATTAAAAACCAACAAAGGCCCATCAGAGAAATCATTTCCAGCTCAAGAACATAATACTCAAAATCAGCTCAACATTGATATAAAAAAATAAAATTGGTTTTTGAAAACTTAAAAAAAAGGAAAAACAAATAAATACATCTGTGTGCCACAGTTATGGAAGTCAACCTTATAAGAATATTTAACTGTATAGCTAAGCACAGAGTTAGATGAGGCTGTTTTGTCTAAGCTTAGGCACACCTCTTATTACAATGGCAATGAGAATCTGATATCAAAGGAAACAGTTTTAAACTGTAGATGATAACAGCAAGAAAGAACTTTTTCAATTCAACTTTTATTGTACCTTTTTTTTATTACTTTCAAATCAACTTAACCTTCTCTGAATTGTATCTGATTTCAGGAACTTTAATCTTACTAGTTGAATTAATATAAAAATATTTGTTCATCTTTAAATACAAAAAGAAAGGAAATGCTGACAAAAGAACTTTAATATATTTCTTTTTATTCCAGTTGTTTAAAAATCCAAAGAGCATAATGTAAACTACAAATATCTGAAAGTCCCAACAAGATATATATCTCAAATTTAGCAACTCAAAAGCTAGTGGTCTTTTTTTTCACATAAAGCTCAGTAAAAAGTAAAGTTCTATAACTATTCTGCTAAACTAGATCTAAAATCATTAAGTAATCATACATCTGAATGTATTAAATGTCTGGTGAAAAGTTGACAGTGACAGGCATTAAAAGATTGTGGTTTAATCATTCCTTCTATAATTAGTGATAAGTTGAAGAAAGCAAGATGAAAACTATATGAAAAGGGAATAGTCTCTAAGTATACATTTTATTTCCTGCTATCAACTGCTACAGAGGAATCTCCAGACTGACTTCTTCAAAAATTGGTTCAATACATCTTTTTTATTACTTAAAGACATTTCTCTTCTTTCTCAAAATATAACAGTTCAAGTTCTATACATCCTTCAATATAAAAATCTTGTAACCTCTTCAAATCATATTCATCTTATTTCTCTCTGGATGGCGAGAAATTCATGACACAATACGACTTTCACTCTGAGAAAATGAGTTTTAAAAAAAAAAATATCAACATTGCTGCAGTCAACATTATTCTAATTACAGTTACATGATATTAACAAAAAAAATAATCAGTTGCTGAGCAACAGAAATATCAGCCAAATTTCTGCTTAAAATGTGTTAGAAAATTTTCATAATTTTTGGCTTCTGCAGATTTTACAACAAATGTAAGGTTCAATAAGCACCAAATGTAGAAAGTATAAAGATCTATTCAAATTCATGCAAGGTTATCTACAAAGCTATAAATATGAGGTAGTGTAGAATAAAGGTAAGGAATAAGATGTAGATATTGTTCATAAAACAATTTCAGTAAGAAATATACAGATACAAATACTAAATAATAATAATTTTATTTAATAAACAGCATAAGTTATTAGCACAGTTCAAAGATAAAAGTCCTGTTTTATTTTACAATCAATTATATTACATGTTATATAAACACAAAAAAGTAGGAAGATTATAGCGTTTATTTCTGTATGACAAAGGATCTATTATTCTTGTGTGTCTGTGTGTGTATGAAAGAAAATAACAATAGCAGATAACCTGAGTTTGAGTAAAAGAAACATATAACTGTGGTATCAGTTCAAAAACAAATATTCATCATGGGCAAAATGAAGTTAATTGGTGACTGGAATATATGATTGAAAAAGAATGTTGAGCTGAATATTCATTTTCATAGGAATTTACAAACACCAAAATAGGTAAGACTGAAAGTGAGTAAATTGGTTAAAATACATGTTGCAGTTTGATTGATTCTTGGTTGTAATAAATAAAAAACAGAAGTGATCACACTGCCAATTTGTTGGTACTGAGCTGAATATGTTGGCTAGGTATTAAATGAATTCATCTGCAAATAAATTTGGCAATACTTATGTAATCTTGAAACAAATTGTTATGTTTGGTATATCTCTCTGTGTAGTAGCTGTTGTAGCACAATTCTACATGTTACATTTAGCAAACAGGTTTTCTAATCAATTCCCTAATGTTCACTAGTTGTTCTCTATTTATATTTGTCTATCTCATTTGCATATGATACTACACCTCTCTGAATCAGAGAGGTTGTATACCCTTGTTTTTTCTTTTACTATTCCTGATTATTCTCGTACTGTGCTGTCCTTCCTCTTGTCTTTCATATTTTCTCTTTAATGGTGATCTCTTCATTTTTTTCTTCACTCTCGTCTGTGTTTTCATTCTCACTTTCTTCCATTTCCTGCTTTGTTCGACTTTTGTGACTTTGTGTCTCTTCTTGCTCTTGATCTTCCATTTCCATGTCATCCAGTTCATTTCTGCTTCTGAATTGATCTGCATGTGCCAGTATATTTTGTCCCTTTTTCTCAAGTATAGATGTGTTGTATTCTTTTTGTATCAGGAAATTTGCTTCTTCTGCATCAGCCTCTTTATTCTTTCTATACCATACCTTTTCTTTCATTGAAGAGGACATAGTTATGGGGCTCTGATTTGTCTTCCTATTAATGCTGAAGGCTCAGTTTTCTTACTGTATGTGGAATAGATCTGTAACTGAGGAGCACTTTTGGTAAATATGCTTCTATGCTTTCATTAAGTGGTGAGAATGCTTTTAATCCTATTTTCACTGTTTGCACCATTCTTTCAGCAATGCCATTAGATTGTGGGTGATATGGTGGTGTCTTTATGGGATGCATCCAATCTGTTTCATAAGTTCTCATCGCAAAACTCGGGTGCATTGTCAATGACTATTGTCTGGGGTAGTCCATTCCTTGGAAATATAGTTCTTAGTACTTGCTTTATTGTGGTGGCTTTTCTGTCTACCTCTGGCCATCCTGAATATGAGTCCACTAATACTAAGAACAATCCCCTATCTCTGATATGTGGACTGTAGCCCATGGCTCTGCTTCCTTTGGCCATGAGTGAATTTTTGCTTACTTGAAGTTTTTTATTTCCATACATTTTGGGCATCTCTTAATGTATTCCTCTACATCTTTTGAATACCCTGGCCACCAGGCTTGTAATTTTAGTCTTTTTTGCGTTGCTGTTATACCATAATGCACATCATCATGCACTCCTTTTAATATATGTCTTCTCAGTACTTGTGGTGCTACAATTATATTTCCATTGCATATTATGCCATTTTGTATGGTTAGTTTGTGCTTTGTTTCTTTAAAGGGTCACTCTCTCATCGAACAATTGCTCTATACATTATTTTTTATTCTCTCTACTATTCTGCTTAATATTAGGTCTTGCTTTGTTTCTGTTTTAAGTCTTTAGAGGATGAACGTTCGTTTCTACTCAGTGTATTATTTTCCTGTTTTTCTTCTGTTTCATTCTTGAACTGTAATCTTGATAAAGCATCTATGTGAGGGATAGTGTTCTCTTTTATGTATACTATGTCAAAATTTAATGCCATGATCTTTATCGCCTATCTTAAAATCCTTAACGATGTGACTTTTGGCAATTCTTTTCATGGGTTAAATATGAATTCCAATGGTTTGTGGTCTGATTTTAATAAGAATTTTTTACTATCAAAAAGTTTTGTGCCCTTTCCATGTTCCATACAATTGCTAGTGCTTCTTTTTCAATATTCGAGTAGTTAATTTCTGCTGACATTAACTTTCTTGATATGTACATGATTGGGTGTTCTTCTTGTGATAGAATATCAGCAATCACCTTTTCACTTGCATCTGTGATTAATGTTACTTTTTTTGTGGGTCAAAAAATTTTATTATTGGTTTGTTCTTCAGTATTTTCAAAAGCAGTAGCTTGCTTTTGCATCTAGTTAAATTCATTGTTTTGTGTAATTTTGCAAATAGCTCTATTATGTCACTGTATCTTGGTATGTATTTACTATAAAAATTTATTAGCCCCAAAAAAGGACTCTAATTCTTTTCTACTTGTTGAAGCAGCTATTTCTGTTATTTTCTTTGTTAATCTATTGTCAGATGATATGGCTTCTTTTGGTATTTGATATCCTAAATATATCTTCCTACAGTCATCTTTGCTTACAGTCATGAATGCCTTTTTTAATCTCACTAAAATTTGCTCTGTTTTATATTTTAATTCTTCAGTTCTTGTCCCTACAGATATATCATACTAGTATATTATTATATTTTTTACTTTTCCTAATAAGACTTTTTCAATTGCTTTTTTAAAAAATATGGCTCAAAGTCTTTACTGCAAATAGTAGACAGGTCCATCTTAGTAATCCTATAGGAGTGTTTATTGTGGTGATTTCCTTGAATTCCTCATCAATTTCTGTTTGGTTATATGTTGCCTTAAGATCAATTTGTGTAAAGTGTTCTATTTTTGCTAACCCATGGCTCGCATTTTCAATATTTGGCAAAGGAAAAAAGTCTGAACATCTCTGGTGATTTACCCCTATCTAGTAATGTTGTGGAGTGATTTCACAGTGGAGGCTTGTATTTGTACTAAGTCAGTCCTAAAATAGGTTTGACGTACAAAACGTTAGGAACTTGATATAATAGGTATAACGCAGAGTAATCTAGTTGTGGTCGCAGATACTTTAGTATTTGACTAACTGTCATCCGACATCGACTCACTCACCGACTGACCGACTCTCTCCTTACTCCTACTACTTCTACTTATTATAGGTGGGAGAGTCTATTAACTATAGAATAGGTGTGTTCCACTATAACAAGTAATCAACACAAATCCTTAAATCTCCGTCAGGTTTCTTTATCACTAATATTGGTGACACCCAATTGCTACCACCTTGAGTTACTCTTTCTAGTATGATTTGTTGTATCATTTTGTTTAATTTAGCTACTACTAAAGGTAGGATATGAACTGGAACTTTTCTTGACTCTATATATTTTGGGTGATAATTTCCTTTTAGTCAAATGCTTTATAGCCTTTCAATAATCTTATTTCATTTTCTTCTGCTTCCATAGAATTGATTAATCTTGCTGTATCCACTTTTAATACATCAATTCCTAGTAATCCATGATCTTTTTCACATTCTATATCTGTAATGGGAATTACTTCAAAATGCTTGTCGATTTCTGATGTAAAGGAATAACCTGTCACCCCCATGTGTAACTACACTATAGGTAGTAACTATCTATAAGTATTGGTAAGTCAATGGACTACGGAGTCTAGCAGAGAGGATTTCCAGACAAAGCTATGTCGAAGGGCAGAGTCTCATTTTGAGAAACAGCTACCCGACTCCGTTTTTATATGGGGAATTTTTGGTTGAGCCTATGGGCTCAGATACTCCACATTAAATTCAGCCCTATCGCGTGGCTCAGTTAGTAAATATACTAGCTGGGATCTGTTGAGTACGACTCAGACTTATGTGAGAACTACCAACCTTCCAATTATAGCACTCACTACTGGATTGACTTGCGACGATCATGCGCATAACTGTTACCTTATTTCTTATTGTACTGGTTTTTGCAACTGTTATTTATTTTATCCACTTTGTTTTTCAAGTATATATTCCTATTAGCACAGATATAACAGTTTCAAAATTGCCTTGAAATATACCCATTATTTTAATGGCCATTCTATCAAATTGCTTTAATTGGGTGTTGCTTTTTTTTTAAATTTAGGTCGTCCTAATTTTATCCAGAAATTTTTTGGTATCAATGTGATTTCACTGCCTGCATCAACTTTAAATATTTGACTATTTATCCTTATTTTTTTTTGCGTATTCATTGCAAATATTTCCACTTCTTTGGAGGAGGTTTGTACCTTTTGCCCTCTTTATATTTTCTTTTCATATTCGCATACTCTCTGAAAATAATCTCTTTTATTGCAATTTGAGCATAATTTTTCTAGAGCTGGACATTTGTACTTGTCTCTCTTGTGATTTTCTCCACAATATCTACATTTAATTATGGATTTGGTCATGCTTGTCCTGTTTGTCTTGAATTTTTCTTTTGGTTGATTAAATTCTCTAATCAACTCTAATTGTTGTAAAAACTCAATGCTAGTTTCCAAACTCATGCTACTACTCTGTAGACGTTCCAGTATCTTTCGTTTGTGATTCTGGTCTTGCACGCCTTCAATTATTCTGAGAAGGATTAATTTGTCTTCTATAGTCATTTCCTGAGCTCCCAACTTTCAAATTCACAATACTTGGCTTGCTCTTTCAATCTGTGTAAGTATTGTATAATGAACTCATTGGGTTCTTGTCTTGTCTCCAAAAACTTGGTTCTTTCAGCAATGACCAATCTTTTCTTTGGTCTTATGTTCTTTTTTACAATTTTAACAATTTCTTCAAATGTCATTTCTTCTAATTCACTCGGGTAACACATTGTTGAAACTTTCTTTGCAGTCTCACACCCAGCAAGAAATAAATCCGTTATCTCATTCTCTCCTCCATCGGCCTTTGTGTCTCTTAATTTTTTCACTCTTGCAAATGCAGCAAAAGTTCTCATCTATGTTTTTATGTGTTCTGGGTCATCCAGCAAATTTAACGATCCTATCGGTAATGCCATTGTTATGTTTTGTGTATATCTCTGTGTAGTAGCACTTATAGCACAGTTCTCCATGTTATGTTTAACAAATGGGTTCACTAAGCAATGCCCTAATGTTCACCATTTGTTCTCTATTTATATTTGTCTATCTCATTTGCATATGGTACTACAGTAATCAATCTGATAAATGAAACTGATATAAAATTTAAGAATATATATTGGTTCCAAATAGAGTTTTGATAGGTTGATTTTTGATTGGGCTGTAATAGTTCTCTTACTGATTGGTTAGAAAAAATAATGGACTGTAACAAGAGAGAGAGAGAGCTAGAGAAGAAAGGTTTATTCTCCCATTTGTATTTCTCCATTGCAAAAAATTGGACATGCAAAAAATTGAAAATTGGGCATGCAAAAAATTGAAAATTGGGCATGCAAAAGTTATGATTCACTAGACCCACTTTTCTGGCAAAAGTTTTCACAGATTTAGGTATAATTTTCTCATTTTAAATGGACCAAATCCAGATGGCATAAATTTGGAATTTCCAACTTGACTTTTTAGCACAGTTGATTTAAATTTTAATTAGATGACCACATTCATAAAAAACACCCAGTATGGTATTTTCCACATCCACAATTACAAAGATGTCAATGAAAACCCCATGTAAGACTAAGTTCAGGGACAGGCATTTTTGTTGATGATATAAGAGATTTATTACTGACCTGAAGTGTAAACATACAAAATCCTTTTATTCTATTTCTCTTAATAGCAGTAATTAAAGAAATTTGAGTGCCACTGCCTACAAGAAAATTCATGCCAATTATACAGCCATGTACAAATAAAAGACAATAAGCTTTTCCATGGCTGGCACAACAAGCAGTCACAGGTAGCTATTTTAAGCTTTTTGCTAGGATTGCTCAAAAGCACAGGGAAGTTTTCATGAATAGATCTTATCAAAATAATTATAGACAGGTGACTGAAATTTGTGCTTGATTATGCCAGTTTTCTTGCTGCTGTTACAGTGTAAACATAATCACTTTATTGGTAGTGTGCACAAAGGAAGAGAAAAGAGCAGTGATCCAAATCTACAGATAACATGCTACCTCATCAGTGATAACTCACTGGTTTGCCATTACCATCTCTTGAGCTTGCTGAATCTTCTCATCGATCTTGGAGGTTAATGGGTGTCCTGCTTTTTCTTTGAGTGTCACAATTGTCCAGCCACTTTTAAACTTCTTGATCTACTCATACACATTTCTACACAGTAGTGCACTGTCACCATATTGTGTTAAAAGCCTCTGATGTATTTCAGTCCTTGACACACCTTCCAACCGGAGTAATTGAACCACTACTCTTTGTTTCTCATTGGTGCACACTGCTAGCATGACAGCAGCAAGAAAACTAATGTGATCAAGCTCAAACTTCAATCACATGAACAAAATAATACCAACTATAAGCACACATGAGCAGAAGGCAGTGTGGCAAACCTAAAGATATGTTATGGTGAAAACAATCTTTGCACCAAAGGTTGTTTGAATGCCAATTTAGGATGGATTTATATGAAGAAACTATTGGCTAAATGGCAAAAGCTTATTTTGGACCTAATTTGTTGCAGATTTTGACCACTAAACCAAACATTCATGCAAAACAATTTGTGTGTCATATGTAATTTACATGGCAACTTTAGAAAGCAATGGATGAAAAAAAACAGGAAGTTATGGCTGAAAAACAAGCTTTTTGAACAGTTTTTTGTGGATTTTTGTTATAAGCGTGGAAACAAGCCAGTACTACCATACTATCTTATTCTTATATCTTGCATGATGGCAATTTTTTTGTGACATGTTTGCAGAAAATCAAATAAAAATGAGGAAGTTATTCAAGTTTTTATTTTAAGTAGTACAAAAAATCAGATTTTTTTTCAGTTTTTTGCAGGAAAACTATCAAGCACTCTACATGAAAGTCATAACATATTTTATATTAAATGCAAAGAACATCAGTTCATCCAGTAATTTTGTGTTTTTACATTGGAAGTAAAAAATAGAATGTATTAAAGACAAGTGAAATAATACTTTTGACTTTAATTCATTGTTTTTATTTTTTGAATATTTTCTTACCTCTTTAATGTCATAGAATATTTATTTGCAACCAATGCGGTCTTTTTCTTTTTTTTAATTATTTTGAATCTAAGAATTATTATAATTATTCTTTCAATAGGGAAGAGTAGTCAATCAAAGGAAGTAATTTAGAATTAATTGAATTATTTCTTTTATGAACTTCCGTACTAAGAATAATCTAACAACTGGAAATATTTAAAAAAATTAAAGTCTTTTAATAAAAATTATTCACTCAAAAATACCGTTAAACTTTACATTTTTCGATTCTTCACACATGTCTTTATTTAATCAAAAAAAAAAAAAAAATTATTGTTAGGAACAGCAACAGAGATTTCAAAATCGCACTGAAAAATTACAAGTACTTAAAATAAAAATTAAAAAAAAATCATTTTAGATTCTTTTTCTTGTTCAATCTAGGAAGAAATTTTTTTTTTTTTTTACTTTTTTTGAAGCAAATATCAATTCAACTCTCAAAAAATTGCATTTTGAATTTTATTGAATGCGGGAAGGTTCGGGACAAATTTTCGGTTTACTCACGCTTCCGCTTATTGCATAATTTTTTTATTGAAATAATCTTTTCATGGATTTTTTTTATAATTGTAAAAAAATTCACGAACACACCCCGTCCCAAATTAAAAAAAAATAAAAAAGTACATAAGCTATCGAAAAGTGAAGGAAATCTGTCTCTCAAAAATATTTATGCAAAAATTTTTAATACAACAACAATTCATTTATGAATGAATAAGTACTGAAAACTTTCATTTATCGTATAATTCCCTAGGCTAATCCGGTACATTTTTTTTTTGAACACGGTGGGGGTAGCGATTTTTTTTTTTTTTGCTTTCATTGCAGAAATAAAAATGTATCCATTTTTTTATGGTACCTATATAATTTTACTATTAATTCTTCAATGAAAGGGGAAGATGAAAGAAGGAAAAAGATGAGCATGAGAGTAAAAAAAAAACATTATCCACCTCTATACACATACACATACACATACATACATACATATATACACACACACACACACACACTCTCTCTCTCTCTCTCTCTCTCAAATAGACCATCTCAAAATTCGTGGTTAAAAATGCAAACAAATAACAATCTTGAATTTTTTATTAGAAATAAATACAAAGCATAAAGTATAAAAATAAAAATAAATGTGAATCTAAAAAATATGCCAAAACAAGTTATTGATTAATCAAATTTCAGGATTGTAAGCGGTCTTTGAAGATGTCTGCTTCCTTGTTCACAATGCCGGTGTGTATCTTTAAAACAGTTAATTATTTACGACTAAGACACATTTATTATAAGTCAGCGCAAGTATATCGGCTTTTTTCAACTTCCAGAACAAACGTGAGCAGTATTATTTTTTTAAATTGAGAAGAAAGTGCGGTTTCAGTTTTTGAAGGTTAATTTCAAGTAGTAACTAAAACACGAGGGTTGTTTCAAATTAGGTTACACTGCACTACCGTAGTGCAGTTACACGAAATTCTTCGTTTCTTTTTATTTTACCAACACTATTAGCCAATTTTTATTTATCTATTTATTCAATGGAAATGACAAAGCAGAAGGCTGTTTTAAACTTTTGTTTTAAAATCTTGTTAAATTTTCTTTTATTATCTTTTTATGATTGAGCATTTTCTATCAGCCCTTTTAAAACAATGTCACGCTTGATATCGTTTGTTTGCTGATAAAATTTTCTGAAATGAATAATCATGAAATTTTTTTGAAATACTTGAAGATAAATATAGGCAAATCAACCAGTCTCCAAAACAGTAGTACCCAAAAAATTGATCTGAGCAACCCGTCATTTAAACTGAAAGCACAATATTCTCACCATTTCATCGTTACTAAAAAAATTATTTTTTTTTCTTTTGTGAAACTACTCGCCATAAACTAAGTTACTAAGTACAACCAGCTGCGCACCAAACACGTAAATGAAAATCATTTTTATGTAATTCACTTTAATAACGTTTAAGGATTTATTTTTTTTTACCACTATGTTGAATCTTGCATCATCACAGGTAAAAATTCTATTTGGCAGATTTCTTTAGTTTCTAAAAATGAAAAATGGTATGAATAAAAATAAAATTTAGCCGCTATTTTTTCCTTTCTATTGTTGTTATCTAACCTGGCATTTATTGTTAAGGTCCACGTAGGACATACGCCGAAGGTAAATCAATAATTCTGCAGCCTAATCTTTTTATTCTTTTATGTGCCATATCCTTTCAGTACGTGGGCGATCACGGCTCTCTAACCTTTTATACCCAGTTGTCGGGGGGGTGGATCAGGATTCGAACAGTCCCTATGGGATGAACCAGAGAATGGGGCTCATTGAATTGTTAAAATTTTATTAAAAGATTAAGAGAAGAGAACCACTAAAAATCTCTTTCTCTAGTTTTTTTTCTAATTACACACACACACACAATGCAATATTGTCACTCTATTTTTAATTTCAAGCATGCGCTTTTGTTTTTATTTTTGTCGACTGTACATTAAGGTCAGTTGGGCACCGTCTGTGAGAAAAAGTACCATGATGCAATTCACTCTGCCAGAAATTTGGAAACGCCATGCTGTACTGCTTGGCATTCGTGCCAGAAGCTACAATAATGCAAAATTTGAGTGCTTGGGCGTCCATTTGAGGACAGTGCAGAGGATTCTGAAAAAGTTGGATGTGTCCTCCTAATGAACCTCCACTTTTTCGCTGAAAAAACTGCATACCATGGTGAAAAAAGTCCCCAAATTTAATAAAAAGCTTTAAAATGTTTGTGCTTACTGAGAGGAGAGACCAAAGTATTTTTATTATTTTATTTTATTAAATTTTTAATCCTTTTCAGCAAGTTCGAAATTTTGCTTAACTAAAGAAATTTTTTTGTTTTTTTTTGCGTCAGCAGGCGACTTATTTACGTTTTTTTAGTGTTTTTAGCGCTTTGTTCCAGGTGAAAAGCATTGATTGGGGAATTCTTCCAAAAATCAAACAATTGTCGGATTTCAATGAAACTTTCAGGACTTATTCATAAATGAAATTGAAATATTTTTGAATTTTTTTTTTTTTATAGAAAATCTTGGTAAAAATTTTTTTTATATATGTTACCCCCTCCCACGTACTTAATTTCTCGAAATTAAGTTTTCTTTCATCAGAAAATTAAAATTTGTATTAAAAAGGACTCCTCAGAGAATGTATTGTAAATCAATAATTTTTTTTTTCAAGCTACTACACATTTCCCGAAAATCAGTTCCGAATCGTAAAATAAAATAAAAAAAAAAATGTAAAATCTATGACATTTGAAATCTATTAGGTTGGTGCAAAAATAATTTCGTTTTCTCACATAGTAACATATGTTAGAAAACGAAATTATTTTTGCACCAACCTAAATTAAAAGCTTTTTAATTGCTTTTAGTTTTGTAAAAGATTTATTTAATTAAGGACACTATTGTCTTAAAAATGTTTTTTTTTAACGAATTAATAATAAGGGCATTTTTCTATCACATATTTTCCCTATGCAGTTAATGAATAACAGATCTTCCGAGTTTGTCTTACTTTTTTTAGTGAGTGAATGAATGATGATTGGTTTCCATGTTGGGATAAAAAAAAAAAAAAAAACAACAAAAAACACAGTGTTTATAGAATTTATGTTCATAATTATCTCATCGATATTATTCAATATCTCAGCAGTTTGATTTTATTTTTCATGTAAACTTGATTTGAGATTTCTTTTTCTCTCGCTTGACTCCAGAATAAAGGACTCATTCTTGGTGTGTATGAAGATGAATCTAAGGAGAAACCATTTTTCCTTTCTAAAGCCTCAGAAGCTTTTGACGAGAAATGCAATGGAAGGTTGAGCAACAATCTTAAACTGTAAGTAACAAGAATTTACAAGACTTGAGATAAAAAAAAAAAGTACAATGTAAATTTTATGTATTGAGTTAACATACTGAAACATCTGTTCAGTTTGTTCTCAGATAATATTCATTAAGTGTAAGAAAAAATACTCCTTGAGAAAGATTACAGAGTAATGCTATAAAGAGAATTTCAGATGAAGCATTCATCTTGAATGTGATTTTAATACACTTAATTTTACTATGTTCAATAGTAATTTTTCATTTAATGTTAAGATTACTCAAGTTACAGGATATTAAATATTCATTTAAAAAAAAAAAAAAAAAAGACATTCATTTCAGTATTTGCTTATTTCAAGTGTTGATTCATTGAAATTTAATATTGTATTGAGAATGTTTTAATTTTTGAGAACAGTATTTTTGGTGAAGAAAACTATTGATTTTATGTTTTCTATGTATGTTTTCTCTTATTAAATAAATATATAATAATTTTAAAATAGGTATGTTTTGCTTATTACTAAAGATCCAAGGAAACAGACACTTGTTAAGAGACTTTGTAATAGACAATATTTTGAGCTTATAAGAGCTTGGCTGCTACATCAGTTCATCGTTTCCTGATTCTCTGATAATTTTAGAGGGAAGTTTGGTTGTGTATCTTGCATTAGGAATGATAAAGAGTTTAATTTTATTTGATAATTTCTGAAAGAAGAAATTTATTAAAATAAAATTATTGTTGTCATAGATGACTATGGGCAAAACTAACATAATTCAACAGACAACATTTTGTTTTCAAAACTTATTTCTAAATAAATAAGGAGGTATTCAAAATATAATATTTGAGTAAGAATAGTCATAATTTTCTGTAAATCAAACAAATTTCAAGTGGCACAATTTTATAGTTGCAGATGAAAGTAACTTTTACTGTCCAGTAAGACAGGTAGTTATAAATTTGTATTTTTTAAACAGCTACACATGTGTAACAAGCTATTCGGTAACTTCACATCCAATTGTAGATTGCACACTGGATTCTTTTTTTCTTTCAGGGTTTCTTTATTTTGAAATTGTCCCATTTGTTGCCTTACAGTAATTGTGCCTTCAACATTTCTTGTTCATTGTGTATCTGCTTATAATGGCTTTTAACATCTTTTATTTTTTTTTTGAGATTGGAGATCTGTATACTCAAAGATTCAAGTGATTCTTTAAGTTTAGCCGTGTTCTCAGTTGGTTCCATAAAATGTTCTTGCCTTTTCTTCTTGAACAATTTCATGTCTTGTGATGTATATTTTGCCACAAATGGTTCATCAAGTTTCAAGAAATCCTTCATTATTATTTTATATAAATAATTTTTTTTCTTTCTTTTTTTCCTTCCACTGCTGTATAAAATCAATAATGGCAACAGTTATGAGCTTTATCATTATTTATGTAAAAATCTCCAAGCTAAATTTGCATAACTTTAGCACATACCATAAAAAAAGACAGGGTGGATTAAACCAATTTCAGTAGCCTAGTTAACATGTCATACAACATTAAGTCTTCTTTTAAAGGAAAAGACAAAGGTTTTTAACTTAAAGAAAGTCATATACACAATTTATTTTATTAAGCACCAGTCACAATGAATTAGTTTTGTGCAAAATATTAAAGAAATGTTTTTCTATTGTGTATTCAGGCTCTAGTTTTTTAAAAAGATTATGTCAGGGACTTTTGTACTTACTCAACATGTTGGTGTAAAATATTTATCCCTCTTAGCTTCAACACAGGACACTGAGAGAGTTTATGTTTACTAAATGAGCATGCTTCATCACTTTTTTTTTTTTATAATCAACTTGTCAGAAATTCTGAGGATAAATATTTTTATTATTACATCATTCTATTATAATTGTACTTGGTCCACCTATTATTAGTTTGCACGACCGTTACCACCTGCCAATACCTCATAAATAATGGACTATTCTAGTTTGATTGCGGTGAAAGAGGGGAAAGACACTACTTGCTTTTAGTGAAAAAAATGAATGAAAAAAGAAAGAAAGGAAGATAGAAATGTCTAACGGCTATTTCAGAGAAGAGGAAAAAGTTGTCAATTTCAAATCTTTTCATTTGAACCCATTTCTTAAAATAACAACCTGCATTCATATTTATGATTGTTATTGTAATATTTTGTTAAAGTTGTTAAGCCCAAATATTTAAGAACATGACAAGAGAATTTCTATGGGTATTTTATTGTTGCAGAACTTGCCATGAGCTCATTAACTTAAGAATTATGATTCATCAGAATATTAAAATGGGAAAACCATGAACTTTTCATGGGTTAAAATTAGTTTAAATAATTTTTTTTAAAAGGACTATTATCTAAGTTTTATTATAATTCTTATTCAATGGCTTCATATTGTAGATAATGTAGATTACAATCAAACACAAATTAAGAAATTTTATGTTAAATTACTAAAAAGATAATGTCTAGATTTGATCTAGTCACATGCAAATTGGAGTTAAAACTATCAATTATAATTAATAAAATATGAAGTGCAGCTCCAAAGTATTTCAAGAATTCAAACAACCTTTTAAATTACCCAGCATTTTCTCTCTCTTACTTAGTATTTTCTATAATTTTTTTTTTTAATTTTGGAGTAATTCATTTTGTGCTTTGAAAAGCTCCCCTGACTTTTGAATAGCATCTGTATTCTATTATATATAATAATTTAATAGTATAATAATATAATGCTATTGTATATTTATTTTTATTCTATTTTATAATATATCATTTTAAATTTTATACCATTATTAGTAACAGTTACTATATTATTATTGTACTATTTATTATTTATTATGCATTGTTTCTTAAATTAATTGGTCATCTTTTTGAAAGAAAATGTTGGGAGATAATTTTTTGGTGGAGAATAATTTTTGTGAATTAGCATTCATGAAAACCAGCCACTATTCATGACATTTGGTTTTTATCAAATGTTGTGGGTAGAGAAAGTTTTAAAATCGAAAAAATTAAAAAAAAAAGGTAAAAAAGTGTTTTTTTTTTTTTTTTTTTTTTTAAGCATTCTAAAAAGTGTGTCTTGTTCTTAATATAAATAGTTTCAAATTGATCTTTGATTTCGTAAAGAGTTATCTGTACTTTGCTTTTCTTTAGAAATGTTAAATTTGAAATTGTACTTACGTTGTTGATAACTGTGTATTATGAATTGAAAAAAGGATATCATCATTAGTATGCAATTATCAATAATGTAAGTACAATTTCAAATTTAACATTTGCAAATAAAAACAAAGTACAGATAACTCCTTATGAATTCAACTAGTGCCATTTCTGTTAGATATAATAGTATAATTAAATACTATTATTGTTACTTTTTATACTACTATTTTTTATTTTCTCTTTCAGATTTGGAAAATCCTTTAAGAAAGGCAAAAGCCAATTGTTATTTGGTCTGGATGAAGAATTTCCTTTAGTGTCTGTGGTACATGTTGGAAAAAAAGGACAAGGCTTCAATGAACTTGAAGAACTTGATGAAGGGAGGGAAAATGTGAGAGCAGCCATTGCAAGTAATTTCCCTTAGTTATTATTATTATTACTTCTGATTAGAATATCTTGAAACATGAATATTTTCATTCTGATTCTGTTATTTTTACTAACTGACAATATTTGTTTGTTGCTTTCCAGAAGGTGCACTTCAGCTAAGAGATGCTGATCAGACGGTGGTGTTTGTGGATCCCTGTGATGATGCAATTGGTGAGTTCCAGGACTTCAGAATAAATTTTTTCTCCATTGCTCCAGAACATCTCCAGGAATAACTTGAAAAAAATTTAAATCACCCCAAAATCAATTTATTTTAAATTTACATTTAGTATTTAAAAAAAAAAAAAAAAAAAAAAAAATAATTTAATCTTTAAGCTGTGGTCTTCATACCTTGCAGTCATTAATCCACCACTTGATCACTGCTTTCCCTGGGTCATATTGCTGAGCAGGAGAGATTTGAAAAATCATTTTTAAAAGGTTGCAATTCTTCATTCTACAGGTTGGCTTCAATATTTTTAACACTTTACCCACAACACTTGACAATTAAATGTTCTGTAACTTAACCTTTGTTGAAAGAATAATTGAATAATGCAAACTTTTCTACATTTTCAGTGCGGTTGCTTTTTGTGCTATGCATGTATAGCACAGAAATATTGTATATTCAAGTATCTGAGGACCAATTGGGTGTCAGTCATATCTCTCTATAGTGAATTTAACTCCTTTATCATGTGGGATGAAATTTTACTTATCTCAACTATCTGTCTACTGTTTCAACCTTACTTATATTTTGCTTTAATTTTTTTTCTAAATATTTCTGGTTATTTATTACAGCATCTGCAGAAGGATGTCATTTGTCTGTGCACAAATATGATGAATTGAAACCAGTTGACAAAAGAAAGCCAAGCATGGAACTGTCCTGTTACATGGAACATTTAAACGCTGCAGAAAGGTAAAGAAATTACTATTAGTTAGATTCAGTTCAATGTGAGAGAGATTTAAAAAAATAATTTCCCTGAGTTTGAAGTAGCATATTATAAGCTCTAATTAAAAAGAATTGTGATGACAATGTGTATTTTAAAAAAAATTAATTTCTTTTTTATGCTTTATTTTTAAATCTTTTTGAATTGAATTATCAAATTTCTGTCTGAGTTTCTAGGATGAGGAGTTATCATTATTTATACTATTTATATTCGGACTATTGTGACATCCTGGCGTTTTTTAGATGTATATTGATCTGGGTAACCCACAGGGAATTCTGAACTGAACCTATTATTTAATGTATGGAGGTAGACTGTTCTCATACCACTGTCCATGCCTCACAATATCTAGTTCTTATTTTTAGTACTTCTCAGTTATTGCTCACCAATTTTCCACTGAGACAGTTACACACTGTTCAGCCCAGAGGTTGAACTCACAATTACAATATCACCAAATTCATGAACTCAATTCTCTAGATTATTGTCCTGACAACCCCCTGATGAAGTTCAGAGTGCACAGTGGCTGAAACATGATAACAACAATAGTCCATGTGTAAATAATTCCTCTTTTATTTTTTTTCCTTATTCCTGTTTTTAATTATAGTATTCATAATAATAATAATGATGGCAATGATATTTGATTAAATAATAATATACTTTTATAGATTTCAGCTCTGTACATGTACTGATAGTTTGCTACCAAATATTTCAACTTTGCATATAAAATCTGGGAGATATTTTGAGCTTTTTTGGCAGGGTGGTGGTGTTGGTGGAACTTTGTATATCATCAAATACAGTATATATAATCTAAGTAGTGGTTTAAAATTTCTGGCATGAGAAACAATCAAATACATTTTTAAAGATCTTTTTGCTGGTACAGAATCTAAGTAATGTTATAAAAACCAACATATTTATTTAAAAACTAGCTTAAAAGCCACCCTATCAGGCAGCATTTAAGCTCCTTCTGAGGGCTCTTGATTAGGGCCTTCGGCTTGTTCAGGACTTTGAGAATCCCTAAGTCTTTGCATATTCTCAGCATTGGAAGCTCTCCTGGCTGCTGTTTGATCTGGGTTCTCATTTTATTTCCTTGCTGCAGCCTTGGCTCTTTTGATTGCACTCTGGTCCTCTGTTAGAGATTTCTTTTTGTGAGACATACTGCTGCCGTATGGGATTGGCAACAATAATCTGCAGAAGAATTCAAATTTGATCACTGCATTTAAGTATTACATTAATATCTAAGCATACCTTTTAAAAGTTCAACGATAATTCTTCTGCCACCACTTAACGACAATTTGACGTTCATAGGTCCTTACTTTCTGTACAAACAATTATTTTTATTTCATAGGTGACTTTCACTAGATTTCACACTTAATTTCAATTATTCCCAGATTTATTTATAGTTTTTAAGTTATAAAAATTATCATTCAAAAAATTTGTCGCAAAAAAATCACGTAAAAAAAAGATTTGTCTATATTTCTGAGATGAGATATTATGTACATTATTTACATTATTCAGACTATTGTCCTCATCTTTGTTGCTGTATTTACTGGATCTAACCAATGCCTTTATCCACTGTGGATAATTATCCATTATCAAGGACACATGGCACAGTGGATAAAGGCGTTGGTTAGATCGAGTGACAGGACCCAAAGAGATTGAGTTCAATACCCGGTTAAGTCAGTGGAGAACTTTCAGAGGGAAATTAGCAGGCGATAACTGATAACATCCATTAAACATGACACGTGGAACTAGAACAGTCTACCCCAAGTTCGACATTCCAACCACCTGAAGAAGGCTGGAGCGTACAACGGCTGAAACGTAACAAATATGGCGACAAAGATGAGGACAATAGTCTGAATAATGTAAAAAAAAAATTGCCAAAAACAATCACAGTAATGGAAACTTGAGAATTCAAAATTTCTGCAAAATGGGCTATTGAAAATTAGAGAGATGTGTCCCTTTTAATTGAAAAAGTATGACACATTGGCATTTATTATATAGAGGAGAATAAATAAAGGAAAATATTACAGTCATCATAAGTGGCAATTTGAAAGTGAAAAATAATTCAAAAAGAAGCAAAATAAGCTGACCAGTTCTCATTTGTCTCTCATCAGAGCTCAATCGAGGAAAAAAAAAATAGCTGTGCACCATGACTAAAAAGGGAAAATTGAAGATATGAAATATACATATCTTATTATATGTATTTCATATCCTAAATTTTCTCTTTTGAATAGTTTATCTTTAGCACGATCATGAGTTTCATAACCCATTGGGATATTAGGGGCTTCAAATGTAATACAGCCGTAGAAGCAGTAGCATGTCTTGAGGAAGATAGCCTGACAGAATCCAACCCTCTTTAGGCTGGTTTGAATTCAGTTTTCACTCTCCTAAACTGGTTGCCAACAAAGGCTATAGAGCCCAGACTCTGCTATTTACCCATAGTTGGGTGGAGAAAAGATGGATTCATACCTTTCGCAAGGATGAATGTATCGAATGCAACTGGAATTTGAAATCTGCTCTCCGATTTCTCATTTTGAGTCACTATCCATTACTTCACTGCCTATCTATTTATATCATTAATCAAATACATATTTGAAAAAAAAAATATTAGGTTGGTGCAAAAATAATTTCGTTTTCTCACATAGTAACATATGTTAGAAAACGAAATTACTTTTGCACCAACCTACTATTTTCATTGAGCTGTTCTGTTTTTTTTTTTTCCTCAACAGCATTTGACATATTCATCATTCATTATCAAGTAACATTATATAACTAAGCAATTTTGTGTATAAATGAGAAATGCTGTGAGAATTATTTCAATAGAAAAAATCCAAAGTATCTTTTGAAATAAAACTTCATTGAAATGTCTTGAAAAAGAATATGTTTATTGTTGCAAAACTTAATTTTTAGGGCATTTCTTTAAGGCTTTCTATAAAATCTTTATTCATATATTTATTAATTTTTTTAAAGAACTAAAGTTAAAGCAGATTGGGAACTTGGCACCATTTATGCAGAAGCTCAAAATTTTGCCAGACTTCTAATGGAAATGCCTTCAAATATATTGACACCAACCAAGTTTACAGAAATGGTCAATGAGAAATTATCAGGATTATGTCAAGTGACAGTTAGGTAAGTAACATGGATTGAAATCCTCACAAAATAATTTCACAACCATGGTGTAACAAATTTTTTTTTTTTTTTTTTTTTTTTTAATTTGTTAAATTTTTAATCATGCCCTTAGTTTAACATTGTAGATCCTACTGGGACATTGAAGACCCAAGTAAATGTCTGTTCTTAATATCTGTTCAGTTTTGTAAATTTTTTACAGAATAATACTGTTGGCACATTTTTGTTCAATCCTTAAAAAAATTTACTTTTTATGTTAAAAATACATTGGCTCAAAAGAGTCATCTTAAGCTATAAGCTATAAAAAACTGAAAAAATTGCTTGTATAAAAAGTGTTTAAAAAAAAAACTATATATTTATTAACTTTTTATTTTTGTAGCATTTTCTTTTAGATATCAATTTGATTAACTGTATATGTTTTGACCAGGGATCAGACATGGGTGGAAAGTCAAAAGATGGGTGCTTTTCTTTCTGTGTCACGTGGATCTCGTGAACCTTTGTGCTTCCTTGAACTGAGCTATGAGAATGGTGGTGGTGAATCCTTACCTCCTATTGCTCTTGTGGGAAAAGGCATCACTTTTGATTCGTAAGTAATATTTGTATTTTTAAAAAAATTGAGTTGAGTATAATTATATTTTCTTTATTAAAGTATATTAAAGTCATTTACTTTTTTTTTCTCAGCAAGAAAGTGAAGGTTGTTGGCATATATGATAATTGTATTTTTCTTTTCCTTTGTTGAATGAAATTGTTTGATGTAAAAGTCCGTTTTGGTTTCTGTTTTGCTGAAATTTCCTTATATTTTGGGTTGAAGGTAAATTCCAAGAATCAATGGTTACATCCCCTCTGAAAAAAATGAAAGGAATATAATTTTTAAAAGCTGTTTTTTGTCTTTGCAAACATTTTTATTTTACTTTATATGACAATTATTTTAAAAAAATCTTCAGTAGGAAATAAGTTTTTAAAGTACTTTACCCCAAAAAACAACAAATTATAAATATGCACCATAATTGCAAGCTTAATACTCTTTATAATCCTAATCTCTTTCCTTTGTCATGGTTTTATTATTAATTTGCACATTGACATAATCTCTGAGAAATCAGATAAGGGTTATTAGCATGAAAAACGGAATTCTTGTACAGATTGTAGCTTGGGGTGATTTGTATTCATGTCTTTGAGAAGGCTATGAATCCATTCAAGTGAAGGATTTTTCCCATCTGTCTGGTCCCCTGGCTATGGGCAAATAAAAGCAGTTATTTATACTTTAGCTCTAACAGGCACTTGAACTAAGAGAAGGCTACTCTGCCAAAAACCTACAATTTAGCAGTAACCTTGACTCACTGAGCTACTAAAGAAGACCTCTAACCCTAAAGCATAGACTCATTTGATCTCTATTTTGAACAATCAGTGCAGGCTGGAGGACTTTTCAATAGGTGGACAGATAATTGTCTTCAAATCCAAGGAAGAAATAAACCAACAATAACATTTACTGCATAATAACTTGGCAAAGTTTAACGTAACTGGTAAAAAAATTTTTTTTAAAAAATGGTGTGTCAAAAAGACAGTTTTTCTCTTGACACTGCTTTTTCTGTATACTCCACCAACAATTGTTTGTTTTTAAAAAAAAATATCTTTTTAGAATTTTAATAAAACTCTTTTCTTATCCAGTAATGTGTTGAATGTGTTTCTGTCTCTTAGCATTTTTTTATTAAATTTTATTTATTTTTCTTAGATTTAATCTGCCTGTTTTTATTAAATTTGAAACCTGCTCTTTCTTTTTGAATAACCCTGTATATTATATCTATAATTTATATGATTTTTCTTGCTATTTTCTTTTAGAGGAGGCATTTCTTTAAAACCTTCAGCTGATATGGACAAAATGAGGGCAGATATGGGTGGAGCAGCTTGTGTTGTTGGAACTATCTTTGGTGTTACTAAGCTTCAGCTGCCAATAAACTTAAAAGGTTGAAATTTTACTTTTGAAATTTAATTATGGTTGACTGTGATGAAGTGCTCCAGGATATCTCTTCTCGTTAAATAAAACAAACCAAAATTCCAGTCTTATAGTTGTCATACTTTCTCTTCCTAATTTTTCTGTTTGATTTGTTGATCACTGTATGACTTTTGTTGATTTTACAAGTATATAAATATGGGCATGAAAAATTTATCCACAGTCTAGATACATCTGTAACCATTTGCTAAAATGCCTAATTTGGTAAAAAACAATTTTGTCTATAAGAATTTTATAGATGAATTCTGATTAGATAGTAAATAATGAATTCTAAATAAAAGTAACCCCAAAATAATTTTTTTTAAAATTATCCAAAATATTTATTTGTAAAAGGAAAAAGTTGGAAACTGGTTAGTTAAATAGAGCACTCAGTTATTTAAACAAATAAGAAAAACCTGATTAAAAATAAAATTCATCTTTTTTTTTTAAATTGTTAAATATTTAATCATTTGTCTTTTAATTTTCAGCTTTTATTCCTTTATGTGAAAATATGCCAAGTGGAAGTGCTACGAAACCTGGGGATGTTGTTACTGCAATGAATGGAAAAACAATTCAGGTGTTGGTCTTTTCTTTCATATCTTGATCCTTGGGGCTGTTGTGCTGGTAAATTAATCCATCTAAATCCCAATTTTTCATATATTTACATTTTTTTTTGTTTTAATGACTACATAATTACAGAGAAAGAATGTCTTCACTACTATTTCAATTTTAGATGATCAATTATTTTAAGAAATTTTTTATGTTTATACGTTCTTTTTATAGATACACATATTTAAGTAAATGCTCTGTTTATAATAAACAGTATTAACGACATTTACCGGCCTGAATGTCTAAGAAACTTTCATAGAAAATATGTGTCCTCTGACAGGAATTGAACCTGTATCCTATACGGAACCATCATATAGCCTGATGTGCTTTACCGATTTAGCCAGAATTGTAGTTTAAAAACAGTAAAATCGACCTTGCTAACTGAAATGCTCCTCTGTGGCTAAATTGGGAAAGCATATCAGGCTATATGACGGTTCCATGTAGGATATAGGTTCAATTCTTGTTGGAGGACGCATATCTTCTATAAAAAATTTCTCGGACATTTGGGCCAGTAAATGTCGTTAATGCTGTTTATTATAAACAGCATTTACTTAAATATTTGTATCTATAAAAAGAATGTAAAAACATAAAAAATGTCTTAAAATAATTGTCGGACTTTGTCCATTTCATAATGTATGATCAATTATATTCATTTTCTGAAATTTTTCTGCTTATGGCTCCTAGGTTGATAATACGGATGCTGAGGGGCGATTGATTTTGGCTGATGCTTTGTGTTATGCCAGCAGTTTTAATCCTCAGTTCATCCTTGATATGGCAACTCTAACTGGTGAGTGGATTTATTTGTTTATTTAGTATGAAGATGTTGAAATAAAGTCAGTCCAACAAATTAAACTTTTGACATTTAATTAATGGTTATTTGTTTAATTTACGGTATTCCTTGCCAAGTCTCCACACAATAGAAAAGCTGTTTTTGTTGTTTAATTATCAACAAAACAATGATTTAAGTATGGTTTTTCTTTTTACCCTTATACTATTGTCCTCATCTTTGTTGTTATCATAATGTTTTGGCCTTTGTGCTCTCTAATCTATGGCAGAATATTATTCAGGTTCTGCTGACCATGTCTAGAGATATCTTGTCTAGTTCTTTTTAGTAAAGCTCAGTTATTGCTCACCCTGTTTACACTGAGTTTAAGTCATTTTGTTTTCTGGTAGACTTTGTGATGTAATCAGTATCATCATTTTTAGAAAAGTTTTGTTCACTTCTGTAGCAGAAAAGTTGACTTAACAGTTCACTGCATAGAAAATAGAATTGGTAAACAGAGTTCAAAATCTGGTTGAGATACTTTGTGTGTTCACTTCACACTAATACCCAGGCCCCTGGAAAGGCATGAGTGCACTTCTTACAAGAGGTTAGGTCATCTAGTACTCTCTTTAACTGAACAATGTAACCCTGTGCAACCTGTTAAATTTTGCTTGGGATGGAAATGGTTTCTGTTAAGAGTAACTCCCATTGCTTTTAGAAATGCCATGAATGACACTGTATTGTAACTTGATGGTCTGCTACATCATGGAACAATTTTTAATTTTAAAAATAGAGAGTAATATTTTTGGTGGTGGACATATGTCCTATAACCTAGGGATGTACAGGCACCACATTTACTGTAGCCATAGCAGCAATGGATGTTTAGGGCAAGATAACTTGACTGAGCCCTCTTCAGAATGGTTTTGAATTCAGTTTTCCTTCTAAACGTTGTCACCCCTAGGCATGAGAGCCCAGTTTGGCCTGCTATTTAACCCATAGCTGGAGGAAGAGGGATTCCTGTGTTTTCCATGGACATTATCACAAATTGCACAAAGCAGAATTGAGCGGTCATTGAACTTGGCATGCCTAATTCACTTTCTGTGCCAATATCTATTTACTCGTCCACGCTTCCTTGGAGAGGTATGGTTTTTGCTAAGTAACTCCCATTGCTTTTGGAAATGTCATACAGGATCTAGTACTGTAATTTTTGGGGTAGTGAAAATTTGATGAAATAATTATGGCCTTTTTTATAGGGAGAGAAAGTGAGCATTATCTAATTTGGTTTTCATTGTTTTATTCTATATTTTACATAATATTAATAATATTCAAATTGTATGTACAAAATTTTAGGTTTTTATTGAAAATATGAAGTATTATAATAAAAAAAAAAGAATGTTTATTAAAATTAGAATTTGGTTTCTTTATATTAGAATTTTGAAACCTGAAACAATTGTTCACAGGTAATGTTATGTGGATTCTATCATGAATCTTCAAAGAAATAGATTTTTGAAATCACAGATGTTGCATGGAGAAAAGAGTTCCATATTTGCTATTGATAGAACAATATAAAAATAATATTTCTTCCAGATTTCAATTACCCTACAGGGTGTGATGGATAAATTGTCACCATTTTATATTTTTAATTATGCACGTGTCTTTGTTTTTGATTTTGTCAACTGCACAGTATAATAGGGTCATTTGGGCACCATCTGAGAAAAAGACCACCATGATGCAACTCACTTTGCCAGAAATTTTGAAATGGCATGCTGTACTGTTTGGCATTTGGGCTAGAAGCTCCAATATGAACATTTCAGAGTGTTTAGCTATTAATCTGAGGACAGTGCAGAGGATTCAGAAAGAGTTGGATTAGTCTAATAGTGATTATGAAAGTACAGCAACTCACTTGCATTGTTCTGATAAGAAAAGAACTCCCAAATTTGTTGGTGAGGGCCTCAGATTCAACATGGAGACCTACATAACTTGTAGATTGAAAGTCTTCAATAAATTTGCCTTTGCTATGCAGTTTGGTAATAAATAGAAATTTTTAAGATTAATTTGTAAAATGGAAATATTTAAATTGTAGGTAATGATAATATTTTTATATAATGTTTTATGAAAACAAACAATTCTACCAAAAAGATTTTATCTAAAATTTGGTATTTATTTTAAATTGGTGGCCAGTGTTGGTAGCATGGTTACTTTCAATATAAGAAAGAAATAATTACACATTATGACCAAGTATTATCTTTCTGGTAATCTATTACTTTTAATAATATTCATAAAAGACAATTGAAGAAACAAATGTATCTCTTAAAATTGCATTCTATTTTCCTAGAAATAAGTTTTTGCTGGTTTATTTCTATTCAAATTAAGTTATTTTCTTTTTTTTTTTTTCTTCTAAGGTGCTATGGGTGTGGCTTTGGGCTCTGCTGCTGCTGGTACTTTTACCAATTCCTCAGCATGTTGGAATTTATTGCAAAAGGTAAGAACCTAAAATGATTGATCAGATTCTTTTTAACAATTTTCCCTTTTCCATAAACTTTGCATAATATTAGGTGATGGTGCATATATTGTAAATAATTTATTTTTTTACTTGAATGAAATATAATTAATGTTGTTTTTTTTTTTTTTTTTTTCTCAATTTTATTGACAAAAGTAATTTTTTTTCTCCAGTGAGTTTTCTATAGATTATCAGAGCTTACTAAATGCATGACATCATATTGACAGAATTTCTCAACATCTACTCCAGGACAATCCTAGCTTTCACTGACTTCATTACAATTTGTCTTAAATCTTTATCTGATTCACTGCCAAATTAAGAAGACCCGTAATTTACATTACTTATATTCAGATGTTGTAATGACAACAATAAAGGTGAGGACAATAGTCCAAATATAAATTGTGTAAATAATGGTAACTCCTCAACCCAGAAATTCAAACAGAAAGAAGACCCATCACTTGCAAAAATATCGGTGAAGTTCCTCAGAAGTATATGCACATTTCTTTATAGGCTATACCATTTTTAGGATATTGGGTACAAGGTGCTATCTAAATTATATTCACAAGCAATAGCCATAAATATTGCCACTTTGTGAAACTAAGAAAATTAGATTGTATGATTTTCACTAAGTAGGTACAGTATTTGACAATGTATCACATTGTATTAGGTGTTCCAAGGATATATTTCTTACCTAATATTGTGTGTTATTTTATTTATAAAGTGTTTAAGCCATTTGTAGTTCTCAAGGAACAATTGGTCCTGGGTATTATTTGAAAATGCATCCAGTGGTGAGGATCCTGATTGAGAGCTTTGGGGAGTGTGGAGCCATTGCTCCCAGGTCCACTCTGACCCAGAGTGGTGGTACCTGTCAGGGTCCCAACTATGGGCTAAATAGAATTTGTCTACAAAACATGTATCTATGAAGCAGAACTGTCTACAAACTATTTACATACTACACAGACAACTATACACCCCCAAAACATATCCTGTAAATAAATAGACTATAAAATTTAATGCTAACAAATCATATGACCACAAAATAAGATTATTCACAGACACTCAGATAACAAACTATCCACCTACAAAATTGAAACAACCAACCTGGGTAGGATATTAAACTGCAGAAGACACAAACCTCATAAAAATTTAAAAAATCAACTGTAGTTTCCCAAATAAGAGACCCTACAAATGGATCCAAAACAACTAAAGACTGTCAATTTACCCCAATGGTGCTACCTGTTTGCCATGAGTGGCAACCCATGATGCCATGGAATGGTGTCCTAGTGGCTGAGTGATCTTGACCTGCAAGTGGTCAGGAATTTCACTACACTCCACTTTAGTTCCAACCAGAGCTAGAGGGATGGATGAAATAATCCAATCCAATTGGCTAGTCACATAGTGTCAAGGGCTAGTTGAGTTGAAAGAGAAGGGTCGTGACATTGCTACAAGTCTCTACAACACACTATACTTGGGTAATGATGGTGAGGGAATGTGGGTACTTGTGGCCACTTCCAGGTGCGTGGGAAGCATGGATGGCAAAACAAAAAATTAACAGTTTTATAGTAAATATTTGTAAAAGAACCAAGAGAGGATATGAAAGCTCAGAAAACAGAAGCAAATATAATCCCCCACTTTCATTCTCATAGAATCAACAGAAGGCCAATCCATAACAAAATTGTCCCCCTTCATAATCCGAAAAATGATATCGACTAAGATAGACCCAAAATCTATCACAAAAATACAAAAAAATAACACACTTTTGATAGAAGTAAAAACCACAAAAGATGTAGAAATTCTGCTAAAGACAATTCAATTTGACAAAATAAGAGTATAAACATACCCTCACCAATTCTTAAACTCCTCTAAGGGAGTCATAAGAAGTTTGGATCTCTTGTTATGCTCATCAGAAGAAATTAAAAATGATGCCTCATTAAGGCATAACAGACATCAAAAAAATACAAGTACAGAGAAACAGAACACTAATAGACACCAACACATACATTCTGACCTATAATAATTCCATACCACTAAAAGAGATTAGAATTGGTTACATAATAACCAAAGTAGAACCATACATCCCTAAACCCCGTAGATGTCATAACTGTCAAAGATTTGGCTACATACAAAAACAATGTATTAAGTTGGTGAAAAATTAATGTCGTTTTCTCACATATGTTACTATGTGAGAAAACGATATTATTTTTGCACCAACCTAATACAAGAACTCTAATATCTCACAGATGCGGGGACTTGGGAAACAACTTGTGACAAAACCTCTTTGTGTCCAAACGGCAAAGCAAAATCACGCCACAGATTCTGAAGAATGCAAAATCTGGAAGAAAGAGAAACATATAATAAAAATTATATACACTGAAAACCTCTCCTTCCAAATGCATAGAAGCCTCTACACTATACAGGTATTATCAGAACTAGGACACCCTGAGGGAAACACAGGATAATCATTCAATGGGAAAGCAGGAAGAGCTCACATACCTTTATAAACAAATTAAAAAAAACTAATAGTTGCTGAGGACAAGCTTAATATGCATGAACTCATTGCTTTCCATTGGAACAAGTCCTATCCTTTCAACCTCAAGCATAAAAGGAGAACCTGTAACTACCAGAAAAACAACTTCGAAAAACTTAAACCAAAATACAAAGAATTAGAAGATTCCAAACAATCACAAGAGAAACTAAAGGCCCACGCAAAAAGTAATCCCACTCAGCACAACCCTGAAAAAACAGGAGAAATGGAAGTAGAGCTACAAAACTTGTACCCTCCTAGACCAAGAAAATGATCAACGGCAAAACAAAGACCACCAAAAGAACCTAATAAAAAGCCAGACCAACAGAAACAAAAAATCACTTGAGAAACAAAACAGCAGGACAAAGACCCAGACAAAACTGAGAGCCTAGAAAGCATGGATACTTAACACACCCAAAAATAACCATGTCAAATAGATAATTGCAGGGAACATGACAGGTGCAAAAATTAATTTTGATGAAATACAACTCCTTGTTACAACATACAACCCAGCAATATTATGCCTCCAAGAAACTCGCCTGAAAGAAAATAATACATCAGAGCCTTAAACACTACATGTCATACAACCATATAAATAAACAAGCCAATGTGGGTCATCAATACTCATCAACAATAACATCCCTCACAGTGAAATAAATTTCAAAACAAATATGTAAGCAGTTGCAATCTCTGCAACTTGACACAAACCGTCACTATTTGCTCAATATATATGCAACCTAGTGAAACCATTAATGAAAGAGAGATAAACAACTGAACAACTATCTAAACCATTTATCCTGATGGGAGACTTCAACAGCCACAATGAATTATGGGACAGTAAAGAAACAAATAAAAAAGGCAGAACCATAGAAACACTAATAAACCAGAAACAGTTGTGTTTGTGTAACGATAAATCATACACATACCTAGATCCAGCAACTGGTACATATTCTAACATAGACCTAGCAATATGTGACCATTGCCATATACATAGACTACACTTGGAGAACCCATCAAGATACACGTGGAAGTGATCACTTCCCCATCATAGAAAACCAGAACCCTGAACTAGATGATAAAACACCATCTTGGAACATCTGGAAAGAATTTCAAAACTCATAGACTAGTTCCTGAAGCCAACGAATTCAAGAACAATCTAATTAAGGAAAATCTGGATATATACAAAAACAGCAGAGCCCTAGCTGGCAAAACCATTAATCCAAACGAAATATATACAGAAAATATATATCTAAAACAAATATGGATGCTAAAACAAAAAAGGTCTGGGACATGATCTGGAAAATATTGGAGAAAAATTGCAAGAACCACACCAAACACCTTATCCAAAATAATGCAAAAATTACAAATAAGAAAGACATAGCTGATAACTGTGCAGAAAAGTTAGCACAAATTCCAATCCGAAGAACAAAGAAATCTATAACCAACTCTTCACAAAAACAAATGCAAGAAGCACTAAACAAAGCCCACAACACACCTGTTGGACCAGACAATATTTGCTATGAATTCATAAAACATTTACCAGAAGCATCCTCAAACTTCCTACTACAGATTTTCTATAATATATGGATCAGTGGAAACATCCCCAAAATTTGGAAGGAAGCCACTGTAATTCTCATACTGAAACCCACAAAAGACACCACAGACCCAACAACCCATTGCACTTACAAGCTGTGTCTATAAAACATTCAAAAGGATAATAAATAACTGACTTGTATGCTACCTGGAAACTAATAACTTGATAACAGAATATCAGTCAGGTTTTAGAAGACAAAGAAGCCCTCTCAATCTCCTAGGGAGATTGGAAAACTATACATAAAAAAGAACACCTAAAAGCAGTATTTTTATATAGAAAATGCATGCAAAAAGCATAAAAAAAGATTTAAAGGGCTTGGGACTGATGGGCAGAATGCCAATATTTATTTTTAACTTTCTGGATATTGGCATTTCAAAGTACACATAAATGACACATTTTCGATAAAAAAAAAAGAACAAGAAATAGGAGTGCCACAAGGTAACATAGTGAAAAACATTAAAACCGAGACCGACTGCACACTATATAGGGAAGATTTCTTGATTTAACGTAAATCAAAACACATGCACACAATGGAGTGCCAACTCCAACTCTGCCTCAATAGGTTGGACAAGTGGACCACAAAAAATGGTTGTAAATTTTCAAAAGATAAGACCAAATGCATACACTTCTGCCAAATCAGAAAGATGCACAATGAACCTATCCTAAAATTGGATAATGAAGTAATATTTGTGCTCAAAGAATACAAATATCTAGGCCTCATACTCAATAAAAGATATTGTCATTTATTCCACATATCAAACCTGTATGAGCAAAATGCAACAAAGTGATGCAGCTTCTCAGTAGTAGCTCACACTGACAAAAAACCCTACTAAAACTCTACTGATCATTGGTATAGTAAGAAATGGACTATGCTTGCTTCATTTGTGGAGCAGCCAGAAAAATGTATGTAAAAGAATTAGAAACCATATATCATCAAGGAATTAGGCCTGCACTGGGAGATTTCAGCACATACCCAGTCAAGAGCCTATATGTAGAAGCAGACAAAACTTCATTACCACTAAGATGACAGAAACTGACTCTACAATATTACACAAAATTGTCCTCAAACTCAGCAAATACAATATAGTGTGCTCCATCCTCAAAAAAACTTGTTTGAAAGGAAAATATTAGACTATACATATGGAAGAGCTTACCAATGAAGTCCAAATAAACACAATACATATACACAAAAGCATCACTTCAAATACACCACCCTGATTACTAAAACAACTAAGTCTTACTAGAGCTTACAAGCCTCCAAAAACTAAAAACAAATCTATTGACCTATCTAGAAGAATTACAAACCATTAAACACACATACCCAAACCATATATACCTATGCACAGATGGATCCAAAATCAGAGAAAAAGTAGGATGTGCCACCATAATGAACAATCTTAAAACAATGAAATGGTTGCCTGATGGAGCTTCAATCTACAGTGCCAAGGTACTAGCAATTGATTTAGCTCTAGAAATCATAACCTCAAACAAATGTAATAAATTCATAATTTTGTCTGATTCAAAATCCACACAAACAGAAACGCATCAAACCCCTTAATCATAAAACTTTTAAATAAAATCAATAATCTCTCAAAAAAAAAATAAATATCACCTTCTGCTGGATACCTAGCCACAATAGCATTCACAAAAATGAAAAGGCTGATAAGGCAGCTAAAAATTCACTAGATCTGCCCCTCTCTAATGCTAAAATCTCATACACAGATTTACGACCACATATTAAAAAGTTCATTATTAGAAAGTGGCAACAATCATGGAACAACTCAAACTATTTAACATCAAACTGAACATTGGACAATGGCTTCCAGGTTATAGGAAAATAAGAAATGAAGAGGCGGTCCTGGTCAAACTCCATATAGGACACATGCCCCACACATCAATACCTGCTCAAAAATTACCCCCACCCTGAATATGTATGACTTGTCAGGAGCCATACACAATTAGATACATTCGAACTTCACTGATTTTCACCAGTCCTGAGTGAAACATTACCAAACAAATAATATGGAGGACCTTTTTGATAGTACTGGGATAGTCTTGGGGTTCATCAGAGATATAGGATTGTTTAGGCATGTATAACTTTAGCAGTTGTAACCATTGGAACAGTCTGGTTTCTTTGATGTGTTTTGAATGTGCTGTTTGGCCTGGTGCTGCTGGGAAGATACTCTTATATCCAGACGTAAAAAAATAATTAAAAAGATAAAAAGGTTGATTTGCCACTAATCTCAGCAATCCAACCCTGTATATGTAGCTTAATTCACAATGAAACAACAAATTTTTGGCATTGGAAGAACTCCTAAAGACTGATGTGACATTAAATCCAACAATCCAATCATATACTTAACTTACAATGAAACAACCTTTTGGCATTAAATGACCTAATAAAGGTTGATAAGCTGTTAAACCCAACAATCCATTCATTTGTTCATTCATTCAAAGAGCAATATTGCAGCTTCAGTTTTTTGTAGTCATTCTTTAATTAAGTGGCAATAACTGAAAATATTTATAGGCTTTTTTCTTAGCTTACAAACTGGTCAGTCTATTTTGAAGTTATATGTATAAACTTGAAACATAGTGGATATTTATTTGAAATAGACACCATGTGTTAAATTATTTATTATTGTTTAATAAATGAAAGTATGGTATTTATTTCAATAAGAAGAATCCACTATAATAACACTTGAAGTAACAAAACAAAAAAAATCGGATAAAAATTAATCCATTAATTCTTTAGAAACTATATATAACACCATTTATTTTATTGAACTGGTGATTGTTATTCAAAAGTTATTTGTAAACATTAAAGTCAACACGTGCTGATGAAAGTTGTTTTATTATTATTCCTAATGATTATGATGAAGATTGTGATCATCATCATCATCATTTTAATATTGCTACTCTAAACCAAAAATACTTTCAGTTATGAAGATTTTCAGAGCAGCCTAGAAAGAGAATTTGGAAAAAAAAGATTAGTGTTCATTCTTAATGAGAATACATTTGATTTATGAAAATGTCATATTTAAAAATGCTTGCTTGCAATTTATTTATATTGAGGATAAAACGTGACATTGAAAATATAAGTAAATTATTATATCTGAATACTCCCAGTAAATACAATATGTATAATAAATATATAATAAAAACTTACTTTTTATTTTTGTTGAAACAACAAATGTGTTCTAAAGAGAATTGAATCCAAGAGAACATGGAAAGACCTTTTTAAAATAAGATATCCAAAATGTCTAATTATCAAATGAATAGTTGATTAATTTTCTACAGCTTATCAACCCTTTGTAGGTTATTTAAAGCCAGAAAATATTTTTAGTTTGTAAGAATTTTTTCAATAATAAAGGCTTACAGTACATACGAATTAATACATAGCTGGGAGTGAAGAGGTGAATTCATACCTTTCCCAAGGTATTTTTTGCATGTATGAATATAATGAACTCAATTGGAATTGAAACTCTGTTCTCTAATTAATAATTCTGAGCCATTATCCATTACACCACCTGCACATTCAAATTTGGAACTTGGTTAGTTGCATAAAGCACTCAGTTGCTTAGCAAGTCTAAAAAATGATTGTGTTATATTTCTAGTATAACATGAGCTAACATCTCGAATATTTTTATTTTTCCTTGAAACATAAAAATGTTCTCAATTTTAATATACGTGAAAAATACAATAAATTAATAAATGCACATAAATGTTTTAATAAATATTCTCAATTTTAATATATATACTGCATATCATCTATAACATTTTGGGTTTTTTCTTGAAATATAACGTCTATGGAAAATGTTCCTAATTTTAATAAACAACTCAAACTATATGGAAGCCATGGCATCATTGTTATATTTGACTTTGTTGTGTTGAGTGATGGTATATTAGATGTCTAATAGTTTATACAAGTTAGGCAGAGACTGCGCAAAGTGGTCCAGACACCAGTTGGGTAAAGCACATTTAAATTTCTTTTTAAGGTAAATTGTTGCCATTTTATATTTTTAATTCCGCGCATATGCGTTGTTTTTGATTTTGTCAACTGCACAGTATAGTAGGGTCAGTTGGGCACTGTCTGTGAGAAAAAGAGCACCGTGACTCAATTCACTTCGCCAGAAATTTGGAAACACCATGCTGTACTGCTTGGCATTCAGGCCAGAGTTTTTGGGTGTCAATCTGAGGGCAGTGCAGAGGATTTGATGTGTCTAATGGTGATTTTGAAGGAGTTTGGAGTGATCAGTAGTGATGTTATGCCTCCATTCATCTTTCCAAGGGTCTCAGATTCAACATGGAGGCCTACATCAAATGCCTTGAGGAGGTAGTGCTGCTCTGGGTCAAGAGAGTAGCTGCTGGAAGATCCTATGTCTGTCAACAGGACTCTGCACCATGCCACACAAGCAGGAAATCCCGGTCATGGCTGTCAGACAATTTCTGCGACCACATCATTCCTTACATCTGACCAGCTAACTCCCCAGACTGCAACCTCCTTGATTATTATGTGTAGGAGCAGTTAAATGAGAGAACAATAAAACTCCATGTAACACCAAAGATGAACTGAAGGCAAGGATTATGGCAGCATTCACCAACTTAAACAAGTAAAACATTCAGAAGAAATGCAGAAATTCCAAAGTCATCTGGAAGCCATGGTTGAAGCCAATGGTAATTTTATTGAATAAATTTACTCTTTAGTATTTCAAGATATTTTTGTGTAATCTATATAATAAATGTGAATGTCACTGTCACATTTTTTCCACTTTACTCCTAGAGACCATAGCTCAACATATCATACCATTTTGGAATAAGGCCAAATCCATTAAAACATTCCAGGTTGGATCCATATCCACAATCCTGAAATTTTGGATTCCAATGTTTTCATTATTCTGTCATCTTGGCTGATAAAAACAATTAAACGGACACAACTCTCTAACTTTCAATAGTTCATGTTCAAATGAAAAAAATTAGTGTTTCAAAATAAAATTGTCTGTGTTTTCAACTTCATACCATTTTGGAATAAGGTCAGTTCAACTCCATGAGCAAATTAAAAAAACATTCTGGGCTGGATCTGGACTTGCAATCCTGAAATTTTGGATTCCCAAATTTTCATTTTGCCGATTGTTTTTAAGTGATTTTTTGCAACAAATGTTTTTGTACGATAATTTTTATAATTTGGAAATAATCAAAATTAATTGTGAAATCCAGCGAAAGTCATCCATGAAATAAAAATAATTGCTGTATGAATAGTAAGGACCTACATACATCAAATTGTCTTTAAATTAAGTGTTGGCAGAAGAATTATTGAACTTTTAAAAGGTAAGCTTACATATTAATGCAGTACTTAAATGGAGTAATCAATTTTGAGTTCTATAGTTTATTGTTGCCTATCGCATATACTCCTCCCTACCTACTGTGATATCCCAATCAAGAGCCTTCTGCAGGAGCTAGCTTAAATGCTGCCTGATAGGGCGTTTTTTAAGCTAGTTTTGGTAAATATATCTGTTTAAATGAGATCTGTGTTATTTTCATTTTTGTATAATCTAGATGAGAATTTATCCATCGCACCCTGTATAAAGAAATTTTATTTTATTTTTTTTATTGATAATTATTTAAACTTAAGAACAAATTTCCAGTTGTGCTTTCTATGAATTTTTCCCATCCTCAAAATCCTGAATCCACACGTCTTGTATCACTCTTTAAACTAATAATAAATCTCTACATAAACACTTGTCTTTTTTCTGTTTTTGTAGGCAGGGAGGCAAACCGGAGACCGTCTATGGAGAATGCCTTTATTCCAACACTTTACAAGCCAAGTGACTTTCTCTCAACTGGCAGCCCTGAATAATATTGGTAAATACAGTCGTGCTGGTGGATCTTGCACAGCTGCAGCTTTTCTTAGAGTAAGTTCATTACCAACCATCACAAATAAGTTACCATTAGAAATGTATTTTGTTTGAAGATGTGACACCAAGTTTGTGTTCTTATGACTGAAAGTTATATCAAACAAGGTAAGATTACTTCCAAATCAATTTCAGCAAATTTTCATTAGAAGTCAAAAACAATGTATTAACTTATATGACTTACTGAAAGTGGATTCTGTAAGAATTATCTTATTTATAAATGTATTGTTTTAACTTTTATTTTTCATTGTTGCAGGAATTTGTTGGTGAAAATCAATGGATCCACATAGATATTGCAGGTGTAATGATGAATAAAGATGAAGTTCCATATCTTGGAGGAGGAATGGCAGGTAAGCAAATTGATTTCTTACTCTCTCTTATTTGGAGTTAGTCTGATGCAAGTGTTTTTTGTTTTTTGTTTTACTATGATCTTCACTTATAACTCCATGAATCTAGGTATTCATTTCTATACTTTTCAATTTTTTTTCTCCTATAATTTTTATCATTATCATATTTACTAAAAAATCTGGAATTTGCTTGGTTAATGAAAGTAAAACTAATATATTTTTTTGATGCTTTTAGTTAATTTATTTTTATACTTCTGAGAAAAATCTAATAAAAATGAGTTGATGAAATTATGCATTACGTAAAAAATACGTCAAAAAACGACATTATTACGTCATTATTTTTGCACCAACCTAATAATATCAAGAATTTGTTTGCTTCATATAAGGCATGTCTTTCTATCTTTGGAATAAATTTTTTTTCTGTTTATATTTATATATATATATATATATATATATATATATATATATATATACTTTTGGTTTTAAAACTATTTAAAAAAAAAGTTAAAACCAAAAGTATGCTTATTTAAAATAATATAAAAGCAGTAAATTTGATCATAAAATTGTTAAAGAAACTGCTTCTACAGAAATGCACCTATCCAAGAACATTTTGATATCACTATCAGTAGGTACCTCCACTAGGTCACGTAAAAAAGCGGCCTATCACGATCAAAAATGACTCATAAATCAACGAAAACAAAGTTTTGTCTCAATATGTTTATGTTGTTATGAAAGAGGAAAGACCAAAGTATTTTTTAAATATTTTTTGAAATTTTTTACTCCTTTCTAACACGTAGAAAATTTTGGTTAAAAATTATGTTTTTTTTTACGACTGCGCGATAAGACTAAAAAAAGGTTTGTTTTATTTTGCGCTTTTCCCCGAGGAAAACACACGTTAATTAGGAAATTCTTGCAAAAATCAAATAATTGTTGGATTTTAATGTAACTTTCAGGACTTATTCAGAAATGAATGAAATTATTTAAAAAAAATTTTTTTTCAGAAAATCTTGTTAAAAAGACATTTTTTTTTTAACATGTTTCCACCCACTTACATATTTTCATGAAATTTCGAGAAATTAAATCAGAGTTCCCGGGATTTTTTTTATTAGTTATAAACAGGAATCATTGTAGAAAGTAAATCACCAATTTTTTTTTGTCAAACATTTGCTACTTTATAGAAAATCAGATTTGAATTGTAAAAAAAAAAAATGTAAAAAGTATCTAATTTAATTAATTAGAAAAGCTTCCACCTGTTTTTGTAGATACGTTATACTAAGGACATTATTTTGTGAAGAAATAAAAATTTTTCGATGAATAATGTATTTTTTGCAAATTTTTTCCAGATTTTAAAAATTTATTCATTAACGTCTTAATACTTCAAAAATCGTTTAAAATTATTTATTTCAATCGTTCCCGCAATGTAATGATAACGGTAATGAAAATGTAAATTTACGAATCGAACTTTGAAAAGCACATAACACTCGTTTATGCAGAAATAATTTTAAAAATAAATTTTTATTGAAAAACGTTCATAATTTCTATGTATGAAAATGTATACGCGACATAAAAATGTCACGTGATTTGTGTCGTCTGGCACCGCAGTTATTTCTCTTCTCTGTCCAGTTCAGATCCACATCGTTAACGTGTTTGCAGAAATTCTTTTCAAATTTTAAAAGTTGTAATTATTTTTAATTACTTTTTATTAAATATTTTTCTTTAAAGTATTTTCTTTTATTTTGGATAATATTTCATTGAAATAATTTTTTTCTTATTAATTAATTTAACATAAGATTGAGAAAGTAAGAGAAACGGAAACCAAGACAATAACATTACCTGAATAATAAAAAAAAGTTTAAAGAATTACGTGAATAATAAAAAAAAAGTTTAAAGAATTACCTAAATAATAAAAAAAGGTTTAAAGAATTACCTAAATAATAAAAAAAGGTTTAAAGAATTACCTAAATAATAAAAAAAGTTTAAAGAATTACCTAAATAATAAAAAAGTTTAAAGAATTATGCATTTAAAAAATTTAAACAATTATATAATTAAAACAATAAAGAATTAGTATCTAATAAAAACTTCAAACAATTATCTAAAAAAAAAAAAAGTTAAAAAATTATTATCTAATGAAAAAGTTTGAATAAGAAAAGTTTATATACAATTATCTAATTAATAAGAAAAGTTTAAACAATTATGTAATGATTTAAAAAATTGTCTAATTAAGAAAGTATGAAATAAAAAAATTAAAAAAATAGTACATAATTGCTGAATAAAAATGTTAATATTTAAAAAGTACTAGTTACAAACGAAAAACGGCGTTCGCCTAATTTAAAAATTTGTCAATTTTGATCATCCATAGCTGTCTGTCATCGCCTCGTCAATTGCGAAATCGATGAAAGACATGCAAAAATTTCAGACACATCGTTAAGAAATGTTTGGATACAAATTTTTTAAGCTATAAGTAAGTACTGTTTGTTTCATATCAGATTATTTTAACTTTAAATTTTCTAATTTTACTCAAATAACGTGTCAAAAATATATAAATTTATTTTAGGAAGAAGTTTAAATTCAAAATTTTGTTTGTTTACAAATTTCTTAAAATTTAAGAAAATGTCCGCTTTTAAGAAAATTAAACAAAAATCGAGCATATATTTGACATTCCAATCTATATAATTTCTATCTAAAAGACTTCAGAATATTTTACTTAGTGTAAATAATAAATTTAATGCTTTAGCTTTCAATTAAATAACAACATATTTAAACAAAACTTTGTTTTCGTTGATTTATGAGTCATTTTTTATCGTGATATGCCGCTTTTTTACGTGACCTAGTGGACATACCTACACTATCAGTTAAATTTTCCTTATCACAAATATGTGTAAAAATATTTTTTTTAATTTTTTACGTTTTAAGAAATGGTGGGGTATTTTGCCATGTAAATACTTATTAAATTGATCCCCTGACCCAAAAAAATAATGGTAAGGGAAATAATAATGGGTAAAGATAAGAATATACTTTGAATTCTTATTTCATTGCTGTTTTGAAACTATTTGAAATTTTTTATGTAAGCATTATTTTACCACACATGGAAAAGCTAAGTATTAGGTTGTTGCAAAAATAATGACGTAATGTCGTTTTTTGACGTTAAAAAATACGTCAAAAAACGACATTATTACGTCATTATTTTTGCACCAACCTAATAATAATATGCTTTAAATACTATAAATATTAATTTTTGTTTTATTTTAACTTGATATATAACAATATATAATTTTGTATAATTTAATATATCAACAGTATTTAGAAAAATATGACAAACTGGAAAATTTCTTGAAACGTGTCATAAAAAAATTTTCCAGTTTGTCAATTTTATTTTAACTTGAAATTATTTTCAATTTTATAAGGTTAGTAAGAGTTTTATCATGTGCTATGAGCATTTTATTTTTTGAGGTTGTATAGAGGAATCCATTTATAATGAAAAAGCCCTTCTTAAAATTTAGAAAATTTATATTCATAATCTGGAGTATTTATTCAATAGTGGTATAAAGGAAAAATTTCTTGGAGAACGGTGCATTTCTTTAGAAATGCTGCAGAAACCAAATGTGTCTCTTTAGACTTTTTTTTTTTTTTTTTTTTTTAATGATAATGTAAGGTCTGTTTGGAAAGTATCCAGCCATTTTGAACCTCTCAAGAACCAGTTGTATGGCCTTGATGCAATTTGATACGTAGCTAGGGAGAACCTTACTGCACATGCTTGTATACTCTGATTACTCAACTGGCAGTAAGATGTCAAGTGAACTTGTTTGTGTTACTGTCAGTCACAATGTCCTAACAAGTAGATCAATGAAGTCTTGTGCAGGCTATTTTAGTAAAACATCACATCAATATGTCAATCCCTCTACAGTCCAAATTTGTTTTTTTACAACTTTGCATTGAAAGGGAAGAAATTAAAAAGGCAATGGAAGAGGACTTGTTACATTGAATTTTTTTTTTTTTTTAAGTGGTGTGTTAAGTTCAAATAGGAGTACTTTGAAGGAAACTAAGGTGCCATTGTCTTAGGTAGGCTCTCCACCCTCTATTTCTTATTAAATAGCGGGATGATAGTCCTAGCATTTATTGTTCCATATTGTAACATTTAAGACTTAAAAAAAGCTGAAGTATATTACTGTCATAACTATATTTGTGCAGTTTTTTTTTTTCTTTTTTAAATTGATATAAAATTTATTTTATTTTAGGTCGGCCCACCAGAACAGTGATTGAATTTTTGAAGCTTTTTAGTATGCAAAAGGAAAAAAGTTGAATGTAAATTCAACTTAAAAGTAACCAACATGGTAAAAAAACAAAACAATCATCAACAATTAAATTGAATTTCAGTAATAAAAAAAAAAATAAGATTGCTACTTTGGATGATTCCTAAAATTATGAAAGTGATTTATTAAAATAAAAAATTTAAATTTACATTTGTTTTTTTTTCTTAATTCCTTCCTTTTTCTGGAGACTTAAAAATAACAAAGTATACCTCCCCATTCATTTTTTAAGAGTTATGGAAAAAAAGGTATTATATTATGATTAGCACAAAATTAGTGTACAGCCTCACAAACTGAAAAATTTCAAATTTAATTTTTAGTAAAATGGTAAACTTCTAAATTTGTTTTTTTTTTTTTTTTTTTCCCTAATGCCCACAACTCTGCCAAAACAGAGACTTTATTAGAAATTGCATTTTTTGATCTTCAATCCTTCAATTTCTATAAGCATGGATTTCCCTTTTTGTCCAGCTGCTTATCCCCCCCCCCTCTTCTCAGCCTTAAGATATTGATTGTATGCTTTTCTGGCATTGGAAGCACTGCAGAGCCTTACTCATGGGAACATTCCCAGCACTTACATGGCCAAATACTTTGTGATAATGATCACTGTGACCAGTGTGCTATTTCATATCGTCAGGAGAAATTTCCTTATTGTCTGAGAAACAGCTTTCCACCATGGCCTTTTGTGAGAGAGTACCAGCAATCTGAACAATTTTCTACAGTTTTTGATATTCTTTGTTACTAAAGAAAAAAAAAAAAAAAAAAAAAGTATTCAGTCTTCATAGTTGCTGAAATTTTTTAAAGTAATATTTCCAGCAGCAGCTTCCTTGTTGAACTCTTTGTACTGACTAATGTCATCAGACTGGCCAACTTGTTTTCTGTCGATCATGTGGGAAAGACATCTTTTTAGACTGCCTTATGTGGCAGAAAAAAAAAATTTCAAGACTGAGGATCAATTCAGATCCAAGATTTACACAGGAATCCAAATTGAGATATAAAATTTAGTGAAAGATATTTTAAACTTGGTAATAATTTATAAAACCAATGTAAAGTTTAAAAAGACTCAGGTGTTGAGACTTGAGAAATATAAAACTTATTACTTTTTATTTAAATATATTTATCAATATTAGTGCCTTTGAAAACTGTTTTGTAAAACTTGGACTGGAAAAAAAAAGAATTCAGAGAGCTGAACAGCTTCGTTATCAAGTAAGACTTTACAAGATATAAATGAAAAGAATTGTTTAGGTTAGTAATCTGGTTTATTTCAAAACAAATTGATAATTTATCTTGTTCTTGCATTTTGATAAAAATTCATATAATGTAATATAAAATTAAACATACACAGATCAAAACTAACATCTGCAGCTAGAAGACCAGATCTTATTTTCAGTTCAGCCAATACTTCAATGTCAGAAATAGCATCTTTAAGATGAAAAATATCACCCAAAAATTATACAGAAATGAAAATGTTACATTTGGAAATTAATCTGTCCTGCTGTTAAAAATGTAGCATAGTTTTCAAAAGACAATATCAAACATTTCTGCTTGTCTCTCCAGAAACTTTGGTTCAACTTATGCAAAAAAAAAAAAAAAAAAAAAAAAAAAAGCACAATTATTTCATAATTTAATTTTCCTTTTAATTATTTATTAAAGGAAAATGATGACATCCTAGTTGAAAGCTTAATGACTAAAATTCTAGGTGTCTGCACCATGCTATGAAATAATTTTCATTTAGTCAGATGCTGTTATTACTTCACAAACAAGAATTTTTTTTTTTTTTTTTTCAGGATATCTTATCAAAAATTCCTATTCACAAACAGTGACTCAAATTTCAATCTGCAGATAGGAATCTTTGTTTTGGAAAAGTAATTGTTGAACCCAAAGTCAAACTATTTGCCACCAAGTTTTAAATAAGCAACTGTCGCTTCAGAGATTACAGAATTAACAATATTCAAATGTCAAACATTTAAAGTTAATAAATTAGGAAAAATTTAAGGAATAATTCAACTGACTCTACTAAGATCTAAAAAGAAAAAACAGAAAAGCTAAATATAATTTAAAGCTGAAACTTATAAAATCCACCTATTTTATTTTCTACACACCAATTTATTTGTTAATCGAGTGTTTTACATTCTAACTTTAAAACATTTCAGCAATAAAATCATGATCTTAGGATAAAAAAAAACAAACTCCAAACATGGTCAAATCTGATTTTATTTTGTTTAGCAAAAAGTCACTACTTCATTTGAGAGAAAGAGAATAGTCTCATCTGTAAAAAAAAAAAAAAAAAAAAAAAAACTAATCTCCCTCTATATACATATAATCCATTATGTTATCATCACTTGGCTTTAACTGCTGCTGGAGCAGGTGACTTCTTTGTTAGTTTTTTGTATAATACAATGGCCAGGATACTACCATAGATTGTTGCCACGCACTGAAAAACAAAAAAAAAAAACAAAAAACAATCAGTTTGGAAGTTAATTTGTAAGTGTAAATATTTTGGCAAAGAAGTCAATTTATAATAAGTAAAACAAATATTCAAAACTAGTTCTAAAACAATCCCTGTAAGGACAAAAACTTAAATAGGAATAAAATCAATTATCTTTCTCAAGATATGGCAATTCACAAATCTAAAGAAAAAAAAAAAAGAAAAGGGGAGGGGGCTTTATTGCTTACATGCTAAAAGATTTTTTTTTTTTTTTTTTTTAACAAGTGTAAGCATGCCTCCCCACACTCATTCCAATGTTTTTTTTGTTCTTTGGTTCTTTTTCTTTAACTTTTAGAATTTCATATAACAGAGGATTATGTAATCCAAAATATTATTACACTACATTTTTGTGATGGTTTTCAATTATGATACATCACTAAATTCACATATATAATGCAACATTTACCCATTTGTATTAGGTTGGTGCAAAAATAATGACGTAATAATGTCTTTTTTGACGTTAAAAAATACGTAAAAAAAAAAAAAAAAAAACGACATTATTATGTCATTATTTTTGCACCAACCTAATATATTGTTTCAAACAATGAGTAAACAATCCCACAGTTGGTATTTAGGGTTGTCTTACTCACATTCCCTCCTTATTCCAATTGTAAGGAGCCCTCTACCTAACCATTGCTTAGTGGAACAAGCTCCTGCATAGATACTTCCAACACTACAACCATAACCTCTTCAAATCAAGAGTCAATCATTATCTATCCTCCATATTTTCATCTTCTTACATTCACATCATAACCTACCTTGAGTGGCTTTTGAGCCCTGGAATTAACCCATAACTGAAGAGAGACAGACTTTTGCTCTAATGCCCTTGGAAAGCTCATTAGAGGAAGTCTATTTGGCCAGAGTTTGAACCTGGCTTGCCAATTCCACTTTGATGCATTGAAGAAAACACAAAACAATTACTATAACAAATGGTTGAACAAAATATAATAATCTGTTTGTTTGAATTTCTGGAATGAGGAGCTATTTGCACTATTTATATTCAGACTATTGTCCTTATCTTTGTTGTTTCAATCATCCATACAGTGTGAAAAAGGGATCAATGTCTCACATACAAACAAGAAATGATTAGAATCAAGCATACTCTTCAGAAGAACAACTACCTGGCAAACAACAGAAGGGGGTCAAGGAGGAAGAACAAAAACTTGTCAATCTGTCTACCTTATGTCAAGGGCTTATTGGAAAAGATTTAGAAAATCAGTCATCCATACAACATCAGAACAATATTCAGAAGCAGTTCCATTCTACAGAGAAATCTGCCTAATTAAACCCAACACATGACCAAGTATTGCATGTATTCGATCCTTTGCAGTTGTGGCAGAGAATATAAAGGTGAAACAAGCCACCACTTCAAAGTAAGGCTGGAGGAACATCGAAAAGCCATAATGAGGGGTGAGACAGTGAAATTGGGCAAGACTGGTCTGTGATGGTAGGTAGTCATCAGCCCCAGAAGAATGAAGTGAACATACTGGGCAAAGAAGAATACTGGAGAGTTAGACAGGGGAGCAGCTAATAATAATAATAATAATAATAATAATATAAAAAAAAAAATGAACAATATTAGGTTGGTGCAAAAATAATGACGTAATAATGTAGTTTTTTGACGTTAAAAAATATGTCAAAAAACGATATTATTAGGTCATTTTTTCACCAACCTAATAACAAGTCTTTAACAGCAGCAGTCAAAACACAAGAAACAGCACTAATCAGCAGGCAGATTAGGTCTAAGGCTTCAAGCTCACTACAGCAAATTGTCCCAAGGGACAATAGGCCAGTGGATTAAAGCATTGGTTTGTGAATTTGGTGACATAGTAATTCTGAGTCCATTCATTGGGCAGTGTACTTGGAAATGGATGAGCAATAACTGAACAGTACTAAAATACAAGAGCTAGACATGGGTAGTGGAACAAGAACAGTCTACCCCCATAGATTAAATAAAGGATTAAATTCAGAATTCCCTGTATTTACCCAGATCAATATACACCCAATGAAGGCCAGCAGGTACAATGACTGAAATGTGATAAAGATCTGAATACAAATAGTGTCAATAATAATAATAATCTGTTAATTAACTAATGGAGAAAAAAAATTTCAAGAGCAGAAATTTTTTTAATTTATTCATTTTCAAACAAAAAAGTAAAAACACAGACAAATTTTGTAATGAAAGATTTCCCTTTATTACTCACATTGAATCGGCCTCTCCTTGTATAAGAGTTAAAGTAGTATTTCCATCCAGTAAAGCCAGCTTCAGCATCACTCATAAATCCTCCAGCCATGCTGACAATCTAGAAAAAAAAAAAAAAAAAAAAAAAAAAAAAAAAAAAAAATCAATTATAATTTATCAGAAAACTTTATTCTAATGAAGAGAAAAGGGTATCTCTGCCTTCTCACATGAAAACAGTTCTATTCAAATGATAAACAAATACATTCTAATTTTTTGATCTATGTCCACAAGTATGTATTATCAACTAAACCTAATTTCACAAAATGATTGTCTAATAAGCATAACAGTTTTAAAACTCAAGATAAAACCGATCATATTCATGAGAATACAATCTAGTATTCATTCCTTGCTCTACCATTTATCTTATAGAAAAAGTGCCCATTTTCCTATATATTCATTAATTTGGTCTTGTTAGAAAGCAGGAATAACAATATTCATCACAACTGAGCAGACCCTAAATTTGTTCCAATCCTCCTGATGAGCAGTCATACCCTCAAAAGCTAACCCCACCAGTCAGGTAGATCTCATGTTTATATTTTGTGTTAGTGTATGTCTGGATGCTAGTGAACATTTTTATGTGTGTGTGTAATTCCTGAAGACTGCAATGAGAAGAAATAGGAAATGTATGTGTACATCAAGCAGGTATGGGGGCAACCTTCAAGTAGTGGGCTGCACTACTAAAAAGATTCCTAGTAATTTTTTCATAGCTATTTTCACTAGAAAAAAAAACATATACATAAGCTTAAAACATGGGGAGAAAAGTTGATTTTTTTTTCTTTCTTGCTTTGGAGGAATGATTTTTCTATAATAAAAATATTGAAGTTTTGGTGATGATAGTTTGATGATATGTCACTGTGTGTGATTTATTTCTAATTTATTCATTTGAAAATAATAAAAACATTTCTTTAGAGAAATAATGTTTCCAGTTTCAAAAGTAAAAGCAGTTTACATGTATGATCTTCCTTAATGAAAACATTACAAAATTCAAGAAACATTGTACTTAGTCATGTTTTATGTATGTGGTTATGTATGAGAGATGGTGAGGGAACAAGTGAAAATGAAACAAAATTTTAGGAAATGTTATTTTCTTTTATGAAATTAATGATGTCACTCAGAATGACCAAACAGGCTGCTGTTTGCCAATGACTGGTGTAAATAGTGCCAGTGTGGGTGTTGACTGGATTAAATGTATGCTATTAGAGTAAAGAAATCATTAGAAAATTTCTGATATGTGCATATGGTAGGTTTCACAAAAAAAAAAAAAAAAAAAAAAATGCCTGAAGTTTCATCTCGGTTTTATTTGAAAGATATTATTTTTGCACCAACCTAATAGTAGCCTAAAGCTATTCAGATTTAAAAGAATAATTAATTTCCACATATATAAATAAAGTTTTTAGTCAGTTTTGAAAAATTGGCATGTTTAGTTGCCACTCATCTGCCATTATAGAAGAAAAATGCAGACAAATTTAAAATCTCTTGGTCCTAGAGATGTGTTTTGAAGTCAGTAAATTTAAAGATTAATTAACTGGATTTTGTAAACATAACATTCGCTTAAAAAATAATGAAAGTAATGCTTATTTCCTCATGGTAACCTGTGGGGTAAATATATTTCAAAAAATCTGGGGAGAAAAAAAAACAAAAAACAAAACACCAGCAGTGCAATAATCAAGAAATTTGTATTTATAAAAATAAATTATCTTTAACTATCAATAGTTTAAAAATATAATTTTTTTTTTTTTAAATTCTTGTTTGATGTTATTGTTACAAAATATAATTGCACCAATATTTTCGTGTTTCTTTTATAATAATTATTCTGTATTTAAGAGTTATTGAATTATCATATTACCTTCTGATAGGGAAAAGCAGCTAAGGTGGTAATTCAGAATTATTTGCTTTTTGAACATTAATGCAAAAAAAAAAAAAAAAAAAAAAAAAAATCTAACAATTGCTAAAATTAAAAAATTCTTTTAAAAAATGTTTACATTTGAAAATGGCATTAAATTTTACAATTCTTAAAGTAGGTCTTTATTAATAATAAAAAAATTCTCTTACGAACAGCAACAGAATGAATTACAAAATTGTACTGAAAACTTACAACTTTAAAACATAAATATTAAGTGTAGATTTTTTTTCTGTCAAAAAAAAAAAAAAAAAAAAAAAAAAAGAACGTTTTATTAAACTATGACAGTATCAAGTGTTAAAAAAAAGTTTCTAAAATAATTTTGTTCATATGTGTCCTAAAACTTTCCTTAAAATCAGATGATTATTTGCAACAATTTCCAAAATTTGTCTCACTGCAAAAACATTAAACTAAAGTTTGTGGTCACCCACTGACACAAGAAAAAAAATTTAACCAAAATTTTGAAGATTTTAGAAAGGATTAGAAAATATAATGAAAAAATCCTTTGGTCTTTCCTCTTAATAAAGATTTTGATGATAAAACTTTTTATTGATGAAAAAAAAATTTTTTAACCAAGATTTTCTAAAAGTAAAAGAAAAATTTCAAAATTTAATTTGTGAATAAGTCTTGAAAGTTTAATTAAAATCAAAGAATTATTTGAATTTTGCCAAAATTTCCAAATCAATGTTGTTTTAACTGCAAAAAGACACTAAATTTCCCATACTAATTTATGATCCCATGTTGATGCTAGAAAAACAAAATTGTTAACAAATTTTGAACATTTTCAAAAGAATTAAAAATATAACTTAATAATGAAAAGAATCGTTTGGTCTTTCATCTTGCTAAATTTGGGCAATAAAACTTTTTTTTATTAATAAGTTTTTTTTTTTAGGTTATTTTTTTTTCATCATGTATGCAGTATGCTCATGTTTTTAGTGGATCTTTGAAGGTACCTAATTGGTGGTTAAAAAAAGAAAAGTAAAAAAAATTTAAATTTTGTATAAATCTTAAGTAGAATTAACCTTGATTAATTAATTGCTTTTAAAAATTAGTTCCTTGATCAACATACAGGTGGGTGTTATGTATTGAGTGTTAGTTGGCAGACCGATGTTTGGGAAATTTAACTATTTTTTTCTATAGTAGACTTTTTTCTTTTTAACTATCCAGTAATCTTAAAAATTTAAGAAAACATTCTTCCTACCGTTTATTGAATTTTATTATGTATTTTGGTTTAAATTTACTATAATTACTGCTCCTATCTTCTGATATGTATGTTTACAAAATATACACACAAAAAAAATTCAAAATTCTTTTTAAAATACTGGGGTAGGGTCACTATATTAAATAGATTTTTTGTTTTGTTTTTTTTACTTAGTTAAACACGTAATTAACAGAATTTAAAAAAAAAAAATTTAAAACTTTATAAATTATTCTAATTAATTTAAAAAAAAAAAAAAAAAAAAAAAAAAAAAATTGAAAACAAACAAACAAAAAAAAAAATGTAAAAATTCATTAAATTGTTTTTCTTATGACAATAAAAGCTTTTCTAATTAATGTTTTAATTTTATTGCATTTATTTTCAGATTTTCGGTAACTGGGTGTCTTGTCTTATAATTTTTTAATTCTTCAAAGACACGTGCCTTTAAAATTATTTTAAAATTATAACGAAGCTGAAGCAGCAGGAAGCCCTACAAAAATGAATTTCTCGAAATTTCATAAATTGAAATAAGTGGAAGGGGGTCCACAGATGCATATATGTTTATCAAGATTTTCTAAAATAATAATTAATTTGTGAATAAATCCTGGAAGTTTAATTAATTTAAAATCGACAATTATTTGATTGTTGCACGAAATCAATATTTTTCACTGCAAAAAGACGCTAAAATTTCTTAAAAGATTGAAAACTAAATTTATGGTCATCTACTGACGAGGAAAAAAAAAAAAAAAAAAAAAAAAAAAAAAAGTATAATTTTGAATGATTTTGAATTGATTTTTGAAGGTTCAAAAACTGTAATTTAATAAAAAATATCCTTTTCTTTGTTGGTTTTTCGTTTTTCTTAGTCTTATAAATTTATTTCTTTGTTTTGGGGGCAATGTTCATCATGTATGCTAATTTTTGTTGAGGTACCTATTCGTTTTATACGCAGAAATTAGATTTTATTTTTTTTCTTACTAAAAAAAAAAAAAAAAATAAAAAAATAAAACTTGGGAGGGGATTTGGAGAATGTTCTTTTTATTTTAATCCATGTGGATATCATAATTTTGTATTTTTTATTTCTTAAATAAAAATAACAGTTGAAATTATATAATCCCTGTCTTCAAACAACGATGTGTACACCTGTATGTTAAGTAAAACTTAAAAGTAAAAACAAACCCCCCCAAAAAAAACTCAGTCTTAAAGTTTCAAAGTGACATTTTCTTTGACTTTTTTCAACAGGGCAGAGATATTGACTTTTTTTTTTTTTTTTTTTCTGATAAGGCATCTTTTTGAGTTTATTTAAGGACAATTCGTCGTAAGTCACTTATAGATTTTTGTCAAATGTTCATTTCAGTATTTTCTAAAAATATTATCATTGCTACTTTTATATTTTTTGTATTAATTTCAAATTGCCTGGTTGATGACCAAAAAAACTAAAAAAAATGGACGAGAGAGTTATTTCTTAAATTATGTTAATTAGTGTATTTAGAAGACAAATAAACACAATGATATTTTGGGTGAATTTTCAAAGAGTTAAAATAATTCAGAATATTACACGAGAAGCCAATACTCACAAATTAGAGTAGAGACCTCTGTTTTCTGAGCTCAATCTTCATCTTGCCCTCTAGGAACAAGGAGAATTTTAGTGTTACTTCGAAAAATAATACTAGCATATGTTCTAAATGATTTAGGGACTCATTAAAATTATTGATATCATAAACTGACTGTGTATAGAAAAAACCGAATCGTACATTTAAAAAAAAAAAAAGACAAATTAATAAACTCACTTGAATCGTCACACACTGGTCAAGGGCAAATCAGTACTGCGTGTGGAGTCGAACTGAGATACGAAAGTGAAGAATAGGACATTAGTAACAGCACTTTTATGCATCGTTAAAATTTAAACTTCATTTAAAATTTTTTTCATTAAATAAATCTTAAGCCAAAGTAAATAGATAATTGAGGTTATAATCTTAAGAAATTGTTTGCACAAAGATGATACGAAACAGACGTTTGAAATAATTGTCAACTGATGTTTGCTGGTTGAACCACGTGTTGTGTATTTTAAAGGCACGATGCTTTCAAAGACAGTAAGTATTAAAAAAGTCTTTTGTTAATCATTTACGAGAATAATAATTGATCAAATGAGACAGTTTACATTAAGAAAATATGTAATTGATTTTTTTTTAAATTTATTATTGTTCTAATTAAATTGTTATGATTCTTTCTAAAATTACACACGTATTTTTTTTAGCATGTGCATTAAGAGAAATTGTAAAAAAAAGTGATTAGGAGTGACAGATAAGAAAGATTAAAATAATGTTAACATAGTCTATTTTTAATTATGATTCCCTCTATTATTTCCTTTCAAATAAAGTGAGGTTAAAAGAAACATCATAAATTTAATTTAAATTTGCCTCCACATCTGGGTTGTTTTTTTAAAGTTTTTTTTAGTTAGCAGGAAAGAAAACACATTTTTCAAATGTTAAGATAGGGCATTAAGTGAAATTTGAATATTCTGTAATTGTTTCCAGCATTAAATACTATCTTACTAATCTCTACTACGTGCATACTTTCAATTTTTAAAAATAAGGGTAATTTCAAAAATTTCAGCAAAGAGGAAGTTCGCCTGGAATAGAGAATTCATTGATAGCAATGGAAGAATTTAAATTAGTTTCACAAAGTGCAAAGATAAAGAAGAATCTGCAGTGTTGTCGGTCCTGACCTGACATCTTATCTTGGCATCACTGGGTTTTCCATTGCCATAATGTAGCTTTTCCATGTATCTTTTCTAAAAATATTTTCATGGTAATTGTTCTTTCCACTTTGGTTCCTCAACGTTATGAATTTAAGCGCAGTACTAGAGTGGCAGCTAGTTCTCAACTCCTCATTTTATTGAAATGGCTTTATGTAACTGTAAGAAGTTCTCTATGCTAACAGTTTCTTCTCTTGTACTTCTTTCTTGTGGTCTCTTGCTTTCCAGTTAACTTTGATTTTCAGAACTTTAAATAAATGCAATGTTAATTGTTATCTTCTGTTTTAATTCCTGTCCTTTTATCGTTCTCTCTCTTTAATAGTGTTTTTTTTTCATATTCTCTCATGTTCAGTAACCCCTTAGGTCTTAGTGGCTTTATTGCCTTGCTTGGGATACAATGATTAAAAAAATTAATTTCCTTCTCAGCTTCTCTGCATGTGGTCATTTGTAGGGAATTTTTTTCATTGAAGAGAGATATTTCATGGAAACCTTGTTGTGGGTTAGCCAATCTGTATTGGTGACAAAATACTAATTAAACTGACCCTCTATTATTTTTTACTAAATCAAATGCAACAAAGACAACAACAACAAGAGAAATAATCAAATAGGCAGATATTTGTTTTAGCAAATATTATTTTTATATCACAAGTACACACAATATAATAAAGTTGTTTAAAACACTTTAGAGATCATGGTTGTGTGATCAAGGGTAATATAAAAGGTGTTATGCTACAGATCTAGTAAGGAATTAAACAGTTTATGTTGATGGTGAAATTGAATGAAATAGATTACTTGACTTACTGTAGAGTTGTCTCGCTTCGACTGATATAGTTATGATTTCCTTTATGTTGTTAAGATATTCAGTGAGTTGGTTTTTGAATCTCATCTTGGTTGAATTGGTCACTAGATGAGTTGATATTGAAAAGAAATTGAATTCCACAAGTTGGGTTGATGTTAATAAAAATTAATTTTTAGCAAGGAAGTTGGGTTTCATGGATTCGTGTGATGAGTTGATTATTTTAAGGACTCACTGACTAAGTTGTGTTGAAGTTTCATATTTATGAATTTTCTTGATCACTTGAGAGGCTCGAAAGAATGTTTACCTAGCTTTGGCACATTGAACTCTGAACGGGTCAACCATGCAGACGTAGGCAGAAACATGACATTTATGGACCATTCAAAAAGCATTGTTTCATATTGAACTCTCGAGCCAATTTTAATGGGTTCAGCACAAACTGAGAATACTTAGCTGTGATCCTCTTTTAACAGGTTTAAAACAGAGAATGTAGAAATCTAATTCTACAACCTTCAGTTTAAGTTCTAAAGGATGCTAATCATTTTTTTTTAAATGAGCAATTGTCTATTTATTTTGACTTTATTAAATTTATGTGAAATATTATTCACATAGATTTTATAGAAACATTATTTATAATAATATAACAGATGAAAACAACAGTTTGAATAAAGTCAAAGAATGATAATTGTTGAAATTTTTGGTTGACCTCCCTCCTGGTTCTGCAAAATTTGCAAATTCTTTAAATTTCAGTTGATTGAAATGTAACAGCATTGTCCCAAATGCACAATTTCATCCAGCTTCATTTGTTATAGTCAATCTTGGAATAATACAAACAAAAACATTGGTTTAAAAGCTTTATGTATTTGCTTTAAAAAGTGTTGTAAAAATTAATGGAATTAAATTAAAAATTTTCCTCAGTAAATGAATGTATTTCTTAAAATATCAATGAAAAATGTTATTTTCCCAAAAATATCAAGTTTAAAACAAAATTGGAAGTTTTGTATTGAACATTCTAATATAATTTGCTATAAATATTTCTTGTTCAAATATACTTAAGAATTCTAAATTACTAATTTATTAACAAAAACAATTTTTTAAATATATTTTGCATCAAAACTTTGTTAGGCTATTAGAAATCAAGTCTTGTGAAAATGTGAGTCTTTAATGACTACATATTAAATCCCAAATTGTTTCATGCATAATATGCAATTACTCCTTCAGATGTTTGCATAAATTTTACAGAAAATACAACTTGAGATTTCTTTTTAATTAGTTTTAGTGGAAATTTTTCTAAGCTTCATACTGAAAAACTAGTATTTTCTATTAAATATACTTAAAAGTATAATTAATATTGGCATAATTTATATATTTTGACTCATTTTAATGTTTATCTCTTTTTTTTGTTTCAGTCTTTAACACAAGATCTGCTGACTTATGGATATGTTATAAGTGTTAATCATCTAAAATTGAAAGTTGTCCTTCCAAATGGTTTTACAGGATCTGTGGATCCAGTCCATATATCAGATGCATACACAGCCAAACTTGAGAGTTTGGTGGATTCACAGAATAATGAAGAACAAAATATGGTAAGTTCTTATGTAATCATTGAGGTAAAAAGAGCTCAGTTTGATTAGTATAACAACATAAGTATAATTTAATTTTTACCTCATTTTTAAATTTTGTTCATAAAATAATTTTAATATTCTTCTGAATTTCTCTATATTTTTCACAAGTGTTTTTAGATAAGAGTTTCTTTTGTCATAAGAAAACAAGTATATTGGTATATGTTTAAAATAGTTTTTTTTAAATGTTAGGATTTTGAGGATGTATTCAGTTATTTTTTAAATGGTTTCACTTTAATCACTCTTTTTATTTTTACCATCATTTTGATGTTTTTTATATGAAATCAGTTTTGCCATTTCAAGTTTACACGTGTTGCAATTTGTTTATGTGTATTTTATATTTTTACTAATAAATAAAAATTATATTTCTTTGATATTAAAAGGTATTCTTTATTAAATAATATGCTGCATCTGGTTATGTGAAAGAACACTCTTAATATAAAATGGACACTAAAAGGTTAAAATAATAATTTTGCTTTTTACATTCTAAAAGATTCATATTTATATAATTTTTATTCATTGTTTATGAAGTGGAACAAGTAAAATTTACTTTTGTTTTACAGGAAAACGATTTGCAAAGCATGTTTCCAGTTGGATCTTTTATCATCTGTAAAGTGATGAATCCCAGTTCCAATCATGTGAAATTATCTCTCAATCCAAAAGATATTAATCAGAATGTCTTCAGTTCCCAAATAAAGTCAAATATGGTAAATTGTTTTTCTTTATAAAATAATAAGGAACTGGCATCAGTTCTCTCTCTCTTTTTTTAAGGCAAAAAAAGTTGCAAAATTGTTGTGGTGCAGTTTCACTCTTGCATTCCACATTGTTGTAAACTATGCATTTTTCATCATCTAGCACAAATTTTCAAAAATTGTTTTTTTTTTTTTTTTTTGTTGCATTTGTAACTTACACACTGTAACACTGATTTGGGCATTTTGTGTGCAGTAGTTTTGATTATTCAAAGTACTTTCATCATAATCTTTTGTTGCATTTGAGCAATAATTTTACCTTTCTTAAAATGATCCCCAAAATATTGCTCATATTTTTCCATCCTCAATATTAGAATTAACAAAGATACATTAATTTTGTCAAAAGATTTTAAAAAAATGCATGTTGATATGTCAGTTATCATAATATAAGGGGATGCTGAGAAGTTCTCAGCTCTACCATGACCTAGAGCTGTGAAACATCCCATATATTCCCCCAAATAGTATGAATGTTTGCACCAAATGAATAAAGCTAAAAGCTTAATTTGTTTTTACTATTAGGCAAACTGTTCAAGGTGAATTATCAGCTAAGAGTTCCAGTCTTCATTAGATCAAATGGTCAAAATGAATTTTATCATATTTTACCATTACTGAAAAAATATGAATAGAATCTAGAATCATTCTTTGTTTAATATCTGGTGTCTTCATAGTTCCTTAATATACAGACCATATCTTTGTTGAGTCACTTTACAAGTGCTACTGGTATCATGTAACCTAGCCACATGTTCACCCAGCAGGATTAAAAGAAACCCTGTGAGTGGGCAGATGGACCTTGTAGAGTCAATGCTCATCTGGCACAATGGGATAAACTGTGCTCCAAAGATGTATATGCAGCCAGTGTGGTGATGTCATGGTATCACTTGGCAGTAAGCTCTCTAAACTTAATGTCAGTGATCAGGGCAGTAAGTTTCTCCAATAAAATCAATGGCCACAATGACAAGATGAGCCTTCACATTGGAGGGCATCCACTGTAGTTTGACTTCGAGAGGGATCAGTTACACCAGGTCTCTTTTTCCTAGATGCACTACACATGAATAAATATGTCCATCTCTCAATCCAGATATGTGGAGGGAACTTGTTGGGTGCTTAGCTGTACAGTACCTCTACAATTACACCTGGTGATGAAAGTGATGATCTTTAAAGATTTACTGTTTTTACTTTGTGTAAGTCACTCTTGAGTAAGATGTAATTTCTGTCAGTCTATTGTAAGTTACAACAACAAAAAAAAAACTATTTGAAATATCATCAATTTAAAAACAAAAAAAAAAATTCTATGACAGTGGTTCCCAAATGGTGTGGTATGGGAGAAGAAGATAGCAGGTGAGGCAGAATGATTGAATGACAATGAAAGATTTAGAAACGGTTACAAAAATAAATATGATTTCAAAATTTAAAATATTATTATGGATTACTTATAATTGCATGCATGAGTCCCAGTATAAATAATTGACTGATTTTATCATTGTGATATTTTTGCATTATATCAAGTATTAAGAATAAAGAACTAAGGTCTGCAAATTGGAGGAGAGAGTTATCTGACTTCGATTTTGAGGTTATCTCTCATTAACCATCTCTCTGTTTTTTTTTATTTATTTTTAAATGTACTTTTTATCACATAAAATTTGGTGAGGTATGAGCAAATTTTCATTTAAAAAATGCAACTCAGAGAAAAAAGTTTGGGAACCATTGTTCTATGAGTTAACCATATATTTGCTATATAGAAAAAGAACTTGCTTCCTTGAGATGAACATAAACTAAAGCGTCTTATTGCAAAACAACCAGTTTTGATCAGCACTCAGATCTTTGAAAAGACTAGAATTGAGGGAGTCAAGAAGGATAAAAGGTGTAGAATACTTTGTGAATTGGGATCTGTAAAAAATCTCCTAGGCAACCTCCTCTCACAAAAGCAAATATTTTAAAGTGTCAAAATGCATGGAAATTGACTTTCAAGTAATTTTCATAGACGAATCTTGAGTGACATTTGATGGACCTGATGGATGGGCCAAAGGATGGATTTTATCCAATTTAGATGTGCCTATGGTTAAAAGAAGGTAACAAGGAGGTGGTAGTGTTATGATATGGGCTGGAATTGTCGACTAAACCATTAATGGACCATTCAGTCAATGAAGGAGTTAAACTAAAAAGTGCTAACTATTGCGATTTTATGAACAAGACTTCATTTGCATGGTATGAGTCCCAGTCTTGCAGTTTCAAAGTGAAGTGTGTATTTATGCATGACAATGCTCCTTCTCATGTATTTAAGCTTACCTGTGAATTCTTTGAGCATAAAAGATTTACAGGAGAGAAGATAATGGAATGGCCACCATCAAGTTCTGATCTGAATCTGATTGTTTAATTGTGAAGATGAAATTGTATGAAAATGACAAACAATATAAATAACAGCCAAAAAAAAAAAAAAATAACAAAATCAAAATAGATTGTGGCTGTTATTAGAGAAGAAGGTTCACTATATTAAAATGTAAAGGATTCAAAGACTTATGTGTTTGTTATTTGTTCTATTATAGGTGTTGATCAATTTTTGATGATTTTATTACCTTTCTATTGAAGTAAAATGTGATCATTTGGTTTTACCTAATAACTTCAGATAGCAGTTTTTTAGAATACATTAAGTAACTTCAATAAAACATGTTGATTTTTAACAAGCTTTGTTTCAACATATAAATTGATTGTTTAAAATTTGACAATTTTTTTCAAACCAAGTTTGAATTATTAAAGTTTATATGATTTGCTTAATAATTTCAGACAGGTTGTATAATACCAAATTATAATTAATGGCATATTTTTATAATTAATGCTATATATAATATATATATATATATGTGTGTGTGTATATAATATGCATTAATAGATATCACACTTTATTTTTTATAATTTCTGTTATATAGAAATTAGATATTGTTGCTTATTGTATACTTCTTTTTGTTGTTAAACTTTCTCTGCTGTGAGTTGGTTGGATATTTTTTTTACTTTTTGTCTAATATAAATTCAACAAAATTCTTATATGCAGTATACCTTAGTTCATAATAATGGTGCCACTGATTGCTTTGGAAAACAGACAGTTTTTAATGTTGGCAAATATAAAAAATCATGTTTGAATGTAATTAATGTTAATTAAAATTGTGTAGTCAAGATAAAAGCCAGATTATCTGATAAGGTGAAAAATAGAACATCAAAAAATACTTCTATGTTGGCTACCTTTTTATTTTCTTGTTCATGTTTCTGTCATGATTAAATACTATGTGGTTTATGAAATTGGCAATAAAAATTCTACTTAATGTTGTTTGCTTATAATTTCTGCAGATCCTCATTGGGAGTGTAAACAGCATTGAAGACCATGGCTATGTAATAGATTTTGGCATTAAAAATATTTCCGCATTTTTAAACAACAAGGATACAGAAGAATATATTGAAATTTTCAATAATGGTAAGCTTTTTATTTTTGATTCATAAACAAGGATTAAGCAAACCAAAAATAGATGTTGGAAAATGAACAGTTATGTTTAAGTGAAGAATCATCTTCATCATTGTCAATGCATTTAATTAAAATAGAGAAAGTATACATATGCTGATGCAAAAACATTTATCATTTTTCCACAAAATCTTTTGTTTATATAAATTCATAGCATTATTGTTCAGTTATCAAAGTATCATTCTAACATTAATACTTTCACTGCTGCCTAATTATAGCATTGTGGCCTGGCTCTGCTAGCCAATTTTTAGGGAAAAATAGGAAATTGCTATTTACTGGAAATGGCAATTATTAATATGCTGATGACAATTTATGATAGGCATCTCCATTTTGGTTTTGATCAGATACTCTGCAGTACAGATGAAGCTAAACAATACCCCAACACAAAATATAATAAAAATATGTCACAAAACAAGGCATATTAAATTCTTTGTATATGTCTACATTGGTTTGGGAAGAATAATAATAATGCTAAGCAATTGTTGATTTATAAAATAAATACTAGTGACCAGCATTTCATGGTGTCTTGAAAAGTGTGTGTGTGTGTATATATATATATATATATATATATATATATATACACACACACACATATAGGGCTGACAATGTAAGTTGTTTTTAAAGATCTGAAGGCAGCACGGTGGGGTAATGGGTAGCGATCAGAGAGCTGAGATCGAATTCCAGTTGAATACATTACATTACATGCTAATGCCCTTGGGAAAGGTATGAATCCTCTTCTCCTCCTCCTCCTCCTCCCCCAAGCTATGGGCAAATAGCAAGACAGACTGGGTTCTATAGCCTTGGATGGCAACTGGACTACTGTAGAAAGAAATGGCAACCTACTGCAGGGAAAAATCTGCATTGTCAGTCATGTATCTTTCGATACATGATTGCCTGAGTGTGTATCCCACATAGCACATAACTGACTGATACGTATGTCCACAGCAGCAGAAATCTTAACAGTAAATAATACAAGAAAAACTCAGTTCAGATTTGAATTGATGAATTCTTTGATATCTTGAATCTTTTTGAAACTGCTGATAAAACAAAGAATGTCATATAAAGTGAAATAAATATGCTATTTTTTGAGAATTAGGCAACATCTAGAAGAATTTTCAATCCCAGCTCTATGATTATTTGCTGCACTACATTTATAACGAGTACAAGCATTGCTATACTGTAAAATCACTGGTTGGCACTGAAAAATCTTCATTTTTGCAGGCTTGATAGAGTTCAGAATCATTTACATGGTCTTGTAGGAGATTACTTATTTTCCATTCTACAGCCTCTTCCTCATTAATACAATGTTGCTAGTCTATCACTATTTCCATTGGTTCAGATTTTTACAGCTATGACTCATCATGGAATCGAATTCCTATATATTCCATTTGTAAAGAGGAATTTTTACTTAGCTATTTGATGATGGCTGCTACTTTGTAGAATGAACACTATAATCTTAACTCAAAGATCAAGGATCAATTCCTATTTACTCTCCTTATCCTCATAATTTTCACTTCCTTCTAACTTCACTTACATTCATATTATGCATCTCATTCAATAACCCTCTACTTTGAGTGGCTCTTAGCCTTGTATTGAGTAAAATTTAGTATTAAAAAAAGATCATTGTTCTTGTTTAAATGAGCTACTTGTTCACTTCATTTGCACAGAGACATTTTTTTTGAGTTCCAGTCTTTCGTAATAAAGAATCCTATTAATAAACATAACTTTTCCCAGGTTCAGATGTTAAAGACTGTCATGGATTTAACCATTTTGGATTCTCATAATAAATCCATGGCTTATGGCTGTATACTGTTGAAACAGTGCAACTGCCGTAAAAACACAACCTGAAATGGCTGAAGGCATTATATACAGAGCTAGCATCAAATCAGATGATAATGTGCAATATTACTTTGGATTCACTGAGAATAGATGGAAATATATATATATATATATATATATAGTCCCGATTATTTATTTACTTATTTATTTTTGCACCTTTCTATTATATTTCTAATCTGTGTTATAGTTGATGTTAATAGAGATAACTTGGGTATTTATGCTAAAAAAAATGAGAGTTACTCCCCTTTATATATTGTTTACTTTCGAATTCAAATTTAAATAATTTTTTTCTATTTTTTTTAATTTATTACTTTTTTTTAATTCTACGACTTTTAAACTTTATGAATTTGAATAATATAAATTCTTAATAGTTAATTCTATATTTTAAATAGACAAGTTTGTACACCCAGTTTTGAATCATCTTCATGAGAACACGACAGATAATGACCAGAATCCACACATGAAGATTACATTAACTCCATGAAGCACTGAGTAGTGCTATCGATGTTAGATATTATGCATATTCATTAATATATATATATATATATATATATATATATATATATATATATATATATATATATATATATATATAAGGCACCTCCACTGAATTTTTGATAACCTAAGGTTTAAAATTAAATTTTAAAAATGTAAAAGCATTGAAGATTTCATTTTAGCTTTAATTGAAAGCTAAACGATTAAATTTATTATTTCCAGTATGTAAAATATTCTGGTGTATGTCAGATAGGAATTATATAGATTGGAATATCAAACAATTGCTTTTTTTTTTTTTTCTCAATTTTAAGAAATTTGTAAACAAAAAACAAATTTATTAGTTTCAAAAATCTTCCAAAATTAAATTATAGATTTGTAAGCATTTCTTAACAATGGGTTTCCTCTTTCTTTGATCAAGGTGATGATAGCTGTTATGGATGACCAGAAATGACATAAATTTATGAAATCTAAGTGAACACATTTTTTTTTTTAGTTTTTAACTACCTAGTAACTTCTACAAATTAATATATTTTCAGCAATTATTTAATATTTTATTGATATTTAGTTAAGCTTTCAAGAAGCTTTATGAAATTTGCATTTTGTCTCTAGGTTCTTTACTACCTTAAACAAAAAATTGATTGAAGTGTGACCCAAACTAAAATAAATACGTAAAATAAAAATATTAAGGAAAGTAAAACTTTTTTTTTTATATTTTGAAGTTGATGATTTGCAAAGACGTTGATGATGAAACAGAACTGAATATTAAAAGTGAAATAATTGCAGTGTGTCAGATGACACATAAATTACGTGACCTTTTTAAGGATTATATCATGTATAATAGGTAAAATTTAGGAACGTTTTTTTTCACTAAAAATTTTTTAAAAACTATTTAGGTACAAACAACTGTTATGAGCTTTGCAAATTTTGATGTACTTTTCTCTTAATGATATCACCAAACTGCCATCTTGAAGAATTTTAAATGATGTTTGAACTATTATATTATTATAATTAAAATTTTAAAAATTGAAAAAATTTATTATACATCAAAAAAAATTTATTTCTTCAGACAATAGTGTCCTTAATATAACTTATTTACAAAAGCAATTAAAAGCTTTTGCATTTTTCATTTTACAATTCAAAGCAGATTTTCACTGAAACGGGTAACTATTTTACAAAAAAAAAAAAAGGTTGATGATTTACTTTCTCCAAGGAGTCCTGTTTTTAACTAATAAAAAAAAAATCCATACTCTAAAAATTAATTTCTTGAAATTTCATGAAATTAAGTAAGTGGGTGGTAACATGTAAAAAAAAAAAAATTTTAAAAATAATTTCATTCATTTCTGAATATGTCTTAAAAGTTTTATTAAAATCCGACAATTATCTGAATTTTGCAAGAATTTCCAAATCAATGTGTTTTTCATCAGATAAAAGCAACCAAAATATAAAAACTAACCTTTATCTTTCATCTGCCACTGACATAAAAAAAAAAGATTTTTAACCAAAATTTACAACGTGCTACAAAGGAGTAAAAAATTTAAAAAAATACTTTCCTCTTAATAATAACATAAACATTTTGATGACAAAACTTTGTTTTTATTGCGATTGGGGCCTTTTTTTTCATCATGCTATGCTGTTTTTTGCGTGACCAAGTGGAGGTACCTAATATATATATATTTTCCAGGATCATTTTCCAACTTATTCAAGATGATCTTCATCCTCTCTAACCTTCTAACTTTTGTTGTATTGCCCCCTCCTGCTGGGAAGGTCTTGGCCGATGTTGTCGATTCACTCATATGTTGTATTTACTTTCTTTCATCTTCTTTTTTTGGCCAGTGATTACTTGTTGATTTGAATCCAGCGATAAAACTTCAACACAAGGAACTTAACTATTTTATTAACATTAGAGTATGCATCCAGTTTCAGGCACAAAAGGGAACATGTCTACATTGTTCAACAGTTAAGAAATATTTCCCTATCTATCATTCTCATGTTGGCTCAGTCAATCCAAAACAACTTTCTTGTTTTGTCTGCCATCTAATCTCAAAGGTCAACCTCAGTAAGTTGGAGTAGTGATACACTTCCTCTGCAAAGTAATAGTCTGCTAAGCTGTTATTTAGCGCTTTCTCTCCTAGTGTAACAAGGTGCCTTACACATTTAATGTGCAATTTCATTTTCAAGTTTTTTTCACTGCTCTTTGGACTGTCATAGCTGAAACTCCTCTCTTACATGCCAAACATCTTTTGGATTGAGATGAATCCTTTCTAATTGATCTCTTTAGCTCTAAGTTGAAATGATGATCCCTCTTCCTGTTGTGACCTCCTGATCCAGTTTTCCTCTCTATTGTTTCCTCTTTTTTAAACTTATTCACTGGTTCTTGAATGGACTTTGAAGATGGAAGTCAGAGTATGAATATTGGTACCATTACTGAAGGCCTGAATGATCTTTTTCCTCTCATCATTCTTCAGTTGGAAAGACATTGGGTCTGACACAAAACAATCTTAACCTGCTTTCTTTTTAGCTGAATAACTCAAAGGCTTTTTCAGTGATTCTTATGACAAATGGTATTAAGAATTCTTATGACAAATGGTGTCAAGATGGCTAAATGTTTTATCTGAAAACCTGGAAAAAAGAAACTCAATTAGTTTAGTAGTTTTTTATATATTAAACATTTTATGAGATGGACAAATATTACTCTTACACCCTGTGTTTGTGTCTGTGTATGTATATATATATATATATATATATATATTACTTGACCATTTTCCAATTCAAGAGCCATTGAGATCAACAGCAGATATATTTTCTGATATAAGTGCCAGAAGATAGTGTCAATTTGTTTGAAGAGCTGAAAACTTGAACATATATGTAAAACACTTGATGTTACACTAAAGCTTGCATTGAGTGGCTAGCAGTTTGTGGATGCTTGTAGCTTTCCTTAGGCATAAGTCTATTGTCTATATATTCCTGTTCTGTTAGGATGAATGAGTTTCTCCTTTGACATTCCCCAGAATTCTGTTCTAAGGTTAGTAGGGATTATAGAAAATTAAGCTTATTGAAGAAAAATATGGCATACTACATGTTGCATTCATTATAGGAAAAGTTATATCCTCTAGATTGATCCCAAATGAAAAGTGGAAATTGTCTTGTTGAAAAGAGGAAAAAAAAAAAAGACAAGTGGAGACATTGTTGGGGATGGACACATTCCACAATGTAGAAATAAAAACATATCCGCACCAAATGCTAAACATGAACAAGGGAAGTGTGAGAAGCAAAGGACTATTCCTTTGCACACTGAACAAGATCAAAACTAGTTTCAGAAGTCTAAAGGTTAATTAATCTTAGAAGAATAAACATAAAAAAGAAGACAAACTATTAGGTTGGTGCAAAAATAATGTCGTTTTCTCACATATGTTACTATGTGAGAAAACGACATTATTTTTGCACCAACCTAATAATTCAAACACAAACCCAATTACCTTCAACATTCTTCAAATACCAAAAGAAATCAAAAACTAGTTACATCATAAAGAATGTGGACCAATATATACCCTCTTAGTTACAAATGCCAGAAATATGGTCATCACACAGCCAAATATTTGCGATGACAAATGTATAGATGTGACCACTCTGAGGGGAGAAAATGATGGCGCAATTGAATGTGCTGTCATGAAGATCACCCAGTATATGCATGAATATGAAAAATATGAAGAAAAAAAAGGAAATCATGAAGAAACATGCCATTCCCAAAGGCATGAAAGATGGTGGCACTCCTGACTAGAAATATATAATATTTTAGTGTTGGGTAGATGTCATCAATTGCAACCAACACTGACCAACTGCATAAATACAAAGCACTAATTAAGAAGTGACTAAACCTGATGGGCCAACATTCATAAAAGAAATAAAACTATTAGGTTGGTGCAAAAGTAATATCATTTTTTGACGTATTTTTTAACGTCAAAAAACGATATTATTTTTGCACCAACCTAATAACACTTTTGAAAAGACAAACCCAATCCATTGTTAATCCCCACAAAACCAAACTCATCAAAGCAAAAGTGTGAATAACAAAATGAACAGAACATGTCACTAAGTTATTCTAACCAAGAATGACACTCAAAAAGCTTGTACCAAACCAAATTCCTTCAAACAGAGATCACTAAGCTCTCCAATATAACCACTTCTCTCTACTGAAGGATCTTCCTTATTAATGACCCCACCGCACCAAAAGAAGAGATCTTCAGAGAAAAGAAACGCCTAATTAAAGATCCCAAAATAAACAATGCCAAATCTTCCTCAAAGAAAAAAAACATAACTAAAAGAAGCCACAAACTACAAAATTTCTCTGGGAGATGGGGAAATCATTTCAACCTGCTTAAAAAATTAGAAACTTGACAACTTTCCACCTCAAAATTTCAACCAGGTCAAAATCATCCAACTCTTATATTGTGGTTCATAGAATCATCTGATGGAATTTTTTGTCAAAAGTAATTTCTCTTTTTAAATCATTTCTCACAAATTTAAATTACCTTACTTGGTGATCAAACTTAAATACAATATATTTGTCTATTTTCCTTTGACAACTGATACTATTAAAGGAACATTTACCATGAAATTATCGTCATAGTAGAAGTTATATTCTTGTCAGCAAAGAAATATTTTAAAGATGTCATTTCTATTTGTTGCAGTTAATTCTTAAATTTTATAAATATTCTTTGTATTTTCATATTTAAAATCTATTTTTTAAATTGAAAAATTTTTCTTTTTTAAATTATATAAAACATTAAAAAAAATTATGGAAATGTTTTTCATTGTAATTTATATAGAAAGGCTAACATTAAAACTATTAATTCGTTATGGTTTTTGTCCTATAAGACATATATTTAGTTCTCGATCAAAAAAGACAAATTTCAACAGTGAATAGCTCAAGAAGAGTTGCCATGTTGTAAAATCAACCACCCAACTAATCTAAATTTTATCTAATTCATCAGTTTTCAATTTCCAAGGGTATCGGAGAATTCTTTTTGTAGTTCAAAATCTCCTTGCCTATTCTCAAGACATGCTTGCACCTACTGCATCATTAGCATAAGATTCAGTGATCCTTCTCATGAGTTTACTGTTATATTTTCCAGATTAAATGTGAGTAAACAATGTTGAATTTGCATATTATAGTTAGCCATGGTTTCTGTGAAAATATAGTAAAATTATCACTTTCTTGTAAATGATTATGAAAAAATATGAACACACAGGCAATAAAGAGCTGAGTAAACTTCATAGACACTTTTAAGATTTCCTTAACATTGTTCCAAGGCAAGAGCTGGAAACTTTTGCATCAGCATAATATATATTAGGTAATCAGTAAGAAAATATTTTAAGAGTTTTACAGAATCTCTTAGAATATTTTCTTTCAACTTTTCATTTTAAACAAGAATTCTCATATTTATATAAACACCAGAAGAAAAGTTGGTGTTTAAAATTTATAACCAGCAGATTTAAACTATGATTGAGTCATTATTTAATAACAAAATACATTAGGTAACAATCTTAGCAGAGAGAAATACTAAGTTGTCATAATATGTTCACATCCTGACATAGTTATGAACTATATTTTGATCTGTAAATTTCATTTTATAATATTGGATCTCTGTGATTAATACTCCCAATTGAATTATGGGCATTGACAAGAAAGAGATAGGGAGATTGTTTTTTTAAATATTTATTTAAAATAAAGGTTGTTTTTTGTTTTTTTTTGTTTTTTTTTTGTTTTGTTTTTTTTTTTTCATAATTAGGCTGCAAATTTTACCGAGGAATCTCTGTAAAATTAAAAAATTCACAAATCTATTCATAATAGTAAAAAATTTGAATATAAGTAGCTTTCCTTACTACCTATAAACATTAGTATGTGACACTGACATAACTACTTTCATTAGTAGTATAGTTTTCTGCGTCCTGACAAGGGTAGAGTTACTGAATATTTTGTAGATAGCTTTTATCTATAATTTTAATACTTTGGTAAAATGTTTAAAAAGTTAAAGGTGGGGAAACACTACAGAGTGATGTATGCCTATTATTGTACTATCATGACTTGGCTTTATAAACAAAGATTTAGGAAGGCATTCCTTTCTTGTTACAGGCTGTTGCTGATGTCTCTATGGGACTGACAAATTCTACCACAGTTGCTGCAGGTGAAGGTTGAGTAACACCAGTTTTATGGCACTGTCGTATTTCTTTGGCAGCGGTTCTGTGGTTTTCTTTGAAAAGGAATTTGCCTGGAAGACTGTCATTGTCTCTTTGACAACAGCTTCTATTACTCACTGGGGGTAGTTGATAGGAAATAAGCATTGTATTTTTTCTTGTATCTCTTTTATGGTGCCTCTCTGTTTTTCTGGCCAGTTGAGAGGGTTTTTGGTAGACAATCATCTTCCAGCTGAATGACCTGCTAGCATAGACGAATCTTTTGCAGCCTAAACATCAGTGTTAGATGCATTGGCAATTTTGAGGATTTTAGCATTTGTAATGAAGTCAATAAGGATGTACATGTTGTGTAATGGTTAGCAGTATGAAGAGTCAAATTAGCAATCTGAGTTCAAGTTCTGTCTTAGTCTGTTGCATTCATTTAGCACTGACCCCTTGGTAAAGACATAAATTAATTTCTTCTTCTACCCCCTCTCCAGCTATGAGTTACATAGCAGGGTTAACTGAGCTTTTATAGCCCTTGGTGGTAACCAGTCTAGGAGAAGGACAATGAATTTAATACCGTAATGAAGGCAACAAGAAAATAATTCACTATCAATTCCAAGAATTCATAATAGTTCCCAGATAATAAAGGGAAGGAATCTGTTCAGAATTGACCCTGAAAGTACATGGCTTTAAAAATTTAAGTTCAATGCACATTTAATAATGCTTTGAATTTAGTAGCATACAGAAGTATTGTCAGCTTGATTACTTTGTAGACTTCCCTTTTTTAAACGTTCTTATTAATCAGGCATGCATGTATAGCCTACCTAAAAGTTAAATTTTGCTAGTTCCTTGTCTGTTAGAGAATATGATACATCACAGTTTAAGTATTGGTGAGGGGGGGAAGGAATATTCTACTGAACACTTCTTAGCTAGCATTAGTGAGTCAGGTTGGTCGAACTGACAATGAAATATACTTGCATGAAAAGACAAATGGACTCCATATTAAATGCATAATGCAACATTTATATACACACATTAGTTTCTCTTAAAGAAGGTATTAAAAACTAAGTTGTCCATGTTGCCAAATATGTTAATACATACTAGGGATAATAAGCAAGGAGAAATGCTGACAAAGAAGCTGAAAAGCCTCTTACTTGAATGTCAGTATTTCACCAAAGATAGCCATGTAGAATGAGTATCTCTCAAGCTTTGTCATTGGCTGGCTTTAATTTCCCACTCATACAGGTTTGTCTTGTAACACTTCATCTGTAAGGGTATATAATTATTTTTGTATCCCTACAACAACAGATAGGTGAAATCCTAAACATTTTCCTTTTAAGACAATGGATATAGAATATATAATGTACTCCTACACTTCAATAGGATTATTGTAGGATACTTAATATATAACAAACATGAAAAATATGGATCAAAAAGCTATGTACTGAGAAATAATGATATTTTTCATCTGCTGTGAACCTGTATTTGAATGAATTCAATACATAGAGACTATCTTTTTTAATACTTTTTATTTATATTTCATTTCCTCATGGAAAGTTTTTACCCTATTTTTTTCCTCTTTGTTTTGTAGGGAAACCGTTTCAGATTGGCCAACAATTACGTTGTTTGATTGTTTTGGCCCCAAGTGATAAACAAAAAAACAAAAATGAATCCAGAACAGTGAAAATCACCATTGACCCCCTTACAATTGATTCAACTGTGGTCAGTTTATTTTCATTTCATTCTATTTTCTCTAATGCCAAACTCTAGGTTATTTCAATAATACATATTTTCCTTAACCTCATTTTCTGTTTAAACACTTTAATTAGTTGTATAGAGTTTGACAGCTACATTCTGTATTAGATTGATGGATGTGTGTGTGGTGTAATAATAGTGGGTTGGAATGAAAAATAAGAGTGCTGAGTTCAAAGTCAGGCTCATTACATTTACTTATGTGTATATATGGTATGAATCCATCTCTTTGATTGCTGAAAGTATTTGTTAATTTTGAAAAAAATTACTGTGTAGTTAAATAAGTTCACTTAAAATTCAAAAAAATTATGTCACTTCTGTTCTTCCATCCAATAACTCCCTTCGACCTAAGCTGTCAATACATTGATGTAACTGTCAGTTAACACCTCAAAAACAAGTCACCATGTTTAAGACATGCTTTTTAATGGTATTCCACTGACACAAGAAAAATAAGATTTTTAATCAAAATTTCAAATGTTCTAAAAAGGATAAAAAAATAATCATAAAATATTTTGGTCTTTCCTCTTAATAATAACAAACACTTAAACAACATATCATTTTTTTTCATTAAGTTTGAGGCCTTTTTTCATCATGGTATAATCTTTTTCAGCAAATTAGTGGAGATACTTACTTTTAACTCATAAAAATATTTTACGATAAAAATTTAATTTCTCAAAATTTCATGAAATTAAGCAAGTGGGGAGTAACATGTAAAAAAAAAAAAAAATTAATTCATTTGTGAATAGGTTCTGAAAGTTGCATTAAAATCCAACAATTATTTAATTTTTGCAAGAATTTCCAAAACAATGTGTTTAACTCCAAAAAAAAGACTCAAAATTTCCTAATACTAATCTTTAGCAGACCTGCTGATGCAAAAAAAAAAAAAACAAACATTTTTAACCAAAATTTCGAACATGCTAGAAATGAAAAAATTTAATGACATAATCAAAAAATACTTTGGTCTTTCCTCTTAATAATAACAATCTGTTTTTTGCTCTCAACAAACCTGAAGTAACACACAATTAAAAATTAAATAACTCATTTAAAGTTAAATTTAAATATTGAACAGAGTGAAAGGTTTAAAAAAAACAACCGTTTATTAAAGGTTTAATTTTAATTTCGCTTTTCATCACAAGTGCAATTGATATCATATAATTAAAATTTAAGTGGTGCATGGTAAGTTGCTTTTTTTTTCTTTTTCTAGTACATGTACTGTGACGTATTTGAAATATTATATAGTTAGAGTTAATGTCTTTTAAGAGTGACTTTATGTGAAGTGATCATAAAGAATTGTGATTTTTAAAAGAAAATAAAAATTGCACACAAAATCAATATACACAAACTATGGAGATTGGTTGTACATATGGAGAAAGATTATATCAAATTAAGGTATTGAATAAAGATAAAATAATTTTATTACTTCTGAATTCTTATAACTTTTATGTACTTAGGACATTGAAGGTAAAAAGCTGAAGGCTCTAAAGTCTGCATGAAGAGTGGCTTCTAGGCTAGTTTATATATAATATTATTTAACATGTCCATTTTGAAAGTATGGGCGACCATACATGACATTATCAGAAAATAAGAGTGATGACTATAGTAAATTTAAAGTCAACATTTCTAAAATTAGATTACGGAGAATATTTTCCAACATTTTTAAGATTGGTGAGTACTTAAAAATTATATAAAAGAAGCGCTCACATCATTTTCTTAAATTATGTTTTAACAGATATAGTCTCTATAGAACAACAGTAAAGTTCTTAACACTCATAAATCATGTAAACATGGCTACTGTCAGTTAAAAACACAGCTACTGTTTGTTTTAGAAATGCATTTCTGTGTTATTTTAAACTTAAAGTAAATATTTGTTTCAAATCAGATTAATTACACTTTAAATCAGATAATATCCCTCAAATAAAACTTCAGAAGAGTATATTTTATTTTTGGAACATTTTTTAATACAGAGAATTACATTGCAATGAAAGATGACTAAAAGTGGTGTTAATCAGCTATTTTTTTTAAAAAAAGAAAAAAATTGGTTCCAATTAATATAATTTCTGTTTGAAACACCAGATTATTTTGCTTACTAGAAATAGTAATATTTAATCCTTTAGTTTTCAATGAAAGCTTCAAGAAAGCTTTTTCATTTTAAACCTTAGGTATCATGAATTAGTGGATGTCCCTATATTAATAGTTCAATGTGGCAACACTTTTCCTTTACTTTTCTGTTTATGCCATAGATGGCTAGAAAATGTACAAACATGTGAATGACTCCTAGACATTTGGCCAGATGTCATCAAATTCGTAAACTTAAAAAACAGAAAAATGTCCCCCACCCTCAACCAAGTCCTTCTCTGGTGCTGTCAAATGTGAATGACATTTTATTTCCAGTGAAACTACAGATTTTTGTGTCTATTTTGAAAGACATTGAACCATTTCTGATAAAATATCAGAGTGATAAATTGTTGCTTCCTTTCCTTGCAGATGATGATCTTCTTAGCATGAAACTGTTAACATTTGTAAAGCAAGAGCACACTAAAAAGATAAATTACATTTGAATGAATTTGTAAGAATTTTGTCAAACCCAAACATGCATAAAGATGCTGAAAAGATCAAATGAATTTCTGGCAGATAAGGGCTATACAAAATTTATCCCAAAAAGGAAATGTGTCAACAAAAGATCTGTTTGCATGCAGAATTGCAACAAAGACAATGTTCATTTCTATCAATGAGAAACTTCTGGTTTCTCCTTAGATACTTTCTTGTAATGTCAAGTGCATAGCTGAACCCTGGATCCATTTGTGAAAAGAAAATCTGCCACAGAAGATGGTCCAAAAAGATGTCTTTCCCACATGATGGACAGAAAACAAGTCAGCAGGTCTGATTGTGATGACATCATCAGTCAGTACAAAGAGTTTGAAGAGGAGGATGCTAGGAATATTATTAGGTTGGTGCAAAAATAATGGCGTTTTCTCACATAGTAACATATGTGAGAAAACGCCATTATTTTTGCACCAACCTAATACTTTCAAGAATTTAAGCAAGTATGAAGTCTTTGATTTACTCTTTGTCTAGCAACAAGGAATATCAAACACTGGAAAGTTGTTTGCAGATTGCTGATACTCTCTCATGGACAGGCCTCAATTGACCGAGGTTTCTCAGTCAATAAGGACATTTCTACTGACAATATGAAACAGCAGATTCTGGTCACACAGCACATTACCACAGACTATTTGGCCACATTTGGAGGTGCTGTGAATGTTCCCATGACTAAGGCTCTTCTCTAGAGTGCTTCCAATGGCAGAACAGCATGTAACAAATACCTTGAGGCTGAGAAGAAAAAAGGGCAGGAAGAAGTAGTTGAACAAAAATGGAAATCCATGCATATGGAAATTGAAGAACTGAAGACCAAAAAACACGAGCTTGAAAGTTGCACACAAAATTTTCTCAAGTCTGTTGACAGCTATGTGGAGAAAGCTGAACTGACTCAGAATTTCACTTATTGCAGACTCCAATGCCATGTGAAGATCTGCAAAGGACAAATCAATAGAGATATCAAAATTGGAAAAAGAGCAGAATGCTAAACTAGATGAACTGTTGCAATGAAAACTATGAGTACTAAGGGGTAGCTAAAATTGTATTCTTTTTGTGAAAATTTCTATTTGTAGTTCTGTCCATTAAAACCATTATACTTAACTTCACCATAAATGTGCAGCAATCAAGAATTTTTGTGACATTCACAAACTGAGTAGTCTAGATAACTGAAATGTGTAGCAGTAAGAATTAAAGTGTGTAATCCAAAATTTTCAAGTGGAGTAGAACTCCAAGCTGATTAGAATACTATACAAAATGTGTAACATAACCAGGCCTGCATTCAGTTGTGTTTAAGCCTTCAATACTGATTTCTTCACTGCTTTCAACTGATTCACGTGACATGGATTATTGGAACCAGGTGTAGCTTCTCTTTAAACATCTCATCTGTCAAACTATTAAAAGATAAATCATAAAGTTTGTGTTTTTGAAATTGATGACCATTCACTGTGTTTGTGTGTGCACATGTCAGTTTTAGTCCTTGAAACTTCTTCACATAGTCCTGGAATTTTTTTACACAGATCTGTGGGAACTCTGTGGTAAAATTAGCAAATCAAATGAAGTCAAGAGGGGGTTAAGGATTGATTGTTTATAAAAGAAATATGGAATCATGGATTATGTAATAAACTTATATCTATGACGGGTAATAAAAAGTTTTTGTGCTTTGGTTAAAATTTGGGAAGTGGGTCAAGCCATGAGCTTTTCATCAATTTCTGGCATTATTTAAGTATAAAAAATGTCTACATTTATTGATTAATTCTGACTATTCTTCAATTTTATATTTTTTTAATTCTAATCTTCATTCAACTCTGGAATCATGTCTTGCTATTTGAACCAATGTTCTTACCTTGGTTGTTATACTCACAACATTTTGAATGTTGTACATTCTTACCTTCTTTCTGTATCTGTTGTATTCAGCAATCTTTTGGAATTTCTATAGCAAAGAAAACGGCGATTTACCTCGTCAAACCAAGCGACAGCGTGTCGCGTGTATTCTACGACGGAAAAAGTGTCGAAAAAGAAAATTACTTACCAAACAGAAGGGCACGTTTTCCGCATAACATGCTGAAAATGGAATAATTGAATTAAAGAAAAAACAAGTCCATCGCAGGAGTCGCTATAAAAGTATTTTGATATTCAAATTACGGAACATCCTTTCCCAGCTGTCGACGAATGAAAAAAATAGGTTCTGCCAATAAAAGCAGTTGGTGTTCTCGATTCGAGAGTGCAAAATTCGGGTATTTTTGGTTTCGGCGTTTGTTAGTGAGCGAGTTATTTTTCTGACTGGTTACACGCATTGTGATTTGAGATAGTACTGGCAAATCGAGTTTTCAGCATTTCTTCCTGCACCCGATATTCGAGTCTGGACTTACAGTGATTTTTCTTTGTGTTGTGGAAGTAATCTGCGACAAATACTTCCTTTGCTTTCAGAACGCTTACAATTTCAAACCAAATCCTTAGGGTTAGATTATTCACCAATCTTATTCACCTTTGAATCACTTGTTTGTTGCTTCCATTGAACTAGAATATGTGGCTTTTAATCACTACCAGACACATGGATTGAACTCACAACTACCATGGAACCAAATATGTTTTGATCTATTAGGACAATCATCTCTTGGATATATGTCTTTTTAAAGGAAAGCTGGACAGTACAATGTCTTAAAAAGCATTCTGAGTATAACAATAAAAATGAGCAATGCTAGTCTGAATAGAAAAGTATATAATAATGATCATTCCTAATATAAAAAAATTCTGATATAAACTCTGAAGTTATAGTGTTTGCAGCATTTTCGGTATATCATTGTTATTTTTATTCTATTTATTTATTATTTTTTTTTGCCTTTCGTAGATGAAGCCATCAATGAATTTATCATATACTTGTATTCAACCTGGTTTGAAAGCTGAAGTAAAAATTGTAAAGGTGAGTGCAATAAAATGCCTTTGGAAAAGATTATTAATATACTTCTGCTACTCACATGACATCAATTATAGAATGGTTTCCATTCTGTTTGTATTTCTCATCTCTTCTCATTTTTTGATGCCAACAAAAACTCTTATTTTGAACATTCTTTTTTACAAATTTGTATTTTATAAGGTTTTGATTACACAAATCACAAAGACTGTGTGTAAAGTGTGTGTACATGCATGTCTGTGTAAAAATTTCAGAGTATATCTGTAAAAGGACTATGAATAAAGACAGAAGGAAAACTTATCTTAGTCGATGTGTCTTGTCCTATGATGGATTTTATCAAGGCACATTTACCTTCATAAAGTCTCTCAGAGGATGAAACATGTCAACTAAGTTTTCCTTTTGTCTTTTATATATATATATATATATATATATATATATATATATATAAATAAATAAATGGTGGTACTCGTTTGGAAAAACCTGAGATAGCTCAACTTGTAGTAGAACAAATCGGTACCCAAGGAAAAATGGGGAATAAGAAAAGAAAGAACCAAGAACATTAAAACAAGGGGAAAACAATCATCCAGTGTTTAAGCTCCAAGTCCAAAGAAAAAAAAAACCAAAACGAATAAAAAGACAACAACGTAAAGTGCTCAATACACTAAGTAGAGCAAACCTAAAATAATTCTAAGGAGCCAGGCAAACCTACCTAGGTTTCACAGTACTTCAGGGTAGAGCAGGCTGTACCCTGAAGTCCATTTAGGTGAAACCTAGGTAGGTTTGCCTGGCTCCTTATCTTATATATATAGGGTAGACAAATGAAACAACCAGATATAAGCAAGCATGTATCCATGTGCTGGTGTGCATATGTGGGCAAGCAAAAAAGGGATGGATTTTTATTACTTAAATATTATTTTTTGTGGGTATGCATATTTGAGTAGGTGCACTGTTTATTTATTAAACAGTATATTTATTTTTGTCTACTGGCCTGAATATTTGAGAAATCTTAGAGAAAAATATATATATATAAAACACATACTGAGATGCCAGAAGCCATGGAATATGTGTTCCTATTATCATAGAGCAAACCTCTAGCCCAGTGTTGTGCAACAATTTCACATGGAATCATTTCCACATGTGGTTGGAAGATCTCTGGAGGTGTTGAGCTATGCCATCTCAGAGTTTCCTGATATTTCAGGATCTTGTGTTTAAATAACCCTCTTCACCACATCCCATAAATGCTTGATTGGATTCATGTCAGACAAATGTTGCCACATTATTTGTTAGAAGTCTCCAGAATTCTCTGCAAAGCAATTCTGGGAAATTTGTGCCTGATGACACAATACATTATCTTGCTGGAAGAACTCGTCATTAGGGTAAACAGAGTCCATAAATGAGTGCAAATGGACATAAAGCAGTGTAGCTTAGTGCTCACTAGTCAATGATATGTTTATGTGGACAGAATGTCACATAAACACATTCCTATTGAGCCACCACCAGCCTACATGGGCTTATTGACAGCTGGGGTCCATTACTTCAAAGGATTGTTGCTATTCCCAAAATTTCCTATCTGCCCAAAACAAGTTGGACTATGATTTCTGTGATGAAAAACATGACTTACCTCAGAATTCGAAACGAGCGTGAACGTGTCTTGCCTGCAAAGCGATGACAAAAACAAATATGGCTACTATTGAAGACGCAATTTATGCATTCATATCTCATCCAAAACAAGACAATATTTGCACACATGCTAATTTTGGCTGTCTTGGAATAGCATAAAAAGCGGGATGCCAGTAGCACCAATTGTCAGGGAGTCATTTGGCGGACTGTGTGTAATAGAGTTGAACGTACAGATTGACAGACGGACAAAGAGGAAGTTGAAATAGGCACAACTGAGTTGGTGTTTGTTTCACAACTGCCCAGTGTAATGGCTGAGAAAGGGAGTCACACAGTCCATTTCCTTGGAGTGACCAAAGAAAAAAAAAATAGCTGGCCTGCTGGCGAGCGATGCACTGCACTTTTTACCCCCCCCCCCCCAAATCATTTATTTATTTATTCTTTCTTTCTCTTACAATTTCTCAGACCATGCCACAAATTACCAGTTCTCTGGGGTACAATTAGTGATGTCACAAATCCAAGAATGTGTTGTGTCTGGTGTTATATTAACAAGAACACAATGGTGGGTCTTTTGCTCCCACATCCCATGGAAGCTAAAGAAAACTGAACTGACCTGCTGGATATACACCTGGTACCTTTTACATTGAATTTGAATTTAATTTGAGCCAGTATCACTTGTCTGTTACCATTGACAATTCTAACCAGATGCCTCTGGTCACAACCTGTTACTGTCCACTGTATTGTCCATGATGTGCAATAATACCTTCCATCAAATGCTCTTGTTACACACATGGTAAACTAGATGTCAGATGTCTCTAAGTTTAGAAATGGAATGTCCTATCTATTGGACACTGTCTGTTAAAATTCAACAATTCATGCTGCCTTGCCATGAGTGGGCTACCCAGTGACTCACCTAATATAGATCTGGTAATTCCATGCCATGCTATGATGGTACCAGCTACTATTACTTTTATACACTGCTACCCATGACTTTTAGCACATCAGTGTATGGTAAGTTAATCAGGCATTATGTTATCTTAAATATATGGATATTTGCCTTCCCTTTATATATTATTAGGTTGGTGCAAAACTAATGTCGTTTTCTCACATAGTAACATATGTGAGAAAACGACATTATTTTTGCACCAAAATACTTACTATTATTTCTTTTTATTCAAATAATAACTAAACCAGTTTAACTGTTTTTGCATTATGACTACAGAATCCTAAATTTTAATCTTTCTTTGGAGGGGCTTTATGATGTCCAGATAAGAAATAAATATTTCTAGGTTCTGAGCAAGTCTTTAAATTCTTTGTTTTCTATATTTTCAGGCTCTGAACAATTCTTTAAATGTAACGTTCCAGAATTATGAAGGAATAATCCCAAGTATCTATTGGGATTTGAGTAACAAGAAATTTAAAAAGGATACAGTGGTAAGAAATTACTTGTTTGCATTTTCATTTATAGTACATTTTCTTGCTTTTGTTTTTGTGATCCACACTTTCTGGAATTTATTTTTAATACCATATCGCCTATGTTATCATAATACAATGGAATGTTTATCGTGTATATATCAGTTCAATGGCATATGTGTATAGCATAGTGGTTATTGGTAAAGAAAGTAGGATCAATGTGCAAGGTTCAAATTTCAGCCAAATCCATTGATTTAACTTTCTCACAAATTCTCTTTGTGAAAGGTATAAATCCATAACTTCTTCCCTACAACTATGGGCTAATTACAGGGTAGACTTAGTTATCTAGCATTAATTGGTAACCAGTGTAGGAGGACAACTCTGAATTTGAAACTGTTTGGGGGTTGACCTAGCAACTCCACCTCATGAAAAAAAATCAACTTGTTACAGAAACCACAGTAGCAACACTACTATGTGTATTAATAACTTGTTTTGAAGATGTACAAAGTTCAATATAAATTTTTATTTATATATAAATCTGAAAGTTATTGGCCATAAAAAAATATTTGATTAACACAATATTTCTCATAACTGAATAAATTAGTATTATTTTATGTGTTAAGATGTGCTCCTTGACATTCTATAATCTTCATCAGTTTTTCAACCATTGATTTTTGTTAACTTTTTATTGCTTCTCAGAGATTTTGTTTGTACATTGTTTCATCTTTTGATGATGTAGCACAAGTTTTTTGTTGGATTAATATCTGAAAAGGCAAATGTTCCTGAGGATTCCATAATCAGAATGGAATATGGGACAAGCTTTACCAGAATGCTCCTGTTAATACCATGACACCAGCCTGAATTAGCTTTCTCACAAATGACTCAGCGCTTCTCTTGAAATTCTGATATAACTAATCGTCACCCAGAGAACTAGCAACATATGAACTGTTCTTGATAAGTTAGTTTTCTGGTTGTTTCAGGCTGACAGTGGGGTTTGGGTGTGGCAAAGATTCTATGATGCCACGAACCCCAACTTTCAATAAGCTGGTGTGCAGAGTGGTAGTGGTTCCATCATTGACTTGGTGGCCTGTCTGCTTTGTGTTCATTTTGCACTCATTTATGGACTCCATGCACCCTAATAAAAAAGGAATTCTTCCAGCAAGATAATATTGTTGTCAGGCACAAGTAGCTCAGAATTGGTTTGCAGAGCATTCTCGGGATTTCCAACAAATCGTGTGGCCATCACTTTTGTCTGGCCTGAACACAACTGAGCATTTGTGAGATGTGAAGGAAAGGTTTATTTAAACACATGATCCTGAAATATCAGGGACCTCCTGATAGGTATTGATATGGCATGGCTTGAAACCTCCAGAAATCTTCCAAGCACATGTGAAAATAATTCCGCATGATGTTGCACTACACTGGGTTAGAGGTTTGCTTCATGATAATATAGATAGCTATTGAGAATGTATGGCTCAACATCTCTCTAGGGGTCTTCTGACCATTTATGGAATTGATACCACATAGAGTTGTTGCACTTTTGGCCAGAAAAATCCCCTGTAGTATAGGCACATACCTGATGATTTTAAAAGATTAGTGCTGAGAATTCTGTAATCAGAATGCAAGGACAGTGAAAATGCTTATGGCATTAATTTGGTATATTTGAAACTTTTTTTTTTTTTTTTTTTTTTGTTGCATGTTTGGTAATAACTTTTCAGAATGCCAATGAACATTGTCTTGTATGAATGAACACTTTAGCTCAAAGCTTCTTTGTCAGAGCATGTATCATTCAAAAATATCCTGTCCAAAAAAGCACAATAATTCTCTGCACTTATTTTGATGCCATCATCAATCTTGAAGGAACTTAAAATTTTATTGTCTAAAATACTAGTTCAAAACTTTACTCTGTTGTCTTTTAAGTCACATTGGTTGTCTTTCCTTGAAGTGCCCAACCATGAGTCCAGCATCAGGTTTATCCAATGTAGCTTTATATTCATTATTAAAAAATGACTGTTAAGAAATCAGTTTTCATGTACTTCTTTACCCTATTTACATATTTCTCTTCATGATGTTTATTTAATGGGGGTAGTATTTGGTTGCTTTCATGTTTTTAGCTAATGTTCTTGATATTCTGCATCATTTACCTGTTTATATTTAAAACACCAGGTTCTTCTACAGCCACTCTTCATTTAATGTCTTAACTGTTTAACAACTCCAGACTTATGACCATTGGTAAAATTTCGTAAAATAAAAATTTAAAAAAAAATTCAAACTGTCAGTATTGTGTATATTGTTTGAAAACTTTGATTGTGATTGTTTTTCTTTTTCTTCAAAATTAATAAAGTGAAAAATAAATTAAAATTTACTTTTAATGTATTTACAGTATTCAAACTGAAATAGTGTACAGAATATAGAGCTGATTTTTTAAATTGTTTATTTGGTTTACTGTTCCATAAATTATTGTATTGTATAAACATTTAGAAATAGATCAGAAATGGTGCCAAAGTAACATCAAAGTTATTAGAAGCTGGTAGACACAAACCTAATAAATAAATAGGAGGTCTGAAATATCAGTCACATACTTCTTATTTAGTGACCACATTATTAGAATGGATGTCTGTAATTAGTTGAGAAGTGGCTGTATTTTCTTGTTGGTCAATACATTTTTCTCATTACTTTCCCTTTAAATTTTTCTCAAACCTATTTTTCAAACATTCTTAGTTTTTCTTTCTTTCTTTTTGTCTTGTCATTGTTTGCTATTCTTTTTTAATTGTTCTATCATCCCTGTGCAACTTAAAGTGCAATTTCCAACATTGTTTTTGCATCAGTCAATAAATTGACAACACTCTGTTTCTTTCTTTTGTGCTTAGGTCTTTCTTACAATACATGAAAATCTTTATCTGAAATTAATAAATAAACATCAATAACTATACTATTAAATATCTATTATAATTGTGTTTATTTCACCCTCGATTTGCACAACCATTACGCCCTGCTAATATTTCACAAATAATGGACTATTCTGTTTTGATCATGTGAAAAATGGGGGGGGAAGGCTCTCTTTTTATTTTATTTTTTTTAAATAACAAAAATACTAATAGTAGTAATACTAGTGAATATATTTTGTCTTGTGTTGCTAGATTTTATTATTGTTAAATTTAATTGTTTATCCTTCTAATTATTTCTTTTCTCATTTTGTTCTCATTTCTTACTTTCAGATTCAGGCGACTGTTGTTTATGTTGATCACAAGGAGAAATTGCTGACCTTTTCATTATTGAATCATTATCACAATCCAATCTCAGATTTGTTTCCCAAATACAAAGAAGGTCAAAACAAGACAGGAATTGTTCAGTCAGTGAACAATAAAATTGGAATCTATTTGGGATTACCAAAAGGAATATTAGGAATAGCTGATGTATGTTGATTTAAATATTTGAATTTAATCTTAATATTCCAAGAGTTGTTCTAACTGTTGAAATCATTCTTTGCATTGCCTTTGTTGTCATCATGATGTTTGGGACTGATCCATTACACGGTCATTTTAGGTGATATACAATCTCTGTAAGGAAAGAAAACACTTTTCTTTTCCCGACACGCCGAAAAATGTGGTAGACAGAAATAGCTAATATATTATCTGGCTCAGTTCATTCCCAGCAACATGGCTACACAGATAATACCATTCTCAATAACCTGTTAACATTAATGAATCCATATAATACATGAAGATGTTCTCTGATTTTTTTTTTCCTTACTAAGTAAAGAAAACTAAAACGTGCTGGAATCTACACTGGCTTGAATTAAAGATCTGCCCAACAGGATAATGTATGCTGCTTCCTTTAGTTTTCTCTCCTGGTGATGTCCCTTATTATTCAGATTTCATCCCAGAGAGGACCATATGAACCCTTTTGTCTCCAAACATGATCTGCTATACCAGTCATTTTTACCTCTCCTTTAGATAGTAATTTGCTAAGCATAGCTTAGATGTGGCACAAGGTCACAAATATAGAGCATCAATGAGAATCAAATTCACTACTCAGTCATAATTGATTTAATTAGATAAGCTGGCTAATCCTTAAACTATGTTGAAGTGCCCAACAGTGACTCTCATAGAAATTTACTAAGCTCAGATTAGAGGTGGCTGAAATTATAGAGAACCAGTGAAGATGGAGCTTACTAATCAGTTGTAATTGATCTAATGAGACATGTCCTCTTCTTTGGATATGACTTTTTTATATTCCTAAAGTCTGATATTAAGGTATAGTTTTTTTTTAATTCTTTTATATTTTAAAAATTCCTTTCTCTTATCAAGAACTAACTTCAATAAGGTCATCACAATGACTGGTTTTATTATTGAAAACTACATTGATGTTGCAATATCCACAAATCTTATGGCTTTGTACAAATGCTCCTCTTACATAGGGTCTTCTTACACTAGCCACATAGTTTGTGTTTTTTTTACTTCATCTTTCTATTTCCCAGCTTAGAAATAACAAAGAATGGATAAGTGTTGCTTTGGAAAGTAATAATTTTATTTCTTTTTGCAATTTTCTGGTTTCACTGATGATGACCATTTCTAAACAAATCCTTTCTTAGCAGCACAAAGAAGGAGTTTAACATGTCAAACAATGAATGATAATGACTTTTGTCAAAATTTTAAAATGTCTCTTCATATTTTTTTAAGTTTATTTCAGGAAAACAAAATGGGATGAATGGGTGCTAGATAAAGAATGTATTTTTAAGTTAGGAAAATTATCTTTTTTTCTTTCTTTTTTTTTTTTTTTTTACCACTTGTGTAAAAACAGAAAAATTATGTGTATTCATCTTTTTTTATTCTTGCTTTGATTTTGTTAATATATAAATGTGTTCTGTTTTAAAAATTGTAGAGAAAATGAAAAATTTTAACTTGGTTAGAGAATAGTCAAAATAAGTATTTGTATGAGTTAATAAAATAATCATATAAATGAATCAATTATCATACACTAAAATTAATTAATTATCCATATTCTATGGATCTTATAGATTATACAAATGAATATTATTATAAGTGAATTTCCAGTAATATGAAGTTTAACTTTTTTACATTTATTTTCCTTTTTATCGTTAATTTCAGCTCAAGTAATGTACATTCAGTTGAAATATTTTCAGAGGTACAAAATGTTATTAGAGCAATAAAAGTAGACATAGTAAAATGTATTTCATAACAAAAAAGAGGGATAGCAAAACCATATATATTATTGTAAAATGATAGTACTTAAATATAGTAATGATTAGAAGTTAAATCAAATTATTGGTCCTCTCTCATCAGAGCTAAAATTTAGGACAAAAAATGTGTGTGGGGGTGTGGAATATACAACCTCAAGCTAATATATGCAACAAAATTTATATATATATATATATATATATATATATATATATATAGGATTAACTAGTTTAAAAGCTGCCCTATCAGGCAGCATTTAAGCTAGCTTCTGTGGAGGCTTTTGATTGGGTCTTCATCACAATAGTTATGGAGGAGTAGATGCAATAGGCAACAATAAGCTACAGAGGAACTCAAAATTGATTGCTACATTTATGTTTTGCATTAATATTTAAGCTTACATTTTAAAAGTTCAACAATAATTCTTCTGCCACCACTTAGAGAGAGTTTGATGTATGAAGGTCCTTACTTTCTGTATAAACAATTATTTTTATTTCAGGGGTGACTTTCACTGGATTTTGCAGTTAATTTCGATTATTCCCATATTTATTTTCAAGTTATAAAACTTGTCATAAAAAATAATGTAAAAACAATCACGATAATGAAAACTTGGGAATTCAAAATTTCAGGATTTTGGGTCCAGATCCGGCCTGGAATATTTTTGATTTGTTCATGGCCTCTAGGAGTAAAATTGAAAAAGAGTGACACAATGACACATTGACATTGACATTTATCATATAGATGAGTAATTACCTTTAAGCTCACAAATCACTCCTTTTCTGGTAGGCCTTAATGTACACTGTTCCAAAACTTTCAAGTGATAATCAGCACTGAGAACATGTCTGGCCTATAATAGCGAGCACAGTGTTGGTTTTTAATCAAATGTTTAGCTATTGCTAAACCTGATACATTACTGCACCTAAATGTAAAAATTTTTGTAAAATAATTGATTCACATTCTTTTTTTTAGGATTTTAGAATTTTCAAGTTAGATATTTTGAAATATTGCCAGGAATTTTTCAGGCTATTACAGTCTTTCTTAGGATTTAGTTCAATTTGTTTATCTATCAATCCCTAGCATTTGTTTTTTAATCTTTTCAGTTGCAAGGTTTAAGTGGCAAAGGATCTTCATCCATGGAAGAAGCCTACACTACTGGATCTGAACACAAGTAAATTTTTTTCTTGAAAATTATTTCTTTAGTAGCCTTTTTAATCACATAAGTGCTATATTGTTGCTCTAAGGATGATTATACCAACAATATATGACTCCTGGTTATGAAGGAATCAGTAACAGTATATAAGACATTTCCTAATTGTATTCAATTTTATTGTTATTCAATTTTGGAACACAGGTAAACAAAAGCAATGAAAAATCATGGGTCATATGAATAAATTTAATGTTGGTCAACTTATAGAGCTGTGCTACTAACAACAGAAGTTTTCAGAACACATTGAAGCCAAACTAAATTTCTTCAATTCAAGTTCAAGGTGTTATTGAAATTAGTCAGTGGGTAGCAATGTTTAACATTGAAAGTCTAATCTTGGTGCTGGGATGTCTGAGATATCAAAAGAATTTAATTTATGATGGATTCTCTTTATAATAATTGACTTATTGGGATGAAATCCTTAGTTTTATTTGCACCTTCCAACAGTTTGTAAAAGGGAATGTTTTATGATAGCTTCTACTTAGATCAAGGTAAAAAGCTGCTTTTGTAAAACATAATATATACTAAAGTCAACAAGAGTACCAATCCACACTAAAATGAAGATATACCTTATTTACATTTTTCAATTTCTTTTATATCATCTCGGTTTTGTAATGTGAATTCAAGAATTTTTGACCAAATTTGAAACATTCCAAAACTGATATGTATCATCACAAATCACAAAAGTGTTAGACAAAGTGAAAATAATGACTCTTAGAAAATGTAACCAATTTGCTTTCACTCTTCAATAACATCCGTAGTAAATCTTTGAAACTGTTTGGACATATTAAAAAATCTAGTGCATGGCTTATGTCTAAAGGGTATAGTGTTTGGGAAAAAAAATGGGTTTGGATTTTTTTTTTATGACTTATCAACCCTTTGCAGTTTATTTAAAGCCAGAAAATATTTTTAGATTGTAAGATTTATTTAGAGATAATGATTTACTGATACAAGTCTTACTAATTAATCCATAGCTATGGGGAGAAAAGGTGGATTCATACTTGTCCCAAGAGTATTTGCACATAAGTGAATATAATGGATCTGACTGGAATTGGAACTCAGCTTTCTGATTTCCAATTCCAAACTGTTATCTATTACACCACCTGCATATCCATGCTTATAGCATCTGCTATTCCCAAGTAGTCAGCCATCTAGGTACTCACCAGGTTTAACATTGTTTAACTTCAGTAATTGTATGTGAACCAGTGTTACAATATGATATGGCCATAAGCCACCTGGAAAAAGTAGAGGCAAACCAAAAAAGAAGCTTAACAAAATTTTGTGGTCACCAACTAATGAATGGCAGACATCAAACAAGCTTTCACATGATCGCAATAAATGGTGAGAAATAAATCTGGTAATGGGAGCTAATGATGGTTCTGCAAAATGCAAGTGCTGTCTGGAATATTTGTTCTGGTGTAACATTCAAATAAATGTCTCACCACAATTTTTTTTTATAAGTTTAATAAATGTGGGACAAAAATCATTGTAGTACAGAGAAAAACAATCTGAGAAATAATAATAAGCATGTTTTACCAAATAAGCACCTTGTGGTGTGTGTGTGTGTGTGTGGGGGGTGGTTAGTGAAGGAAATAATTTTATTGTGTTAACACTTTTATTTGGTATACAAGAGTATGTGGATCTCTAACCATTTGTAAATAATTATTTATTTTAAAAGAAAACTTGCTCATCTTCATAGGCACTTATTAAATCTTGATTATATTGCTCTGTTGTTGGGCAAAATTTAAAATATATAACTATTGTCTCTATTGATAATGCATGTTTAGGGGATGCAAAGTTTACAGTTATCAACATAATGAAAAAAATAAAATTGGATTCCATTTTTTTAAGTTCTTCATATTTCTTCAGGTGCCGGGTGATCGGATTTCTCCCTGTAGAAAACTTGGTGCGAGTTTCTGTCAAATCGTAAGTTGACATTTTTTTTTACTGTCATTGTTATGTCCAATTTCATTATTTAAGAAAATCGGCTTTATATTGTAAAATTACTTTAATCTCACTTGATGATCTCAGTAAATTGTTATTGACTTCAGTCAAGACCATTGAGACCACATGTCTACTCTGCAGTTAAATGTGAACTCCGCAATTCTTTCTATGGTTGTAAATTATGTGTGTTGTCATGGCTACATAAGATTTTGAATTCAGAGTTGCTCTTCTGCTAGACTGGTTGCCAACCATGACTAGAGAGCCCAGTCTGTGAGTGGACATTGGAAAGAGATATATTTGTGCAAAAGTGAACGTTGGTATAGAATATCAAACACATTAAAAGAAGCAATTTTTTGTTTAGACTAGTGTTTCTCAACCAGTGCACCTTGACACATTAATTCACTCTGAAAGGTAGCTAGGTGCACCCCAAGTTAACGGAAGAGTAATTTATGAATTATTTTTATATTTAAAAAAAATTGTTAATTTAAAAAGCTAGAGACACAAAGTACATGGATTCAGTGTTTGAGTCAAGTCTTTGTAATTTGACATTTTAAACTGGATGCTAAACTGTTGAGGAGAAATTGAGAGAGAGCTTATATTGACTCCTACAGCTGAGTTCATTTTAATTTACAGGTGTGACTAGGCTCCTACTGCTAATTAGAATCTATTGAATTTTTTGGGGAAACAACCTATATCAGCTAACCTTCAATTTTCTCATACTGTATTGTTAATAACAACTGTAAAACTGCGTCAAATCAAATTCAAACTTCAGTCTTTGTCCTTAGAAACACCCCAACTGTCATGAGTCAAAATACTGTCCAATGTGACATGACTCAACACCCATTTATTACTTTTTGCAAGCAAGCTTGTCAATCCAAAAAATCTCAGACATACTACCTGTTTTCAAATTTATACTTAAGTCATTTGCTTGAAGGGCATAAAGATGTTTCAGTTGGGCCTTTTTGCCTATTTCCAACACTCATAATACACACTTGATAATTGTTTTTTTTTTTTTGTTTTTTTTACTTTGTTATAATATCTAAGTCAGCTATCATCCAGAATTTGAACTCTGCTTGCTGATTTCTCATTCCTAGCCACACACCATTACACCATCTGCACCTCCATGCATAAAAACATACATCTTTGAAAAATGAATATTAATTATTATCAGTTACTATTTTGTAGTTTGTTTTAAATTATTTTTTTATTTGACTAATTACACTTTTTTTCCAGTATCCAGACTGACACACAATTTTTGACTATAACAGATGTGATTCCTGGTGATGTGGTCACAGTAAGTTATTTGAATTTTTACACACAACATTCAAGTTGTTTTTTCTACTTTTCTCATTTCCCTGGGAACTGTATCATTACACTCAAATGCAAGTTAAATATCAATGTTTTCCTATTAAAAGTTAAAATCATTTTAGGCTTGAGACATTCTTTTTTCAGCCTTAGCATATTGAATAATATAGATGCAAGATTGAAGTATCTCTATTGTCCATGTTTTAAATTACATTTTAAATATGTTTGTATTTTTATTGCAGGAGAATGTAGAGTGCATTTCTATTGTTTCAATGTTACAGGCTCTTCACATTATTTCTACCATTTCTCTTACATGCTCTTCACATATGCCAACAAAACAGTTGGCATATGTAAAGAGCATGCAACATTTCTTTTTTAATAATGGTAGAGAAACAGGATAGATGAGCTATTCTCTTGAATTTTATTTAAAAATAACTTTTAATAAAGTAAATAATAATATCATACTATGTTTCAAATTAGATCTCTTTCTGATTCAATACATTAAAACCTGTCAGCCAGGTGTGAATGCTAAGAAAGCACATCTAAAAATAGTCACTCTCTTCACAGGGGCTCTGAGCATCACATCCAACTCACAAAACAAATCCTCCCATATAAAATACAATTTAAAAGGAGCCAATTATGAATGTTGTCACTAAAGAAAAAGCATGACAAAAAACATTGTCATGTATCCACTCTATCTGAAGTCAGTTAGTAGTTGAGCAGGCAGGCTGTCAATGTGACCACCAGTGGCTATGGTCAACTGACCCAGAAACAAGCATCAACTCCAGGCTTTACCAACTCTCCCCATCCTCCAGATTGCTTCCCTCAACCACAGAGAGACGTATATATATATATATATGTCTATATAGACATTACAAAGAATTTTATCGTAACAATTCTTGTTATCTTTTCTTTCCACCTCACCAGCAGTACTTTGTTATTTCATTTGTTCTCTCATGCAACCATATGCGTTTATAACATAATAAATAAAAATGTTTAATAACTCCTGCTCACCATTTCTTCACTCTGCCTCATGACTTTCTGGGTTTGAGAAGTCTTTGAAGAAACACCACAGAATAAAAAATATATAAAAATGATTAGCTAACAATAAGTGAGCTTACATCGCACCTCCTAAGTTTGGTATATTTCACCTTCAATTATCTACATCATCTTTGTTTGGTTTCTAGTGGCAGTAAAGTTATTTTCTTAGAACTGTTTCTTTTATTTATTTCTTTTATATATTAGTAACATAGTGTATCTTTATTTTTAATCTTATGTCCCTTTAAACCATAGATGATCATGACTTTCCACAGATTTTTCTTTATTTGTGAATTGTTGTACATTTTTAGGAAAGATAGTGGAGTGATTTTCTGTTGCCTTCTCTATAGTTTGGAATTCAGTTTTCCTTTTCTTATGCTTGTTTCCACCTAAGGCTAGAGATCCTAGTCTATCCTGATATTTAAATCATGGCTAAGGGTGGAGAGAAATACATTTGTATAAAGTGAATCCAACAAACTAATTTGGAATTTGAACACTGTTTTCTGATTCCATATTCTGTACCAAATTTTTTAAATCTGTAATTTTGGGTGATTATTAGTTAAGAAAACTGCTTTTAGCTAGGGGATCTTTATTCCCTGGAATCAATCATCTGACAAAGCCCACATCTGTCCTTGGCAGCAGGTAGGTACAGGTGTAAACATACAATAGAGATTCTTCTGAGCTTTTTAGTAACTGGACATCTGAAAGTCCACATTGCCTCTCTATTCTTATGTTTGTGTGCACTAAAAACTAGTAAATGCCAGCTGTAAGCTCACAAAGAGAGAAAATAAATGCCACAGTGAAAAATGTGGATTCCAACCCTGCTTCCAATATATTTAGGTGTTTATTCAGGACTTCACTTCCTCCTACCAACTCTTCGTCCATCCCATTATCCTGACATATGGCTGGCAGCTGAACTACTTAAGCAATGGTCAGTCCCCATTAGCACCCAGTCCAGAACTCAAATCCCAAATGTGACCATTAAAATAGATCAGCAAATGGAAATTTTCAATGTCTGGTATATTGTCATATTACCCCAAAAGTTTTCATTTATTTACTCTTTTATTTTCTTTTGGTCAAGTGGGCGATCACTTTGAAGCACCACTTCACATACTTTATTGCTGGTCATAAAACACAAAATACTTGAAATCAAGATACAATCATACAATATCCCCTTCTACATGAACATCACAATCATAACATCACACTGGGCTTTTGATAGTTACACTCAATCTGACTGTCTTTTTAAAGTTAAATTTGTGTTTAGTATCCCAAGAATCTCAAATTCAACTTCACTTATCAAACCCAATTAATATTTTTTTATTAACTCTTTTTCTCTGTTGGATTTTGTTAGATTTGAAAAGTAAGGAAACACTTATCATGCTTCTGTTTAGCTCTTTGCCACCAAATCAGACCTAATGATATCTAACTGCCAATAACCCACTTGCTTTTACAAATAAAGACACCAATTGGTAGCAACACTAGTGTGTCAAGTTTCTGGCTTTTAGGTCTATTAAAAAATTTAGGTGAGTTTAACTAGTTATGTAAATTAGATTCATATCCTTAGGAGTATTTCTGGGGTGTGGGTGTAACATCTGATTCATTTTCTTTTTTCAATATTTTATATTTGATATATAAAACTACATTCTATTTGTTTATATTTTTCTTTCTTTCTTTGTTTTGCAGTGTAAAGTAAAAGATATTATTGGAAAGGGAGTTTTAGTGTCCATCAATGAGAGACTGAAAGGACTTATTCCAAAATTTCATGTTGATGATGATATGACCAAATTGCCAGAGGAAATACTTGGAGAAGGTGATAACATTAAATGTCGAGTAAGTCACATGTTTAAAAAAAAAGAAGAAACATCAGCTCAACTCTTAACAACTTTAAAGAAATTCATAAATATATCACAATTGTTTTTTTGTTTTTTTTTGTTTAAAACATATATATCCAGTGTAGGAAGGTTCTAAACTAGTGTCCAAATGGCAGACAGGGGTGAGCAAGTAGTAATTCAACACAGCTCTGTACTCAAGCAAACATAATTGTGAATGATGGATATTTATCTTACAATATCCACACCAGATCAAGCAGCCAACCAGGACAGAGAATGGGATTACCCAAGTGGCAGAATAGAACATTCTAGCTTGCTTCATATACCAGCTGTTCTAGCCTCTGGGTACCAGAGAGCTTGCAATACAACTTACAATAATTTGTTTATTCAATATTCAGCCTGTCACTTGGAACTAGTTGACAAGATGTTTTGTCAACGTGGTGTCACATAGTGACAGGTCCTATAACTACTTACACTTTGGTACCTAATAGGAGGATGGCAGGAGGTTGTTTTGAAGAAATCCCCATCCTTATTAAGACCCCCACTCTCATTTATTCATTTAACACTTTTTGAACCTTTATATGATTTTTCCATATTTTGCACATTGAGAAAAATTCTGATACCCCACCCCACTGTATATTAGTCACCTAGGAACATGCTGTCCTCAAAACCCTGCAATTTAATTTTATCACTTAAATAACAATCTCTATTTACACTATTTATATTTGGACTATTGTCTTTGTCTTTACAGAACAATAGCCTAGTGGATAAAACCATTGGTTCTTGAAATTGGTGACATTGCAATTGTGAGTTCAGTGTGTACTTGGACTCAGTGGAAATGGGCGAGCAATAACAGAACGTTAATAAAAATAGGAACTAGACAAGATATCCCTAGACCTGACAATGAATTGAGAGCAGTCTACTTCCCATGGATTAAATAAAGGATTCAGTTCAGAATTCCTTGTAGGTTACCCAGTTTGATATATATATAATGAATGCCAGAGGAGACAACAATGAAAACATTATGATAACAACAAACATGATGACATTAGTCCAAATGTAAATAGTATAAATAATGGTAACTCCTCATTCCAGAAATTTAGATATAAATTAACAATCTCTAGTTGTAGGATGCATGGTGGAGTAATGGATAGCAGCTCGGATTGAGGAATCGGAGAGCCGAGTTCAAAATTCCAGTTGAATTTATTACATTCACTTATATGGTAATACCCTTGGGAAAGGTATGAATCTTCTTCTTCCTCCCAGCTATGGGTAAATAGCAGGACAGACCAGGTTGCCTTGGATGGCAACTGGTCTACCACAGAAAGAAATGGCAACCTAATGTGGGAAAAAAAAATCTGCCTCAACAGTCATATATCGAAGGATACATGATTGCCTAAGTGTGTATCACACATGGCACTTGACTGACAGTTGTACATACAAGTTGGTAGCATTTAGACAAATTGCTTGTGATTTAGACAGCGCATTGTAAGGAACATCCTGGTGTAAGTATATGCATGGCATTTTTATAGGTCATGCATATTTTTCTAAAGAAAACTTTAAGATTTTTCTAATTTCTGCTTTTCCTTACTCTGGTAGCAAATTTGTTAGTGGTTCAAGATTATTCATGGATGTTAATAAAGGCAGTGAAAGCAATGATTATCTTAGAATGTGTGGAATTATCCCACGTTGCTTGCCAGAAAAGGTATAAACCTTTTCTTTTTTCTACCACAGGATACCATTGGGACAAGACACGTTCTGTTTTTTTCTCAAGGGAGGCATTTTTTACCCTCAGGTATACCACATGTCACATACAATATACTACACTATCTTCTGTTCAGAAAGACCTCATGTGACCATAATATCTTCACAACAACCTATCACATAAATATATATCATCATTCAATACAAGAAAATATCTTAGTTAACAAATGAGACAATGCCATCACAAATTTAACTCCCATTATGATTTTACCTTGTTTTGTTTTTTATCTTGTTCTCACTTTCCTTGTATTATTAATTTGCATTAACATGATAAACCATTTTCATTTTTATGTTTTGCAAATGAAGTAAATAAATTTTGAGTTAATTTATTTTAAGCTTATTAAAATTTTCAACTGAACATTGTCATGATTAGTAAATTATAATTGGAGATATTTTGTTTGTAATAGTCACATGAAAATTAAAAATTACAAGATACATAGCAGTTTCTAGCCATTAAAAGCGATTTTTTTTTTTTTTTTTTTTTTTTTTTCAGAGACTATCATTATAATTTTACTGTAGACTGGTATTACTTTTGTTAGTAGATGAGTTTGCTATATGAAGATTTTTTTTTATTTCTCTGGAATATGACTTAAATTTATTTTTCTATTTCAGATTCTGAACATTGATTTAAAATCTTATCGGATCTTTCTGACCTGCAAAAAGTCCTTGGTGGAAAGTACATGTCCAATTGTCTTTCGATTTGATCAAATCAAGGAGGAAATGCTTCTGCAAGGTTATGTTAAATTCTTGAATGATGTTGGCATACAGATTGCATTTTATGGTGACCTAACTGTAAGTTTTTCTTTATTCACCTACTCTACTGTGTGTATATATAGATGTCTGTGTTCACATATGTTTCCCAACTACATTATTGATAACTAAATAAGATTGTTCCTAGAGAAATTAAATGGCACCAACACAAAAAAAAAAACATAATACAGCAAAATAATAATATCTTTAACTGCAACAAGATGCTCATCATCAAACAATATATTTCATCTGGTGAACCCAAGAAAACAATTAAAACTTACAATATAGAAAATTAAAAACTGCCAACCTCATAATTACCAATGCCTGTTGAATTTAAACTTAAGACAATTAATATAGTATGTAAATTTTGCTGCATCTCTTGTTAAAAACTGATTATCTACATTGGATATACATTGACGGCAATCAGTAGAAGGATAACAAACCACTTGTGATCTTAGTGCCATAAAAAAGCACCTAGATGCCCACAAACAGCTAACAAATGCCCATTAGAAAGATTATAGTTGATAACACCACCATTCTAAAGAAATTTAATTATCGACATCTTAAGATAATGGAGGCTTTTTATATAAAAGTAATATAAAATAATTCAAACCAAGCTTCAACTGTATGCTATTTGAGAATGGTGTTTTTTTAAAAGACGCCTTAATATAAAATCATGATTTCTACTACTTCTACACAATACAACTTAGACAAAGATATAGAAAAAATATTAACAATGTACCCCATTGAAAATGATTAATGAAATTAAGCGAATGTGTTTGGAAGAATAATCATTACAGACAGTTTCTACA